>JARQOD010000005.1:520212302-520360513 GCA_033576555.1 Oophaga sylvatica
CCCCATGCCATTGGCTGCAATACAAAGCATGATTAATCCACCTCCATGCTAAATGGTTGGTGAGATGTTCTTTTCTTGAAATTCTGTTCCCTTTTTTCTCCACATATACCTTTGATCATTGTGGCCAAATACTTCTATTTCAATCTCATCGGTCCACAGGACTTGTTTCCAAAATGCATCAGGCTTGTTTAGATGTTCTTTTGCATACGTCTGACCCTGAATTTTATGGTGAGGACGAAGGAGAGATTTTCTTCCGATGACATGAAGGCCATATTCGTGCAGGTGCCTCTGAACAGTGAAACAATGTACTACAACTCCAGAGTCTGATAAATCTTTCTGAAGGCCTTTTGCAGTCAAGCGGGCATTCTGATTTGCCTCTCTAGCAATCCTACGAGCAGCTCTCACTGAAATTTTGCTTGGTCTTTCAGACCTTATCTTGATATCCACTGTTCTTGTTAGCTGTCATTTCTTAATTACGTATCGAACTGAGGAAAGGGCATTTTGAAAACACTTTGCTATCTTCTCATAGACATCTCCTGCTTTGTGGGCCTTCACTATTTTCATTTTCACACTGTTGGGTAGCTGCTTAGAAGAACCCATGGCTGCTGTCTTTTGGCACAAGATTAGAGGAGGCTGGGTTTTTATAAAGCTGGGAAATTAGCATCACCTGGAGTTTCCTAGCGATGATAGTGATCAAGCCATAACCCTAACAGGCTAATTAAGGTTTGAAACCTAGATCAATGCAAATCTCCAAGTGTGTCCAAACTTTTGCATTGGCCCATTTTCTTTTTTGTAATTTTTAAAATGTAAAAGATGAAAATATATACATAATTTTTTGCTGAAAATAAAAAGGAAATGTGTCAGCTTTAATTGTAAGCCTTTTAGAGAACATTTCATCTTCAACTTGTGTAACTGTTCACAATAACAGTAATTTTGACCAGGGGTTGCCCAAACTTTTACATGCTACTGTATTTAAGGATACTTATTTGAGATGCAACATGCAGACCCGAAAAATAGTTCTGCTGAACCAAACTTGTGGCATCAAATGAATTTATGGAGATCGGAACATGTACTCTGTGTCCCAGTCCTAATTCATTGTAAAATCGCTTAATATTCTAACCACTCTTTATAATAACCAACAGTCATAACACAAATTTTTAAAGTTATTATTCCAAAACCGACCTCGAATCTTCAGTAAATTCTTAGCTTTGTTGTAAATTTCTAGCACTAAACCATGTAGAAATATTTTACTTAGTTCATATGTTTTACCATCATGTAAATTTAAAAGGAAAAGAGTTATCCTGTTTCCTACCTCTCGCAGCTTTCCCTTCACCCAGTCTTTAATCTTCGCAGCTTTGTCTTCTATGATTTTTGCTTCTTGTATCCGTATTTGTTTCTATGGCAGTACACATAAATGATTATCACATTAATAAAACCTGCATTGCTTGGCTAAAATTTTAATACACAACATAATGTAGGATAAAATATCAATAAACGATAAAGTAAAGCAAATATTTTTTTGTAGTTTTTTTCTACTCTAATGAGGATGATGATTGCTGTTGTGACTAGGAATCTATGGCCACAGCTATGCCAACACTTTGGAAACCATTCCCTCTCTACACTGATTTCCGGGAGGTTCTTGAGAGGCTTTAGTTAGGTTTAAGGGATTTGCTAGTTTTTCTGGAAGTCCGTCAGGTCTCCTCTTATTTCGGGAGCCTTACAGATGTTCCAGGAGAACAGACTGTTGTAAATACGTTGTACAAGAGAAAAGGTTTTGATTCCTTATGTCCAATTAATGTGTGGAGAGTTTTCTATTTTACCTCTGCTGTTTCTGCTGAAAGCCTGACCATCTACTGGTCATAAGGACTCTCCACAGGTACTCCTCACCTTCTACTACAAAGTCTGCCACCCACTTGGCCAAACCCATTTGAATGGAGATAGGAAGATATCATTTTCAGGTTAGGCCTGCATCACGCCAGTATTTGCAGTGGCATTTTTCTGTTCTGTTTTCTCTTAAAGCAACTTAAAAAGCTGAAAAAATTGACATGTACCATGATTGACACTAACAGCACCATATGGACCTACTGATTATATCAGAGGGTGGGTTTCCAGGAAATTGATACACTTTTTCTTCCTATGAAAATGATGGAACTTGCAACTGAGCCAAGTTTGAACCTAATTTTTTCAAGCAGAGGGTCCTTCTACAGCTGCCTACTAGGTATTTTCATAAGCATATTCAATTCATGGTGAGGAAACACTAAATTAAGACAGCAAAATGTAGGGGAAATTTGACCATACCATATCTTTCTTGTCTTCTTCCTTCCTTTTTATCTTTTCTAAATCTTCGTTCACTTAAACTGAGTTTTTTCACAGTAAATGATTTGTGTTTCATACTTTCAATATAAATGTATCTGTAAGATGTAACTGTATATGTTTTTTCACCATCACTATTAATTCCAGATGTCTTGATGCCAGACAGACACTGGATTTTATTTCATATTGGTCTTTGTTAGCACTGTCCACCTGTTATTCAAGATTTACATTTTCAATAAAATAAAATATTGGACCATAAATATGTGAACCAAGACGTGAAGAATGTCCTAATTATTGTCCTCCATTATCTCGACTTGTCGGTTTTGTATTGTGCTTGTATTCTACTGATTCCGATTGTGGTTCGCCAATAAATGTAACGCGTTTTCACCTGTTCTTCTAGCTCTTGCTCCAAGCACTGGATAATTTCATCCTTCTCCTGTACTAATACTTCCAGTTCTTGACTCTTTTTGTACCATCTCATCTCGGATTCGCTGGTGTGCACATCGGCAGCTTTTAGCTTTTCTTCCATAATCTGAACCTATATGAAACACATGCATTTTTAAACCCTTGAATTAAGATGGTGCTTGCTGAAGTAGTTCTCCTCTACCAGGACGACAACTGCCTCTATCACCACACAAGTCAATATCCACCCCATAAAAGAGCCCTTGAAACCTGTCTCAAATTGGCTCATATCCTTACAGAAGGAGAGTAGATAGTGTATACCTAATAAAGTATGCAGCTAAAACCTGGATGCTTTATGGATTATATTGTGCAAACCTTAGATTTTTTTTCTAGCCAATATTAAACGGAACCTTTCATGCTGTCAAAATGACTGGCAGCATGTATCAGAGCCTAGTAGCACGATTTCCGCCTGGTAGATTTCTCTCTGAAAGGATCCTGCATTTCCTGAGAAAATGGACCTTGAAGATCTGACTGACTCTTCCCAGCGCCGCTCTAGGTGATTGGCAGGTGTTTCCCTGTGTAGATTTGTGATAGACCTGTCAGTCACTGAAGCAGTGGTGGGAAGAGCCAGTTGGAAACGGCGCTTGACTAGTTTCTTCTCTGGCTATAGTCTTTAAAGTACTGTACATTTTCTCTAAAATTTTGGAGTGTTTCAGAGAAAAATATAGCTGGTGTCAATCGTGCAACCAGGATCTGATTCATTCTGGTCACGGTTTGAGCAGAATGAATCAGATGACAAGCTAAATAGTAACCATAATGTTAAGGTAAGTAGCTTGTGAGTCCTTACTTGGCTGAGAAACCTGAGAATTAAATTAAATATCTAATTCTCATTGTATTGAGAAGAGAAGTTACATTTTCTAAGCTGCCTCCATATTTCTGGACATTTCTTTTGCCAGGTCTTACCCATCAATGTTCATCTGATGTTTTTCAATTCTTTATTTAGGTTTATAACATACAGACATAAAAAATAGATAGCACATAATAATAAAATAATAAATTTAATACAAGACAGGATCTTTTCAATAAAGAAGATTTAAAAGAATTGCACCATTAAACAAGACATCAGGCAGATATCATCACAGGGCAAACTCTCCATCAACAACCCTTTTTGCCGGGGGTTTGTGTTCTCTGAAGATTGACAGTTCGGACTAGAGGCATGGTTGGCCATTTTTTTTTTTATTATAAATCCACTGAGCCAATAAAAAAGAGAAAACCTACACTATCTCTTAATTCCCAAGATATCTACTTATTAGTGTATGTGAAATAATTAACAAGAATTAGTATTTCATTCCTTCCTAACTCCAATAGTAATAAAGCTGACTTTGTGGGTTACTTATTTTCGATTGAAGGGTCTATGAAAGATGTTCAATACCATGGTCAGCAGTGAAGCGGACCAAGATATATTAGAAAACAGGAGCTTAAAAGTAAAATTCAAGGGATCCCCTGGACATCTGCCATGGTGTCAATAAATATGTCTGGAGGCTTTATATCTATTTTGTGGAATCTCATAGTAGTAAAACTAAATATGTCCTTTTAAAGTCATAGTGAGCGTCCATTGCATGTGTTGCCTGTCCTGTGACATTGCTCCAATAAGCAATTAATTGTTTATCTGTAGAGAGAAGTTTACAGAGATCGACTATTTGGACTAAGAAAAGACATTCATTGTCCGATGAGCTGTCAGCAATGGCATGAGAAGGGACAGACTGCCGCTACTGTGTGGCCGATTCGTCATTGAACATGGACTTTTTTTTTGTATTGATTTTCTCTCATTTTTGTTGTTTTTTATTCTCCTGATTCATTATTTATGATGCACCAATTCTGTGCCATTTCGATGCTCTTTCCCACTTTTCTCTTTTTTTATTCATTAGTGTGGTCGTGGCTGCAAGTTCTAGATGTTTTCTTTTAATTCGTTACTCGCGACTTTTCTTGTGCCAACTTATTCCACCAGCTCCCTAGAGTATTTTTAGAAGCCTTCATTTTTTACACAGTTGAAGACTAACATGTCACATTTTAAAAGATTGCACAAGACTGTACAACTTTAAACTGTAAAAGAACAAAATAAAACTCTTCTTTGAGTTTGTGCAGAATTCATCAGCTATCATGCAGAATGAATTTAGCACAAAATCTGCCATGGCCAATAAAAAAAATGACTTCCAAAAAACCCACAAATATGATGAATCGGGGATTATGATTTTAGTCAATTTCCCAACCCTTCTCTATTGTTCAGAGATAATCTAAATTTTCAGATTATGTTAAACAACCTCCACAGGATAAGTGATCAAATTGGGGGGTACAATCTTAGGGACACCCACAATCACAAAACTGTGTCAGTGCGCTGGTGGTCTCACCATCAATCAAATCACAGCTGAGGACACCGATTGAGTGCTAAAGTCAGGAAACAGATGGGTGGGATGTGGGATGACGTCACATTCATTAGCCACCTGAACATTGGAGCATTCACGTCATAAATGCACACGTGACCATTTAGGTCGGTGATCTGTTATATCGGGGAGGTGACTGAATATCAGGATGTCATCACTTCTGGTTCTGGCAGAGACAATAGGAGAAACTAGGGATTTGAGTAGTAAGTAATAAATATTACTTTATTTTCTAATGATCCCAAATGTTGAAAAATCCTGGAAAACCCCATTAACTTTCAACTCTGGACTTCTCCCAAACAAGGATACGTAGTAATTACCTTCAGGGCTCGTGCATATTTTCGATCCGAGTGCGATCCGACAAAACATCTGATCGCACTAGGACCAATGTTATTCTATGACGCCGTGGATAGGTCCAATTTTTTCCAAAAATCGAGCTGGTCCAAGGAAAAGATCACAGCATGCCCGAGTTGGATCTAATTATCAGATTGCATTTGGCCATGCAAGTCAATGAGTCCGTTCACGAACTGACAGAATGGATAAGATGGAGAATTTTTTTTTTCCATCTTCCCCTCATTCGAGAAAATCGGATCCCACTGTGATCACACTCTGATCATACTCTGATCAGAGTGTGATTTGCATTTTTAGGGCTCATAATCACATGCGAGAAACTCGGACGAGTCTCACACGTCAATACCCGACACTGCCGCCGGCACTCTGATCGGAACGTTCAGCTGCATAGAAATACATGCAGTTGAACGCTCCGATCCGAGTGCCGGCAGAGGTGCCGGGTATTGACATGCGAGACTCGTCTGAGTTTCTCGCATGTGAGTATGAGCCTTTAACCCGATTCTCTCGGCTGAGAGAAAATATACTTGTGTAACCCCAGCCTTAGAGGGGGTGATGTGACAATACACCTTATGTCTTACAGCCAGAATTCTTCTTTAAGGGCTCATTCAGATGTCTGTGCAAATTGGTCGGAGATCGGACCTCAATGCATGGACTGGTCGCTGGTCTTCCGACACATCAGGGTCTTCCTCCGACACATGTGTGACAGCTTCATGTATTTCTATGAGCTGGTCACGATTGGGTCGGGAGAGCAGCGGCCAGTCTGTGCATCGCGGTCCAATCTCGGACTGATTTGCACTGATGTCTGAATCATTGAATAATCCTAGGAAAAGTTTTGACACAGTCTCTGATTTCATTCATGTGAAATAATCCTCTGAATATTCAATGGGGACGACATTGTGATGTTAAATGCTTCCAAGTGACTGCTTTACATTAGGTGTGAAGTCACCTGGCTACATCACGAAGCCTCATCACTCTTTAAATGTTCATCAGGGGCCACTTATTCCCATTACAATTAGTCATGGAAGTGAAGCATCTGCTGTCCATGTGTACTGTGCTCAGAAGACTTTACATTCAATAACATCACGGGGTTAGAACAAGGTGACGGAGCTTCTCCATTAATGTACAACGCATATGAAAATTGTATCCTGAGCGGCAGGTCATGAGGACTGTGTCACGAAAACACTGCTCAAACATTACCTACACCCATTAAATAACACATGGAAAATCACTCTGATAATGCCAAATCCTCCTGAAGAGCCCAACTGCAAATAACTTGGTATTTACATAAAGAAAACATGGCGCGTCAATTTTTTAAAGAAATCTGTCACTTGCCGTCAATATATAATTTTACCTGGTGTAAATGCTGCTGATCTCCTGAATCTGGCGTCTATTTTATTTCGTTCCTGCGCTTCTCCATTACTTCCCTGCATGTAAACCTAGTATTTTTAGCCAAGTAGGCTTGGTCCTCAACTTTTCGCTATGTGAGTCTTCTTAATGAAAGCAGCAACATGTAGAGACCCTGATTCCAGTTATGTGTCACTTAGTGGTCTGCATGCTGTCATTTTAATATAAAATCACTGTTTAGTCTGCTGCAGATCTACCGGAGCTTTGAAAGCAGTGCTCTGTAAAACCCCGCCCACACCACTGATTGGCAGACTTCTGTGTACACCGTACGATCACTGGTGGGGGCGGAGTTACAGCTGTTGACTAGGAGGCACGAGACACCTAGTCCCGTAGTGATAATCTCCTGCTAATAAAGCACTGATTTTATTGAAACAGCAAACCACAGCCTAGTAAGTGACACATTGATGGAATCAGAGTCTCTGCCCCTACATCACGCTGCTCTCAGATTACGCAGCAAAAAAAATATTCACAGATTTCCCTTAACCTTGTCCCTCCAAGCATATGGCTGCAGCTGTATACTCCAACTGTTATTGTCTCGACCACGCACCACAATTGTGGGTTACCAGGGCAATGGGGTACTCAGAGCCGAGCCCATGGAAGTCTATGGGGTTGTCACAGGTAGCGGTGGCTCGGTCTGTGGCCCTGGCGGTCAGGCGTATGTTGGGGGGTATATTTACAGGGGATAGATTTATATACAGTTCGTGACGCCACCTGTAGTTTCCTGATCACTAAGACCAGCGCTGCTGTAGATCTCTGAGGGGATGGTGAGGCAGCTAGATGACGGGTCCCCTACAGGTGGGACTTTTCCCTCAGGTCGATAGTTATGGTGGAGTTGTGCAGGGATGCAATTGAATAACACAGTCTCACACATCAGCGTCTTTCCATACCTTTTACTTCAAGTTGTTCAGGCAGGTCCCAGGGAGGCTGATGGGGTTGATGGAGGATGAGTTTTGAGGCAACGGCTGAGTAAGTTAGGGGCCTCCTTAACTTTCCAATGATGATGAGTCCAACCAGCTTAAAGCGTAGTTCACTCCTGAAACTCCAGCTATTTCAAAGCTGTACTGCCCGGTCAGTATAGTGGTCGAAGCCTTCCAATGATGGAACTAGGTTCTTTCTGTTGCTGATCAGGCTCAAAGTTCCTATTCCAACTGACCTCTGTTACGTACTGACACTCCAAGGCTGCTTGCTGCCACCTAAGGTCCAGTAAGCCTCTGGTTCTTTTATCACTAAGCCTGGAGCTATAGTGACACTTCGGTCCCCAGTGACCGGTGATCATGTGCAGGACTTCTCCAATCCTAAAGCACTCTGAATTCCTTCCACTGTGCCCTTCGACTTACTCACACTCTCAATCTCAGCACTAATTCTCACTCCTTCCACCTCAGGAGACGCTTTCAGACTCTCTTGTGCTGAAAAACCACACCCCTCTACACCCCTGCTGGGTGTGTCCGAAGTGTATGTGATGTCATGTAGAGCCCTTAACCGTTACCTCTCCACTCATCCTCCTGGTATTGTGTACCTTAAATACCAGGGCTACACATTCCCCCATGGTAAAAGACAGCACTCCCGGGCTGTGAAATACAAAAAGACATTTTGTTTATGCATTAACAATAAACATTAACTCGTCCCATCCGGGAGGTAAGGATTTCTTGAACGTTGCGATCAAAACATTAAATATAGAAAAATACAAAATATTAAATAGACATTTTCATATACATAAATGACAATATTCTTGTGAAGGACCCGCACCAAACCTTCAACGTGGGTCCTGGGTGGGCTGCAGGACATATGAATGCAGACCTCACTCAGTGCCACACCACACGGGTTTTATATTCAGAGGTAGTTGAGGTGGTTTCATGTAAAACCAAGATAATGCACAAGTGCAACTATATACAAGATAAGTTCTTGGGCTGGCTCAGTCCTCAGCCTCTGAGTCCATTATAAGACACAATAAGGAAAAGACACATATATATATACACATTTCAAATATGCATCATTCTTCTTTAACTCCTACTTTACCCAACAGGGCATTTTATGTAAAACTATGCATTAAATTTTTAACTTTTTACTCTGGTACCCAGCCGGGCATTCTACTCAATATAGAAAACTATGTAAACATTATGCATAACCATAAAGTGCAAAACAGCAAATATTCCCTTTTCAAAAACTTTTTACAATTTTCTTAGTTGCGGTAAACCCTGTCTGGGTCCTACCGTTCTTCACATTTTCTTGCAGGCTTCCAATATACTTTCCATCCCGGGGGCTGGAACAATACGATGATCCTTAGATCCCATGACCAACAAGTCGTGACCTGCTATCAGAGTTTGGGTCGCTACAGTTCTTGTACGAACCTCTAGGGGCGCAACGGGTGCTTTCGCTTTATGAGACGCTGTTTGCGTTACTGTAATGGCCACTTGCTCTCGCGATGCAGAAATAGTCGCTGTGCGCGATGTCGTGTAGACTGCTGATTGCGATGTGGAATGGGTCGCAGATTGCGATGTAGTAGGAGAAGGTAGTGAAGAGTATACAGGCGGTGCTTCCATTCGTGAGGAGCCTGCAGGGGGCGTCGCCAGGGCACGGTCTGATGCAGCGGGAGATTGTGACTGGGATGCGCTGGCAATGGTGACGTTACCTGCGCCAGGGACAGGATCACGGACGATTGTGACATTAAGAGCATACCATCCCTTCATACCCCAGTGCCGTGTATAATTGACAATGTCTCCATTAACTAGGTCCCTCCCGGGATGACCGATGGGCAGGTGGGATTCTACGTCCCTGCGACTGACAAAGACCCCTGGGTAGAGGCCCGGTTCTCTGATGAAGCCCCAGCCCTTCCGGAGCTGGAACTCTGTCACACACCCCTGCCGCCGCGGTTCCCTCAGAGTACCTTTTTCTCTGCGGACACTTTCCTTGTCCGCGACCAGCTGCTCGTACTGCCGCTGCCGGTTCCGCTGCGCTTCCCGCTCTTCCTCCTGCCGGCGTCGCTGTTCCTCTTCGCAACGCTGCCACTCACATTCCCACTGGGCGGTGTAGGCGACGTCATCCAGGCGCGCCATCTCGTCCCAGTCCACGTCTGGTAATGACGGACAGGACCCCTCCGGTGTCCCTGCCGGGGATCGATCATCTGCTGCGGCCTCCTGGCCGGGCGGGCGTTCCGGAACTGGCGGTACCTCCTCAACCTCCCTCGCTTCCACCGCTTCCTTGGTAGGTTCAGGGTCGGTCCTTTTGGGGGTAGCCTCCGGTTGCTCCTTAGCCTTGGGCAGCAGAAGTTTCGGTAACTCGAATCGTGGGGGGTCATCGAAGGGAGAGAACACCGCGTCCCACAGCCGCCGCTGCATCAGGGTACGCCGGCGTCTCTCGATCTCTTCTTCGCCAGGTTGTTGCAAAACCATCTTTTTCAATCTGGCATTCTCCTCTTTAATCTCCAGCAATGCTTGCTGCAGGTGCAGGACCACGGATGGTTCCGGTTCTAGTGGCAGCTTGGCTGGGGAACGGGGCCTGCCTTCCTCCGCTTCCCTGCTCGGCTGCACACGTCCTGCTTCCATGATGTTCCAGAACTCTCTCTCATCTTCTACCAGAGCCGTCCGGTCTCTTCCGTGGAGGCGGGGTTTGCGTCTCCTCCTCTTCGCAGGGAAGGTGAAGAGGAGGCGGACCTCTTTTGCTGTAGGGCAGGATCGCATATTGTAATAGCACTTTGAGAGGGCAGGCATTTTCTTCGCGCCACAGGGGGGTACACGCCCACGAAGGTACGCCCACCTTCTTCTCCAGCGCCTGAGGGCGCGAATTTGGCAGCAAAATGGCGGTATTTGGCGCCAAACAATAGCAACAGTCTTTTTCACAAAAACACCTCCACAGGCAAACAGGGCTCGCAATTTTGCGAGTTTCGCATCCTGTTTGTGACGCCAAAGTTTGTCTCGACCACGCACCACAATTGTGGGTTACCAGGGCAATGGGGTACTCAGAGCCGAGCCCATGGAAGTCTATGGGGTTGTCACAGGTAGCGGTGGCTCGGTCTGTGGCCCTGGCGGTCAGGCGTATGTTGGGGGGTATATTTACAGGGGATAGATTTATATACAGTTCGTGACGCCACCTGTAGTTTCCTGATCACTAAGACCAGCGCTGCTGTAGATCTCTGAGGGGATGGTGAGGCAGCTAGATGACGGGTCCCCTACAGGTGGGACTTTTCCCTCAGGTCGATAGTTATGGTGGAGTTGTGCAGGGATGCAATTGAATAACACAGTCTCACACATCAGCGTCTTTCCATACCTTTTACTTCAAGTTGTTCAGGCAGGTCCCAGGGAGGCTGATGGGGTTGATGGAGGATGAGTTTTGAGGCAACGGCTGAGTAAGTTAGGGGCCTCCTTAACTTTCCAATGATGATGAGTCCAACCAGCTTAAAGCGTAGTTCACTCCTGAAACTCCAGCTATTTCAAAGCTGTACTGCCCGGTCAGTATAGTGGTCGAAGCCTTCCAATGATGGAACTAGGTTCTTTCTGTTGCTGATCAGGCTCAAAGTTCCTATTCCAACTGACCTCTGTTACGTACTGACACTCCAAGGCTGCTTGCTGCCACCTAAGGTCCAGTAAGCCTCTGGTTCTTTTATCACTAAGCCTGGAGCTATAGTGACACTTCGGTCCCCAGTGACCGGTGATCATGTGCAGGACTTCTCCAATCCTAAAGCACTCTGAATTCCTTCCACTGTGCCCTTCGACTTACTCACACTCTCAATCTCAGCACTAATTCTCACTCCTTCCACCTCAGGAAACGCTTTCAGACTCTCTTGTGCTGAAAAACCACACCCCTCTACACCCCTGCTGGGTGTGTCCGAAGTGTATGTGATGTCATGTAGAGCCCTTAACCGTTACCTCTCCACTCATCCTCCTGGTATTGTGTACCTTAAATACCAGGGCTACACATTATAACCTACAAAACGTGAACCAAGGAAAGACAACTTGGGAATCAGTAACAGGGTTATGGGCCTCCAAGTTTAATTGACCTGCATGGGGAGAGGGGGCAAGCTTGTCAGGTCCAATCCCTCTAAAAATCAACTGTAGCAAGTGTTGCTGGAATAATGTCACAATACACGTTTATCTTAGCCTCTAGAAAGTACATAAAGTTGTAAAATAAGTTATGGAATATTTTAAAGGAAAAGTTACATTGGTCACTGAGGTCAATTTGTGTCTTTCCAGTAGGGGGCATACCCAACATGCAAACTGAAACCTTTACTGACTTATCCTCCTAGCAGAAATATAAACTAGGAGAACGCCAAGTCATTAGCCTGCTAGTTAGCTAAGATCTAATTACCATACTTTACATTACTAACGACTGACCTGTAATTAACCGCTACTGCAAAATAACCAGAGAAAGTTCCTCCATCTGCATCTCATAATGACTAGGGACTGGGAGTTCACATAAAGCCGCCATTTGATCCTTAATCTGAGTGTCCATCCTTCCTTTCTCTACGCACCTTTTTCCTTGTTACAGGGAAACTTAATCTTGACCTGGTGTTATTCACAGATTTTCCACAAAGAACTTACAGTTGTGCTCAAAAGTTTACATAACCCGTTGATTTTTTGGCCTTTTTTTCTGAGAATATGAATGATAACACCAAAACTTTTTCTGGACTCTTGGTGAGTGGTTGGTTGAAGCCATTTATTGTCAAACTACTGTGTTTTCTCTTTTTAAATCATAACGACAACCCAAAACATCCAAATGACCCTGATCAAAAGTTTACATACCCCATTTCTTAATACCGTATATTGCCCCCTCTAACATCAATAACAGCTTAAAGTCTTTTGTGGTAGTTGTGGATGAGGTTCTTTATTTTCTCAGATGGTAAAGCTGCCCACTCTTCTTGGCTAAAAGCCTCCATTTTCTGTAAATTCCTGGGCTGTCTAGCATGAACTGCGCTTGAAATCTACCCAGAGTGGCTCAATGATACTGAGGTCAGGAGACTGAGATGGCCACTCCAGAACCTTCACTTTGTTCTGCTGTAGCCAATGACAGGTCGGCTTGGCCTTGTGTTTTGGATCGTTATCATGTTGGAACGTCCAAGTATGTCCCATGCGCAGCTTCCGGGCTGATGATTGCAAATTTGTTTCCAGTATTTGCTGACAATGTGCTGCATTCATCTTTCCTTCAACTTTGACCAAGTTTCCTGTGCCTTTGTAGCTCACACATCTCCAAAACATGGCGTTCCTTTCATCATAGGCCTTGTTGACCTGTCTCCAAATGTAACGTTCATGGTTGTGGCCAAAAAGTTCAATTTTGGTCTTATTACTCCAAATGACCTTGTTCCCGAAGTTTTGAGACCTGTGTCTGTGCTGTTTTGTATATTGTAGGCAATATATTTTGTGGCATTTGTGCAGTAATGGCTTTCTTCTGGCGACTCGACCATGCAGCCCATTTTTCTTCAAGTGCCTCCTTATTGTGCATTTTGAAACAGCCACACCGCTAATTTTCAGAGAGTTCAGTATTTCTGCTGATGTTATTTGTGGGTTTTTCTTTGCATCACAACCTATTTTCCTGGCAGTTGTGGACAAAATTTTTGTTGGTCTACCTGACCGTGGTTTTGTTTTTACAAAGCTCCTGATTTTCCATTTGTTAATCACAGTTTGAATCTTTTTGTATCCCTTTCCTGTTTTATACAGTTCAACTACCTTTTCTGTAGATCTGTTGACAATTCTTTTGCTTTCCCTATAACTCATAATCTAGAAACGTCAGTGGCTGGATGAAAGATGCAAGAGTCTGTCTGGATCCCAGAAATTCACTCAGCTTTTATGCACACACACTGATTACAAGCAAACAGGTCACAGGTGAGGATGTTACCTTTAGTAGCCATTCAAACCCTTGTGTCAACTTCTGTGCATGTCATCAGGCCAAAATCACCAGGGTATGTGAACTTTTGATCAGGGTCATTTGGAAAAAGTTTTGGTGTTATCATTCATATTCTCTGAAAAAACGCCAAGAAAGCAAACATTTTGCCGGGGTATGTAAACTTTTGAGCACAACTGTACATGACATTGTCCATTTTGTGCCACAAATTTGCATATGACACACAATTCACACATAAAAATGCAGAAACTGTTATTCTAAATGGTGTCAAAGCAGAACAAGATACCATGGGGTTAAGAAAAATGGGCAGCACAGTGGCTCAGTGGTTAGCATTGCAGCACTGTGGTCTTGGGTTCAAATCCCACTAAGGAAAAAATCTCCAAGGAGTTTGTATGTTCTCCCAGTGTTTGCATGGGTTTCCTCCGTGTTCTCTGGTTTCCTCCCACACTCAAAAGACATACTGATAGGGAATCTAGATTGTGAGCCCAAATGGTGACAGAGATGATAATGTCTGTAAAGAGCTGCGGAATTAATGGTGCTACATAAGTGAGTAAAATAAATAAATTACATTATAATTTTATAACACTTTGGCCTGTGATTGGCTGATCAGTCAGGTAAATTGAACGTCATCAGAGAAACATCCAATCTTGTGACATTCTTCTTCGTGGTCTGTGTTGGATCCACAAGGTGATGGCAGATGAGTATGCGGAGCTCTGGGATGTGGGGGGTGCTGGCCCTCATTAAGTCAATGCTCGATGGGAGAACAACATATAAATTAGCTTTATCCCATAATTTTTCGGTTGGTTTCAAAACTAGAACCCCCAACCCTGCAAGGCTACTTGCTAACCACTAAGCCACAGTGCTACCCATCCTGTTTGGATCTACTAGAAAAAATATTTGACCACAAAATTTTACTTAAATGTTCATTTGTTAAAGCATACCTATCATTTGAAGTGACTTGTCAGAGTAATTCGTCGTGTGTGTACATGGGGAGCAGCTGTATTTTTGGCCATTCCATGACCTGTGGATGGAGACTAGCTGCTATGATGTTTCCGACATACAGCAGGTAGTAGTACGGCAATAGGATCTCTGTGATTCTCCGGAAGAAGTTGTAATACTTCGAAACGCGTGGAGAGTAAGCCGCATTGTCAATATCTTTGATTGTGACTCTTTTATCGGGTGTACACCAGCAGCGCACATCACCCGCTATTTCTACCATTACCACATTGGATCTGCAAACCAGAGGGGCTACAGCAGCTAGTATCACATTTTATGCCATTTCAGAGTTGTGTCTCACACAACCATATCAGGTGAGAGGAACTGCTTCTCATCACCGCTTTAATCTGGATAACACCCTATTACGTTTTCTTTATTCCCTAGCCATTTCCTTCTCATGTACAGCATACATAGAGAAGAGGATATCCCACTCTCCTGTCTTTCTGTAGCACACCCTCAGAAGCAATAGCAAGAAGAACATTACAGTGTAGCTGTGAATCCAGCACTGGCATAACCTCAAAAAGTAGCACACCCTCTCTGTGTCTTTCTCCAGCGCACTGTCCAGTCCCCACTCCATAGACTTTTGTAGGCAACATGTAATTAGGCGCTTAAAGTGAGTTGAGTTCAATTTATCTCTCAAGACAGATTTTAGCAGTTCTGGAAGTGAGGAAAGAAGTGGCTCAGAAGTGGAGAAAGAAGAATATTTCTGTTACAGGATATATTACAAAGTTTCTAATATTCACATGTAATATTGATTTATGCAATGTTTGCTGAAACAGTGACTCTTTAAGCTGTTAAGATGCTTCAAGTATGCAGAGTTTAATGAGAAACGAATCATAAATAGAAAATTAGGTTAACTTACTCTCACCATACATTTGTTGTTGAAGTTGTGTACATTTCTATAGCCCAAGTAAAAGTTTGCAATTAAAACCCATAATTAATTAATTTTATAGAGTCCGTACAGCAGGAAAGTCATGGCAATAATATAGTCCTGCCGAGATGATTATTTACTGCATTGAAAAGGCCCATGACAACCTCTCAGGATTTCTCAGCAGCTCACCTCTCATCTGTCAAAACAATGGAAATTTGCCCAGCTGACCCAATACTCTTTCATAAATTGTCAATCACGAGTAATTAAGGGGCAATTCCGTGCACAGTTGGTATGATCATTGATACAGTTATGTTTTTGGGGCTAAGTGGTAAAAACACTTCTAAGAACAAACAGTTATAAATGCTCTTTATTTAGTGCGAAATTCACTTTTTCTGGAACAATCATAAACTGTTAAACTTCCTTAAAGGAGTATTACGGTTTCAGAAAACTCCTCTTCTCCGGATTCAGTTAGTTTAAAAAAACAACAAATTGTACTTTACCACCCTCCCCAGGTTCAACGTCAAGTTGCTGCAGCTGCTGCCGGTGTCTTTTAATGTCTGCAAAGCTGATGTTATGTCAACTGCGCTGCAGCCAATACCTGAGCTCAGCATCTCTGAGCAGCTCTTCCCAAGTTGAGCCACTAAGAGCCATTGAGTTCAGTTATCTCTCTCTTTGCGAGACTCGTACTCCTATGCATAAATTGGACAGCCTGTCCTCCAGTTTCCAAGCCCAAGATCATGCTTTCTCTGCACAGAAGCCATAAATAAAATAGTTCAAAAAGATGAAGAAGAGAAGAACCTTCAACCTATTACCTACCCAATAGAACACAAAGACTTGGGTGCAGGATCCATCGCAGTCAGAAGACTTTACAATGGTCATGGACCAGTGGCCTTCTTTAACCTAGGTTTAGGAAGAACCTCTCTGTGGTCCGTCATCGGCGTAACCTACCACCCACCACATGCTATATTCCAAAAGCACCAAAACTGCTGAACTCTAGAGCAGGAGTTTACAATTCATTTTTCCAAGGGGCCATATGAGAGACTATGACTGTTGTGGAGCGCTGCGTCAACTTTACAAACTTAATTCTGCTTATTATTTTGTTTTATATACATTTTATCACATAATATTGAGCAGAATTAAGTATGGTGACTCGCTGCTAAATCAACTTTTCCAGTTCTCTATCACATTTTTGTTCAAGAAATGCATCTAAAAACAAGATAAAACAGCATTCCTTGTCCCTCTCATCTGTGCAATGCTGGCTATGAAGAATATTAGACACATCTTCCTGTTGATCCCTCCTATATAATTTAATAACACTTAATAAAAAATGTATTTTTAAACAGCTATTTAGTAACGTTGACCAATAGGTGACAACATTGCTCCATTAAAAGCAGCCAATCACCATAGCGCCTCAGCCATACAAGAAAATGTTTCCTGTAAATTGGCAACCAAAAATAAGATTAAATTAATTATGTGACAGTGACACTAACTTTTACAAGGGCGTGTATTTCCACATTTATTTTGTAAGCTGGTGATGACTTTCTGTTTGGCATATCCCTTGTGCTTGCATCAAATGAACCAACATTTCCAGGACAAGAACTTTTGCAAATTTTGGAGACTAAGTCATAAGAATGAGTCAAGTATTACTTTGTTATGGAAAGTAAAACAAAAATCTCAATGGAAATGTGAAAAAAAACTTAAATAACAAGACAGAAAAAAGTTATCAAAATAGTGTCACCTACCAGTATTTTATTAAAGGGTACCTGACAGCTGATACATGCTGCTTGATCCACAGGCAGGTATGTTTGATTTTGAAACAATGCGGCGTTTCAGAGAAAAATACAGTTTAAGAGAAGCTGAGGATCAAGCCGCACAAGAGACTAGTTGGACTGTTGGGTTCCCAGCGGTTTCTCCCAGCCCAATTTCTTGGAGAGACAGGTCTCTCCCTATATGTGCACACACGGGGGTCTCACGGGAGGTGTGGGGACGCGAACACACCTTTGGCAAGGTAACCTTATGATCACATTATCATCAAGTACTTTGTCTGGGTATGTAGCGCCATTAATTTGATCGCAATTGTGATTCAGTACCATGTACAGATTGAATCTAATTTTGTTACTTACTGTGCATTCTATATGCTCACATTGAGCGTCACTAACTGGATCGCAATTGCGTTGCATTTTGATAATATAGCTGGTGGATGTTAGCCACAGATATATGGTGGTTCTGCCATGTGCTATTAGTAATTGCAGCATTGCCTGCTACAAACTACATATCATTATTCAAATTTGTTGATCTCGGGTGTTTTAGACTCTCTGTATATATTTGTTTGTCCTTGCCTTGGATTACTTTTGCGATTTTCACTATTAGGCCGGCGTCACACTGGCGACAGAATCGGACGACTGCAATACGATGAAATATCGTATTGCAGTCTGCCCTATGTTAATCTATGGAGCAGCTCCCAGTATCCGATTTTTTGTGGTCCGTTTTAAACGTCCGTGTGCAATCGCAGCATGCTGCGATTGTCACCGATTGTGGGTCGACTATCGCCAATGCAAGTCTATGGGAGCGATGAAAAATCGGATTACAAACGGACCGCACGTGTGACTTGCGATTAAATCGCATCGGTGTCCTTTAGAAAAGCCGGCAATTCATCCCCGGCTATACTGTAAAATCACACTGACAGCTTTAATAAAGAATAGAAAGAATAGATATATACACATAGAATACATATATATATATATATGTATTCTATGTCATTGTGACACATACATATACATATATTTATAGTTCTTACACTTCTACATACTGTAATAGCCGCTAATTCAATTGCCGGCTTTGTGAAATCACAGAAGCCGACATGAAATGATACATTGTTTAGACACAGTTAACCATGTCATTTCCTGTATTTTGATATATGGTTTGAACTTACAATTACTTAAGTGTATGTGTGCCAAATTTCAGACATGTAGGGGTTAATTAAAGGTGTAAATTCGTTGAAAAAAAATGCGTGGGCTCCCACTGTATTTTCTCCACCAGACAGACAAAGCCAGCGAGTGGGGGCAGATAATAATAGCCTAGGGAGGGTACATATTTTTGGTGCCCCCCCTGGCTACTAACATCTGCCCCCAGACACCACAGAAAGGGCAAATCTATAATTAGATTCGCCCTTTCTGGCACTTTGCCCGTCTATTCCCATTGCCCTGTAGCGGTGGCGAATGGGTTAATAAGGGGTTAAACCCACCTTGCTATTGAAAGGTCACTTTAAGCCAGGTTAATAATTGAGAGCTGTCAATTAGACAACTATCAATTATTAATCCTATTGTATGAAAGAAAAATCAAACACACACAGTTTAATAAAAAAGAAGTTTAATGAAATAATCACACAGTTTTTGACCATATTTTATTTTCCTGCTAAAACCATTTCCTGTAATAAAACTAAAATAAAAAGCAAAATTATTCTTACCAATCCGATGTACAGTCAGGTCCCACGGTGTAATCCATCAGAAAGGGTTAACAGGTTACAGTAAGCAGAGAGCTAATAATGCTGTCTCCGAGCTGTAACCCCCTGAATGAATAACTTACTCTCCCAGCGAAAGGAGAGGAATAGATTAATGAATGGAGCTTAATTGATTTATTGCCACTTTCACTTCAGTGACCTGACCTAACGTGAAAGTGGGATACAATCAATTAAGCTTCATTCATTAATCACATCCTCTCCTGTCGGCAGGAGATAAGCTCATTCATTCAGGAGCTATCAGCTGAGTACGCAGGATTACATGCGCTGCTTATCTGATTGCTAGTTAACCCTTTGTGAAGGATTACATCGTGGGACGTGACAGATCGCCAGATAGGTAAGAATAATGTTTCTTTATTATTTTATATTTATTTTAGAAGATCAAGGGCTTCGAACGGATTAAGAGTTAAATAAAATATGGTCAAAAATATGTGTTTTTATTTCATTTAAATTATTTAATTTTAAAGTGTGTTTGTGTTTTTTAATTAACTTCAATAGGATTAATAATTGATAGTTGTCTAATTGATAGCTCTCAATTATTAACCTGGCTTAAACTCACCTTTCAATAGCAAGGTGGGTTTAACCCCTTATTAACCCATTCGCCACCGCTACAGGGCAATGGGAATAGACGGGCAAAGTGCCAGAAAGGGCGAATCTAATTATAGATTTGCCCTTTCTGGGGTGTCTGGGGGCAGATGTTAGTAGCCAGGGGGGGCACAAAAAAAATGTACCCTCCCTAGGCTATTATTATCTGCCCCCACTCGCTTGCTTTGTCTGTCTGGTGGAGAAAATACAGCGGGAGCCCACGCATTTTTTTTAAACGAATTTACACCTTTAATTAACCCCTACATGTCTGAAATTTTGCACCAATACACATATGTAATTGTAAGTTCAAACCATATATCAAAATACAGGAAATTACATGGTTAACTGTGTGGAAACAATGTATCATTTCATGTCGGCTTCTGTGATTTCACAAAAGCCGGCAATTGAATTAGCGGCTATTACAGTATGTAGAAGGCTAGGAACTATAAATATATATATATATATATACATGTCACAATGACATGTATATATATATATATATATATATATGTGTTCTATGTGTATATATCTATTCTTTCTTTTGTGATTTAAATACTATTCTTTTGGATCCATTATATGTCAGTTTTGCAAGCCTGCGAGAAATTCTCGCAAGTCGGATGAAAATCGGATGTTACAAGGTACACACACATGTGACTAAATCGCATCTTTGAAGGAAAATCGGATGCCAGAAGGATGTGTGATGTTTGCATTTTGATCCGACAATCGACCGACTAAAACGGTCCGATTTTTTGTAGTTGTGTCTGACGCCGGCCTTATACAAATTTTGTGTTCGCACCCACCCCATGTGGGTACATTACCATCCTTCTGCTGCTAATTGGTATTTTACATGTTGTATTTCGATATGTTTGTGATTGTTTCCATGTCATTGTGTCCTGTTTTTTGTATAAATATTTCTAATAAATGGATTTATAAAATTTTCAATATACTTCCAGGATGTGACTTATTATTATTGACACACCATTAGATTTAAGCCCTCATCTCTTTCTCTTATGCTTATATGTCTATGGAGGGTATCTTTTCTTATATATGATGATCGTTGTCCATGTTCCTAGCTATGTTTCTACCATCAAGAAGACTGTAGACTAATGGGAAGGGAGAAGGAGGAGAAAGTGTGAATAAATAAAATGTAACCTTTATTTAAGTTATAATAAAAAATTATAAAATTCACATTCATCCATGACAGATGTATATAAGGTCACAGCTATAAAGAATGTAATAATGTGGTGCCCCTGAGGGTCCAGTCGCCACAGAGGTACTGCACCTCATCCAGAGGTGTGTTATCCCACTCTCAGGTAAGGAGGGAGAACCACCCAGGACTCTAACATTCGCACCCAACACACACACTAGTTTAGTCAGGGCACCTGGGCGTACCCCAAGGGAGGAGGGCCTCATCTCGGGCTGGCTAGGAAGGGGTGTTGGGGTGTGGGTGGAGAAGGTAGGAAGTAAGGGAGGAGCTTAGAAGGCGGGAGTGAGTGAGCAGAGAGGAGTAGAAGAGTCTAGAAGGGGAGCTCAAGCTGTGAGGAGCTTGTCCCCAGACGAGTAGAGAGAATTGAGAGGAAGAGACAGAAGGAAGCTCCAGGGAGGACAGAAGGGGGTCCTAGGGGCACGGATAGTGAGAGATCCATCCATGGGGCCCAATCCAGTATTGGAGGGACCAGGTCACATAGGGGAACTGGCCCCATGCCTAGTGGAGGACTTCAAGACTCAGCTAGCAAGCCGCAGGTATCTTTAAGTGCCTCAGCCCCATCCACAATTATTCACCGAGAAGGCAGCCATATAGGAGCAAGGGACTCAGAGAACGTCGCCTGACAAGGTCCGCGGCTGCTGGCTTGGGACACTGATTGAGTAGGGTTGGAGGGAGAAGCCAGTGCAGTGAGACGGCCAGGAAAGGAACATACTGAAGGGAGTCTTGGAAAGATGCATCCTGATCTACCTCACGGGGAGGACACGGTACCAAGCGGGCATCTGTGTACACAAGAACAGTGAGTAAAGCATTGGAAACTGCACCCTGCTGTGTCCTCTGAATCTTTCCTGCGCCACCTGTCCTGCACCACACTCACCACCAACATCACCTTTAACATCCTAACTGCTCTGGGACACAGCCCTACCTGTGGATAGCTTAACCAACACTGCTGCCCTGTCATCGTCCCAGAGGATCTGCATTGCTGCGTCGGTCCGCTGACTGAATACCACGTGTGGCATCACGAACACTTTATTACAAACTCTTTACAATTTCCCATTTCATCATCTCCCCTTTTATTGGACGCCCAAAGTCATAGACCGCGTCACTACTGCCGTGACACTGCCCCTTTAAGAAGCGGCCCGATACCAAGTATCCCCAGTGCCCGGCAGGCAATCCAATCACAGCTGTGAGCCCGATTATGTACTAGGTGTGAAAATAATATATATTCAATTAGAATACCTGACCGTAGTCCCTTATAATAATAGGTCAGGCCGAGATCTGCGGTTAGTTGTCCAAGATATTTGGAAGAACCTTCCTGCTGAGTTTCTCCAAAAACTTTGTGCAAGTGTCTCTAGAATAATTCATGCCTTGATGCTATTTTGAAACCAAATATTTTTTAGATTTTAGATTTAGATTTCTTTTTTGTTCATTCATATAGGATTTTGGAAATATTTATACATGGGAAAAAGATAGGCAGCACTCCAATATTTACCAAAACAAGTGGACTTTATTTAGCCTTGATAAAGGCTCATTTGAACAGAAACGTCGACATGCCATATGGGCTAAATAAAGTCCACTTGTTTTGTTTTTTTTGCAGTCACATTGCATTTGTCAAATGTGCTGTTCCATTTTTTATTTACATATATCATATACATATATAAGCACGGTGGCTCAGTAGTTAGCACTGCAGCCTTGCAGCGCTGAAGTCCTGGGTTCAAATCCCACCAAGGACAACATCTTCAAGGAGTTTGTATGTTTTCCTTGTGTTTGCATGGGTTTCCTCCCACACTCCAAAGACATACTGATAGGGAATCTAGATTGTGAGCCCCAACAGGGACCTCGATGATAATGTGTGCAAAACTGTAAAGCACTGCGGAATATGTTAGCGCTATTTAAAAATAAAGATTATTATTATATACATATTTATAATATCTATAAATAAACTGTTTAAATATAATATATATAATAGATAGATAATCCAGGGATTAACACGAATTAAAGTGACATGTGAACTGCACTAACAATCCTGACAGAGGTCTCGCCTCTACTCTAGAACGTTTCCAGTTCAGAACAATGACAACGTACCTGAGCGCTATCTAACAATTACCTGCTCATACGCCTGTTCCGCTCGACGGTTTGCATCAATAACTTGTCTTTCCAGCTGCTGCATCTGCACATAAAAAAAAACAAACGAGTGTTGATTATTTGATGACCATTTCCATAAACCTGCTTTGAAGTCTGGTTAATTGGATCGTGACATTATCAATAGTCTTCTAATTTAGATGAAAGCCTCTGTCTGATAATTGCCATGCATGAAGGGTTATGAAGGACAGCAATTTGCGATTCATACCCATGCCAGGAATTGTAAGCCAAATAACCTGGATAAAAGATCAAAATATTTCAGCAAATATCCAAACTAAGAAGGTGATTTACTTAAGACGGGATAAAAGACAGACAAAGCTGCCTGATCATGAGCCAATGTGTTTTACAGATCTGTGTTGTACAAATCTATAATATGTTGCTGATATTTTAGTATGGTCTATACCATAACACTGTATGCTTCCAAAAGTCCATAGGTGGTTAAATAAAAGTTTTTTTCTTATAGACTCAAAAGTCTAAAAGTGAGAATACCGTGCTCTACTGGAAAAAACATATTACAGAGGTACAGTACCTAGAAGCATTGCCATTCCTATGTGACTATATGCAAATTGCCTGTACAGAGAGGAAGATGACTTGATCTCTTGTACCACCTATTGGAAGTAGCATTCCTAAAAGTCAATATCAACCGTTTAACAAACTTTGCCACATGACTTAGGATAAAATTCAAACTGGAATCTTTATTTGGAGACACATGTTTCTGGGTGTATCCCCTCATCAGTGCACAGCATGAGATCTGATTTGGCTTTATAAGAGGCCTCTGACTTGTGTCTAAGGGGCATATCTCTCTCTACAAAGAGAGACGTTATCCTTTTGATCCCATCAGAGGCCTCTCACCCAGCCAAGTCAGATTTCTTGCTTTGCACTGAGGAGGGGACAACACCACAAAAAACAATGTCTCCAAATAAAGACTCTGTGACAAGTCTCGTTAAAGGGTCGATATTGACTTTTAGGATTGCTACTTCCAATAGTTGGCATTATCATATGTGCCTATTATACAGCAATAAAGTGAAGTAGAATAAAATACAGTGACTCATTGGAGCACCTGTGGAACCCCAGAAATTAGTAACACCAGGACCATCTGCTGTTTATAGTTTTAGTATTAATATTGCATGTATGACTGCAAATGCAGTGTTCTTTATAACTGTTACTTACCGTATTACTTTGGTATTTACTACAATTTATATCATTCTGCATTTTTACATACTGGTGATTCTCCTTAGTATTTAGCTAATTCGGGAAATCCCTTCTACTAAACACAAACCCCATCAGAATGATATAGGAAGCGGATGTGATTTAGGTTATAAATTGCCCACAGCCCCAGGTTGAAGCAGAGTAGTAGTTCAATCATCTAATGGCGTAATTGTAGCTACCAGCAAGCTTTAAAGAGACTCTGACATCCCAAAATCCATATTTTTCCTAATCCCAAAGTCATACCGGACACCTAGCCCCTATAAAAACCATATCTTTGTTGTGCTTAAAAAACATTTCGTTTTTATTGATGCTCTGTGCACCTTTGGAGTGACCAAGGATTTTGTGCACTGTTCCACTACCTCAATTTGCATGAGTCACTGCTCCCTTCTATGTTCATTGGCCAGAGCAAACGCTATCTGTAAAGAATCCTCCAGTGTGCGCACAGTGTAACAGATGGGGTTTCACGCTAATTGAGAGGGCGGAACAGTGCACCAAGTAACTTGGTCATGCCAAGGGTGCACTGAGCACCCCAATTTGCCTATCAAATTAAAAGATTTTTAGCCAAAACAAAGGCAGCTTTTACTACTACAAATGACTGTTTTTAATTTGACAGCCGACTCCCAGCTGCCTAACTATGGGAGGCAGCTATCAATCTGCATGACGTCAGCAGTCACGTCCCATCAACAGAGCAGCCTGGAAGAAAAAGAGCTGCTCTGCTAAGGTTGAGCAGCTGAATAGCAGGCAGGAGCGGTCAATGACCTTTTTTAACTTGTCTTTTTAACATTATAAATCATGTGATTCCAGAATGCCTCATAGAATCACATGATTAGTATGTCAAAAAAGCAACTAAAAATTAAATACCAAAAATACGCTGTACAGTACAGAGGTTTTTAGGTTTTTTAAGAAAAAAATGGCTAAACATGCCACAAAGTGGTCAAAAGCCACCAAAAAAACCTTACAAGCTTCAATTTTTCACAAAAACTCAAGTAAAGTGAGAAAAAGGCCACAAAAACGCTATGTGCTTGTGTTTTATTTCCCTACTGATTCTCAGCAAACATCAGTGGTATTGGACGAAAACTGCAAGAAAAAAAAATCTAGAAAAAAAAGTCTCTAAAAAAGTGAGACTTTTCCTAAAGAAATTTGTGCAAGGAAGTATCTTCATTAGCAATCTTTCCATAAGACGCGAAGGTGCAGATTTTTATGTCTCCATCATGGTGGTAATTTATTAGGAGAGAAGTTTCCGAAGCTCGGCAACAGGGCAAAGTAAATATTAGATATATTTTTATTTGGCCAGACGTGCCAGAAATTTGGTCTCTCTTATGTGGTTGGCAGGCGCTGCCATGGGATGACCTAAATATGTAATACAATCCCTAAATTACAAGGAACCTAGCTTGTTTGTGAACCGACACTATTGGAATTGTGCGGTATTATTACTGTGCGTCTTTGCTCTTTTTTGATGCAGCACAGGTTTTTACTATTATTGGTAAATTTAATAGATGCCTATATAAAAATAGTACAAATTTTATAAAGGTGGGACTGTGATGTAAAGTTAGGCATGGACTCCTTACATAGAGTCACATTACACATGTACTGTATATATTTAGGATGAGCCTCCCATTGCTGAGGATAATAACATCGTTCTCCTTGCTGCACAATGAATGTCTCACTTATACGGCAGTGAATACCAGAGAGACATGCTGAAAGAAGCCTCTTGTACCGGAGCAGCCGATGTGAAACAGGTTGGCTGCTCCCCCTGTTTGCAGAGCGTTTACTTCCCAGTTGGATCAAATTCCCTTTTTAGCTTAGAACTGAAGCCGACACGGTTCTTCACTTCTGTTATACACAGTCCATGTATTAACATAGCAGACCTCCTTAGATGGAAAAGTGTGAAAGTATTTTTATTATATCTACTATCTATGTATTATTTTTGACCCAGGTCAGTTCACAATGACATTTTTTTCCTATTTTGTAAGATTTTTTGTTTCGAAAAATTTGTTATGCATGACCCGGACTTCAAAATGAGTAGATGCCATTGTCTAGTTACATGCACGGCTTGCACAGTTGACTCGCACCACAATTGTGGATACCAGGGCTAAGGGGTACTCGGAGCCGAGCCCATAGATTTCTATGGGAGATGTCACTGGCAGCGGGACTCGGTCCGTGGCCCTGGCAGTCAAGCGATGGGGAATATTTACAGGGGATTTTAAGGATAGGTAGTTCGTGACGCCACCTGTGGTATCTGGTCAATTGGACCAGCGCTGCTATAAGAATCTTCACAGGGGATGTTATGGGGCAGCTGGGTAGTAAGTCTCCCACAGGTGAGACGGGTCCCTGGAAGTCTATGGTGATGATGCAGGGTGTAGTTAAGAATTCAGTCACACACAATGCAGCTTATTTTCATACCTTTTACTGGTAGATGGTTCAAGAAGATCCCGGGGAGCTGGTCGGGGTGGAGAATGCACATTCGGGTAACCGCTGAGCAGGTTAGAGGCCTCCTTAACTTCAATATGTATCTGAGTCCAAACTTGCGTGAAGCGAAGTTAACTCTGTAATCTCCAGCTTTCTCAATAGCTGACAAGCCCGGCCGACATAGTGGTAGAGCCTTTTCGGTGGTAGAACTAAGTCTATTTCTGCAGCGTCCCGCTAGACTCCCGTTCTCCTGACTCCAGTTACGTATCGACACTTTGGGCTGCCTTCTGCGACCTGTAGTCCAGAAAGTCTCCGGTTTTCTTATCACTAAGCATGAAGCTCTAGCAATGCCTCGGACTCCGGTGTCCGGTAAATTAGTGCAGGTAATCTGGTACCTGAAGCACTTCTCTCTGTCTTTCTCCACTGCGCCCTTCGCCCTGCTTTCGCTCTTAGCATAAGCACTGGTAGCTTTTGATAGAAACGTCAGCTTTCTCCAGAGCTCGCTGATCAGCTCTCAGTATCCTCCAAGTCCAGACTAGACTGACACTGAACTCCTCTGTCCTTAGACAGGAAACAGACTGAACACTGATTGCTAAGTGTCACTTCCTCTTATACCCTGGTGGGTGTGTCTAAAAGTGTGAGTGAAGTGAATAGATAACAAGCTTTTGCAGTTACCTTCCTGTGCATTCTCCTGGATTTATGTGTGTCTTACATAGCTGGGCCACACATCCCCCCTTGGTTAAACACAGCACTCCCGGGCTGCAAAAGAGAAAAAGAAAAACATTTTTGTTTTGCATATAACAATCAACATTTTAACTCTTCCCATCCGGGAGGTAAGACTTCTTGAACGTTACAATTTGTACATTAGGAAAAATACAAAAGTATCAAAAGTATCAAAATATTCTTATAATACAAGATACTTGTGGAGGACCCGCACCAAAAACCTCCCACGTGGGTCCTGGGTGGGCTGCAGGACTTCTGACTGCAGACCTCACTCTAGGCCCACCATACGGGTTTTTCTTCAGAGGTGGATAGTAATGGTTTCGTGTAAAACCAAGATAATGCACCGTAGTGCAAACTATTTACAAAGCAAGTTCTTGGGCTGGCAAAGTCCACAGCCACGCCGTCCTTCGGCATGGTTAAAACACATTTCAAATAAAATCACATTATACTTTATACAATTCTTCAGATGCAATAAACCCTATCTGGGTCTTGCTAACTAGTTTACTAGGACTACTCCTGATAGCGAATAGGTAGTTTTCCTTTAGTGATACGTTCTGACCTACGTGGGGTAGCATCAGGTATAGTAATTTCTAGCCTATCTGTTCTGCGTAACGGCAAACTATAGATACGACTCCACCTCTCTAGGGACCTGGCAAGCATGCTAGTGACTGGACGAGGCGGTACTGCTTCACCAGCTTCACCAGGGGATTCCACTTCTTGTGGTGCTGCTTCTTGCGGGTCCGCTTCTTGGGGTTCTAATGGTTGAGGGTCTGCCGGAATAGGTCCTTCTGGGACTGGCTCTACTGGCACAATTGGTATGACTGGTTGTAGAGACTCCTCTTGCGGTTGATAAAACTGCAGCACAGGAATAATTACAGCATCTCCCAATCTGGGCCAATCCGCAGGTAAATCTCCCAAATCCGTGTGTATGACCGCTTCAGCACTCTCTTCTTGATGGACAACAGGGTTTTCTTCACGGAGCTTTAATGGGCCAGGACACAACTTTAGATGATCTCTAGACACAGTTGCAGTCATTTTTCCTCCATCCTTGCTGATGGTACAGACCTTGCTGTTATCAAAATTGGAATTTTGCACGACATATGGCTCCTGTTCCCACTGATCATCCAACTTGTGTGTTCTTCTTTTCCTTTTGAGCACCATTTCTCCAGGCATTAAAGGCTTAGCGGGAGCGTTTTTGTTATAGTTCTTCTCTTGCTTTTCTCTTACTTTGTTGAGACTGTCTTCCACGCAGGCTTGAACTCTCCTGTACTGTTTTTGTCGAGTTGTGTCCCAATCTTCAGCACTGTCATCAGCCTCTGGTTCTACCACTCCCAGCTCCAAATCCATTGGCAGTCTTCCAGGTCTTGCTCTCATAAGGTAGGCTGGAGTGCAGTTGGTGGAACTGACTGGTATGTGGTTGTACAAGTCAACCAGGTCAGGTAACAAGTCTGGCCACCGATTTCTTTCTTCCAGGGGTACGGTTTTCAGTAAATCCATGACAATGTGATTCATCTTTTCACAAAGGCCGTTGGTCTGAGGATGGTATGGCGTTGTTCTGATCTTTTTACATCCATACAATTGACAGAATTCCTGAAACAGTTCAGCTTCAAAGGCTGGACCTCGATCAGTCAGTACCTGCTCTGGATATCCGTGTGGTCTGCAGAAACTTGCTTGGAAGGTCTTTGCTGCTGTCTCTGCTGTCAGATCCTTGACAGGGGCGACCACCAGAAATTTGGAGTAATGATCCACCATGGTCAGGGCATACGAGTATCCTGACCTGCTTGGGGACAACTTGACGTGATCCAATGCCACGATCTCCAAGGGACGAGTCGTCCGGATAGGCTGCAAGGGTGCCTTTTGACTACAGTAGTCTTTCCGTCTGAGGCCACAGGGTCCACAGTTCCGGCACCACTTCTCGATGGAGCTGCGCATCCCTACCCAGTAGAACCGACACCTCAACAGGGTCTCCAGCTTTTTCCAGCCAAAGTGTCCTGCTTGATCGTGGTACGCTTCCAACACCATTTGGATGTCTGCTCGGGGAACCACTATCTGCCAAACCATTTCATGGGTCCTTGGGTCGACGTATCTCCTGCACAACTTCTCTCGGTAGATGAATAACCGGCTTCTCTCATTCCACAGGAGCTTTGCTGGTATGGGTGCATCTTTCTCCAAGGAAGAACCTTCCTGTCTTATCAGCTCCTTGACACGGCTGACCACGGGATCGCTGTCCTGAGTCTCCTTCCAGCTATGATGAGGTAAAGGGTTCAACATCTCACCACACCGCTTTCTGTAGACTCGTTGCTCTTGGACCATCCCATTTCGGTGGAACGCAGGTAGCTCGATTTCTTCCAGATCATCTGATTCTTCCTCCGTGTCGGATTCATGCGGCATTCTGGACAAGGCGTCCGCGTTAGCATTTTTACGGCCCGCTCTGTACTTGATGGTAAACTGATAGTTTGACAACCGAGCCATCCAACGTTGCTCCATGGCTCCCAGCTTGGCTGTTTCAAGGTGCGTCAAGGGGTTGTTGTCTGTGTACGCAGTGAACTTGTTGGAGGCAAGGTAATGTTTAAATCTTTCGGTAATGGCCCAGACCAGCGCTAGGAACTCCAGTTTGAAGCTGCTATAGTTTTCCGGATTCCTCTTAGTTGGCCTGAGTTTTCTGCTGGCATATGCGATGACTTTTTCTTGGCCGTTCTGCTTCTGACTGAGGACTGCTCCTAATCCTTCGTTACTGGCATCTGTGTATAGCAGGAACGGTTGGCTGTAATCTGGGTAGGCTAAGATTTCATCGCCTGTCAGAATCTCTTTCATCTCTTTGAATGCCTCAGCTTGCTCTTTACCCCAATTGAATGGAGGGTTTCTGCTCTTGAGAGGTTGTCCGACCAGGAGGTCCTGTAAAGGCGCCGCTTTCTTAGTGTAATCTTTTACAAACCTCCTGTAGTAACCTGTTAGTCCCAGGAACTGACGCACCTCCTTTAGATTCTTCGGCTCCGGCCATTTCTGGATGGCTGTGACCTTCTTGGGGTCCGGCGCTACTCCTTCGGAACTGACAATATGTCCCAAGTATTGTACCTTCCGTTTGAGCAGATGGCATTTAGAGGGCTTCAGTTTCATCCCATACTTGGACAGTGACTCGAATACCTCTGCCAGGTGCTTTAGATGATCTTCATATGTCTTGGAGTAGACAATTACGTCGTCCAGGTACAGCAGCACAGTTTCGAAGTTGAGATGTCCCAGGCAGCTCTCCATCACTCTCTGGAATGTTCCTGGGGCACTGCTGAGGCCAAACGGCATTCTGTCAAACTCGCAGAGTCCCATTGGGGTGGTGAAAGCAGTTTTCTCTCCGATCCTCCTCAGCCACAGCTACTTGCCAGTACCCACTAGTAAGGTCGAGGGTAGAAAAGTAGTTAGCCGTTTTCAGAGCAGCTAAGGATTCCTCTATGCGTGGTAATGGGTATGCATCTTTATGTGTTATACGATTTACTTGCCTATAATCTACACACATTCGCATGCTACCATCCTTTTTCTTAACTAGAACTAGAGGTGCTGCCCAGGGGCTACAACTATCCCTTATCACCCCGGCTTTCTTCATGTCATGCAGCATTTCCTTAGCTTTCTGATAGTGGGCTGGAGGTATAGGCCTGTACCGGTCTTTGATGGGAGGATGACTGCCTGTAGGGATATGATGCTGTACTCCCTTAATTGTCCCAAAGTCAAGTGGGTGTTTGCTAAATACTTGTGCGTACTCTTGTACCACCCGTAGTACCCCCTGTTTCTGGTGGACGGAAGTGGTGTCTGTCCCTATATGAAGCTGCTGACACCAATCCGCTACCGGGGTTGCCGGATCATTATCCTCCGCTGGTTGGCGGGAGGCTAAGGACTCGGTTGTGAGGATAGAATTGTTATCTACGGCATGTAATTTAGCAACTGTAGCATAACGTGGCAAATTTACTTCATCGTCCCCCCAGTTGAGAAGTCGTACTGGTACTCTCCCATTTATTACTTCCACTACCCCTCTAGCAATCATGAGTGTAGGTCTGTGTTCTGAGCGATGAGGTTCTACTACTGCTTTGTAGTTCTGTCCTCTCAGACCTATGGCTGCTCTACACCATATTAACATTTCACTCATTGGGGGTATTACAATGGGGTTCGAGTCTGTGACCCGTACATTACCGATTTCACCATCTGTAAGCTTCGCTTGCTGCTGGCACATCAGGGCCCGGATCTCCCTCTGGATCACTCCCTTCTGCTTTGGCTTGGCAACTTCAGCGAGCTGTTGGAGCAAAAACACAACTTCTCCCAGACAGTTACTGATAATGTTAGTACCTAATATCACATTTAGGCCATTTTCCTCATTTACAGTCCTGACTACTAGGAGTCCCTGATCCTTCAGCTCCACCCTGCCCACTTTTACGTTTACGTTTTTGGCTCCAATTACTTCAACAGGGAGACCATTGGTGGCGTACACTGTCAAGTCAGGGCTCGGGGGCTGGAGGCTGTCCACGGACCAAAATTTTTTGTAAAGGACATCAGGTATAATGGTCACCTGAGATCCAGTGTCCAGCAGTGCAGGAATTGCAATCCCGTCCAGAATCATGGACAGGTAGGGCTGTCCACCCACGAACCTGCGGTTCCAGTCCAAGGGGCCTGATGAGTCTACTCCTGGGTGTTGGCCCTCTGACCCAGGATTGGCTCGTTTAAAGGACATTGCTGAGCCATATGACCTTTTTGGTTGCAGCGGTAGCAGATGATCTCCCGGCGAGGATGGTGTTGATCAGGAGTCCCTCCTGGGGGTGGCGTGGTCCTCCTCCGGTGTGGCGACGTCCTCCATTTCCTCCGGTTCATCCAAGGGACATCCTCCGGACAGTCGGCTAGTAGGATCTTTCCTCCTTCCTCTTTCCGCAGTTGCAGGGCATCCATTACAGTGGCCAAGTTCTTAGTCAGCTGGCGCACTTCCGAGCGCAGACATTCCAACTCACTAGGGGGCGCCACCTGCGTTTTAGCTTCTGCCACCTGCGGGGAAAAGGTGGGTACTGCCGGCTTAAGAGTGGCTTCACCCGGGTGATACTGATTTGTCACCTCAGGCTTTTCCAGGGGTCGCAGTCCTTTTATTGCCATGTCCTTTAGGGCATCAAAGGTGGCATCTGGATGATCCAAGGACCACCAGTTTACAGTCCTGCCTTCCTCTGGAGACCTCAGTCCCCGCACGAATTGCTCTTTCAACATTTGGCTCTCATCAATGGGACTTATAGGGTTAGCCTGTTTAAGAGCTCGCAGGGCCCCCTGTAGTCGGCAGGCGTAGTCCCTAATACTGTCACCCGGTCTCTGGAAGCACTGATAAAATGCCATCCGGAGATCCGTTTCTGTGCGGTCCTCAAAGATGGCCTGTAGCTTTAAGAGTATCGCAGGTACCGACTCCTGGTCTGCAATGGGCCAAGTCTCTACTTCTCTCTCAGCCGCACCAGCTAACTGTCCTATTACCACAGCAGCTTTTTGCTTCTCAGTCATTGAGTACATATCCAAAATGCTACATATTTTCCTTTTGAACCCTGGCAGGGTGTCTGGCTCGCCGCTGTACTGGGGGAGCCACTTTGCTCCTGGCATGTATGGGAGCGTCAGCGGCATGAGCGGGACCACCGGGCCAGGTGAGGGGCCCGCACCTCCATCCGGTGGGCTATTGGGGCCACCGGCGGGGACCGCTCCGTCTGCCGGTTGCTGCGACATATTGGTGCCCCCTTGGTTAATCTGAGCCTACCTCTTTCACAGGCTGCAGCGTCGCAGGCACAGCGGTGGAGACAGGACCTTCGTTGCAGGCACAGCGGTGGAGACAGGACCTTTGACGCTGGCGCTCTGATTCCAGAGCGTTCACTTCCTGTTTCACAGGACCTGCCGCCGCGTCAGAGTTGGGGGCGGGGCCAGGGAACCAGCGCGCTCTTTCAGGTACGCCCCCCTTCTTCACCAGCGCCTGAGGGCGCGAATATTGCGGTAAAGATGGCGGTATTAGGCGCCAAATGCAGCAAACAGTCTTTTCTCACAAAACAGTTCAATAGGCACACAGGACTCACAATTGCAAGCTTTCGTATCCTGTTCGTGACGCCAAGTTAATTGACTCGCACCACAATTGTGGATACCAGGGCTAAGGGGTACTCGGAGCCGAGCCCATAGATTTCTATGGGAGATGTCACTGGCAGCGGGACTCGTTCCGTGGCCCTGGCAGTCAAGCGATGGGGAATATTTACAGGGGATTTTAAGGATAGGTAGTTCGTGACGCCACCTGTGGTATCTGGTCAATTGGACCAGCGCTGCTATAAGAATCTTCACAGGGGATGTTATGGGGCAGCTGGGTAGTAAGTCTCCCACAGGTGAGACTGGTCCCTGGAAGTCTATGGTGATGATGCAGGGTGTAGTTAAGAATTCAGTCACACACAATGCAGCTTCTTTTCATACCTTTTACTGGTAGATGGTTCAAGAAGATCCCGGGGAGCTGGTCGGGGTGGAGAATGCACATTCGGGTAACCGCTGAGCAGGTTAGAGGCCTCCTTAACTTCAATATGTATCTGAGTCCAAACTTGCGTGAAGCGAAGTTAACTCTGTAATCTCCAGCTTTCTCAATAGCTGACAAGCCCGGCCGACATAGTGGTAGAGCCTTTTCGGTGGTAGAACTAAGTCTATTTCTGCAGCGTCCCGCTAGACTCCCGTTCTCCTGACTCCAGTTACGTATCGACACTTTGGGCTGCCTTCTGCGACCTGTAGTCCAGAAAGTCTCCGGTTTTCTTATCACTAAGCATGAAGCTCTAGCAATGCCTCGGACTCCGGTGTCCGGTAAATTAGTGCAGGTAATCTGGTACCTGAAGCACTTCTCTCTGTCTTTCTCCACTGCGCCCTTCGCCCTGCTTTCGCTCTTAGCATAAGCACTGGTAGCTTTTGATAGAAACGTCAGCTTTCTCCAGAGCTCGCTGATCAGCTCTCAGTATCCTCCAAGTCCAGACTAGACTGACACTGAACTCCTCTGTCCTTAGACAGGAAACAGACTGAACACTGATTGCTAAGTGTCACTTCCTCTTATACCCTGGTGGGTGTGTCTAAAAGTGTGAGTGAAGTGAATAGATAACAAGCTTTTGCAGTTACCTTCCTGTGCATTCTCCTGGATTTATGTGTGTCTTACATAGCTGGGCCACACACAGTCACACTGGAAAGCATAAAAACATGGCCATTCAGAAAGGTCTTAAAAGGGTGTCCTGCTTTGGATGATGCCTTTGTATTAGACCAGTTTCATATATCTGTTTTTCACGGTCAGCACTTGGACAGCAATGCACGGACTGATGGTAAGGCTTCTGACCCAAAGTCGGCAGCCTCATGAAGCTGACAAATTCAGGTCAGAAGACCCGTATCCAGTCCAAGCATTGTGGTCCTTGGAAACATGGATGAGTGAAACCGGACTTGAAAAAACCTGAGGTTCAGTGATTAGTCTTAGGGCACAGTCAGTTGTCCATATAAATCGGACCTAGATCAGAACGCAGTGCATGGACTGGCCGGTAGCTCTCCCAATCCAAGCATGACAGCTGCATGCATTTCTAAGCAGCTGTCACGCTCAGTTCAGGAGAGCTACCGGCCAGTCCATGCACTACTTTCCGATCTCAGTCCGATTTGTATGGCCGTCTGACTGGGCCTTAATTTGCGCAGAAATCTAGAAGAAAGTAGTAGTAGGTAGTCTAGTAGGTAGTAGCTAGTAGGTAGTAGCTTGCAATTTGATATCATATTTTCAGTTAGCCATTAAAAGATATCAACCACTGAGGACTCTCAATAATGAATATTTTAGTAGAAAGTGTTCAGTTTCCCTGAAGCACCACCCATGGTGAATATTAAGTTTTAAAAAGTACTGTTTAAAATCAAACTTTTGTCCTTATAAACTTGCCTTTCCTCCCCGCCAAGGAACCTGTCCTTCAGAGATTTGCCCAGATTAACTCTCAATTTCCTTGTAAGGTCTTTAAAAATTAACTCTTAAAACTAGAATGCCTATATAAAGGGGTATTTCCATCACAAGCATATATGGAAAAAAAAGTGTCTATGAAATACCATCAATTAGGCATGAGTCACCTGGTGGACCCATCGTTCGGTGGTGAGACCCACATTAATTAGATATAATGCAAGAAATACATATAAATAATGACCAGACCTACTCACAGGGCCTTGCCATGATTAGTAATTACGGTCCTGTGATGTTTTAATGACATCATTGCTTAGGTTATGCTCACATCTGTGTTCTTCATGTCTATAGTTTTGCTCCGTCATAGGAGTAGGAACACCAATGAACCTTTATGACTTTGGTGTTCAACAATTGTCCATCAATATGCCCTTCCCACAATATGCTGCAGTACTTACTCTGGTATATTTGGCTGGATCTGCAAATAATGCTGTGAAAGAAGCCTCCAACACATATGTGAACAGTGCCTTATCAGACTCCTGGGAGTGTATGTGTAAATAGACACCAAACAGAAAAGGCACCTACTGAAGATGTCAATATTGTGACTTGATGTTTGATGAAATTGTTTAACTTATTATTATGCTTTTCAAATGAGTTGATATTAAGGGAAAAGTAAAAGTAACATTGCAGGCACAGGGGAAAGAGTGGTTAACACTTAGCCAAGCCCTGCAGTTGGGAGGAGAGTTATGGAGCAAAATGGAGTTTGCAAGTAAGTTAGGGAGAGAGAGTTCAGCTAGTGAAGTGAAACCAGTCACTAAGAGTGTGACATGTTTAGCCACAGGCAGGTATGGGTGCGCAGAAGAGTAGGACAGTAATCAGACAGGCAAACTCAGCTTCCGTGCTACATAACTGGAGGTCTAAGAGGTATACTGCAGCTGTGGGTTAACAGGGACCCTGAGATGGCACAGGAGTAAAAAGGGACAGAGGGTATGTGTAGGCCAGACCTGGAAATTTAAGTGCAGAGGGACTGTGCTTGTCAGGCTGGGCATGGGTATTACATTGAAGAAAGCTATAGCTTGAAAGAGAGCAAGCAGATGAAATAGAGGGATGGAACTGATAAGCTTCTCACAAGATCTGTGCAGAAGATTTCATGAACAAGCTTTGCATCTACTACCTATAGGTTTCACCAGTTATTTATACATCCTGGTGTTGCGCCTTCCTTAATAAAATGGTGGGTCTCAGTTTGCTGCATCATCTAGCAATATTTGGTGATGGAGAAAGATCTTTAAAGGAGACATGCTCATGCACACACACAGACCCGTTTCACAGGTGTCTGGGGTCACAGCAGCAGAACATCTCAGCTTGTGCGACTCTTACATATGGCAATGGAAAAACACAGTCCCCTGAGGAAGCCCACCACGTGAAACGCGCAACGGGGCTACGGCAGGAAAGTATTTGCGGCACTTTATTTATCTGTGACTTTTTGGGTCCACTCCTCGACCCTGCCATATAGGGTTATGAGGATTAATTCCCTGGGTTTATTTCCCCTCACACTTGCTTTCTGGAAATTCTCATGGATCCACTAATACTTTGTAAGACATGATGTTATTGCCCTGTAGTATGTCTTTTGTGCATGCCATCTGACGCTGCTGCTCAGTATTCCTGTGCATGGTTGTCACCATATCCATTCATCTAGATTAACTCTTTATATGTATTTTACATGTTTGTATCATTCTGTAAATAATAACGCTTTTTGATGTATTAATTGACAGTGTCTGGCCCTTTTATGGAGATAGTTATCTGAGTATATACATCAATTACGCTTTACTGTGGCATTTAACTCAGTAGTTCTTGTAGGTTCTCAGTATTTAGGAGTTGCCCCCCTTTCTTTTCGGTCATTCATTATTGTTACTTGGTGGTTTTGGTATGATATTCCTTGTTAAACTCATATGGCACTGGAAAAAGTCTGTAATTTCAGGCACAATAGGTTGTCATCTAGCACCACTTCGGCGTTTGTTTTTGTTTATTTTACCACTGGCGTGGTTTCAATAATGTCTGTTCTCTGCCCCTACTAAAATATTGACCAGCTCTTTCTGGTGTCAGTCTGGTCCCATTCCGCAATCTTGTGGCCGCAGCTTATGAAAGTCAGAGCTAATGGTCGCAAGAGACCAATGCAAGTCTATCAGAGCCTTGTTCCGGGTCTCAGATTTACATGGAGAAGTGGCCTCCTGCTCGCCCACCATACACTGGAGCGATCCGGCAGGTCACAACAAGCAGAAGACACAGAGGCGCTGACAATAGCAGATGACGGCGGCTGGTAATAATTGTACTACAGGCAGGAAACATGCATTAGTGACATTATGCCAGTGGTGAAATAAAAATAAATGCCGTAGAGGTGCTTTAATCATTATACCAAGATAACTCAAATGGCTACATATCATATCTCCTGTTATTTTTCATGTCAGAGAGAATGTTTTTTTTAAGTATGTGTTATAAAGCTAATATTTTCATAGCCAGAAGAACATTTTTGCTCTACGGTGTAGGCTGTGTTCTTTTGTGCTCTATGATGTAGGCAGTATTCATCTGTGCCCTATGGTATAGGCTGTGTTCTTCTGTAAACTACGATATAGGCAGTGTTCCTCTGTGCTGTATGGTGTAGGCAGTATTCTTCTGTGCTGCATGGTGAAATCAGTGTTCTTCTGTGCTCTACAATATAGGCTGTGTTTTTCTGTGCTCTGCCGTGTAGGCTGTGTTTTTCTGTGCTCTATTGTGTTGACTGTGTTCTTTTCTGGTCTAAGGTGTAGGCTGTGTTCTTCTGTGCTCTATCTCTGTTCTTCTGTGCTCTACAGTGTAGGCGGTGTTCTGTGCTCTCTGGTGTAGGCTCTAGTCTTCTATGCTCTACAGTATAGGCAGTTTTCTTCAGTGTAAACAGTGTTTTTTCTGTGCTCAACAGTGTTGGCAGTGTCCTTCTGTGCTCTCTAGTAGAGGCTGTGTTCTGTGCTCTACAGTGTAAGCTGTGTTTTTCTGTGCTCTCCATTGTAGGCATTGTTCTTCATTGTTCTACAGTGTAAGCAATGTTCTTCTGTGCTCTACAGTGTAGGCATTGTTCTTCTGTACTTTACAGTGTAAGCAGTGTTCTTCTGTTCTCTACAGTGTAGGCATTGTTCTTCTGTTCTTTACAGTGTAGGCAGTGTTCTTCTGTGCTCTATGGTGTAGGTGGTATTCTTCTTTGCTTCACGGTGTAGATGGTGTTCTTCTGTGCTCTACGCTGTAAGGTGGTGTTCTCTGCTATACATGGTAGGCAGTGTCCTTCTGTACTGTACAGTGTAGGCAGTGTTCCGTGCTTTACTGTTTAGGCGGTATTCTGTGCTCTGTGCTGTAAGGCGGTGTTCTTGTGTGCGGTACGGTGTAGGCGTTGTTCTGTGCTCTACAGTGTAGGCAATGTTCTTCTGTGCTCTACAGTGTTTGAAGTGTTCTTCTGTGCTTTACAATGTAGGCAGTGTTCTTCTATGCTTTACTGTGTAGGCTGTGTTTTACTGTGCTCTACGTGTATGCAGTACTCTTCTATACCTCACAGCATAGGTGGTCTTCTGTGCTATGTGCTGTAAGCTGGTGTTCTTCTGTGATCTATGGTGTAGGCGGTGTTCTTCTGTGCTCTATGGTGTAGGCAGTGTTCGTCTGTACTCTGCATTATAAGGAGGTGTTCTTCTGTGCTCTATGGTGTAGGCAGTGTTCTTCTGTGCCCTATGGTATAGGCAGTGTTCGTCCGTGCTCTGCATTATAAGGAGGTGTTCTTCTGTGTTCTGCATTATAAGGTGGTATTCTTCTGTGCTCTATGGTGTGTAGGCAGTGTTCGTCCGTGCTCTGCATTATAAGGAAGTGATCTTCTGTGCTCTGCATTATTAGGCGGTGTTCTTCTGTGCTCTGTGGTGTAGGCAGTGTTCTTCTGTGCTCTCCATTATAAGGCAGTGTTCTTCTGTGCTCTATGGTGTAGGCCATGTTCTTTGATCTGTACAATGGAATAAGCCTGATTTGTCGGAAACAGTGAGCTATGTGTACCATGTACTTTCCTTCCTACTCATACATTCATTACAACTGTATTGTATGGTTTGCCAATTTTTTTCAGGCCAAAACACTGACTCAAGAATATATACACCTCAAGGGTTTATTTTCATTACTGAAAATTGCCAAGAAACACAAACACTTTGGTATTAGGTTTAAAAAAAGAGGGAAAATGGAAATCTTCATGTAGGAAATGGTGAGGGAATTTTCTGGAATCAACCATGTGAGAATATTTCAATGCCATGCACCAACAGTATTTTTTATTGCTCTAATGCAGGGATGTCAAACTCAAATACACAGAGGGACAAACATAAACATTTGAACAAAGTCACTGGCCAACCTTGATAATGATTAGAAAATGTCTACCCTTAAGGAAGTTTCTCCTTATCATCAAATATAACGATGAACCTTTTCATATGGAAACACAGACACACATGACTCGCACCACATGTGTGGATACCAGGGCTATGGGGTACTCGGAGCCGAGCCCATTGATTTCTATGGGAGATGTCACTGGCAGCGGGACTCGGTCCGTGGCCCTGGCGGTCATGCAATGGGGGATATTTACAGGGGAATTGTAAGGATAGGTAGTTCGTGACGCCACCTGTGGTAAGGGGCCTGATGAGTCTACTCCTGGGTGTTGGCCCTTGGACCCAGGATCGGCTCGTTTAAAGGACATTGCTGAGCCATATGACCTTTTTGGTTGCAGCGGTAGCAGATGATCTCCCGGCGAGGATGGTGTTGATCAGGGGTCGCTCCTGGGGGTGGCGCGGTCCTCCTCCGGTGAGGCGACGTCCTCCATTTCCTCCGGTTCATCCAAGGGACATCCTCTGGACAGTCGGCTAGTAGGATCTTTCCTCCTTCTTCTTTCCGCAGTTGCAGGGCATCCATTACAGTGGCCAGGTTTTTAGTCAGCTGGCGCACTTCTGAGCGCAGACATTCCAACTCACTAGGGGGCGCCACCTGCGTTTTGGCTTCTGCCACCTGCAGGGAAAAGGTGGGTACTGCCGGCTTTAGAGTGGCTTCACCCGGGTGATACTGAGTTGCCACCTCAAGCTTTTCCAAGGGTCGCAGTCCTTTTATTGCCATGTCCTTTAGGGCATCAAAGGTGGCATCAGGATGATCCAAGGACCACCAGTTTACAGTTCTGCCTTCCGCTTGGGACCTTAGTCCCCGTACAAATTGTTCTTTCAACATTTTACTTTCATCAATGGCACTTGTAGGGTTAGCCTGTTTGAGAGCTCGCAGGGCCCCCTGTAGTCGGCAGGCGTAGTCCCTAATACTGTCACCTGGTCTCTGGGAGCACTGATAAAATGCCATCCGGAGATCCGTTTCTGTGCGGTCCTCAAAGATGGCCTGTAGCTTTAAGAGAATCGCAGACACCGACTCCTGGTCTGCAGGGGGCCAAGTCTCTACTTCCCTCTCAGCCGCACCAGCTAACTGCCCTATTAACACTGCAGCTTTTTGCTTTTCAGTCATTGAGTACATGTCCAAAATACTACATATCTTCCGTTTGAACCCTGGCAGGGTGTCTGGCTCACCGTTGTACTGAGGGAGCCATTTCGCTCCTGGCATGTATGGGAGCGTTAGCGGCATGAGCGGGACCACCGGACTAGGTGAGGGGCCTGCACCTCCATCCTGCGTTACAACGCCAAGCGGTGGACTATTGGGGCCACCGGCTGGGACCGCTCTGTCTGCCGGTTGCTGCGACATGTTGATGCCCCCTTGGTTGATCGGAGCCTACCTCTTTCAAAGGCTGCAGCGCCGCAGGCACAGCGGTGGAGACAGGACCTTTGTCGCTGGCGCTCTGACGTCAGAGCGTCCACTTCCGCTCTCACAGGACCTGTGGCTGAGTCAGAGTTGGGGGCGTGTTCCAGGACGCAGCGCGCTCTTTCAGGTACGCCCCCCTTCTTCACCAGTGCCTCAGGGCGCGAATATAGCGGTAAAGATGGCGGTAAATGGCGCCAAAAATAGCAGACAGTCTTTTTCACCAAACAGTTCAATATAGGCAACACAGGACTCACAATTTTGCAAGCTTCGGATCCTGTTCGTGACGCCAAGTTTAGATGACTCGCACCACATGTGTGGATACCAGGGCTATGGGGTACTCGGAGCCGAGCCCATTGATTTCTATGGGAGATGTCACTGGCAGCGGGACTCGGTCCGTGGCCCTGGCGGTCATGCAATGGGGGATATTTACAGGGGAATTGTAAGGATAGGTAGTTCGTGACGCCACCTGTGGTATCTGATCAATTGGACCAGCGCTGCTATAAGGATCTTCGCAGGGGGTGTTATGGGGCAGCTGGATAGTAAGTCTCCCACAGGTGAGACGGGTCCCTGGAAGTCTATGGTGGTGATGCAGGGTGCAATAAATGAAACAGTCTCACACAAGGCAATCTCTTTCCATACCTTTTACTTGTAGATGTTTCAGGCAGGTCCCGGGGAGCTGGTCGGGGTGGAGAATGCACATTCGGGATAACCGCTGAGCAGGTTAGAGGCCTCCTTTACTTCATATGTAGGTGAGTCCAAACTTGCATAAAGCGAAGTTAACTCTGCAATCTCCAACTTTCTCAATAGCTGTAACGCCCGGCCGACATTGTGGTGGAGCCTTCTAAGTGGTGAGAACAGAGTCCTTCTATGCTTGGCCTAGCTAAAAGTCCTTGTTCCTCCTGACTCCGATTACGTATCGGCACTTAGGGCTGCTCTCTGCGACCTGTAGTCCAGATAGCCTCCGGTTATCTTGTTACTAGGCGTGAAACTCTAGCAACGCTTCGGACCCGGTGTCCGGTGATTTAGTGCAGATAATTTGGTACCTGAAGCACTAGCCTCTATCTTCTCCACTGTGCCCCTCGTCCTGCTCTTGCTCTTATCATAAGCACTTGTAGCATTGATGGAAATGTCAGCTTTCTCCAGAGCTCGCTGAGCAGCTCTCAGTATCCTCCTTGTTTCAGCTTCTGTTGAGGTACTGATTAAGGGTAGCTCTGACTAGGCTAGGATGATTCACTTCACCCGTACTAGCCTCCACTTCCTTGTCAGGTGAGCTACGCTAGCTCTGCGAGGATTCAGTCCTCTCTCCTCTCCCTCCAAGTCCAGACTGAACTGGCACTGAACTGCACTGTCCTAAGACAGGAAACTGACTCCATGATCTCCAGACTTGAATCAATCACTGCTACGTGTCACTGCCTCTTATACCCCTGGTGGGTGTGTCTGAAAGTGTGAGTGACGTGAATGGATATCAAGCTTTGCTGTTACCTTCCTGTGCACTCTCCTGGATTATGTGTGCCTGACATAGCTGGGCCACACATCCCCCCTTAGTTAAACACAGCACTCCCGGGCTGTAAAAGAGAAAAAGAAAAACATTTTTGTTTTTACATTAACATAAACATTTTAAACTCATCCCATCCGGGAGGTGAGGAATCTTGAACGTTACAATTTGTACATTAGAAAAATACAAAAGTATCAAAGTATAAAAATATCAAAACATTTTCATAAATACAAGATACTTGTGGAGGACCCGCACCAAAAACCTCCCACGTGGGTCCTGGGTGGGCTGCAGGACTTCATTGCAGACCTCACTCTAGGCCACACCATACGGGTTTTTCTTCAGAGGTAATTCAAGGCTTTGTGTAAAACCAAGATAAGGCACCGTAGTGCAACTATTTACAAAGCAAGTTCTTGGGCTGGCACAGTCCACAGCCACGCAGTTCATGCATGATAAACATTTCAAGTAATCAAAAGAAATCACATTAATACTTTAATACCATTAAAGTGCAAAAACCTTCTCTGTAAAACTTTATACATATTCAGGTGCAGTAAAACCCTGTCTGGGTCATGCTAAACTAGTTTACTAGGACTACTCTTGATAGCGAATTGGTAATCTTCCCTTAGTTGTACGTTCTGACCTACGTGGTGTGGTGTCAGGTATAGTATTCTCTGGCCTATCTGTTCTGCGTACTGGCAAACGGTAATACTGTCTCAACCTTTCTATGGATCTGGCAAGCGTACTGGTGGCTGGGCGATGCGATTCGGTTTCACCAGGGATTCCACTTCTTGTGGTGCTGCTTCTTGTGGTTCCTCTGGTTGAGGTTCTGTTGGAACAGGTCCCTCTGGAACTGGCTTTACTGGCACAATTGGTGTGACTGGATGTAGAGATTCTTCTTGCGGTTGATAAAACTGCAACACAGGAATGATCACAGCATCTCCCAGTCTGGGCCAATCTGCAGGTAAATCTCCCAAATCCGTATGTATGACCGCTTCATCACTCTCTTCCTGATTGACAACAGGGTTTTCTTCACGAAGCTTTAATGGGCCAGGACACAACTTTAAATGATCTCTAGACACAGTTGCAGTCGTTTTTCCTCCATCCTTGCTGATGGTACAGACCTTTCTGTTATCAAATTTGGAATTTTGCACGACATATGGCTCCTGTTCCCACTGATCATCCAACTTGTGCATTCTTCTTTTTCTTTTGAGCACCATTTCTCCAGGCATCAAAGGCTTAGCGGGAGCATTTTTATTATAGTTCTTCTCTTGCTTTTCCCTTACTTTGTTGAGACTATCCTCCACACAGGCTTGTACTCTCCTGTACTGTTCCTGTCGATTCATGTCCCAATCTTCAGCAGTGTCATCAGCCTCTGGTTCTATCACACCAAGTTCCAAATCCATTGGCAGCCTTCCGGGTCTTGCTCTCATAAGGTAGGCTGGAGTGCAGTTGGTGGAACTGACTGGTATGTGGTTGTACAAGTCGATCAGGTCAGGTAACAAGTCTGGCCACCGATTTCTTTCTTCCAGTGGTATAGATTTCAGTAAATCAATGACAATATGATTCATTTTTTCACAAAGGCCATTGGTTTGAGGGTGGTACAGTGTTGTTCTGATCTTTTTACACCCATATAAGTGACAGAATTCTTTAAACAGTTCAGCTTCAAAGGCTGGACCTCGATCAGTCAGTACCTGCTCTGGATATCCGTGTGGTCTGCAGAAACTTGCTTGAAAGGTCTTTGCTGCTGTCTCTGCTGTCTGATCTTTGACAGGGGCGACCACCAGAAATTTGGAATAGTGATCCACCATGGTCAGGGCATATGAGTATCCTGACCTGCTTGGTGACAACTTGACGTGATCCAATGCCACGATCTCCAAGGGGCGAGTCGTCCGGATAGGCTGCAAGGGTGCCTTCTGACTACAGTAGTCTTTCCGTCTGAGGCCACAGGGTCCACAGTTCCGGCACCACTTCTCGATGGAGCTGCGCATCCCTACCCAGTACAACCGACACCTCAACAGGGTCTCCAGCTTTTTCCAGCCAAAGTGTCCCGCTTGATCGTGGTAGGCTTCTAACACCATTTGGATGTCTGCTCTGGGACCACTATCTGCCAAACCATCTCATGGGTCCTTGGGTCGATGTATCTCCTGCACAACTTCTCACGGTAGATGAACAACCGGCTTCTCTCATTCCACAGGAGCTTTGCTGGTATAGGTGCATCTTTCTCCAAGGAGGAACCTTCCTGTCTTATCAGCTCCTTGACACGGCTGACCACTGGATCGCTGTCCTGAGTTTCCTTCCAGCTGTGATGAGGTAAAGGGTTCAACATCTCACCACACCGCTTTCTGTAGACTCGTTGCTCTTGGACCATCCCATTTCGGTGGAACGCAGGTAGCTCGATTTCTTCCAGATCATCTGATTCTTCCTCCGTGTCGGATTCATGCGGCATTCTGGACAAGGCGTCCGCGTTAGCATTTTTACGGCCCGCCCTGTACTTGATGGTAAATTGATAGTTTGACAGCCGAGCCATCCAACGTTGCTCCATGGCTCCCAGCTTGGCTGTTTCAAGGTGCGTCAAGGGGTTGTTGTCTGTGTACGCAGTGAACTTGTTGGAGGCGAGGTAATGTTTGAATCTTTCTGTAATGGCCCAGACCAGTGCCAGGAACTCCAGCTTGAAGCTGCTATAGTTTTCCGGGTTCCTCTCAGTTGGCCTGAGCTTTCTGCTTGCATATGCGATGACTTTTTCTTGGCCATTCTGCTTCTGACTGAGGACCGCTCCCAATCCCTCGTTGCTGGCATCGGTGTACAGCAGGAACGGTTGGCTGTAATCTGGGTAGGCTAAGATTTCATCGCCTGTCAGAATCTCTTTCATCTCTTTGAATGCCTCAGCTTGTTCTTTACCCCAGTGGAATGGAGGATTTCTGCTCTTGAGGGATTGTCCTACCAGGAGGTCCTGTAGAGGCGCTGCCTTCTTAGTGTAATCTTTCACGAACCTCCTGTAGTAACCGGTTAGTCCCAGGAACTGGCGCACCTCCTTGAGGTTCTTCGGCTCCGGCCATTTCTGGATGGCAGTGACTTTCTCGGGGTCCGGCGCTACTCCCTCGGAGCTGACAATATGCCCCAAGTATTGTACCTTTCGTTTGAGCAGATGGCATTTGGAGGGCTTCAGTTTCATCCCATACTTGGACAGGGACTCGAATACCTCTGCCAGGTGCTTCAGATGATCCTCATACGTCTTGGAGTATACAATGACGTCGTCCAGGTACAGCAACACGGTTTCAAAATTGAGATGTCCCAGGCAGCTCTCCATCACTCTCTGGAATGTTCCCGGGGCACTGCTGAGGCCAAACGGCATTCTGTCGAACTCACAGAGTCCCATTGGGGTGGTGAAAGCAGTTTTCTCCCGATCCTCCTCAGCCACAGCTACTTGCCAGTACCCACTAGTGAGGTCGAGGGTAGAAAAGTAGTTAGCCGTTTTCAGAGCAGCTAAGGATTCCTCAATGCGTGGCAATGGGTATGCATCTTTATGTGTTATGCGATTTACTTGTCGGTAATCTACACACATTCTCATGCTACCATCCTTTTTCTTAACTAGGACTAGAGGTGCTGCCCAGGGACTACAACTATCCCTTATCACCCCGGCTTCCTTCATGTCAGCAACATTTCCTTAGCTTTCTGATAGTGTGCTGGAGGTATAGGCCTGTACCGCTCTTTGATGGGAGGATGACTGCCTGTAGGGATATGATGCTGTACTCCTTAATTGTCCCAAAGTCAAGTGGGTGTTTGCTAAATACTTGCGCGTACTCTTGTACCACCCGTAGTACCCCCTGTTTCTGGTGGACGGAAGTGGTGTCTGTCCCGACATGAAGCTGCTGACACCAATCCGCCACCGGGGTTGCCGGATCATTATCCTCCGCTGGTTGGCGGGAGGCTAAGGACTCGGTTGTGAGAATAGAATTGTTATCTACGGCATGTAATTTAGCAACTGTGGCATAACGTGGTAAATTTACTTCATCGTCTCCCCAGTTGAGGAGTCGTACTGGTACTCTCCCATTTATTACTTCCACTACCCCTCTAGCAGTCAAGAGTGTAGGTCTGTGCTCGGAACGATGGGGCTCTACTACTGCTTTGTAGTTCTGTCCTCTCAGACCTATGGCTGCCCTACACCATATTAACATTTCACTCATTGGGGGTATCACAATGGGATTCGAGTCCGTGACCCGTACATTACCGATTTCACCATCTGTAAGCTTCGCTTGCTGCTGGCACATCAGGGCCCGGATCTCCCTCTGGATCACTCCCTTCTGCTTTGGCTTGGCAATTTCAGCGAGCTGTTGGAGCAAAAACACAACTTCCCCCAGACAGTTACTGATAATGTTAGTACCCAAAATCACATTTAAGCAATTTCCCTCGTTTACAGTCTTTACCACTAAGAGTCCCTGATCCTCCAGCTCCACTCTGCCCACCTTCACGTTCACGTTTTTGGCTCCTAGTACTTCAACAGGGAGTCCATTAGAAGCGTACACTGTAAAGTCAGGGCTCGGGGGCTGGAGACTGTCCATTGACCAAAATTTATTATAAAGGACATCAGGTATTATGGTCACCTGAGATCCCGTGTCCAGCAGTGCAGGGATTGCGATCCCGTCTAGAATGATAGACAGGTAGGGCCGTCCTCCCACAAACCTGCGATTCCAGTCTAAGGGGCCTGATGAGTCTACTCCTGGGTGTTGGCCCTTGGACCCAGGATCGGCTCGTTTAAAGGACATTGCTGAGCCATATGACCTTTTTGGTTGCAGCGGTAGCAGATGATCTCCCGGCGAGGATGGTGTTGATCAGGGGTCGCTCCTGGGGGTGGCGCGGTCCTCCTCCGGTGAGGCGACGTCCTCCATTTCCTCCGGTTCATCCAAGGGACATCCTCTGGACAGTCGGCTAGTAGGATCTTTCCTCCTTCTTCTTTCCGCAGTTGCAGGGCATCCATTACAGTGGCCAGGTTTTTAGTCAGCTGGCGCACTTCTGAGCGCAGACATTCCAACTCACTAGGGGGCGCCACCTGCGTTTTGGCTTCTGCCACCTGCAGGGAAAAGGTGGGTACTGCCGGCTTTAGAGTGGCTTCACCCGGGTGATACTGAGTTGCCACCTCAAGCTTTTCCAAGGGTCGCAGTCCTTTTATTGCCATGTCCTTTAGGGCATCAAAGGTGGCATCAGGATGATCCAAGGACCACCAGTTTACAGTTCTGCCTTCCGCTTGGGACCTTAGTCCCCGTACAAATTGTTCTTTCAACATTTTACTTTCATCAATGGCACTTGTAGGGTTAGCCTGTTTGAGAACTCGCAGGGCCCCCTGTAGTCGGCAGGCGTAGTCCCTAATACTGTCACCTGGTCTCTGGGAGCACTGATAAAATGCTATCCGGAGATCCGTTTCTGTGCGGTCCTCAAAGATGGCCTGTAGCTTTAAGAGAATCGCAGACACCGACTCCTGGTCTGCAGGGGGCCAAGTCTCTACTTCCCTCTCAGCCGCACCAGCTAACTGCCCTATTAACACTGCAGCTTTTTGCTTTTCAGTCATTGAGTACATGTCCAAAATACTACATATCTTCCGTTTGAACCCTGGCAGGGTGTCTGGCTCACCGTTGTACTGAGGGAGCCATTTCGCTCCTGGCATGTATGGGAGCGTTAGCGGCATGAGCGGGACCACCGGACTAGGTGAGGGGCCTGCACCTCCATCCTGCGCTACAACGCCAAGCGGTGGACTATTGGGGCCACCGGCTGGGACCGCTCTGTCTGCCGGTTGCTGCGACATGTTGATGCCCCCTTGGTTGATCGGAGCCTACCTCTTTCAAAGGCTGCAGCGCCGCAGGCACAGCGGTGGAGACAGGACCTTTGTCGCTGGCGCTCTGACGTCAGAGCGTCCACTTCCGCTCTCACAGGACCTGTGGCTGAGTCAGAGTTGGGGGCGTGTTCCAGGACGCAGCGCGCTCTTTCAGGTACGCCCCCCTTCTTCACCAGTGCCTCAGGGCGCGAATATAGCGGTAAAGATGGCGGTAAATGGCGCCAAAAATAGCAGACAGTCTTTTTCACCAAACAGTTCAATATAGGCAACACAGGACTCACAATTTTGCAAGCTTCGGATCCTGTTCGTGACGCCAAGTTTAGATGACTCGCACCACATGTGTGGATACCAGGGCTATGGGGTACTCGGAGCCGAGCCCATTGATTTCTATGGGAGATGTCACTGGCAGCGGGACTCGGTCCGTGGCCCTGGCGGTCATGCAATGGGGGATATTTACAGGGGAATTGTAAGGATAGGTAGTTCGTGACGCCACCTGTGGTATCTGATCAATTGGACCAGCGCTGCTATAAGGATCTTCGCAGGGGGTGTTATGGGGCAGCTGGATAGTAAGTCTCCCACAGGTGAGACGGGTCCCTGGAAGTCTATGGTGGTGATGCAGGGTGCAATAAATGAAACAGTCTCACACAAGGCAATCTCTTTCCATACCTTTTACTTGTAGATGTTTCAGGCAGGTCCCGGGGAGCTGGTCGGGGTGGAGAATGCACATTCGGGATAACCGCTGAGCAGGTTAGAGGCCTCCTTTACTTCATATGTAGGTGAGTCCAAACTTGCATAAAGCGAAGTTAACTCTGCAATCTCCAACTTTCTCAATAGCTGTAACGCCCGGCCGACATTGTGGTGGAGCCTTCTAAGTGGTGAGAACAGAGTCCTTCTATGCTTGGCCTAGCTAAAAGTCCTTGTTCCTCCTGACTCCGATTACGTATCGGCACTTAGGGCTGCTTTCTGCGACCTGTAGTCCAGATAGCCTCCGGTTATCTTGTTACTAGGCGTGAAACTCTAGCAACGCTTCGGACCCGGTGTCCGGTGATTTAGTGCAGATAATTTGGTACCTGAAGCACTAGCCTCTATCTTCTCCACTGTGCCCCTCGTCCTGCTCTTGCTCTTATCATAAGCACTTGTAGCATTGATGGAAATGTCAGCTTTCTCCAGAGCTCGCTGAGCAGCTCTCAGTATCCTCCTTGTTTCAGCTTCTGTTGAGGTACTGATTAAGGGTAGCTCTGACTAGGCTAGGATGATTCACTTCACCCGTACTAGCCTCCACTTCCTTGTCAGGTGAGCTACGCTAGCTCTGCGAGGATTCAGTCCTCTCTCCTCTCCCTCCAAGTCCAGACTGAACTGGCACTGAACTGCACTGTCCTAAGACAGGAAACTGACTCCATGATCTCCAGACTTGAATCAATCACTGCTACGTGTCACTGCCTCTTATACCCCTGGTGGGTCTGTCTGAAAGTGTGAGTGACGTGAATGGATATCAAGCTTTGCTGTTACCTTCCTGTGCACTCTCCTGGATTATGTGTGCCTGACATAGCTGGGCCACACACACACACAGTGTAACAACCCTGCTGGAATCACTGCATGGCCTCTTATCCCTCACACACAAACTTGCTCACTGCTCCGGGTCATGCTGTGATTTCTGTCTGCTGCCGGCTCCATGTTCTGTGCCTCTTGCTTTCTGCCTGCTCTCTGCATGCTTTCTGGCTGTGTGCATAGGGGGGCGGCACCAGAACTCTCTGGTTCTTATGGAATCAGGGTGCACCTGTCTAATGTGTCCCTGATCTATTACCAAGAGGCCTCTAGTATTTAGGCCAGCTCCACCCTGTGGATCTTGCCTGTGCAATGTGTTAACTCAGTGCCTTGCTACTGAGCTGCCAGGTCTTGCTCTGTGTTCCTCCTTCTTTGGAGGCTTCACTCCTAGCTTTGCCTTGTACCTGTTTGTCTGCCCTCCAGGAGGCAGAATATCCTGGTCTCTGTGCTATTGCTCCTGACCTTGTCTTGTACTTGTTCTTGCCACCCTCCAGGAGGCAGAATATCCTGGTTCCTGTGTCTTGTTCCTGTACATTGTCTTGCACCGTTACCTTGTCTGAACTTTGTCCTTCCTCTGTCTGATAGTCTCCTTGTCTGTGGTTTCTTTCCCTGCTGTGTTTCTCCTTGTTTTCTCTCTGAACCACTTTCTGCCTCTGCTCTGCACTCCTGCGGTTCTGCTCTGTTCCACTCTACTCTACTCCTGCTGCTGCAGAAATCTCTTGCTGCAACCCCTCTCCGCATATCTTGCGGTACCGCTCTGCTTCACTCCTGCAGCTGCAGAACCTCTTGCTGTAGCTCCTCTCAGCATACCTTACGGTTCCGCTTTGCTTCGCTCCTGCCGCTGCAGAACCTCTTGCTGCTCTACAGCCCTCCTCTGCAGCCTTGCAGTTCTCCTCCTGTGTGAACAGGTCTCTACCTGTTCCTCCATACACCATTCCTTCCAGGCAGTATCAGTATCTGCATTTGCTGTTCCTCCATACTCCATTTCTTCCTGTCAGTACCAGTACCTGCACTTGCTGTGTGAACAGGTCTCTACCTGTTCCTCCATACACCATTCCTTCCAGTCAGTACCAGTACACGCACTTGTTGTGTGAACAGGACCCTACCCATTCCACAGACCACTCCATGTCCATGTGCCTCTCCAATTGGTGCCTGCCCTGTGTCTCAGCCATGCCTACATACCCTGTGTCTCAGCCATACCTGCCAGCCCTGTGTCTCAGCCATAACTGCCTGCCCTGTGTCTCAGCCGTGCCTACCTATGCTTTGTCTCAGCCGTGCCTGCCTGCTCTATGTCTCAGCCGTGCCTGGCCACTCATGTCTCTGCCGTGCCTGGCCACTCGTGTCTCAGCCGTGCCACCGTCTCCCCAAGTGGGATCAGTAGCCACAGCCAGACACCACTCTGGAGTGGCACGTGCAAAATAAAGACTACACTGTACCCCCCTTCAATCCAACAGCAACGTATAGTGACCCCAACACAGTATGATGCCCACTGTGATTTACTCACCACACCCTCCATACACTATAATGGTCCCAATACAGAATAATGGCCCCACATAGTCCTCAATACAGAATAATTGGCCCCACATAGTCCTCCATACAGAATAATGGCTTCACATAGTTCTCTATACAGTATAATGGCCACCCACGTAGTCCCCCATATACTATACTGGGCCTCACATTTAAAAAAAAATACCTCCTCTCTGCTCTGGTCTCAACAACGAACACTCTGAAGGTCTTCACACTTGGCAATGCAAGTCAATGAGTCTGTGAGAAAAATTGGACTGCACTCGAATGATATCCGAGTGCAATCCATTTTTCGAGGACTGTCATAATGGAGAAGATGGAGGCATTTTTTTCCCATCTTCTCATCAGAGAAATCGGATCACACTATGAATACACTATGATCACACTCTGATCAGCATCTCATCAGAGTGTGATGAGCATAATCGGACCAATTTTGTCAGATCAGAGAAAACACAGTCATGTTACCCGAGCTAGTTCATCAATATCAGATTGGTGGATAGCCCAGATCTAACACCACCCTCACCGATTTGCTGTTTTCCGATCCGTTGCCAGCCGGATGTAAGCAATGAACAGAATAGAACAGCATGGCCATTTTCACTGTGTAGTGGGCTAGTGGCCTTTCTGAGGTCCTGTAGCTCAGCTCCTATTCACTTCAATAGAGGCTGACCTGAAATTTCTGACAATATCCGATATACAGTGAATGAAGCGTTGTTGTTCAGATCTGTTTACTGGTTACATCTGGCCATCAATGGAGCTGCAAACAGTCAATCGGTGAGGGTGTCAGGTGTGGATATTGATCTGATAGCCATGACCTTTCCTAAATATAGGTCATCATTATCATAACCCTGGAAAAAAAATTAAAGTACAACACACATCTGATATTAGAAAGGTAAATCCATTATGTGAGTTTACAGTGCTTGCACCTTCCAGTGCAGAGAGACTTAATGGCCTTGGATTTTATTTTGGTGGATCCTGAGCAAAGTTAAAGATGACTTAAAGAGGCATGAAAAAGTAGATGTTGGCTTAGACACAACATAAAAATCCTTGTATCGTGGATCTCATTTGTGCAACTTATTAAGGATGCAAGCAAACCTCTATGTATGACCCCAAATTACTCCCGAACCCGTTTGTTGGGGTCATCAGCCGAGAAGATTCCACCTCATCATGTGTGGCCTTGTTAAGTCCTCTGCCAATAGTACATTAATCTTTTTTGGAGCGGGAGTGAAAATAATACATGATGTTTTCGAACGCTTTATCCAAACTCTTATCGTCTAATGCTGAAAACATTTGGGATTGTTTGAACCTCAACATTGGTTCTGCTCCTTTTCTGGGAACACTGACAAATGGTGAAATGTGTAATGTGTTACAGTCAATGGGGTGTTTTGCAGCCTGTGATGATAGGGAAGAGAAATAACGCAGCCCCTTTCTGACACATCCTTTGTGAGAGAGTAGATTCCTGATCTTCTGATGCCTCACTGACTTTCTTTCGTTTGCTCTCGGTAACTTGATAAGAAGTCACATACTTTCGCAACGTATTTTAGAGGGTGAATAACAGGATGGCTGCCCCCGTCTTTACTATCGCATGTCATTCGCACCGCATTCGGAAAACTCTTTATTACACTTTAAGTCACTGATCACTGGTTATTTTCATGAATGACTCATGGAAAACACAACATTTAGGAGTATGATCAAACGCCATGAATATTTTAGATCTCTGGAGGGGAGCTCGCATACTATAATGGCTACATTTCTAAAAGGGGGGTTTTAGAAAACAAAACAGCCTATCTATTAAAAAATATCTCCACCCAATATACATAACCTCTATTTGTATAGTTATTATACACAGTATGTGTGCAAAAAATTTTTATCTCCCTCTGGGAGGTCCATGGAAATAATTTTACCATCAAATTCCAAATCAGGCATCTTAGAGTCCACTCAGGCATAATAATTGCTGATCAGCCAGATACAAGCCATTCTGCAGTCATTTAATGGCATGTTTAGACAGGTCAACCACACTTAAAGGGGTTTTCCAGTTTTAGAAAATCCTTGTCCCCCAGATGCAATTTGCTCTAAAAAACAAACTGTGCTTTACGCACCCTACCTGAATCCCGTTTTGAGTCTGCACCGCTGCTCCCGATGTGTGTTATTGTTATTGTCTGCAGCAACGCAGTCAATCGGTGAGCTCAATGGCTCTAAGTGTCTGGTGCAGTCAACAGTCGACAGGACATCAGAACCGCAGACAAAAACAAACTGGGGAGGGTGAGTAGAGGATAGTTTTTTTTTTTTTTTAAATAAACGGTAGGTAGAGGACAGAGGCTTTCCAAAACTTGGAAACCCCTTTGATATGATAGGATGATGTTTTATGCACAGAGAGCTATCAGCAGCTCATCTCCTATTTATACAAGATGATGTGCTGCCAAGAACAATGATGTTTGCTTGAAAATCATCTCACCCGACGAACAAGCATTTTGCACACTCATGGAACGATTACCAGCCGGCTAAAGGGTATGCCACACTAAGCGAGATCGCTAACGAGATCGCTAACGAGATCGCTAAAACGTCACTATTTAGCGATCTCGTTAGCGACCTCGAATCAGAAGCGCTCAGTACATGCTAATGACAGATCCTAACGACCGCCAAAGTCGTTAAAGAGATCGCTGACCGCTGATCAGTCGTTTATGAGATCTCCTGTTTGGCAGCTACTAGCGACCTAAAAGCGATCACACCAACGATCTCGTTAGCTTGCGTCGTTATCGTGATCGCTAACGAGATCGCTAAGTGTGGCAGTACCTTTAGACAGACCGAATCAGGAAACAAGCATTCCTAGAATTTGGGAATAGTCTTGTTCCTTATTATCTGGCTGTCTTAATGGGCCAATAATAAGATCTAACATGTAATTTTTGACCAGCGGAAATTGCAAGATATTTTCTCTGAATGTGGACATTTTTATCTTATGGCTTATTACAGTTCAGAGACAGGGCCCACTAGAGATGTCCAAAGCTCAAGCTCCTATCTGTAGTTCCATATATTTGAGGTAGCAATTAGAGTTGAGCGATACTTTCCGATATCCAAAAGTATCGGAATCGGAATGGTATCGCCGATACCCAAAAAATATCGGCGATACCCGATACCGATACCGGAAATCCAATGTAAGTCTATGGGAACAAAATATCGGAATTAAAAAAAACCCATTCTTGCCTTGTTGGTTAATTGTACATGAAGGAAAACAACAAAGAGTAATGTAGAATGTATTGGGGAAGGTTGAGGAGACATTAAAGGCATAGATGTTTAAGCCAATCAAATGGAATAGCATAAATATTTTTTTTTTTAAAGATGTTCGGATTGACGAAGAAATTGACAATGTTGTTAACGTTTTTTCTATTTTGGCAATATGTATATTTCACAACTTCCATGCTCTTCACCTTTTTAACTTTTGACACACTTTCTCCTTCATAATCTTCAGCAGCATCATCTTTTTCATCAAATTATTCTTCATCTTCACCTTCTTTATCTTCTTCTTAAACTTCTTGCTATTCATCTTTTTGTTAACATTACTCATATTCTTCTTATTAAACTATTATTCTTATTCATATTGTACTTCATCTTCTTCATCATATTCTTATTTGTGACAGAGATTCCTGTACTTGTAATCTGTCAAAGTATGAATTTTTCATCCTTCCGTTCTTGCTGTCACAAAAGATTTAAATTACAACAGTATTTGTCCGTGTTCAGTTTAGCCTGCAGCAGCAGGCATTTTCCAGGGCACCACGAGGAGGAACGGACACACCCCCATACACTGCTTAGTCTTCTTCTGCTTATAATTTAGAGCATATATTTTGCTCTTCATTTTGGTCTTATACTTCATGTTCTTCTGCTTTTTGATCTTCTGCTTATTGTTCTTAAGTCTCTTGTTCTGTATCTTGTAGTTTGTCTTAACCTTCTTAGTCCTGTTTGGTAATCTTTTATTTCTTCTTTGTGATGGTGTTTAGGCTGGTTGGCTTGATGCTCGTCGTCCTTGTGGTCGTCATCTTCTTCGGGGTGGTCATCAGGGTCGTCATCTTCATTGTTGGAGATCCAGAGTGATTACCCAAAAAAGCATTGAAAAAATCTTCAATTTGTAAATGTAGCAGAAGGTACAAGAGCCAATGCAAGTAACGAGGACCAGCTGACTGCGCTGGAACCCGGAGGGGCAGCAGAAGGAAAAAAGCCAATGGCACAACCGAGGACCAGCTGACGTTACTGGGACACGGTTACTAAGCAGGAGGTACCTGTGCTCCAAAGCACTACCAAGGACCAGCAGACGTTGCTGGAACTCGGATACAGAGATGGAGGCACCTAGGCCAAAGGCACTGCGGAGAACCAGCTGACGGTATTGGAACCCGGACGGGTAGCAGAACGTACAAGAGCCAATGCAAGTAACGAGGACCAGCTGACTGTGCTGGAACCCGGAGGGGCAGCAGAAGGAAAAGAGCCAATGGCACAACCGAGGACCAGCTGACGTTACTGGGACACGGTTACTAAGCAGGAGGTACCTGTGCTCCAAAGCACTACCAAGGACCAGCAGACGTTGCTGGAACTCGGATACCGAGATGGAGGCACCTAGGCCAAAGGCACTGCGGAGAACCAGCTGACGGTACTGGTACCCGGACGGGTAGCAGAAGGTACAAGAGCCAATGCAAGTAACGAGGACCAGCTGACTGTGCTGGAACCCGGAGGGGCAGCAGAAGGAAAAGAGCCAATGGCACAACCGAGGACCAGCTGACGTTACTGGGACACGGTTACTAAGCAGGAGGTACCTGTGCTCCAAAGCACTACCAAGGACCAGCAGACGTTGCTGGAACTCAGATACCGAGATGGAGGCACCTAGGCCAAAGGCACTGCGGAGAACCAGCTGACGGTACTGGAACCCGGACGGGTAGCAGAAGGTACCCATGGAAATTTAAGTTGACAGGCCGCGAGCCGGCCGCAGTTACCGAATCCCACAGTACTACAGTGGGTGATTGTCCTATTGTCACAACGGAAACAGCCTTTATTTGCATATCCCGCAGCACACATAGGAAGCACCTAAACTCCAGGCACCATAGAGTCGGCTAACCCGACCGCAACACGACAGGACAACTTATTGGAGGCTAAGTGACGTTTACACTGACAGGAAACAGATGGCGTGCTGTAACCAGTCTGGGCAGGAGTGAGTACCCGTGCCAATGACACTTCCGAGCAACAACTGGCGGTATTGAAGCCCAGGGATGAGAAGAGAACATGGTGGAGGCAGCAGGACTTTTTGCCGTACACACAGCAGGGGAACAGCTGACATTACTGAACCCCAGTAACACAGGAGCAAGTGTTGACTGTGCTAACAGCACTTCCGAGCAACAACTGGCGGTGTTGTAGCCCAGGGATGAGAAGAGAACATGGTGGAGGCAGCAGGACTTTTTGCCGTTCACACAGCAGGGGAACAGCTGACATTACTGAACCCCAGTAACACAGGAGCAAGTGTTGACTGTGCTAACAGCACTTTCCGAGCAACAACTGGCGGTGTTGTAGCCCAGGGATGAGAAGACAACAGGGTGGAGGCAGCAGGACTTTTTGCCATTCACACAGCAGGGGAACAGCTGACATTACTAAACCCCAGTAACACAGGAGCAAGTGTTGACTGTGCTAACAGCACTTCCGAGCAACAACTGGCGGTGTTGTAGCCCAGGGATGAGAAGAGAACATGGTGGAGGCAGCAGGACTTTTTGCCGTTCACACAGCAGGGGAACAGCTGACATTACTGAACCCCAGTAACACAGGAGCAAGTGTTGACTGTGCTAACAGCACTTCCGAGCAACAACTGGCGGTGTTGTAGCCCAGGGATGAGAAGACAACAGGGTGGAGGCAGCAGGACTTTTTGCCGTTCACACAGCAGGGGAACAGCTGACATTACTGAACCCCAGTAACACAGGAGCAAGTGTTGACTGTGCTAACAGCACTTCCGAGCAACAACTGGCGGTGTTGTAGCCCAGGGATGAGAAGACAACAGGGTGGAGGCAGCAGGACTTTTTGCCGTTCACACAGCAGGGGAATAGCTGACATTACTGAACCCCAGTAACACAGGAGCAAGTGTTGACTGTGCTAACAGCACTTCCGAGCAACAACTGCGGTGTTGTAGCCCAGGGATGAGAAGACAACAGGGTGGAGGCAGCAGGACTTTTTGCCGTTCACACAGCAGGGGAACAGCTGACATTACTGAACCCCAGTAACACAGGAGCAAGTGTTGACTGTGCTAACAGCACTTCCGAGCAACAACTGGCGGTGTTGTAGCCCAGGGATGAGAAGACAACAGGGTGGAGGCAGCAGGACTTTTTGCCGTTCACACAGCAGGGGAACAGCTGACATTACTGAACCCCAGTAACACAGGAGCAAGTGTTGACTGTGCTAACAGCACTTCCGAGCAACAACTGGCGGTGTTGTAGCCCAGGGATGAGAAGACAACAGGGTGGAGGCAGCAGGACTTTTTGCCGTTCACACAGCAGGGGAACAGCTGACATTACTGAACCCCAGTAACACAGGAGCAAGTGTTGACTGTGCTAACAGCACTTCCGAGCAACAACTGGCGGTGTTGTAGCCCAGGGATGAGAAGAGAACATGGTGGAGGCAGCAGGACTTTTTGCCATTCACACAGCAGGGGAACAGCTGACATTACTGAACCCCAGTAACACAGGAGCAAGTGTTGACTGTGCTAACAGCACTTCCGAGCAACAACTGGCGGTGTTGGAGCCCAGGGATGAGAAGACAACAGGGTGGAGGCAGCAGGACTTTTTGCCGTACACACAGCAGGGTAACAGCTGACATTACTGAACCCCAGTAACACAGGAGCAAGTGTTGACTGTGCTAACAGCACTTCCGAGCAACAACTGGCGGTGTTGTAGCCCAGGGATGAGAAGAGAACATGGTGGAGGCAGCAGGACTTTTTGCCATTCACACAGCAGGGGAACAGCTGACATTACTGAACCCCAGTAACACAGGAGCAAGTGTTGACTGTGCTAACAGCACTTCCGAGCAACAACTGGCGGTGTTGGAGCCCAGGGATGAGAAGACAACAGGTGGAGGCAGCAGGACTTTTGCCAGTACACACAGCAGGGAACAGCTGACATTACTGAACCCCAGTAACACAGGAGCAAGTGTTGACTGTGCTAACAGCACTTCCGAGCAACAACTGGCGGTGTTGTAGCCCAGGGATGAGAAGAGAACATGGTGGAGGCAGCAGACTTTTTGCCATTCACACAGCAGGGAACAGCTGACATTACTGAACCCCAGTAACACAGGAGCAAGTGTTGACTGTGCTAACAGCACTTCCGAGCAACAACTGGCGGTGTGTAGCACAGGGAGCAGAACGAGAACAGGTGGACAGCTGACATTTGCAGTACACAGCAAGGTGACTGGTCAGACTTACGCAACAACGCGTTACCCAGGAGAGTGTTGAATTCTAATCAGATCCTTACGGTCAAAAAAATGTCGTATCAACAAGGTCATAGAATTTAATACATATCAAGATATTTTCCTTAAAAAGTATATTAAAAATATTTATCAAACAAAGAAATTAACTGTTAACCATCAAATCACATATTAAAAATATTAAATTAATTGCTAACGTTTAAATAAAAGCATACACATGTACAAAATCGAATCATAAAATAGTACATACAGTATGTAAAACAGTATTATTTTTTTGTGTAGACAATGAATGGCTGACTTAAAAACATAATCAGCATTACAAGTTATCTTTGACATTCATAAAACTTTACATTTGGTGAATAATATCACTAAAATTTTTTTAAAAATATCTAAAATTTCCATCATGTAATACTGATAATATGTGCCAATCATTTATATTAACAAACAAAAAATTTAAAAAGTGCATAGTGCATAGTGAAAACAGATATTTATGCCTGACTGTGGACTTGCAAGCATGACAAGGGATAGATAAGGTATATATAGATGAGACTGCATAGCCACAGATGGTGAATGGAGATGTAATACTGTACCTCAATAAAGTGTGCGTTACTATTACATCCTTTTTTTTATATAGCTTTATAAAAGGTTACGTGCATGTATGGTTGCGCCTTTGTTTGGACGCACAGACTGGCTTCCTGCTGTGATGCGTTGGATATTGGAGCGTCTGTACGTCTTATGACGCAGACTAACATTCACGGTGCGCATCGTTCATCATCGCAAGCGTACCGACAACACAAAGGCGTTGTCATGACTGCTTTACTCAGTAAACATGCACCTATGATGAAACATACACGCATGTGCCCTATTACATAACAAGCTACAAGAAAAACGAGTGTGAGGTGTGACACAGCTGTTTTGTTAAGGTACAGTATTATATCGACATTGTACAGGTGTCGCTATTCAGTCTGATAAATAGATATCATTCACCTATTCTATCAGTTGTCGTTCTTTCAGCACCACTTACAGGTATATATTTTGCTATTGTGACTATGCACTATTGACTTTAACAAGGTAATGCATGATTTTTGTTAGCGATTATCATGTTTACATGAAGGACCTTTATGATATGGGCTGTTAACTTTCTAATTAAATATGTATTTTTTAAAATGACACAAATATAAGTAATGTTGAAGAGGACTATTCCTACATGCATTGTTTGCACAATATTACAGGTGTACATCACGTCCCTTAATCAACATTGGATTATTATATTTACTTGTATGCTTTTATTTAAAAGGCAAGAACACTGAAGTATAACCTTCGCACTGCAGCAGTTGTCAAAGTTCAACCCACATTATGCACTTCCAACATTGCAGCATTGGAGTCATCATGATGTGAGTTGGATTTGTCTAAGCTATGGAGTGACAAGGTTGACCATCAGTATCCTATAGCATAAGTAGGCTTTTGTGTTTGCATTTGTTTTCAACATGTGCATATCTGTAATAATATGTCACAATTATTTTGTTACAGATTTGTGACAAAGACTAATCATTTTATGGTTTTAAAGCTGACGTTTCAAATGTTTACAGCTTAGAAATCAGGGTGTAGCCTCATATCTATGTGTAGCACTAGACACTTTGACATGTCATGTTTTTTTCACCATGATTAGGTAGCTAGCAGTAATTTTTGCCGGACACACAGCAGGGGAACAGCAGGCGTTACTGAACCCCACAAACACATCAGCGATTGTTTTCATCTGTGCATCTAACACTTCTGAGCAGCAACTGGCGGTGTTGAAGCCCAGGGTCAAGGAGGGTGTAGGCAGAGGCCTAGTATGAGATGTTTGAAGTTGAAGTTGTAGTTAGCAGCAGTAATTTTTGCCAGACACACAGCAGGGGAACAGCAGGCGTTACTGAACCCCACAAACACATCAGCGATTGTTTTCATCTGTGCATCTAACACTTCTGAGCAGCAACTGGCAGTGTTGAAGCCCAGGGTCAAGGAGGGTGTAGGCAGAGGCCTAGTATGAGATGTTTGAAGTTGAAGTTGTAGTTAGCAGCAGTAATTTTTGCCAGACACACAGCAGGGGAACAGCAGGCGTTACTGAACCCCACAAACACATCAGCGATTGTTTTCATCTGTGCATCTAACACTTCTGAGCAGCAACTGGCGGTGTTGAAGCCCAGGGTCAAGGAGGGTGTAGGCAGAGGCCTAGTATGAGATGTTTGAAGTTGAAGTTGTAGTTAGCAGCAGTAATTTTGCCAGACACACAGCAGGGGAACAGCAGGCGTTACTGAACCCCACAAACACACCAGCGATTGTTTTCATCTGTGCATCTAACACTTCTGAGCAGCAACTGGCGGTGTTGAAGCCCAGGGTCAAGGAGGGTGTAGGCATAAAATATTGAGTTATTGCCTTGTTACGTGGCCATTGCAAATGTATGTACTTAAAACAAGAATAAATGAAGTTTTACTAGGACAATAAAATGATGAATTTCAATTCCAAGAATAGAAAATATTTATACTTGAGAGTCCTCTGTGGTTGATACCGTTTAATGGCTAACTGAAAATATGGTAACAAATTCCAAGCTTTCGAGACTACTCAGGTCTCTTCATCAGGCTAAGACTAAAACAAAAAATGAAGAATCACATATTTCTACACACAACAGGACACAGGAATAGGTAAGACAAGTGAGGGAGGGACAAGTGAGGGGAGACCAGCCAAAAAATGAGAACAAGGATGAATTATCAGCGCCACACAATAAAGAAAAAATAATGGATTTACCTGTGGCAAAACACTTTTGTATGCCCGGTCATAGCATGATGGATATGGAATTACTGGTATTAAAATATAACTTCAAATATGACAAAGATACAAAGGTTTCAGAATATAAGCTCATCATGACCTTTGACACTGTTAGTGATGGAATGAATAGATCACACGGATTTATGTCATTCTATATCAATTAAGGAATCTGCGTCTCTGCCCTTCCAGGGGCATGAAAACACAAAACCAGACCCCAATCAGAGGGAAATAAAACTTTCTATCCTTATCTAGGAACTGTTCCAATATTTATGTTCATCCCTCTGTCATAATGACAGTTCTGCTACACGTCACTTACTTGTCTTACCTATTGCACTATTCCTGTGTCCTGTTGTGTATAGAAATATGTGATGCTTCATTTTTTGTTTTAGTCTTTGCCTGATGAAGAGACGTGAGTAGCCTCGAAAGCTTGCAATTTGTTACCATCTTTTCAGTTATCCATTAAAGGTATCAACCACTGCGGACTCTCAAGTCTAAATATTTTTCTATCTACTGGCTAACACGGTACGAAGATACACATGTTTCCTAACTTCAAGAATAAAAATAAAGACACTGCAAATATAAACGCATATATGCACATGCCAACAAGAAATGGAACAACACACCAAGCAAAAAATTGGTTACATAATATAGTGTTGTAAATTTAAGAATAAAAGTCCATTTTTGTATTTATGAATAATGCTTAAGGAACGCTATGTTAAACCATAACATAGTGAAGACAATGGATTTTGTAATAGTCACTCATCATCATCATCACTGCAATTTAGATGTGACAGTCACAGACATTTCAATTATTTAAGTTAATAAAATCGTTACTTCGTTACTTTGTACAGCATGTATGACATGTCCAGCATGGACTCATCAATGTGATGACACAATAATGTACGATAAAAAATAACCATTTAAAAAACATAATGCATTGTCACAATTTAAGTGTGTGCCTGCAAGTGTAGGTGAAACAAAGGCTACGGATAGCAAAGGTATATTCTATGTCTGTATCAGACAGTGGACAGCCTCTGATGGGTAATGGCGATGTTATACTGTACGTCAATAAAGTCTGCGGCTGCAATCATGCATTTTTTGCTTGTACAGTGTTGAAGAGGGTAAAAGCATGTCTGGTTGCACAAGGCTTTATCCGTCAACACTACCTTCCTACTGTCACGCGTAGGGTAGGGTAGCGTGTGTCAATTAGATGACTCTATAAAATGTGACGTTACGCAGCGTTATTGCGCCCTAGGGACGCCAAAATACGACAGCAGTAATCATTTACTGTCTAATACTCCACCTATGACCAACAAAAAAAGACCGTTCCCTCTTTAACAATCTACAAGACTAACAAGCATAATGGTTGACGCTGACTTTATTGAGGTACAGTATTACATCGACATTGTCCATGAGTAACTATGCACTGTGATACCTATATACCATTATTAATTTATATCTGTTGTGGTTGTTTCAACAGCACTTGCAGGTATAACTACCTATTGTCAGTATGCATGATGCACTTTCTAGATGTAATAATTTATTATTGCACATTATTACCAGGTTTAGATGCTGGCCATTTCATATATGGTGTGTGAAGTTACAGTTGGCATCAGTATGTGTATTTTATAATGTCTGTCATAAATAAAACTCGTGATGATGATGATGAGGATTTTATGATTCGTACATCCATTGACTGCATTATCTTACAGGTACAGATAAAGTTCCTTAAAAAGCATTAATTGATAAGTATGAAATGTACTTTTATGCATTAATTTCAAAAAGTGAAGACTATGTTTTAGTTTTTGTTACCATTTCTAATAGACATGTGCAGATATGCACTGTGATGACAAATTATTATTTGTCCATATTTGTCATAAAAATTTATCATTCTAGGCCTGGAAAACTTCACAATTTCCTGTTTTAAGCATAACAATCAGGGTGACGGCTCTTCCCTATTTGGAGCATGTTTGACATGGGTTTTTCTGTGCATGTGTAGGGAACAGGAGACTTCTTGCCGGACACACAGCAGGGGAACAGCTGGCGTTACTGAACCCCACTAACACTATAGCTTGTGTATTGGTCTGTGGACACGACACTTCTGAGCAGCAACTGGCAGTGTTGTAGCCCAGGGAGTAGAGTTCAGGTGGTAGAAAGATGAACATAACAGGAGACATGGATAACGTTGCGAACCAGTTATTTAATCTGAAAACGGACAGACAAATTCTGGCGAGATCCATGCCTTGTTCATTTTCAGAAAAGTAAGCCGGTCTACATTATCGGAGGATAGTCGCATGCGACGGTCTGTTAGTACACCACCTGCAGCACTAAAGACGCGCTCCGATAATACACTGGCAGCAGGGCAAGCCAGCACCTCCAATGCATACTGGCTAAGCTCTGGCCATGTATCCAGCTTAGAGACCCAAAACTTGAATGGGGAAGAGCCATCAGGGAGTACACTGAGAGGGAAAGACATGTAGTCTGTCACCATCTTACGGAAACGTTGCCTCCTGCTGACTGGAGCCGTCTCGGATGGTGTAGACATTTGTGGCGCTGCCACAAAACTTCGCCACATTTGGAACATACTGGTCTTGCCCTGTGCAGAGGCGCTGCTTGTGCTCCCTCTTGTTGCAGAGCTGTCTTCACTGCCTCGACGCACAGAGCTGCTTTGTAAAGCAGTAGCAGCAGCAGTGCTCTCGGCTGGAATGGAGAACATTATGGATTGCACCAGTGTGTCTTGGTACTCCCGCATTTTACGTTCCCGGTTCAACGGTGTGATGAGGCTTTGTAAGTTGTCCCGGTAGCGAGGGTCTAGGAGGGTGTACACCCAATAATCAGACGTGGTGAGAATGTGGGCGATGCGGCGGTCGTTTCTCAGGCACTGCAGCATGAAATCAACCATGCGCTGCAGACTCCCAACTGGCCAAGAAACGCTGTCCCCTGCAAGAGGCGTCATCTCTGCCTGCTCTGCATCACCCCACCCTCGCTCTACATACTGACTAGAGCGTTGTGTACCTCCCTCTGGAGCGATGTCTTCCTCCTCCATTGACTCCTCCTCATCTCCTCCTCACAAAGTGAGCCCTGCCCAGCCCTTTGTGAGGAACCACGTTGCGCTGACTGTCCAGAAGTGATGGAATTTGTGACTCCTCATCCTCCACCTCTTCCAAAACCTCATCCCTTAGTGCTTGCAGTGTTTTTTGAAGCAGGCAGATAAGGGGGACAGTCAGGCTGACTAGTGCATCATCTGCACTCGCCATCCGCGTTGACTCATCAAACGCACGCAAAACGTGGCAGATGTCCTTCATAGAGGCCCACTCAGTAGTGGCGAAGTGTGAACGGCGCAAATTGCGAGTTGATTGCGCCTGATGCAGCTGATACTCCATTACTGCTGGCTGCTGCTCACACAACCGCTCCAACATATGTAACGTGGAATTCCACCTGGTGGGTACGTCACATATGATGCGATGTTCAGGAAGGCGAAATCTGCATTGCAGAGCTGCAATGCGCGATCTGGCCATGCTGGAACGTCGCAAGTGAGCGCACTCTAGGCGGACCTTGTGCAGCAGTGCATCAAGATCCGGATAGTCCCTCAAAAAACTCTGCACGACCAAGTTGAGCACATGTGCCAGACATGGTATGTGAGTGAGGTTGCCAAGGCCCAGAGCTGCCACCAGATTTCGGCCATTGTCACACACTACCAAGCCTGGCTGGAGATTCGCTGGCAAAAACCACACGTCGCTCTCCTGCTTGATGGCATTCCAGAGCTCCTGCGCTGTGTGGCTTCGATTCCCCATGGAAATTAATTTCAGGACGGCCTGTTGACGTTTGGCCACGGCTGTGCTCATATCGGTCGCATCAGGTAAGCGGGTCCATGTGGAGGTAGACCGTGACGGCTCCTGCAGCGATGATTCTGAGGAACTGGAGTAGGAGGAGGAGTCAATGTGGACAGACTTGATTCCTGCAATCCTTGGAGTTGGCAGAACACGTACAGCGCCACTCGCAAGATCTGTACCCGGCTACACAACATTGACCCAATGGGCAGTGAGGGAAAGGTATCGTCCCTGGCCATGGGTACTGGTCCACGCATCGGTGGTCAGGTGGACCTTGCTACTGACGGCGTTTAGTAGCGCATGTTTAATTTTTCCCTCAACATGCTTTTGCAGACCAGGGACGGCTTGCCTGCTGAAATAAAATCGGCTGGGCACATTGTATTGTGGGACTGCCAATGCCATTAAGTTACGGAAACTGTCAGTCTCCACCAGCCTGAATGACAGCATTTCAAGGGACAGGAGTTTTGCAATGCCAGCATTCAGAGCCTGTGCTCGTGGATGGTTTGCCGAGTATGGCCATCTTTTATCCCATGCCTGTGCTACCGATGGCTGTTTTGTGGCCTGGGAGTGTGAGGATGACAGGGAACTTGCAGCTGTGGGTGGAATAACACTGGGTCTCTGGACAACAGTGACAGAGGTTCTTCCATGGCGATCCTGTGAGGAAGCCGAACCAGCTGTGTGTGAGCTGGAGGAAGAGGCTCCAACACGAGCTGAAGATGTAGGTGCTGCTGTAGGTTGGCCTACATCTCCAGTGTGTCTTTGTAACTCAACCACGTGCTTTGACCGCACATGTTTCCACATATTTGTGGTATTAAGGTTACTGACACTTTTACCTCTTTTTACTTTTTGATTACACAGCTTGCATTTGACATAGCAAATATCATCTGCAAGTGTGTCAAAAAAGGACCACGCAGTGCAAGTCCTGGGATCGCCCGTTTTGGCTGTTGGAAGAGAACTGCTACGAACGGGTGCCAAACTGGAGGCTACAGGCAACCGAGTCTGCAGCCTACCTCTCCCTACTGTTTGGACCGTTGGGGCAATCTCTTCCTCAGAGCTGCTACCACCACCTTCCTGTTCCTCACGCCATGTTGGGTCTTGGACCTCATCATCTCCACTACCCTCTTCCAACACCTGCTGCTGTTGGGTGGTCTGGCCAGCACCATGCTCAACAGAAACTGGCACCTGAGTCTCATCATCATCAGATGCGTTCTGCGGTGTGCTGACCATCGGCACTGGCTCACCCGCCTCTTCAGATTCAGAGAGACACAGCTGTTGCGCATCATTGCATACTGCCTCTTCTTCACATTCCAGAATGCTGCTTGGCTGGGCCCCTGTTTGCAAGCCAACAGATTCTGAGAACAGAAGCAGAGACTCAGCTGGCTCCAGTTCAGAACTCTCTGACTGCCTGGGCAATTTGGCAGGCGGTGAAGAGACAGATGGTTGTTCAACAGTGCTGTGGTCCTGAGAGGAGGTGGAAGCAATTGAAGTCGATGCATTGGCTGCCATCCAACCAACAACGGCTTCAATTAGTTCTTCCCGCAGCAGGGGGGTACGCTGAGCTCCTACAAAAGTGCGCATAAAGGAACGCGCACGGGGAAAACTGGTGGATGCTGTGTCACTGGGTGCGGCAGCAGCCACAGAATCCCCACGTCCTCTCCCTGCTGAAACTCCACGGCCACGACCACGTGCCTTACTCCCTGCCTTCTTCATCTTGGTAGATTGATAAAGAAAGTCAGAAAAGTTATAAGGCCTAAGTGTGGTTATTCCTCAGAGACTGCAGTGAACACTGCAGACAACTGTTCAGTAGCTGTGAAAGGCCCCTTTGTGTACTTCTATAGTGTTTGCAACCAATGTATTGTATACGGATGGAAGCGCGTCACACTAATAGATTACATTTTTTTCAAATATAATGGAGCAGCACCAATTAGAGAAAAATGTGAAGGATGAGGCAGTGACACACGCTCAGCAGACTACAACCAGCAGTGGTTGAAGAACTAACTGGAGCGTAATCTGCACTCAAAAAATGAAAAGCTCACAGACTACAGTGAACACTGCAGACAACTGTTCAGTAGCTGTGAAAGGCCCCTTTGTGTACTTCTATAGTGTTTGCAACCAATGTATTGTATACGGATGGAAGCGCGTCACACTAATAGATTAGATTTTTTTCAAATATAATGGAGCAGCACCAATTAGAGAAAAATGTGAAGGATGAGGCAGTGACACACGCTCAGCAGACTACAACCAGCAGTGGTTGAAGAACTAACTGGAGCGTAATCTGCACTCAAAAAATGAAAAGCTCACAGACTACAGTGAACACTGCAGACAACTGTTCAGTAGCTGTGAAAGGCCCCTTTGTGTACTTCTATAGTGTTTGCAACCAATGTATTGTATACGGATGGAAGTGCGTCACACTAATAGATTAGATTTTTTTCAAATATAATGGAGCAGCACCAATTAGAGAAAAATGTGAAGGATGAGGCAGTGACACACGCTCAGCAGACTACAACCAGCAGTGGTTGAAGAACTAACTGGAGCGTAATCTGCACTCAAAAAATGAAAAGCTCACAGACTACAGTGAACACTGCAGACAACTGTTCAGTAGCTGTGAAAGGCCCCTTTGTGTACTTCTATAGTGTTTGCAACCAATGTATTGTATACGGATGGAAGTGCGTCACACTAATAGATTAGATTTTTTTCAAATATAATGGAGCAGCACCAATTAGAGAAAAATGTGAAGGATGAGGCAGTGACACACGCTCAGCAGACTACAACCAGCAGTGGTTGAAGAACTAACTGGAGCGTGATCTGCACTCAAAAAATCAAAACCTCACAGACTGCAGTGAACACTGAAACACAACTGTTCACTATCTGTGAAAGGCTCCTTTCTGTACTTCTATAGTGTTTGCAACCAATGTATTGTATACGGATGGAAGCGCGTCACACTAATAGATTAGATTTTTTTCAAATATAATGGAGCAGCACCAATTAGAGAAAAATGTGAAGGATGAGGCAGTGACACACGCTCAGCAGACTACAACCAGCAGTGGTTGAAGAACTAACTGGAGCGTGATCTGCACTCAAAAAATCAAAACCTCACAGACTGCAGTGAACACTGAAACACAACTGTTCACTATCTGTGAAAGGCTCCTTTCTGTACTTCTATAGTGTTTGCAACCAATGTATTGTATACGGATGGAAGTGCGTCACACTAATAGATTAGATTTTTTTCAAATATAATGGAGCAGCACCAATTAGAGAAAAATGTGAAGGATGAGGCAGTGACACACGCTCAGCAGACTACAACCAGCAGTGGTTGAAGAACTAACTGGAGCGTGATCTGCACTCAAAAAATCAAAACCTCACAGACTGCAGTGAACACTGAAACACAACTGTTCACTATCTGTGAAAGGCTCCTTTCTGTACTTCTATAGTGTTTGCAACCAATGTATTGTATACGGATGGAAGCGCGTCACACTAATAGATTAGATTTTTTTCAAATATAATGGAGCTGCACCAATTCCACAAAATAAAATAAAAAAAAGAGTCAGTGAGTGACACGTGCAGATGCCTACAAACAGCGGTGGATGCAGAGCAAACTGCAGCGTCACCTGCACTCTCACACACACCTTGCACAGAGCTGTTAAAACAACACTGGCAAAAGGAAGCTTTACACAGCGGTTGGTAAACTAGCCTGCCTAAAGCACAGTACACAAAATCGCAATGTCTAACTGTCCCTCAAAGTCAGCAGAACAGCGTTCTGTCCCTAACTGAGTTCACAGCACAGTGACGCTAAAATGGCGGCGGCGCCTTTTATAGTGCATTCTGACATCATTTCAGCAGCCAATCACAGCCATGCCATTAGTTAAGATGACCGCAGCATTACAGGATGTGCCCACACTTCATAAGATTCCTCATTGGCTGACTAAAATCACATTGCCTCTCAAAGAATTATGGGAACTTCCGATTCCGGTATACGATATTGGAAAAATATCGGAACTAAGTATCAGAATTCCGATACAGCGAATATCGGCCGATACCCGATACTTGCGGTATCGGAATGCTCAACACTAGTAGCAATACTAAAAGTAAAAATCTACCCTTTACCGAGCCTTGCCATATGACTGAGGATAAGAATCCAAATCAGACACACCATTTGCAAACATGTGAATCCAGCAAAAAAAGAGAAAAAAAAATGCGGCACTCACCAGATTGCAGTGTAACCACAGTCCTTTATTTTACCATATTCGGCATGGACAGCGGTTTTTAGGGCAGGTGAACAGAGGCATGCGGGGAACAAAGACGGATGACGACCATTTCGAGTTAGAGACTCTTCCACGGTCCTCGAGGAGTACCCGAGTGCCGTTCTTTTCCTATTTCACATTTGCAAACGTGTTTCAGTGTTTTTGCCCCTCATCAGTGCAAAGCAAAATATCTGATTTGACTAGGTGAGAGGCCTCTGACATGGGACATAGCATGGCATATAAGTCTCCTTACTCCGGCTTAGTATTTTACAAAAGTTGAATGTTTCCCCTTAGAACTTCTTAAATTATGTAAGCTTTTATCACCATACATTTTTAATATTTGTCATGTGAATACTCGTTTCCCAAGGAGCAATTACCCCCTTCTCGCCTATGCACGTGAGCATTCGGCTCTGATGTTCGGTCATCTATTTCAACTGGGAGAAAGAAAAAAATGGTCAGGTATTGGAATTCAATGGTAAAGTCAGGATGCCCCCAAAAATATTAGATGGACCTCTGAGTCCACTAATATCGTTGGGTTCGGCAGACTGTATTCTAATGTGTATGTGGTCTTTTCTTTACACATTCTTTTTTACATCTCCTGTTTGGTGATAACTCTTGATGTTTTTGCTAATTTATGTGTCTCAGACATTTTTTTCTGATGTTGCCCCAAATAGATCATCTATGTATCACTATTTAAATATAGCAGCAGAGCTCTATAACCACTCTTTACTTATCTTTCCTGATAAAAAAAACTAGTTGGTGAAAAGACAATGTTGAAGCTCAGACAGTCAAGAAAAAAAAAGAGAAAAACAACAACAAAAACAGCAGCTGATAGGACCTGGAAAGACTGAGTTTATGCTGTTAACCCCTTCATGACCCATGCCTATTTTGACCTTAAAGACCTTGCCATTTTTTGCAATTCTGACCAGTGTCCCTTTATGAGGTAATAACTCAGGAACGCTTCAACGGATCCTGGCGATTCTGAGAATGTTTTTTCGTGACATATTGGGCTTCATGTTAGTGGTAAATTTAGGTCGATAATTTTTGCGTTTATTTGTGAAAAAAATGGAAATTTGGCGAAAATTCTGAAAATTTTGCAATTTTCAAATTTTTAATTTTTATTCTGTTAAACCAGAGAGTTATGTGGCACAAAATAGTTAATAAATAACATTTCCCACATGTCTACTTTACATCAGCACAATTTTGGGAACAACATTTTTTTTGTTAGGAAGTTATAAGGGTTAAAAGTTGACCAGCGATTTCTCATTTTTACAGCAAAATTTACAAAACCATTTTTTAGGGACCACCTCACATTTGAAGTCACTTTGAGGGGTCTATATGGCAGAAAATACCCAAAAGTGACACCTTTATAAAAACTGCACCCCTCAAGCTACTCAAAACTACATTCAAGAAGATTATTAATCCTTCGGGTGCTTCACAGGACCTAAAGCAACGTGGAAGGAAAAAATGGACATTTTAATTTTTCCAACAAAAATTTTCTTTTAGCATCAATTTTTTCATTTTTACATGGGCATCAGGATAAAATGGATCCTAAAATTTGTTGGGCAATTTCTCCTGAGTACACAGATACCTCATATGTGGTCATAAACCACTGTATGGGCGCACGGCAGGGCTCAGAAGGGAAGGAGCGCCATTTGACTTTTTGAATGAAAAATATGCTGGAATATTTAGCGGTTGCCATGTCACATTTGGAGAGTCCCTGTGTGCCTAAACATTGGAGCTCCCCCACAAGTGACCCCATTTTGGAAACTAGACCCCCTAAGGAACTTATCTAGATGCATAGTGAGCACTTTGAACCCCCAGGTGCTTCACAAATTGATCTGTAAAAAAAAGAAAGTACTTTTTTTTCACAAAAATTTTCTTTTAGCCTCAGTTTTTTTCATTTTCACATGGGCAACAGTATAAATTGGATCCTAAAATTTGTTGGGCAATTTCTCCTGAGTACACAGATACCTCATATGTGGTCATAAACCACTGTTTGGGCGCACGGCAGGGCTCAGAAGGGAAGGAGCGCCATTTGACTTTTTGAATAGAAAATATGCTGGAATATTTAGCGGTTGCCATGTCGCATTTGGAGAGTCCCTGTGTGCCTAAACATTGGAGCTCCCCCACAAGTGACCCCATTTTGGAAACTAGACCCCTAAGGAACTTATCTAGATGCATAGTGATCACTTTGAACCCCCAGGTGCTTCACAAATTGATCCGTAAAAAAAAGAAAGTACTTTTTTTTCACAAAAATTTTCTTTTAGCCTCAGTTTTTTTCATTTTCACATGGGCAACAGTATAAATTGGATCCTAAAATTTGTTGGGCAATTTCTCCTGAGTACACAGATACCTCATATGTGGTCATAAACCACTGTTTGGGCGCACGGCAGGGCTCAGAAGGGAAGGAGCGCCATTTGACTTTTTGAATGGAAAATATGATGGAATATTTAGCGGTTGCCATGTCGCATTTGGAGAGTCCCTGTGTGCCTAACCATTGGAGCTCCCCAACAAGTGACCCCATTTTGGAAACTAGACGCCCTAAGGAACTTATCTAGATGCATAGTGAGCACTTTGAACCCCCAGGTGCTTCACAGAAGTTTATAACGCAGAGCCGTGAAAATAAAAAATCATTTTTTTTTCTCAAAAAATGATTTTTTTAGCCCACTATTTTTTATTTTCACAATGGTTACAGGAGAAATTGGACCCCAAAAGTTGTTTTCCAGTTTGTCCTGAGTACGCTAGTACCCCATATGTGGGGGGGAACCACTGTTTGGGCACACGTCAGGGCTCGGAAGGGATGTAGTGACGCTTTGAAATGCCGACTTGATGGAATGGTCTGCGGGCATCTTGTTACGTTTGCAGAGCCCCTGATGTGCCTAAACAGTAGAAACTCCCCACAAGTGACCCCATTTTGGAAACTAGACCCCACAAAGAACTTACCTAGATGTGTGGTGAGCACTTTGAACCCCCAAGGGCTACACAGAAGTTTATAACGCCCGGGCATGAAAATAAAAAAATCATATTTTTTCCACAATCAGGATCTTTTAGTCCCCAATTTTTTTATTTCCCAAGGGTAACATGAGAAATTAGACCCAAAAGTTGTTGTCCAATTTGTCCTGAGTATGCTGATATCCCATATGTGGGAGAAAACTACTGTATGGGCACACGTCGGGGCTCGGATGGGAAGTAGTGACGTTTTGAAATGCCCACTTGATGGAATGGTCTTCGGGCGTCATGTTACGTTTGCAGAGTCCCTGATGTGCCTAAACAGTAGAAACTCCCCACAAGTGACCCCATTTTGGAAACTAGATCCCCCAAGGAACTCCTGTAGATGTGTGATAAGCACTTTGAATCTCCAAGTCCTTCACAGAAGTTTATAACGCAGAGCCGTGAAAATATAAAATCATTTTTTTTTCCACAAAAATAATTTTTAGTCCCCAATTTTTTTTCCCAATGTTAACAGGAGAAATTAGAACCCCCAAAGTTGTTGTGCAATTTTTCCCGAGTACGCTGATACCTCATATGTGGGGATAAACCACTGTTTGGGCATACGTCGGGGCTTGGAATAAAGGGAGCACTGTTTGACTTTTTGAACGCAAAATTTGCAGGAATCAATGGTGGCGCCATGTCGCGTATGGAGACCCCCTGATGTGCCTAAATAGTGGAAACCCCTCAATTCTAACTCCAACCCTAACCCCAACACACCCCTAACCCCAACCCTAACCCCTACACACACCTAACCCTAATACAAACCCTAATCATAACCCTAACCCCAACACACCCCTAACCCTAATCCCAACTCCAACCATAAACCTAACTACAAGCCTAACCCTAATTCCAACCCTAACCCTAAGGCTAAGTTCACACGTTGCGGAATTGCCGCGGAAATTTCCGCGGCAATCCCGCACTTCTCCCGCAGGAAATACGCACGTTTTTTGTGTGCTGATTCCCGCCAGAATAATAGCGTTTTGCAAGCGTAATTAGCTTGCAGAATGCTAGCGTTTTCCTAGCGATCTGTAGCATCGCTTGGAAAACTGATTGACAGGTTGGTCACACGAGTCAAACATAGTGTTTGACAAGTGTGACCAACTTTTTACTATTGATGCCGCCTATGTCGCATCAATAGTAAAAAGATCTAATGTAAAAATAATAAATAATGATATTCTCACCTTCCGGCGGCCCCCGCAGCCTTCCCGCCTTCAGCGACGCTCCCGGCAACTCCCGGTCCCAAGGATGCTTTGCGGCAAATCACACCGATGACGTAGCATCTCGCGAGACCGCTATGCCATCTGGGTGATTCTTGCAAAGGACTCTTGGGACCGGAAGTTGCCGGGAGCGTCGCTGAAGGCGGGAAGGCTGCGGGGGCCGCGGGAAGGCTGCGGGGGCCGCCGGAAGGTGAGAATATCATTATTTTTTATTTTAATTATTGTTTTACCAGGGATATGGTACCCAGGGCCTGGAGGAGAGTCTCCTCTCCTCCAGACCCTGGGTACCACCGCACATGAACCGCTTACATTCCGCAAAATTAATGAACATGTTGCTATTTTTTCCGCAAAGCGTTTTTTTCGCGGAAAAAAACGCAACATGTGGCCAAAACATGCGGAATCAATTAACATGTATAGGATGCTTAATGCTTGCGTTTTTATCGCGTTTTTACCGCGGAAAACCGCGGAAAAACCGCGAAAAAAACGCAATTATTCCTGATCGTGTGCACTTAGCCTAAGGCTAAGTGCACACGTTCAGGAATATTTGCGTTTTTTTCGCGTTTTTTCGCGGGAAAAAACGCGTCAAAAACGCATGTATTAAGCATCCTATCATTTAGAATGAATTCCGCAATTTTTGTGCACATGGTGCGTTTTTTTCCGCAAAAAAAACGCATCGCGGAAAATCTAGCATCATGTCCATTAATTTTGCGGATTTCTAGCGTTTTTCCCGCTTTATTATTGACCTAGAAAGTTCAGGAAAAAATCGCGGTAAAAACGCGTCAAAACCGCGCAAAAAACGCACCAAAAACGCGCAAAATCCGCGCAAAAAAACGTGCGTTTTTGCCGCGAAAAAAGTCCGGTTTTGCTCAGGAATATTCTGCAAACATTCTGCAAACGTGTGCACTTAGCCTTATTCCAACCCTAACCCTAATTCTGACCCTAACCCAAATTCCAACCCTAACCGTAATTCTAACCTTAACCCTAATGCTAACCCTAACCCTAAGGCTGGGTTCATATTGCGTTCTACCAGCCCGTTCAACACGTAGCGTTGACCAGCTGGTAACGGTATAGCATAACGCGAACGAGTTATGCTATACCCGCTAGCGCAGATGAATCAGCAGATAATCAGCCGCGGATCCGCAGCAAAATCAGTCGCGGATCAGCAGCAAAATCCGCCGCGGATCAGCAGCAAAATCCGCCGCGGATCAGCAGCAAAATCAGCCGCGGATCACCAGCGAAATCAGCCGCAGATCAGCAGCGAAATCCACCGCGGATCAGCAGCAAAATACGCCGCGGATCAGCAGCGAAATCAGCCGCGGATCCGCAGCGAATCAGCAGCGATATCCGCCGCGGATCAGCAGCGAAATCCGCCGCGGATCAGCAGCAAAATCAGCCGCGGATCAGCAGCGAAATCAGCCGCGGATCAGCAGCGAAATCCGCCGCGGATCAGCAGCGATATCCGCCGCGGATCCGCAGCAAAATCCGCCGCGGATCCGCAGCGAAATCTGCAGCGAAATCCGCCGCAGATCAGCAGCGAAATCCGCCGCGGATCAGCAGCGAAATCAGCCGCGGATCCGCAACGAATCAGCAGCGAAATCTGCCGCGGATCAGCAGCGAAATCCGCCGCGGATCAGCAGCGAAATCCGCCGCGGATCAGCCGCAAAATCCGCCATGGATCAGCAGCGATATCCGCCGCGGATCCGCAGCAAAATCCGCTAGGAAAAAAAAAAATTCTTTATTTTATTATTTGTCCCTACCTATGACGGGGGGGGTTCATTTACTTTTTTTTTTATTTTGATCACTGTGACAGTTTATCACAGTGATCAAAATAAATTTTTGTACAATGGAGGCGCACTGCGCATGCGCCGGCCGGCGGGCGCACTACGCATGCGCCCGCCATTTTCCAAGATGGCGGCGCCCATGAAGAATCCCGGGCAGCCGCCGGGACGGATCCAGGGACATCGGTGGACCGGGAGAGGTGAGTAGGGGACGTCGGAAGGTGAGGGGAGGGATCGGTAGGTGGGGGCAGCGGATCGCAGGAGCAGGGAGCAGACAGTGACGGCGGTGACCGATCGCTGCCATCTTTCGATGGCGGCGGCCGATCACCGCCGTGACATGGTGTGGGGGGGGGGTCTGATCACGGTCTCCAGCCATGGCAGATGCTATTGCAGCATCGGCCATGGCTGGATTGTAATATTTCACCAGTTTCATTGGTGAAATATTACAAATCGCTCTGATTGGCTGTTTCACTTTTAACAGCCAATCAGAGCGATCGTGGCCACGTGGGGGTTAAGCCAACCCCCCTGTGGTGATGCAGTAAGGGTCCTGTTACTGCGGGTCGGGTGACCTTTCAGTGACCCCGGTCCCCCGACCCGCAGGAACATGATTTATAGCATGACGCCTACGTTTGCGTCATGGGTCGGGATGGCACAGGTTTTCATGACGCCAACGTAGGCTAGATATCTGGCACTTATCGGCACAGTCTATTTTAAGCAGTCTGTAAATTCAGCTTTATTTTCATTGTCAGGGCTTCCCCAGACAGGCATTTCTTATAGCAGATTGCAATTTACATCACCCACATGGGTTTTTACAGATATGTAAAAAATGTCCTGATATGTTTTATATATATTTTAACCCCTTAGTGACAGAGCCAATTTGCAGCTTAATGATCGGGCCAATTTTTACAATTCTGACCACTGTCACTTTATGAGGTTGTAACTCTGGAACGCTTTAACAAATCCAGCTGATTCTGAGACTGTTTTTTTGTGACATATTGTACTTCACGTTAGTGGTAAAAAAATTTTTTATATGACTTGCGTTTATTTATGAAAGAAACGGAAATATGGCAAAAATTTTGAAAATTTAGCAATTTTCAAACTTTAAATTTTTATGCCCTTAAATCAGAGAGATATGTCGCAGAAATTTCTTAATAAATAACATTTCCCACATGTCTACTTTACATCAGCACAATTTTGGGAACAAATTTTTTTTTGTTACGATGTTATAAGGGTTAAAAGTTGACCAACGATTTCTCATTTTTACAACACCATTTTATTTTTAGGGACCACATCACATTTGAAGTCACTTTGAGGGGTCTATATATAGAAAATACGAAAAAGTGACACCATTCTAAAAACTGCACCCCTCAAGGTGCTCAAAACCACATTCAAGAAGTTTATTAACCCTTTACATGCTTCACAGGAACTGAAGCAATATGGAAGGAAAAAATTAACATTAAACTTTTTTTGCAAAAACTTTACTTCAGAACCAATTTTTTTTATTTTCACAAGTGTTAAAAGAAAAAATGAACCACAAAATTTGTTGTGCAATTTCTCATGAATACGTCGATACTCCATATGTGGGGGTAAACCACTTTTTGGGTGCACGGCAGAGGTCGCAAGGGAAGGAGCGCCGTTTGACTTTTTCAACGCAGAATTGGCTGGACGCCATGTCGCGTTTAGAGAGCCCCTGATATGCCTAAACAGTGGAAACCCCCAACAAGTGACCCCATTTTGGAAACTAGACCCCTTAAGGAACTTATCTAGATGTGTGGTGAGCATTTTGAACCTCCAAGTGCTTCACAGAAGTTTATAACGTAGAGCCTTGAAAATAAAAAATCATTTTTTTCCTCAAAAATGATTCTTTAGCCCGCTATTTTTTTATTTTCCCAAGGGTAACAGGAGAAATTTGACCCCAAAAGTTGTTGTGCAATTTTTCCTGAGTACGCTGATAACCCATATGTGGGGTGGAACCACTATTTGGGCGCATGGGAGAGCTTGGAAGGGAAGGAGCGCCATTTTGTAATGCAGACTTTGATGGAATGTTCTGCGGGTGTCATGTTGTGTTTGCAGAGTCCTTGATGTGCCTAAACAGTAGAAACCCCCTGCTAGTTTCCCCATTTTGGAAACTAGACCCCCCAAGGAGCTTATCTAGATGTGTGGTGAGCACTTTGTACTCCCAAGTGCTTCACAGAAATTTATAAACGTAGAGCCGTGAAAATAAAAATAATTTTTTCCCTCAAATATGATTTTTTAGCCAGCTATTTTTTATTTTCCCAAGGGTAACAGGAGAAATTAGAACCCCAAAATTGGTGTGCAATTTGTCCTGAGTACGCTGATACCCCATGTTGGGGTAAACCACTGTTTGGGCGCACGGCAGGGCTTGGAAGGGAGGGAGCGCCATTTGACTTTTTGAACGCCATGTCATGTTTGGAGACCCCCTGATGTGCCTAAATAGTGGAAACCCCTCAATTCTAGCTCCAACCCTAACCCCAACACACCCCTAACCCTAATCCCAACCCTAACCCTAATCCTAACACTAATCACAACTCTAATTCCAACCCTAATTGTAACCCTAACCCTAATTGTAACTCTAACCCTAACCCTAATTCCAACCCTAACTGTTATGTTTCGGTAGCTGAGGAGTGCAGGTAAAAAAGGCAATACACCAGAGCAGTTGGAATCTATGAGATTGCAGTACCCTGACTAACCACCACAACTAGAGGCAGCCGTGGAGCGTTCCTACGTTGATCCTAGACGCCTCGTCACAGCCTGAGAAACTAGCTACACCTAAAGATAGAAAGAGGAAAGCTATCTGCCCCGGAGCAGATCCCCAAAGACATAGAAAGCCCCCAAACATGTAATGGCGGTTAGACAAGAAGAAATACTGACACAGACAGAAAATAGAATGAGCAAACGTTGGGGCCCAAACTATCTAAATAGGAAAGGATAGGAAGGGTACTTACTGCAATCTCAAAAAACCCTGAAAAGCACCAACTCTACTAATTTCAAAAACACCTGAGATCACACGACCTCTACCACCTAAATTAGCTCTCTGGTGTAACAAAATCAAAACAACAGCCACTGAAAAAACTGGAAAAAGCAAAATGTACAAACATCAGTGGCTGAACAAAACTGAGAGGGCAAAAGCCCCCGGAGGGGACCCAGAAGGCCCCCACAGAAGTGCAGGACAAAATGCAAAAATCAAGCACAAAAACAAAAAGAAGAAAATGTCTTATCTGTTAGCAGGAGATGCAGACTCGACACAGCAGGCTACAAAGGAAACAGGAATCAAGGATTGAGACCCGAGCAATTGATCACCGGCAACCCTGATGGGAAGGCAACTCCCTTATATAAGACCAGTCAGTAACACCTGATTCCCAATCCTCACAATCTTCACTGGGCAGACCAGTACCGCTTGTAACCACCAGAGGGAGCCTCTGCTCAGAACTCATCTCAAGCCCATTCACAACAGTACCCCCCCTTGAGGAGGGGTCACCGAACCCTCATTTGAGCAATCAGGTCGGTCAGGATGAGTTCTATGATACGCACGGATGAGTCTCCTAGCATGGATGTCCGAAGCAAACACCCAAGAATTGTCTTCCTGACCATAACCTCTCCACTTAACCAAATACTGGAGTTTCCGTCTAGAAAAACGAGAATCTAATATTTTGTCAACCACATACTCCAGATTGCCCTCAACCAAAACAGGGTCAGGAGGCACAGCAGTAGGAACCACTGGCTCAACAAACCTCTTCAACAAGGACTTGTGGAACACGTTATGGATCTTAAATGTCCCTGGAAGAAGCAAACGAAAAGAAACAGGATTAAGAATCTCCATGATCTTATAAGGTCCAATGAACCTAGGCTTAAATTTAGGAGATGCTACTCTCATAGGAATATTTTTTGAGGACAACCAGACCAAGTCCCCTACTCTAAACCGAGGACCATCAGTCCTATGCCGGTTAGCAAACCGCTGGGCCCTCTCCTGAGAGAGGACAACCTCTCCACTACCTGGTCCCAAATCTGTTGCATACGCTCCACAACAGAGTCAACACCTGGACAGACAGAAGCCTCCGTCTGTCCTGAAGAAAATCGAGGGTGAAACCCAGAATTACAGAAAAACGGAGACATCAAAGTGGCAGAGCTAGCCCTATTATTAAGAGCAAACTCAGCCAAAGGCAAAAAAGAGACCCAGTCATCCTGATCAGCAGACACAAAGCATCTTAGATAAGTCTCCAATGTCTGGTTTGTTCTCTCAGTTTGACCATTGGTCTGAGGGTGAAACGCCGAGGAGAAAGACAATTGAACACCCAGTTTAGAACAAAAGGTCCTCCAAAATCTGGAAACAAACTGGACTCCTCTGTCAGACACAATGTTCTCAGGAATGCCGTGTAAACGAACCACGTGCTGAAGGAACAACGGCACCAATTCAGAGGAGGAAGGCAACTTAGGTAATGGCACAAGATGTATCATCTTGGAAAACCTATCACAAATCACCCAGATGGCGGTCATTCTCTGAGAAACAGGGAGGTCGGAAATGAAATCCATAGAGATATGGGTCCATGGTCTCTTGGGCACAGGCAATGGCATCAATAAACCACTAGAGCTAGAGCAAGGCTTGGAGCGAGAGCAAGTCCCGCAGGACTGCACAAATTCTCTGACATCACGAGACAAGGTAGGCCACCAAAAGGACCGACTAACCAAGTCTCTGGTACCAAAAATTCCGGGATGACCAGCCAACGCGGAACAATGAATCTCAGACATCACACTCCTTTTCCACTGGTCCGGGACAAACAATTTTCCAACAGGGCAGCGCTCGGGCCTATCCTCCTGACACCCCTCCAGAGCAAGTCTCAAATTGGGTGAGATGGCGGAAAGAACTACACCCTCTTTCAAAATAACAGAAGGATCAGATAACTCAGGAGAGTCCGCAAGGAAACTCCTCGAGAGGGCATCCGCCTTAACATTCTTAGTGCCAGGAAGAAAGGAAACCACAAAATTAAAACGTGTGAAAAACAAGACCCACCTGGCCTGTCTAGGATTAAGTCGCTTGGCAGATTCCAGATAAACCAGATTTTATGGTCCGTAAGGACCACCACCTGATGTTTGGCTCCCTCCAGCCAATGTCTCCACTCTTCAAAAGCCCACTTCATGGCCAATAACTCCCGATTACCCACGTCATAATTACGTTCAGTAGGAGAAAATTTTCGAGAGAAAAAGGCACAAGGGTTACTTTTAGAGGTCTCAGGATCTCTTTGGGACAAAACGCACCTGCCCCAATTTCAGAGGCATCAACCTCCACCTGAAATGGCAGAGAAACATCAGACTGCCGTAGAACAGGAGCAGAAGTGAATCTCTGCTTAAGTTCCTGAAATGCAGAGACTGCCTCAGGAGGCCAATTTACCACATCAGAACCTTTTTTGGTCAAATCAGTTAATGGTTTAACAATAACCGAGAAATTACCAATAAATTTACGATAAAAATTGGCAAAACCCAAGAATCTTTGAAGAGCCTTTAATGAAGTAGGTTGGACCCAATCACAGATGGCCTGAACCTTGACTGGGTCCATTTCAATAACAGATGGGGACAAAATGAATCCCAGAAATGAGATCCTATGTACGCCAAAAAGACACTTTGGTCCCTTCACATACAGAGCATTCTCTCTCAAAATCTGGAATACAGTTCGAACATGTTTCACATGAGAGTCCCAGTCATTGGAAAAAATCAAGATATCATCCAAATAAACAATCAGAAATTTATCCACAAAATCCCTGAAAATGTCATTCATGAAGGACTGGAAGACAGAAGGAGCATTAGTGAGCCCAAAGGGCATCACAAGGTACTCAAAATGCCCTTCAGGGGTATTGAATGCCGTCTTCCATTCATCCCCGTGCTTAATGCGAATAAGGTTATATGCCCCCCTGAGGTCAAGCTTGGTAAACCAAGTAGCATTTTTCACCCTGGAAAACAGGTCAGAAATCAAGGGTAACAGATATTGATATTTCACAGTAATATTGTTCAAAAGACGATAATCAATACACGGCCTCAATGAACCATCCTTTTTGGCCACAAAGAAAAAACCGGCACCCAAGGGTGAAGAGGATGGTCTGATATGACCCTTCTCCAATGACTCCTTGATATAAGACCGCATAGCGTCATGTTCAGGTACAGACAAGTTAAAAAGGCGACCTTTAGGGAATTTACTACCAGGCACTAATTCAATAGCGCAGTCATAGCTCCTATGGGGAGGCAAGGATGCAGATTTACTTTCGCTAAACACATCAGAAAAATCAATCAAAAAGTCAGGAACATCCTGAGCCTGGGGGGAGGCAGAAAAAACAGGAGTATTGGTATTAACACATTGGCAGCCCTAACTGGTTACAGACACAGATTTCCAATCCAAAACAGGATTATGAGGTTGTAACCAAGGAAAACCCAGTACGATAATGTCATGCAGATTATACAGAACCAAAAATTTGCAGCTCTCCTGATGATCAGGTTCGACCCTCATTATCACCTGAGTAGATAACTGAGGTTTATTCTCAGCCAAAGGGGTAGAATCGATCCCCAGAAGGGGAATAGACTTCCGTAGGGGTATCAAGGGAAACCCACAACGTTTAGCAAAATCATAATCCATCAGGTTAATAGCTGCTCCCGAATCAACGAAAGCCTGAGCAGAAAATGTGGACAGAGAGCATATCAGAGTGACAGTTAATAAAAACTTAGTCTGAACACTACCCAAGACAACTGAGCGTGCAAAACGTCTTCCCCGCTTAGGGCAGACCGAAATAGCATGAGAGGCATCACCACAGTAGAAACATAACCCATTGTGCTTCCGAAACTCATGACGCTGTCCCAGAAACCACTCTATCACACTGCATGGATTCAGAAGCAGGTTCACAAGGCAACACTATCCCACGCATACTTCTCCGCTCACGCAAACGTCTGTCAATTTGAATTGCTAATGACATAGAATCATTGAGACCAGAGGGGACAGGAATCCCACCATAACATCCTTTACATTATCTGACAGACCCTTCCGAAAAAGGGCTGCCAAAGCGTCGTCATTCCATTTGGTCAGGACTGCCCACTTACGGAATCTCTGACAGTATAACTCAGCGTCATCAAGCCCCTGATTTAATGCCAACAAGACTTTTTCAGCTTGATCAGCGACATTAGGCTCATCGTACAATAACCCCAAAGCCTGAAAAAATGCATCAACATCACTCAAAACAGGATCCCCAGGTGTCAGGGAAAAAGCCCAATCCTGAGGATCGCCGCGCAGGAGAGAGATGACAATTTGAACCTGCTGCGCTGCGTTCCCTGAGGACTTAGATTTTAAAGCAAAAAATAATTCACAGTTATTTTTGAAATTCTGAAACTTAGCTCGATCCCCTAAAAACAAATCTGGCATGGGAATCCTAGGTTCCACCACAGGCAACCTAGCAAGATATGCAGCAATACTCCGAACCTCAGTGGCAAGCTGATCCACACGGCCAGACAACTGTGCAAACTCCATTAGAGAAAAAATTCTCCCCAGCACCCAGAGATACAGAGGGAAAAAAAAAAGAAAGCAATAAACAGAAAAATATCTCTGACAACTCTTACAACCGTTTTTTTCTTTCACAATATTTTTCCCTTCTGCGAGTACCATTCAATTTTTGGGCCTGTGATACTGTTATGTTTCCGTAGCTGAGGAGTGCAGGTAAAAAAGGCAATACACAAGAGCAGTTGGAATCTATGAGATTGCAGTACCCTGACTAACCACCACAACTAGAGGCAGCCGTGGAGCGTTCCTACGTTGATCCTAGACGCCTCGTCACAGCCTGAGAAACTAGCTACACCTAAAGATAGAAAGAGGAAAGCTATCTGCCCCGGAGCAGATCCCCAAAGACATAGAAAGCCCCCAAACATGTAATGGCGGTTAGACAAGAAGAAATACTGACACAGACAGAAAATAGAATGAGCAAACGTTGGGGCCCAAACTATCTAAATAGGAAAGGATAGGAAGGGTACTTACTGCAATCTCAAAAAACCCTGAAAAGCACCAACTCTACTAATTTCAAAAACACCTGAGATCACACGACCTCTACCACCTAAATTAGCTCTCTGGTGTAACATAATCAAAACAACAGCCACTGAAAAAACTGGAAAAAGCAAAATGTACAAACATCAGTGGCTGAACAAAACTGAGAGGGCAAAAGCCCCCGGAGGGGACCCAGAAGGCCCCCACAGAAGTGCAGGACAAAATGCAAAAATCAAGCACAAAAACAAAAAGAAGAAAATGTCTTATCTGTTAGCAGGAGATGCAGACTCGACACAGCAGGCTACAAAGGAAACAGGAATCAAGGATTGAGACCCGAGCAATTGATCACCGGCAACCCTGATGGGAAGGCAGCTCCCTTATATAAGACCAGTCAGTAACACCTGATTCCCAATCCTCACAATCTTCACTGGGCAGACCAGTACCGCTTGTAACCACCAGAGGGAGCCTCTGCTCAGAACTCATCTCAAGCCCATTCACAACACCTAACCCTAACCCTAATGGAAACATGAAAATAAATACAATTTCTTTATTTTATTATATGTCCCTAACTAAGGGGGTGATAAAGGGGGGGTCTATGTACAATTTTTTTTATTTTGATCACTGTGATAGTTTATCACAGTGATCAAAATGTACTTTCACTGAATGAATGAATTTGCCGGTAGGCAGATTCGGCAGGCGCACTGCGCATGCGCCCGTCATTTTTTTTTACAGGATGAAGACGCCGGGAGGCTCGGAGGTGCGGGAGGACAGGGGGGACACCCGGAGGTACGAGGGGCACATCGGGGACCCGGGGACCCTATTTCTCTCCCCTCTGATGTGCGATCACATCAGAGGGGATAGAAATTACATGCAGGATCGCGGCTTTTTTTTTCTTTTGCGATCGCCGTTATATGGTTAATAACAGCGATCACAAAAGCGGGGGACTGTGGGGGACTCCGGAAAAAATCCGACTGGGCGGGCGCACTGCGCAGGCGCCCGCCATTTTCTTTGCCGGGGGAAGACACGGGCAGCTCCGGGAGGCACAGGGGACAGATCGGGGGTCCCGGGGACCCTATTTCTCTCCCCTCTGATGTGGATCACATCAGAGGAGAGAGAAATGAAATGGAGAATCGCGGCTTTTTTTTTTGCGATCGCCGTTATAGGGTTAATAACGGCGATTGCAAAAGCGGGGTCAGTAAAAACCGACCCGGCTCTGTGGGGCTCTATATACTTTCTCCACAGCGCCGTTAATTAACGGCGCTGTGGTTTAAGTACCCTTAACTACCGCCTTTAAAAGGCGTATCGGCGGTCGTTAAGGGGTTAATAGACTTTCCTTTAGGGCTCCCCCTTGTTGTTCCATTGCTAGTCCCCAGTGCTTCCAAAATTCCAAAAGTGGGAATCCCTCATATCACACACTGTATGTACACTATACATACGAAAGTTTTTGGAACTGTATTTCCAGCCTTGAAAATAAGAAAGAGGGACACACACTGCAATTTTTTATTTCATGCTAAGTCCAGTCCTTTGTGCTTCCATCGAAATATTGCTCCTAGTGAAGCCTATCAGTGTTTCCAAACAGTCCGATGCCCCCACAGTCTCCCTCACTGTATGATGACCCCAAATATCACAATGCACCCACACAAGCATTGTATGATGCCCCCAAAGTGCGCACCACACACACAATGATGCCCCACAGTACCATAACACGGCATTTCATCACCTACAGTCTTCCATATACATAGTATAATGCCCCCAAACACACAGTATGATGCCCTGAGTACCACAACACATTAAGATGCTAAGAGTCTCCCCTATATTATGATGCCTCATATCACCCCAACACACATTGCCAACAAATACAGTATAATGCCCCCCACATAGTATGATACTCCCCCTATACAGTATGATGTTTCCCACACACAGTATGATGCCCCCACAGCCACCCCTCATTATGATGCCGACAAAGTTCCCCACACAGGATAATTCCCCCACAGTATAAATTTTCCACAGTCCCTCACACACAATATTAATTCCCTGCAGTGGTCCCCACACAGTGTAATATCCACTCAATATGAATTCCCTAGTGGCCTCCACACAGTGTAATACACCCATAATATGAATTCTCCATAGTGGCCCCCACACAAGCATTCGATTTGCCTATTTGGCTTTCTTCTCTGCTGTCTGCTGTCTAGTCACATGACCTTTCAGGCCCTTCAGTCTCTCCTGAGAAGGAGTGGTAAAGCAGAGATCTGTTGGCTCCCTGCTCTACCATTGTGTTCAACTCTATCAGTGTCCTCAGTACAAAGATACAGTTGTAGTCTGAAGATACTTCTGACCTCCAGAGATAGTGGGAGTGCTACCCAAATTAGATAGTGTTCTGCTGGATACAGGATGGTTGGGAGGTTATGACATCTGATTCTAAATCCTTTGATACTATGAGGCTTGTCCTTCCTTTCCATTCTTCTGGGAAGGATTTCTACAAGATTTTGGAGACATCTGTGTGAATTTTTGCTCATTCATACAGAAGAGCATTTGTCAGATCAGACACTCATGTTGGACTAGAGTTCGAGCTCACAATCTCCATTCTGGTTCATCCCCAAAATGTTGGATTTGGATGAGCTTAGGGTTTCAAGACTCTGTGTGGCCAGTCAAGATCTTTCAGACCAAATTCCCCAAACCATGCTTTTGTGGCCATTGTGCACTGTTAGAAGCTAACATTGTCCAAAATTTCTTATACACTGAAGCATTAAGATTTTCCTTCACTGGAACTGACCACTGAATAACAACCCCATAGCATTATCCCTCCACCACCAAACTTTACAGCTGGCACAATACAGTCAAGCAGGTAACGTTCTCCTGGCATTCACCAAACCCAGACTCACGCATAGATGCCAAATAGTGAAGCATGATCCATCACTACACAGAACACATTTCCACTGTTCCAGAGTCCAGTGGTGGTGACTTTACATTAGGCCGGGGTCGCACTTGCGAGTGTGATGCGAGAAACTCGCGCGAGTCTCTCGCATCAATATCTGGCACTGCCGCCGGCACTCGGGACCGGAGTGTGCAGCTGCATGTATTTCTATGCAGCCGCACACTCCGGTCCGAGTGCCGGCGGCAGTGCCGGGTATTGATGCGCGAGTTTCTCGCATCACACTCGCAAGTGTGACACCGGCCTTACTCTATAAATCAGATCTTAGGTTCATGTGGAAAATAGCCCATGTGCACTAACACACGGGCTAATATATGTCCATATAATATAAAATATGCTTGTGTGAACTTAGCCTTATTCAAAATATTTACAAACTTTCTGCTCTACTTTCTCCACCATGAATGACACCATGAATGTCGCTTTCATTTTTGCCCAGGAGTTCACAGCCCCTTTTTGTGGAATAGATTTTTTAAGTTTTCCACTACTTATAGAAAACAGCAACAATTTATTTTTATTACATTTTGGTTACATTTTTTTGTTCCAAAAGTTACATTTTTTTCTTGCATTAAAATACATATCTATCTGATGAATGAGTTGAGCTGTGGGGACAAGTGCTGGACCCATTGGACCACTTCTACAGATGAATGCACCACCAAAGTAAAGTCACCACCAAAAGTCCCCACTTAGTTATGTTACATCATGTTTCTACAACTGTTTCCAATGAAAACCATTCTACTGCAAAACACATAAACACAACCAAAAAATGGGTAACTTGTGATTTTTGTCCTTTACTCTTGTCCTTTGTCCCTTGCTAATAATTACTAAAAATTTAGCTCTCACAAGAAGAAGCAGAACTCTTCAGCCTATGCACGCTCTCACAGCCTTCCTTTGTTAGTTCAGCCACAGACTGGTGTGACTGGACTGTTTGATTACTTGTGCACATTCATTCCTAAGCCCCTTTATCCGAAGAAGCTAGCCATGCAGTTGCCAGGTAGCTTTGTATAAAGATTAAAGGGAATCCCTCTGACCAGTGTGATTACTGCCAAAATTCCATGAGCGGAATTGGAAGGTGACCCTGTAGTAATCAGTAGCACAAATTCCTTTTGATGAGTTTCTTCGATGAATTTTGTACTTTTCGATCTAGACAAATGTTTGAGTGTTTTCCATGGATATTTAGCCCGTTGGTGACCTGACTACTCATAATCAGCTTAACCCTGTGCTTTCTAATGATTTCTTTGGAAACTAAGGACAATGTGTGGTCATGTACAGAGTGCTACTCACAAAGTATTTTTATATGACTACATGTTAGAAGCTTTCAGAAAGGTTAGGAGGCACAATATAAGAAAATGTATACAGATTTTAAAACAGAATCCTAGCTTAAAAAAAGTTGCAAGTTTTGTCAAAATTTTTGACTTTATGGCACGCTTGCCACTTTGCTCAAAAAGAGGTCAGGACTTAGTTTCACATGGCACATGGACAGGCAGGGATGTGACAAATTTATTAAAGGGTTATTTGCATTTTATGATATCGAATAGTGCTTGGAATTACAAGCAATTTGCAATTTATTGCTTAGTAAAATTTTCAGCCGTTCTTGAGAATTTAAGAGTTTTCGCTTTTTTTTTTTCTTTTTACAGTTCATTGCCTTGGAGATCCACAACTGCTGCTAGACACCAGACCATACACAGTGATTACAAGCTCTTATCTATTGCGTTTGTAAGCACTGTTTTTGTGGAGCCCAGCTGTGACTGGATCCATATCTTCCAGAAGGATGCACTAACGGACGATCCCACTAGAGGTCACTATACACACACACATCTCAGCTTACCTAAAAAGACCATTAGAGGGAGCTGTGTTTAGGCATATATAAAAAGCCAGTTTAGTTTCACTTTGCCTCAGATCAGAACGAGATCAGATCAGGGAGAGAACAGATAGAGATCAGACAGAGACGGATCTCGGATCTCCTCAAGACACCAGAGGAGAGAATTGCAGAGCTGTTCAGACAAGTTCAACCTGAAGTGGAGGTTGGTACAAGTGAAGAGTGAATCACTTTAGCCTAGCCAGAGCTGAATCTGAATTGTAGCTCATTAAGAAGCGTGCCGACGCTTAGAGAGCGGCGAAGAGGCAGCACACCAACTGCCAGTGTGTGTGATCTTAATAGGACCCAGATAGATCGAAGGCAAGTGGAAGTAGAAGGATCAGTGAGCATTAATAGCTTCCCTCAGCAACGAGTACCGGATGCCGGGTTCCGAGCCTATAAGGATCTCCACGACCTATTGGGAGAACCCCGGAGTTCCTGGAGGACTACAAGTCCCAGGAGTACCACAGCGTTGACACGTAGCCGGATCAGGAGAACAGAGTCTGCCTGATCAGCCATAGAAAAAGACCCTGTTCTGCCAGATGAAAGGTCCACCACCAAGTCAGCCAGGTACCGTACAGAGACTAAGTTAGACCTAGCTACACGCAGGTCAGGACTTGATTATACAACGACAGAGGACAGGAGGCCATATACCTATCAGTGGAGGAGTCCGGATGTGCATCCTTCGCCCTGCCGTGCTCCGGGGAGTACCTGCCATTGCTACAGTAAAGGTACCAAACTGACTTCTGTGTGTGTCTCCCTTATTGTCCCTGGCGGAGGGATCCCCATCTGTCCTGCAACCACATATTCCTATCTACCCTGGAAGGACACTGTCTTACTTGTAGAAGACCCACCATCTAGCTGCCAATACCATCCCTTCCAGAGTATGTACAGAGCAGCGCTGGTTCCCCCTGACCAGATACTACAAGTGGCGTCACGACAAACCATATAAACATTCCATCATCCCCTGTAAATATCCCCCATTGGATGACCGCCCAGGGCTACGGACCGAGCTCAGCTGCCAGTGACATTCCCCATAGACTTCCATGGGCTCGGTGCCGAGTACCCCATAACCCTGGTAGTGTGTGCGCGTCATCTTTCTGGCGTCACGAACAGGATTTCGTGCCTGCAGCAACGGAGTAATTTGTGCCCGTTGCCACCGGGTACTGTGTGCCTTGCAAAAAGACTTTTGTATATAGTGGTGAAGATTTCCCGCCATTTGCCGCCATTTACAGCGTCCCGGCGCGAAAACTAGTGGGCGTACCTGCAAAAGAGCGCTGAGTCCTGGACACGCCCCCAACGCTGACGCGGCGGCAGGTCCTGTGGAGAGCTCCAGTGAACGCTCTGACGTCAGAGCGCCAGCGACACAGGTCCTGTCTCCACCGCTGTGCCTGCAGAGCTGCAGCCTTCAGAGAAGGTAGGCTCCGATTAACTAGGGGGGCGCAGACATGTCGCAGCAGCCAGCCGACAGCGCGGCCCCGGCCGGCGGCCCCAATGACTTACCAATTGGCGCTGCAGCGCAGGATGGAAATGTGGGCCCCTCACCAGGTCCTGTGGTCCCAATAGTACCGCTAACGCTGCCATACATGCCTGGAGCAAAGTGGCTCCCTCAGTACAGCGGCGAGCCAGACACCCTGCCCGGGTTCAAACGGAAAATATGCAGCATAATGGACATGTATCCTATGACAGAAAAGCAAAGAGCTGCAGTAGTAATAGGGCAATTAACTGGTGCTGCTGAGAGAGAAGTAGAGACTTGGACCGCTGCAGACCAGGAGTCAGTGCTTGCAATTTTCTTAAAGCTACAGACTATCTTTGAGGACCGCACTGAAACAGATCTCCGGATGAGGTTTTATCGATGTTCCCAGGAATCAGATGACAGCATTAGGGACTATGCTTGCCGGTTACAAGGGGCCCTGCGAGCTCTTAAACAAGTTAACCCTATAAGTGTCACCGACGAAAATAAAATGTTAAAGGAACAGTTTGTGCGGGGACTGAGGTCCCAAGTGGAAGGCAGGACTGTGCACTGGTGGTCCTTGGATCATCCTGATGCTACCTTTGATGCCCTTAAGGATATGGCTATAAAAGGACTGCGACCTCTGGAAACACCGAGATGGCAACCCAGTGTCACCCGAGTGAAACCACCCTAAAGCCAGCAGCATCCACCTTTTCCCCGCTGGTGGCGGAAGCCAAAACGCAGGAGGCGCCCCCTACTGAGCTGGACTGTCTGCGCTCAGAAGTGCGCCAGCTGACCAAAAACCTGGCCACTGTAATGAGTGTCCTGCAATTGACGACGAAGGAGGAAGGAAAGATCTTGCTGGCTGACTGCCCGGAGGATGTCCCTTGGATGCGCCGGAGGAGAGGGAGGACGTCGCCCCACCGGAGGAGGACAACGCCACCCCCAGGAAGGACCCGCGACCAGCATCATCCTCGCCGAGAGATCATCTGCTACCCCTGCCACAGGGAAGGTCATCCAGCACGTCTGTGTCCTTTAAACGAGCAAGTCCTGGGTCCGAGGGCCAACACCCAGGAATAGACTCCTCAGGCCCCTCAGACTGGAACCGCAGGTTTGTAGGAGGAAGACCCTACCTGTCCATCATACTGGACGGGATCGCAATCCCTGCCCTGCTGGACACTGGATCTCAGGTAACCATTATACCTGATGTTCTCTACAATAAGTACTGGTCCAGTGACAGTCTCCAACCCCCAAACCCTGACTTTGCCGTATACGCCTCTAATGGTCTCCCTCTTGAACTACGGGGGGCTAAAGATGTAGACGTGAAAGTGGGGAGAGTGAAGCTAAAGAATCAGGGACTTCTTGTAGTAAAGACTGTTAATGAAGAAAATGGGTTGAATGTGGTCTTAGGCACTAACATTATTAGTAACTGTTTGGAGGAGGTTGTGTTTTAACTCCAACAGCTTGCTGAAATCGCCAGACCAAGGCAAAAGGGAGAGATCCGGAAGGAGATTCAGACCCTGATGTGCCAGCAGCAAGTGAAACTGACCGGTGGTGAGATTGGTAATGTACGGGTAACAGACCCGAACCCCATTGTGATACCCCCATGAGTGAAATGCTTATATGGTGTAGAGCAGCAATAGGTCTAAGAGGACGGGACTACCAAGCAGTAGTAGAGCCCCATTGTTCAGAGCACAGACCTACACTCTTAACTGCCAGAGGGGTAGTGGAGGTACATAATGGGAGGGTGCCAGTGCGTCTTCTCAACTGGGGAGAAGATGAAGTCAAATTACCACGTTATGCCACTGTTGCTAAGTTACATGCTGTGGATAATAACTCCATTCACCCAGCGGAGCCCTTAACCTCCCACAACTAGTGGAGGATAACGGTCCGACCACCCAGGTGGAGGATTGGTGTCAGCAGCTCCATGTTGGGACAGACACCACTCCAGCCCACCAGAAACAGGGAGTACTACGAGTAGTTCAGGAGTATGCTCAGGTATTCAGCAAACACCCGCTCGACTTTGGGACAATAAAAGGGGTTCAACATCACATCCCCACAGGCAATCATCCTCCCATCAAAGAACGGTACAGGCCTATACCACCAGCACACTACCAAAAAGCCAAAGAGATGTTGCGTGATATGAAGGAAGCAGGGGTGATAAGGGATAGTTGCAGTCCCTGGGCAGCACCTCTAGTCCTAGTTAGGAAAAAGGATGGAAGCATGCGAATGTGTGTAGATTACAGACAAGTAAATCGCATTACACATAAAGATGCATACCCTTTACCACGCATTGAGGAATCTTTAGCTGCACTAAAAACTGCTAACTACTTCTCCACCCTTGACCTCACTAGTGGGTACTGGCAAGTAGCTGTGGCTGAGGAGGATCGGGAGAAGACGGCTTTCACCACCCCGATGGGACTCTGTGAGTTTGACAGAATGCCGTTTGGACTCAGTAGTGCCCCTGGAACATTCCAGAGAGTGATGGAGAGTTGCCTGGGACATCTCAACTTTGAAACTGTGTTGCTGTACCTGGATGACGTCATAGTGTACTCCAAAACGTATGAAGATCACTTGAAGCACCTGGCGGAGGTATTTGAGTCACTGTCCAAGTATGGGATGAAACTGAAGCCTTCCAAGTGCCATCTGCTCAAACAGAAGGTACAGTATCTGGGACATATTGTCAGCTCAGAAGGAGTGGCGCCAGACCCTGAAAAGGTCACCGCCATCCAGAAATGGCCGGAGCCGAAAAATCTCAAGGAGGTGCGACAGTTCCTGGGACTGACAGGATATTACCGGAGGTTTATGAAGGATTACACCAAGAAAGCAGCGCCTCTGCAAGACCTCCTGGTGGGACAGTCCCTCAAGAGCAGAAATTCTCCATTTCATTGGGGTAAAGAACAGGCAGAAGCATTCAAGGAAATGAAGGAATCCTGACAGGCGATGAGATCCTAGCTTACCCTGACTACAGCCAGCCGTTCCTGCTGTATACTGATGCCAGCAATGAAGGATTGGAGCAGTCCTCAGTCAGAAGCAAAATGGCCTGGAGAAGTCATCGCCTATGCTAGCAGGAAGCTCCGCCCGACCGAAAGGAACCCAGAGAACTATAGCAGCTTCAAGTTGGAGTTCCTGGCACTGGTCTGGGCCATCATGGAGAGGTTTAAACACTACTTGGCCTCCAGCAAGTTCACTGCCTACACAGACAACAACCCCTTGACGCATCTTGAAACAGCTAAGCTGGGAGCCATGGAACAACGATGGATGGCTCGACTGTCAAATTATCAATTCACAATTAAGTACCGGGCAGGCCGCAAGAATGCCAATGCCGATGCCCTGTCCAGGATGCCTCATGAATCAGACACTGAAGAGGAAGTGGATGATCTGGAAGAGATTGAACTACCTGCCTTTCACCGGAATGGGATGATCTATGAACAACAGGCCAGCAGGAGATCGCCTGGTAAGACGTTAAATCCTTTACCTCACCACAGCTGGAAAGAGACTCAGGACAGCGATCCAGTGGTCAGCCATATCAAGGAGCTGATAAACCAGGAAGGTTCCTCCTTGGAGAAAGACGCACCTCTAGCAACAAGGAAGCTGTGGAATGAAAGAAGCCGTTGTTCATCTACCGGGAGAAGCTGTGCAGGAGATACGTCGACCCAAGGACCCATGAGATGGTTTGGCAGATAGTAGTTCCCAAGGCAGACATCCAGATGGTGTTAGAAGCCTACCACGATCAAGCGGGACACTTTGGCTGGAAAAAGCTGGAGACCCTGTTGAAGTGTCGGTTCTACTGGGTAGGGATGCGCAGCTCCATCGAGAAGTGGTGCCGGAACTGTGGACCCTGTGGCCTCAGACGAAAAGACTACAGTAGTCAGAAGGCACCCCTGCAGCCCATCCAGACGACCCGTCCTTTGGAAATCGCGGCCCTGGACCATGTTAAGTTGTCACCCAGCCGGTCAGGATATTCCTATGCCCTGACTATGGTGGATCACTACTCCAGATTCCTGGTGGTCGCCCCTGTCAAAGATCTGACGGCAGAGACAGCAGCGAAGACGTTCCAGACTCATTTCTGTAGACCACACGGATATCTGGAGCAGGTGCTAACTGACCAAGGCCCAGCCTTCGAGGCCGAATTATTCAAAGAGTTCTGCTACTTGTACGGGTGTAAGAAGATAAGAACAACACCGTACCACCCCCAAACCAATGGACTTTGTGAAAAGATGAATCACATCGTCATTGACTTACTGAAAACTGTACCGCTGGAGGAAAGAAATCGGTGGCCAGACTTGTTACCTGACCTGATAGACCTGTACAACCATATACCGGTGAGTTCCACCAACTGCACCCCAGCCTATCTCATGCGGGCAAGACCAGGAAAGCTGCCCATGGATCTAGAGCTTGGAGTTGTAGAACCAGAAGCGGATGTAACTACTGGAGACTGGGACACAAACAGACAGGAACAGTACAGAAAAGTACAGGCCTGTGTTGAGGAAAGTCTCAATCGATTCAGGGATAAACAAGCAGATCGTTACAATAAAAGTGCGCCAGCTGAACCTTTCGCACCTGGTGAAATCGTACTAAAAAGAAAAAGAAGGTTACACAAACTCGACGATCAGTGGGAAAGAGAGCCCTACATCATACAGAGTTCGAGGTTTGATAACAAGAAGACGTGCATAATAAGCAAGGATGGAGGAAAAACGACTGCAACTGTGTCTAGGGACCATCTAAAGTTGTGTCCGGACCCATTAAAGCTTCGTGAGGAAGAACCTGTTGTCAATCAGGAAGAGAGTGATGAAGCAGTCATACATACAGATTTGGGAGATTTACCTGCAGATTGGCCCAGAATTGGAGAAGCTGTAATCATTCCTGTGCTTCAATTTTATCAACCGCAAGGAGAATCTCTACATCCAGTCGCACCAATTGTGCCAGTAGAGTCAGTTCCAGAAGGATCTGTTCCGGCAGAACCTCAACCAGTGGAACCCCAAGAAGCGGCACCACAAGAAGCAGCACCACAAGAAGTGGAATCCTAAGGAATTGAATCTCAGGAAGAAGAGTCCCCTGGCAGAACAGAACCGCATCGCCCAGCCACCAGTGTGCTTGCCAGATCCCTAGAGAGGTTAAGGCGGTATTACAGTTTGCCAGCACGCAGGACAAATAGGCTAGAGGCTACTATACCTGATACTACACCACGTAGGTCAGTACGTATAACAAAGGGGCAATTACCTGTTAGGTATAGAGAGTAAAACCTAACTCATGTAAATAACTATCTATGACCACTGTACATAAATGTATAATGTATATATTTTTGCTAATAATATGTTGAATCATTCCATTATTTATTAACCTGTTTTCTTATAATCTTTGAACAAGAGGAATGGACATTATTTCTACTTGTTTACTCACCCTTATTTGAGCACCCTTTCCAAAAGAGACTGGGACTTTTATGGTTGCTCAATTCCTCAATCCCTCATTGTACATAATTGATCAGTTACCGTTTATGCAACAGTTCAAGAGTGCCTTACCTCCTGTAAAGGAAGAATTGTTTTGATATGTTATTGTTCTGTTACCTGTTTTTGTATTTCAGCCCCGGAGTGCTGAGTTCAACTAGGGGGGAATGTGGAGCCCAGCTGTGACTGGATCCATATCTTCCAGAAGGATGCACTAACGGACGATCCCACTAGAGGTCACTATACACACACACATCTCAGCTTACCTAAAAAGACCATTAGAGGGAGCTGTGTTTAGGCATATATAAAAAGCCAGTTTAGTTTCACTTTGCCTCAGATCAGAACGAGATCAGATCAGGGAGAGAACAGATAGAGATCAGACAGAGACGGATCTCGGATCTCCTCAAGACACCAGAGGAGAGAATTGCAGAGCTGTTCAGACAAGTTCAACCTGAAGTGGAGGTTGGTACAAGTGAAGAGTGAATCACTTTAGCCTAGCCAGAGCTGAATCTGAATTGTAGCTCATTAAGAAGCGTGCCGACGCTTAGAGAGCGGCGAAGAGGCAGCACACCAACTGCCAGTGTGTGTGATCTTAATAGGACCCAGATAGATCGAAGGCAAGTGGAAGTAGAAGGATCAGTGAGCATTAATAGCTCCCCTCAGCAACGAGTACCGGATGCCGGGTTCCGAGCCTATAAGGATCTCCACGACCTATTGGGAGAACCCCGGAGTTCCTGGAGGACTACAAGTCCCAGGAGTACCACAGCGTTGACACGTAGCCGGATCAGGAGAACAGAGTCTGCCTGATCAGCCATAGAAAAAGACCCTGTTCTGCCAGATGAAAGGTCCACCACCAAGTCAGCCAGGTACCGTACAGAGACTAAGTTAGACCTAGCTACACGCAGGTCAGGACTTGATTATACAACGACAGAGGACAGGAGGCCATATACCTATCAGTGGAGGAGTCCGGATGTGCATCCTTCGCCCTGCCGTGCTCCGGGGAGTACCTGCCATTGCTACAGTAAAGGTACCAAACTGACTTCTGTGTGTGTCTCCCTTATTGTCCCTGGCGGAGGGATCCCCATCTGTCCTGCAACCACATATTCCTATTTACCCTGGAAGGACACTGTCTTACTTGTAGAAGACCCACCATCTAGCTGCCAATACCATCCCTTCCAGAGTATGTACAGAGCAGCGCTGGTTCCCCCTGACCAGATACTACAAGTGGCGTCACGACAAACCATATAAACATTCCATCATCCCCTGTAAATATCCCCCATTGGATGACCGCCCAGGGCTACGGACCGAGCTCAGCTGCCAGTGACATTCCCCATAGACTTCCATGGGCTCGGTGCCGAGTACCCCATAACCCTGGTAGTGTGTGCGCGTCATCTTAAGGCTTCAGTCCAGTGCATACAAGCTACAGTGCTTCTCACAAAATTAGAATATCATCAAAAAGTTAATTTATTTGAATTCTTCAATACAAAAAGTGAAACTCATATATAATATAGTCTTTACAAACAGAGTGATCTATTTCAAGTGTTTATTTCTGTTAATGTTGATGATTATGGCTTACAGCCAATGAAAACCCAAAAGTCATTATCTCAGTAAATTAGAATACTTTATAACACCAGCTTGAAAAATTATTTTAAAATCTGAAATCTTTTGTATCAATTATTGCATCAATACGGCGTGCAATGGAGGCGATCAGCCTGTGGCACTGCTGAGGAGTTATGGAAGCCCAGGTTGCTTTGATAGCAGCCTTCAGCTCGTTTTCATTGTTAGGTCTGCTGTCTCTCATTTTTCTCTTGATAATACCCCATAGATTCTCTATGAGATTAAGGTCAGGAGAGTTTGCTGGCCAATCAAGCACAGTGATACTGTTGTTTTTAAACCAGGTATTGGTACTTTTGGCAGTGTGGACAGGTGCCAAGTCCTGCTGGAGAATGAAATTTCCATCTCCAAAAAGCTTGTTGGCAGAGGGAAGCATGAAGTGCTCCAAAATTTCCTGGTAGACGGCTGCGCTGACTTTGGACTTGATAAAACACAGTGGATCTACACCAGCAGATGACATGGCTCCCCAAACCATCACTGATTGTGGAAACTTCACACTAGACCTCAAGCACCTTGGATTGTGGCTTCTCCACTCTTCCTCCAGACTCAGGGACCATGATTTCCAAATGATCTGAAACAACACCTTGGACCACTGACAACAGTCCAGTTCTTTTTCTCCTTGGCCCAGGTAAGACGCTTCTGACATTGTCTATTGGTCATGAGTGGCTTGACACAACGAATGCGACACTTGTAGCCCATGTCCTGGATATGTCTGTGTGTGGTGGCTCTCGAAGCAATGACTCCAGCAGCTGTCCACTCCTTGTGAATCTCCCCCACATTTTGGAATGGCCTTTTCTTAACAATCCTTTCAAGGCTGTGGTTATCTCGGTTGCTTGTACACCTTTTTCTACCACACTTTTTCCCTCCACTCAACTTTCCATTAATATGCTTGGATACAGCACTGTGTGAACAGCCGGCTTCTTTAGCAATGACCTTTTGTGGCTTACTCTCCTGCAGTGACTGTGTGGAACCGGTTATTCAATATGGGTATGTTCTCTTGGTATTTGTTTTTCAGCCGCATATGATTTGCTTAGGTACATTGGTTACTAGATGGGCTGTATAAACTACTATTGATACATCACATATGCCATATACCAATTTATTTCAAAAGCTCCCCCAGTCACTTTCTGTGCATAACTTTTGGGTTATCCTATCCCTTGTATGTTTGTTCTTCTATATATTTCTGTAATTGTAATATGAATAAACTTGATACTTTTATATACATATATCTTGTCAGTGGTGTGCTTTTGGATACTTTGTATCCATGCTGTTAGTAATTGCATAATTACACACCCCCTACATGCACCCTCTGGATTTTCCTTTTTGGTGAAGGTCTCCCGTGGTATGTGCATAATATGTTGTTGGACATTTTTTTGATTACTCTCCTTGTGGAGTGTGTCAGTGACTGCCTTCTGGACATCTGTCAAGTCAGCAGTCTTCCTCATGATTGTGGAGCTACTGAAACAGACTAAGGTACCTTTTTAAACGCTTAGGAAGCCTTTGCAGGTGTTTTTTTGTTAATTATTCTAATTTACTGAGATGATGACTTTTGGGTAAGCCATAATCATCAACATTAACAGAAATAAACACTTGAAATAGATCACTCTGTTTGTAATGACTCTATATAATATATGAGTTTCACTTTTTGTATTGAAGAACTGAAATTAATTAACTTTTTAATAATATACTAATTTTGTGAGAAGCACCTGTAGACATTAGACAGCAGTGGTGGTAAGTCTCTTGACAGCAACAAGCTGTAAAAAAAAAGTGTTAATATCTCAAGAACCTACAAATTTTAATATGAAGTAAATTGCAAAATTGCTTTTTTTCAAGTAGTATTTAACAATATTTATCTAAGAAAATGGGAATAAACTATTTAAAACTACTTTGTTGAATATGTTTGCAACATATTCAAGTTTGCAACTTGGGTCTTAGACCAGTGTATGAAACAAACATTTTCTATTTTCTTCTATGAACTCTGAGCTTTAGTTCCTTCTATACATTTTCTATTGATTCAGGTCAAATAATTGGCTGGGCCATTTTAGCAGCTTTATTTATTTTCCTGAAACCAATTGAGAGTGTCAGGATCCCGTCTGGGTTGGAGCCGATGTTACTGCAAACACTAGGGGAAGCAGAGGCAGGTAACGTGGTCAGAGGATAGCCGGGTCGGTACACTGGAAAGGCGTTATTAGTAGCACTGGATCAGGCAGAGAGCGTAGTCAGAAGGCAGGCCAAGGTCAGTTCACAGGAGAGCGGTATTGGTAGCAATGGATCAGGCGGAGAGCGTAGTCAGAAGGCAGGCCGAGGTCAGTTCACAGGAGAGCGGTATTGGTAGCAATGGATCAGGCGGAGAGCATAGTCAGAAGGCAGGCCAAGGTCAGTTCACAGGAGAGCGGTATTGGTAGCAATGGATGCAGCTGGAACAGCAGGAAGCGCTTGACTAGAGGCTAGGAGCACAATAATCTCGCAATGACACACCCACAGGGCCAGGCTTATATAGGGTGTGTAATTGGCAATCAGAGGCCCAATCAAGAGAGCACTGGGTGGAGCCAATCAGGAAGAACAGTCAATGGTATCTGGGTTCAGCAAGGAACTTTGCAGCCAGCAGAATATCTCAGATGGTAGAGCTGCTGGCCGTGGACAAGAGGTACTGGGTTTGATTCCTGACAGTACTCCCCTCCTTCCAGGATGGCCTCAGGAGCTAGCTTATCTGGGTACCTCTGATGAAAGGCTCCTGTAAGTCTAGGAGCATGGACGTTGTCCTTTGGTTCCCATGAATTTTCCTCTGGTCCGTAACCCTTCCACTGCACCAGATACTGCAGTTTACCTCTGAATTTTCGGGAGTCCAGAATCTTATCCACAATGTATTCTTCTTCACCACGGATCCTGTCTGGTGGAGGAGGTGGCTGAATTCTTCCTGGAAACGGGTTTTCACAAAAGGGTTTGAACAAGGATATGTGGTGTACAATAATAAATTATATTGTGGTACCGTGTTAGCCAGAAAAATCGATGTGAATACTGAAGGATATGTGAAATACTGGATGAATCTTTAGATTGTTGGGAAGTTTTAAAAGAAAAGCAACCTGGTTAATTTTTGCAGAAATTTGAAAAGGTCCAATGAATTTTTGACCCAATTTGGAGGATGGCACATGTGTCTTTAGATTTTTAGTGGACAGCCAAACTTTGTCTCCAACCTGAAGAGCAGGGGGCACTCTCCGATGTTTATCTGCTGCTTCCTTATATTCTTCCTGGGTCTTAAGTAATATCTCTGATAGTTCCTTCTGGGATTCCTGTAATTTTGCAAGCCTGTTATTAACAGCAGGAATGGGAGTGTTCACTGGCAGATTAGGGATAAATACTGGATGTAATCCATAGTTAGCAAAAAATGGGGTTTGAGATGTAGCGCTATGTATGGAGTTGTTGTAGGCAAACTCTGCCTACAAGTTTGCAACTTGGGTCTTAGACCAGTGTATGAAACAAACATTTTCTATTTTCTTCTATGAACTCTGAGCTTTAGTTCCTTCTATACATTTTCTATTGGATTCAGGTCAAATAATTGGCTGGGCCATTTTAGCAGCTTTATTTATTTTCCTGAAACCAATTGAGAGTGTCAGGATCCCGTCTGGGTTGGAGCCGATGTTACTGCAAACACTAGGGGAAGCAGAGGCAGGTAACGTGGTCAGAGGATAGCCGGGTCGGTACACTGGAAAGGCGTTATTAGTAGCACTGGATCAGGCAGAGAGCGTAGTCAGAAGGCAGGCCGAGGTCAGTTCACAGGAGAGCGGTATTGATAGCAATGGATCAGGCGGAGAGCGTAGTCAGAAGGCAGGCCGAGGTCAGTTCACAGGAGAGCGGTATTGGTAGCAATGGATCAGGCGGAGAGCGTAGTCAGAAGGCAGGCCAAGGTCAGTTCACAGGAGAGCGGTATTGGTAGCAATGGATGCAGCTGGAACAGCAGGAAGCGCTTGACTAGAGGCTAGGAGCACAATAATCTCGCAATGACACACTCACAGGGCCAGGCTTATATAGGGTGTGTAATTGGCAATCAGAGGCCCAATCAAGAGAGCACTGGGTGGAGCCAATCAGGAAGAACAGTCAATGGTATCTGGGTTCAGCAAGGAACTTTGCAGCCAGCAGAATAGCTCAGATGGTAGAGCTGCTGACAGGTGGACAAGAGGTACTGGGTTTGATTCCTGACAGTACTCCCCTCCTTCCAGAATGGCCTCAGGACATCTCAGGAGCTGGCTTATCTGGGTACCTCTGATGAAAGGCTCCTGTAAGTCTAGGAGCATGGACGTTGTCCTTTGGTTCCCATGAATTTTCCTCTGGTCCGTAACCCTTCCACTGCACCAGATACTGCAGTTTACCTCTGAATTTTCGGGAGTCCAGAATCTTATCCACAATGTATTCTTCTTCACCACGGATCCTTTCTGGTGGAGGAGGTGGCTGAATTCTTCCTGGAAACGGGTTTTCACAAAAGGGTTTGAACAAGGATATGTGAAATACTGGATGAATCTTTAGATTGTTGGGAAGTTTTAAAAGAAAAGCAACCTGGTTAATTTTTGCAGAAATTTGAAAAGGTCCAATGAATTTTTGACCCAATTTGGAGGATGGCACATGTGTCTTTAGATTTTTAGTGGACAGCCAAACTTTGTCTCCAACCTGAAGAGCAGGGGGCACTCTCCGATGTTTATCTGCTGCTTCCTTATATTCTTCCTGGGTCTTAAGTAATATCTCTGATAGTTCCTTCTGGGATTCCTGTAATTTTGCAAGCCTGTTATTAACAGCAGGAATGGGAGTGTTCACTGGCAGATTAGGGATAAATACTGGATGTAATCCATAGTTAGCAAAAAATGGGGTTTGAGATGTAGCGCTATGTATGGAGTTGTTGTAGGCAAACTCTGCTGTTGGTAAATAGTCCACCCAGTCATCCTGAAGATAGGAAATGAAGCAACGGAGGTATTGCTCCAAAGTCTGGTTCGTTCTCTCCGTCTGGCCATTGGACTGAGGATGAAAAGCGGTAGAAAGATTCACAGTGACTCCCAAGGCTGTACAGAAACTCTTCCAAATTTTTGACGTAAACTGAACGCCTCTGTCAGACACCACGCTGTCAGGAATTCCATGTAACCTGAATACCTCTTTGATCATCAGTTCTGCAGTTTTTTCAGCAGTAGGAATTCCTTCAGTTGGGATAAAGTGGGCCATTTTTGTGAGTCGGTCCACTATGACAAGGATGACGGTCATCTGTTTGTAAGGGCGTAGTTCCACAATAAAATCCATGGAAATAGATCCCCAAGGCCTGGATGGAACTGGGAGTGGTTGCAGGAGTCCTAGAGGAGACGATCGTGGGGTCTTGTTTCGTGCGCATGTTAAACAGTTTGAAACATATTTCCTCACGTCCTTCCTACAATTAGGCCACCAAAAGAAACAAAGTAGTAAGTCTTGTGTTTTTGCAACTCCAGGATGTCCTGCCAGTTTAGAATCATGGACACTTTTGAGGACTTCAAGGCGAGAAGATTCAGGTACATATATTTTGTGTTTCTGCATCCAAAACCCCTCTTTGAATGAAAGATCGACGTCTTCCGAAGGATGGTTAAGGAAAGAGTGCTCTTGGTATCCATCTTTAATTCTATTACATAGTCCTTTAGAGTGCAATATTCCCAAAAAATTTTTAGGGCCTAGAATTGTATCGTCATTGCTAGACCTCTCCTGAGGTTCCGAACACATCCTGGACAGGGCATCAGCCTTGCCATTTCTTGAACCAGGCCGGTAAGAAATTATAAAATTGAATCTTAAGAAAAATAAGGCCCATCGTGCTTGTCTTGCAGACAATCTTTTTGCTGTACGGAGGAATTCAAGATTCTTGTGGTCCGTGAGGACAGTCACAGGGTGACTGGCACCTTCCAGAAGATGCCTCCACTCGGAGAAGGCAACCTTAATGGCCAACAGTTCTTTATTACCAATGTCGTAGTTTTTTTCTGCAGATGACATGGTGTGGGAAAGAAACGCACATGGATGAAGTTGCATCTTGTCCCCAACTCGCTGAGACAGAATGGCTCCCACTGCAGAGTCCGAGGCATCCACTTCGACAGTAAATGGCAATTCAGGATTTGGGTGTACTAACAATGGAGCAGACGTAAAAAGAGTTTTCAACTTGTCAAAAGCCTCCTGTGCCTCCGGAGACCAGAAAAATGCTTTGGTCTTTTTGTTAGTGTAGTAATTGGTAGTATGATCCGTGAAAAGTTCTTTATAAATTTTCGGTAAAAATTTGCAAATCCTATGAAACGCTGGACGTCTTTTAAATTTCTTGGAACAGGCCAGTCCACTACAGCATTGATTTTGCTGGGATCCATGCTCAGACCTTCTGGGGAGATGATATATCCCAGAAATTGGATACTGGTTTGTTCAAACTCACATTTTTCAAGTTTAATGTAAAGATGGTTCTCCTGTAGTCGTTCCAAGACTAACTGGACGTGCCTGCGATGTTCTTCCAAGGTGTCTGAAAATATAAGAATGTCATCGAGATAAGCCACAACGAATTGATCCAAGAAATCTCGAAATACATCATTAATAAAATGTTGAAAGGTGGCTGGGGCATTGCTAAGGCCAAAGGGCATAATCAGAGATTCAAAATGTCCATATCTCGTTCTGAAGGCGGTCTTCCACTCATCTCCTGGGCGAATCCGTATGAGGTTGTAAGCCCCTCTAAGATCCAGCTTCGTAAAGATTTTCGCAGAACGGAGTCTCTCGAATAGTTCAGGATTCAAGGGTAGCGGGTAGCGATTCTTGACGGTGATATTATTAATCTCTCTGTAGTCAATACATGGCCGCAGAGTGGAGTCTTTCTTTTCAACAAAGAACAGGGGTGCCCCAGCTGGAGATGTGGAAGGTCGAATAAAGCCTTTCTCTAAATTTTCATCCAGGAACTCTCTTAATACCTTCAATTCAGGTTCGGAAAGATTGTAAATCCGCCCAAATGGAATGGTTGTTCCTGGCAGCAATTCAATGGGACAGTCGTAAGGACGGTGAGGAGGTAATTGATCTGCTTTCTTCTTACTGCAGACATCAGAGAACTGCTGATATTGAGGTGGTAGTTTCTCTTCCTTCTCATGCGAAATCTCAGAGATTTGGACTTGTTGGAGAACAGGGGGTTCCTTATGACAATTATTCTTGCAGTAATCAGATGGAAAGGTGATGGTCCTTGATGCCCAGTTGATAGAAGGGTTATGGACTGAAAACCAGGGGATCCCTAGGATAACCGGAAATTTCGGAGATGAAATAAGGTGGAAACTGACAGCTTCATGATGATCCGGTTCGATACAAATCTCAAGTTCGATTGTCTCACGCGTGACAGGTCCAGAAGACAAGGGTGATCCATCCACAGTTTCCATTTCAATTGGTGTGGATTTGGTCCTACTGGAAATATTGTTATCACGTGTAAATTTTAGGTCCATAAAATTTCCTCCTGCTCCCGAATCCAACAGGGCAGAGCATTGTATTTTTTGGGTACCCATTACGACCTGAATGGGGATTACAAAATGAGATGATGTAGTATGTATTTTGTCTGTTTCTGGTGTTACTGATGAGATAGTCTGTATGATGGAATCCGACTGCTGAGAAAGGTCCATATTGCTGGCAGACCTGTTGTTGGTAAAGGCTATAGTCCTTTTGTTAGGACAATTGATGGCATAGTGTCCAGGGTCCCCACAATAGAGGCAGAGATGTTCTGCACGTCGCCTCTCCTTCTCCTGTGCAGAGAGTGGTCTTCGGATGACGTCGATCTGCATCGGTTCAGACACGCCTTGCGTCTTTTCTTGGTGGTCTGATGCTGAAAATGAGAAGCCAGGGCTATTCCCAAGTGCTCGCAGTCTCTCCTTTCTCCTTTCAGTAAGTCTCTGGTCAATCCGGATACACAGTTGAATAAAGTCCTCCAACTGGTCAGGGGTCTCAACCCTGGCAAGCTCCTCTTTCACTGGTTCTGATAACCCTCGTCGAAATTGACTTCTCTGGGCCGCTGAATTCCAAGTGGTGTCGGCCACCCAGCGACGGAACTCCGATGTATATTCCGCAACAGAGCGACGTCCTTGGCGCAAATTATGTAATTTGGTTTCTGCTGTGGCACAGCGGTTTGGGTCATCAAAAACTTGATTCATAGCTGCGGTGAAAGCTTCCAGGTCATTAAGGAGGCCATAGTCCTTTTCTACATAAGGTGAAGCCCAAGCAAGAGCTTCATCCGTCAGGAGATTTATCATGAAAAAAACTTTCTTCCTCTTACTGGTAAAGGGAGCAGGTTGCATCTGGAAGTATATGCGGCATTGATTGAGGAATCCTCGGTACTGCTGGCGATCCCCACTGAACTTTGCAGGCAGCGGCAGCCGCGCGTTTGATTCGGACCCTGAATTGCGCACGTCCAGAAGTTGTTTTTGTAGCTCAATTACTTCCTGTTGTAGACCCGTAAACTCAGTTTGTAACTTGGAATATTTTCCTTGATAGTTAGTACAAAAATTTTGAAGTTCCGTAACTTGCTGCCTCAGGGTGCTTACAGCGGACTCCATTTTGGCGCGAGATTATTCTGTCAGGATCCCGTCTGGGTTGGAGCCGATGTTACTGCAAACACTAGGGGAAGCAGAGGCAGGTAACGTGGTCAGAGGATAGCCGGGTCGGTACACTGGAAAGGCGTTATTAGTAGCACTGGATCAGGCAGAGAGCGTAGTCAGAAGGCAGGCCGAGGTCAGTTCACAGGAGAGCGGTATTGGTAGCAATGGATCAGGCGGAGAGCGTAGTCAGAAGGCAGGCCGAGGTCAGTTCACAGGAGAGCAGTATTGGTAGCAATGGATCAGGCGGAGAGCGTAGTCAGAAGGCAGGCCGAGGTCAGTTCACAGGAGAGCGGTATTGGTAGCAATGGATGCAGCTGGAACAGCAGGAAGCGCTTGACTAGAGGCTAGGAGCACAATAATCTCGCAATGACACACCCACAGGGCCAGGCTTATATAGGGTGTGTAATTGGCAATCAGAGGCCCAATCAAGAGAGCACTGGGTGGAGCCGATCAGGAAGAACAGTCAATGGTATCTGGGTTCAGCAAGGAACTTTGCAGCCAGCAGAATAGCTCAGATGGTAGAGCTGCTGGCCGGTGGACAAGAGGTACTGGGTTCGATTCCTGACAGAGAGTTTCCTTGATTGTGTGTTAGGGATCACTGTCTTGCTGAAATGTCCACCCTCTTTTCAGCTTCACAATCCTGGTAGGTGGCAGATTTTTTTCAAGAATCTCTTGATACATTTGTACATTCATCTTCTTTCAATCATATGAAATTCACCAATGCCGTATGCTGAAAAGCATCCCCACTCCATGATGTCCCTATCTCCAAACTTCACAGTTGGTGTGGTGTTTTTGGGGTGATATTCAATGCCTTTTGGCTTTCACTCATGGTGTGTAGTATGGGATCCAAATAGTTCAATTTTGGACTCATCTGACCAGACTATATTCTCCCAGTATTTCACAGGCTTGTCTAAATGTTATTGAGAAAACTTTAAACGTGCTTGAACATGCTTTTTGTTCAGCAATTGAGTCTTGCATGGTGAGCATGCATGCAGATCATGGAGGTTGAGTGCATTACTTATTGTTTTATTTGAAACAGCTGTAAGTGCTGATTCCAGGTCTTTCTGTAGCCCTTCATAGGTGGTTCTTGGCTCTTGGGCAACTGTGGTCATGACCGGTTTATGGTGAAATGATGTTTTTTCTTTCTACTTCCAGATTATGGCCCCAACAGTGCTCACTGGAACCTTCAGTAGTTTAGAAATTCTTCTATGATCAATGCCATCAGTATATTTTGCAACAATAAGGTTGCAAATGTCTTGACACAGCTCACTGGTTTTACCCATCATGAGATGTTTTTTGTGTGGTTCCTTGGTAATGAGACACCTTTTTTATAAACCAGCAACTGATGAAGCTGTCGCGCTCATGTCAGAGCAGATAGCCAGTCAGAGGATTGTGATGCGATCCACGGACAAATAATACAGCAGTCTGACTACACCCAATCACTGACGTCAGTGCAAAAGGGTGGGTGGAGTTATAGGCAGGGGTAGAGGTGAATATTAATTCCGGATTTACATACACTTGACTAGTTACTATCACTGACACCGATGCAGGGAGTTGGGCGGGATTATTGGTTGAGCTAGGGGTGAAAATTAATTTAGGATTTTCATACGCTTGACTAGCCGGAATGTGACTATGAATTTTCCGGGGCTTACAGCAAGACAACAGGGCAATGTACAGTAACAAAAGTTACATATTCTGAAAGGGCTGCCCAAGCTCTAGTTCAGGATACTATTAGTATAGTGCACAAAAATTACCTGACAGATTCCCTTTAAGTTTAATAAGCATCCAAATTACACACATTGCTCACAGGTTTTCGTCAGACAGCTTGGCTCAACCACCATTACTCTCTAAATCTACGCAATGTGCACATCTATCTGCTTTTTATGCAACGACTTTATCGCTCCTGGATCTTGCAATATTTAAAAGATATAGAAACAATCAATATATTTTTCGTTTAATCACTGTATCAATTATTTTACGGAATTGTAAACTCCAAGCCTCCCAAGAATCCCAGTGCTGGAGTCTAGGACATTCTCAAGTCTTTTATCTAAACTGTTTTCATTTTTCTGTACATCATCTATATATAGAATGATTTCAGCAGCCTTGAAATTAATGAGTAACTATAACTACTTTCTGTTTTAGTTTTTTTTTCTGCAGTGGGGGCTGAGAGTACAGGGTTGGGAGCCCTGCAAAATGTGGGGAGGCATACAAAGTTGGCATTTACGCAGGGTGCTGGCTTAGCTCATGAACTGCTAAGAGTGAAGAAGGTCATACGCACTGAACTTTTCCTTGAATAATTAACTTACATTGGAATTTCTCATTAGAATCATTATGGGCACATTTGCTTTTAGATAAAATCTGTTCATATTATGTTATGGCAACTTTGAAATGTAGGATCCGCAGTGGGATAATTTGTGTGGTCCACTGTATGTTCATCATTCTTAGTTGTTTTATTCTAGCTGAAACCCTTATACGCCTTTCCTAGTGCTCATAAATATTATCTTGAACTTAGCACTCAAAGAAGTTTTTAGAGATTGTATAAAAGGTCTGCTTTTTTTTCTAGAAACAGTCCTCTGTCCGCTCCCAACCATATTGTGTCATGGATTGCAGCACAGCCTTATTTACTTGAAGGAGGATGAGCTACTACACAAGGCACAGTCCAGATATTTTTGCCAAAATGTTTTGTTTGGTTCTGTATCTTTGTAAATCAGGGAATGTTGACTGCCTACTTTAAAAAGTTGGTGTCTCCTCCTTAGTCCTATAGCCAATTTTGGCTTTGGGCCCTGGCTAGGCATATAGTGGTGCTGTGATGGTGGTCCATTGATCTATTAACCGTTCCATGAGAAAATCATCTCTGCCCATTTACACCTGTAATTTTATGTAGGGTATGTTTCATCAAATCTGTCAGTTGTATATTTACAGCTATCTTTAAGCCTTTCCATGGGATACACATGGAGCTGATGATCATTTTCCAAAGCATTTCAGTTACACATTTTGGCCTGGTGAGTATTTTCCAAAATAGGTTAGAGGAAGCCAATCTGAAAAACCTATGAATGAACCCCTAATGCTACGCATATGTCTCGGCTGGACTCCGATCCCTTCACATATGGCTACCGTCTTTTGCTGTGCCCCACATCAGGTTTTTCAAGTTGTCTTAATAACCATCTCCCTAGGCCTTTTAAGATCCAGATGGACACAAAACTTTGTTTGAGTGCTAAGACAGTACTGTGTCCAACTGCCGCGTTTTCAGACTCTGTTAATATCCAGCTTCTTTTGTTGCTACTAACCCCTCAAGACTTCTGTAATTCTGCTCCACAAGACCAACTAGTCAACCCATCGTTTGCAGTAAGCACACAAATGACATTAGGAAACTGTTCCGACTATGTTATAATCTGCTGTGAATTCCATTACTTCATTTGCTGAGGGTTAACCGATGGTATGATGCTGGCATCAGTTCACATTACTTTGCTACCTGTTATGGACTTGCTACCTACATCTGTGTGTTACTTCAGTCGAGCCATTTTCCTCTGGATCTACCCTCCTGGTTCAGTGACTTCCGGGTGTCCTGCTTTGTTTGTCTGCAGTCTAGCATAGCCTGTTGTCCAAGTCCTCACTGTTCCATGAGCCTTGCCTGCCTGCTGCACCAATGCACTGGTTCTGTGTGTCTACTTTGACCTGCGGCTTTGTGAATTCAACTCTCCAGGGGATCCTTATGTAACGTGGCGTGGAGCACTAGCCGCCGGCTGAGCACTCTTCCGAGGTGCCCCAGCACGTTACATGAAAGTGAAGGTCTTGGCTGGGTGTGTGGACTTCTGCTACGAGTCAGTACACCCATGCAAAGTGCATTGCTGGATTGTCAGGACTGAATGTTTCACAGTTCAATGAGGGAGACCATTATCCAAAAAATAAACTCTTTACTAAACGTCAACTTGATAAGTGTTATGTACAAGGAATAGCGGATACAAAGTCTTGTTTCCTTTACAGTATGAGCATTTTCAACATAGTATCCTTCCTCAGTAGTATACTCCAGGGCTATCTATGGCCGCTGTTTCTCTCTACTTCACCACAACACAGCTCTAACACTACAGTTCTGATCAACAAGTCTTCCACGTCTGGCTCCCTGGAACGTCTGCTCAGGACCCTTCACTAGTGCCCAGTGCCGAGTCCTGTTTAGGCCCATTACCACTCAGCGTTACAAGCCAAAGGTCTCATGGCTAGGCATCCTCTCATAGGACTTGTCTCCGGAAGGCCACTCTGTCTTTTTAGTCACTTATCTTCAGAATCTCGATATCCCTTCTCCCTGGTCTCCGCTCATCTAGGATCACCCACCAATACAGCACTGCTCACCTTGCACTCCAGACCCTATCTGCCTTACTAGTAGGAAGGAGTTACTTTCCCTAAGACCATCCCCCACTATGGGCTAGTCCCAAACATTAACTGCAAACTTACCCTATGGTCAACTACACACTATACACTGTACATTACTTATCTTACATTTCTACAAGCTATGCATTACACAGGCAAACACCACAATGCAATACAATTCACATTATACAATATTTACAAAACACGCAAGATATTATTCACATCACACTTTACACAACACTAATGCGATTGGTATCTTCAGGGGTAGGATAGTGACCGCAACGGTCCATCATCCTTACACTTAGACTAAGAAATCCCAGGGAAAATCCGTATAATAGACTGAAAATGGAACCAAAAATTAGATGGACCCAGGAAGCTAAGCTCTGTCTGGCAACCCCAAGACATAGGGCTATTTGGATGGGATGTTTTTCCCCTAAGGGATGTTTTGCGTTTCCTTATATAATGTACATATAGAATTTATGAGCCATGAGGCAAATGATTCTCATAAAAGGAGTACCATCTCCTTTTAGAAATATCACTCCAGTGTAAGTATGTAGGGAATTCAGCCTCATGGATATGGCGGTAGATGAGAGGAGATGAGAGCTTTTCTGTAACGACCTTCTTTACATAGTGCTAGGAATGATCTGAATGTAGGAAATTTGTAAAGAGTTTCTGTCATATCTATACTTGTAAGAGGATATGTCCAATACTTGTATCATAATATCGCTGAATGTTTAAAAAAAAAAAGAATTGTTGGCGATAATTGACTCCAGAGGTCATTTGGTTTGGGACATCTGTTCGTAGATGTAGGTGGTCATGGCAAAAGGACAAATCAAGTGGACTGGATTCTGTAATAGGGCTTGCATGATACTCATGGGACTCAATATCCATGAAAGGGGACATAGCTGTTCTACGTCACACCATTTAAAAGCAGCGCTCAAACATTAGGTGCACAGGATTGACAATGAGTAGATGAGTCGTTAAGCAGAACCTTATTATTCAGGCTCGCTAGACAGTAGGCCCACCAATCTTGCCATCAGTACATATCATTTTCTTTCTTCTTTTTTAGGGATGGACAAAGGAGATGAATTTGCCATAGTTCTATTTGGTCTTTAGTTATTATTATTATACATTTTTATAGCGCCATTTATTCCATGGCGCTTTACATGTGAGAAGGGGCAAATATAGACAAGTACAATAAACGTGTAAGACAAGGGACACACAAGTACAGAAGGAGAGAGGGCCCTGCCCCGAGGGCTCACAGTCTATAGGGGATGGGTGAGGATATACAGTTAGGTCCATAAATATTTGGACAGAGACAACATTTATCTAATTTTGGTTCTAGACATTACCACAATGAATTTGAAACAAAACAAATCAGATGCAGTTGAAGTTCAGACTTTCAGCTTTCATTTGAGGGTATCCACATTAAAATTGGATGAAGGGTTTAGGAGTTTTAGCTCCTTAACATGTGCCACCCTGTTTTTAAAGGACCAAAAGTAATTGGACAAATGACTCCAAGGCTATTTCATGGACAGGTGTGGGCAATCCCTTTGTTATGTCATTCTCAATTAAGCAGATGAAAGGGCCGGAGTTGATTTGAGGTGTGGTGTTTGCATTTGGAAGGTTTTGCTGTGAAGGAAACATGTGGTCACAGGAGCTCTCCATGCAGGTGAAACAAGCCATCCTTAAGCTGCAAGAACAGAAAAAAACCCATCCAAGAAATTGCTACAACATTAGAAGTGGCAAAATCTACAATTTGGTACATCCTGAGAAAGAAAGAAAGCACTGGTGAACTCATCAATCCAAAAAGACCTGGGAGCCCACGGAAGACAACAGTGGTGGATGATCGCCTGCATACTTTCTTTGGTGAAGAAGAACCCGTTCACAACATCAACTGAAGTCCAGAACACTCTCAGTGAAGTAGGTGTATCTGTCTCTAAGTCAACAGTAAAGAGAAGACTCCATGAAAGTAAATACAAAGGGTTCACATCTAGATGCAAACCATTCATCAATTCCAAAAATAGACAGGCCAGAGTTAAATTTGCTGAAAAACACCTCCAGAAGCCAGCTCAGTTCTGGAAAAGTATTCTATGGACAGATGAGACAAAGATCAATCTGTACCAGAATGATGGGAAGCCAAAAGTTTGGAGAAGAAAGGGAACGGCACATGATCCAAGGCACACCACATCCTCTGTAAAACATGGTGGAGGCAACGTGATGGCATGGCCATGCATGGCTTTCAATGGCACTGGGTCACTTGTGTTTATTGATGACATAACAGCAGACAAGAGTAGCCGGATGAATTCTGAAGTGTACCGGGATATACTTTCAGCCCAGATTCAGCCAAATGCTGCAAACTTGATTGGACAGCGCTTCATAGTACAGATGGATAATGACCCCAAGCATACAGCCAAAGCTACACAGGAGTTCATGAGTGCAAAAAAGTGGAACATTCTTCAATGGCCAAGTCAATCACCAGATCTTAACCCAATTGAGCATGCATTTCACTTGCTCAAATCCAGACTTAAGAGGGAAAGACCCACAAACAAGCAAGACCTGAAGGCTGCGGCTGTAAAGGCCTGGCAAAGCATTAAGAAGGAGGAAACCCAGCGTTTGGTGATGTCCATGGGTTCCAGACTTAAGGCAGTGATTGCCTCCAAAGGATTCGCCACAAAATTTTGAAAATAAAAATATTTTGTTTGGGTTATGTTTATTTGTCCAATTACTTTTGACCTCCTAAAATGTGGAGTGTTTGTAAAGAAATGTGTACAATTCCTACATTTTCTAACACATATTTTTGTTCAACCCTTCAAATTAAACGTTACAATCTGCACTTGAATTCTGTTGTAGAGGTTTCATTTCAAATCCAATGTGGTGGCATGCAGAGCCCAACTCGCGAAAATTGTGTCACTGTCGAAATATTTCTGGCCCTGACTGTACTAGGAGAGGGTAGAGCTGGTCGTGTGATGGTTCAGTAGACTGAGGATCGCTGCAAGATATAGGCTTGTCGGAAGAGGTGGGTCTTCAGGTTCTTTTTGAAGGTTTTCATGGAGTCTGATGTGTTGGGGTAGAGAATTTCAGAGTATGGGGGAAGTCTTGTATGCGGATGTGGGAAGAAGAGATAAGAGGAGAGTAGAGAAGGAGATCTTGAGAGGATCGGAGGTTGCGTGTGGGTATGTACCAAGAGACCATGTCACAGATATATGGAGGAGACAGGTTGTGGATGGCTTTGTATGTCATAGGGTTTTGAACTGGAGGCTCTGGACGATGGGGAGCCAATGAAGGGCTTGACATAGGGGAGAGGCTGGGGAATAATGGGGAGACAGGTGGATTAGTCGGGCAGCAGAATGTAGGATGGATTGAAGTGGTGCCAGAGTGCAAGAGGGAAGGCCAGAGAGTAGGAGGTTGCAGTAGTCAAGGCGGGAGATGATAAGGGCGTGCACTAGTGTTTTTAGTTTTGTTGTTTCTTGGATAATTCAATTTTTTCAATACAAATACAAGTGTGTAAAATTTATGTAATTTGTAGATTATTTGAAGGTGTAGGAAAAATATGTTATAAATGTAGGGTAGATGTGGGTCTCGAGAATGGGCCCTGACACCACTCTGTCATTGAAGAGGTGGTTACAATGCCACGCGACTGGTTCTTGTCCCCACGATACATGCCAGTCCCATTAGTGGGAATGACATTTACTCTATCCACAGGCTATGCCATAATGTATGAAATGAGAAAAAGACTTTCAAGGGAATCTGTGAGCATGTTTTTGCTATACAGTCATGGCCAAAAGTTTTGAGAATGACACAAATATTATATTTTCACATGATCTGCTGCCCTCTGGTTTTTATGTGTGTTTGACAGATGTTTTTATCACAGACAGAAATATAATAATTGCAAACATATGAGTAACAAAAGCTTGTATTGACAGTTAGAATGAGTTAATGCAGCAAGTCAATATTTGCAGTGTTGACCCTTCTCCTTCAGGACCTCTGCAATTCTCCCTGGCATGCTCTCAATCAACTTCTGGACCAAATCCTGACTGATAGCAGTCCATTCTTGCACAATCAATGCTTTCATTTTGTCAGAATTTTTAGGTTTTTGTTTGTCCACCCGTCTCTTGATGATTGACCACAAGTTCTCAATGGGATTAAGATCTGGGGAGTTTCCAGGCCATGGACCCAAAATCTCTATGTTTTGTTCCTGAGCCATTTAGTTATCACCTTTGCTTTATGGCAAGGTGCTCCATCATGCTGGAAAAGGCATTGTTGATCGCCAAACTGCTCTTGGAGGGTTGGGAGAAGTTGCTCTTGGAGGACATTCTGGTACCATTCTTTATTCATGGCTGTGTTTTTAGGCAAGACTGTGAGAGAGCCGATTCCCTTGGCTGAGAAGCAACCCCACACATGAATGGTTTCAGGATGCTTAACAGTTGGCATGAGACAAGACTGGTGGTAGCGCTCACCTTGTCTTCTCCGAATGAGGCGTTTTCCTGATGTCCCAAACAATCGAAAAGGGGATTCATCAGAGAAAATAACTTTATCCCAGTCCTCAGCAGTTCGCTGCCTGTACCTTTTGCAGAATATCAGTCTGTCCATGATGTTTATTCTGGAGAGAAGTGGCTTCTTTGCTACCCTCCTTGAGACCAGGCCTTGCTCCAAGAGTCTCCGCCTCACAGTGCGTGCAGATGCACTCACACCTGCCTGCTGCCATTCCTGAGCAAGCTCTGCACTGCTGGTAGCCCGATCCCGCAGCTGAAACACTTTTAAGAGACGGTCCTGGCGCTTGCTGGTCTTTCTTGGGCGCCCTGAAGCCTTTTTGGCAACAATGGAACCTCTCTCCTTGAAGTTCTTGATGATGCGATAGATTGTTGACTGAGGTGCAATCTTTCTAGCTGCGATACTCTTCCCTGTTAGGCCATTTTTGTGCATTGCAATGATGACCGCACGTGTTTCTTTAGAGATAACCATGGTTAACAGAAGAGAAACAATGATGCCAAGCACCAGCCTCCTTTTAAAGTGTCCAGTGGTGTCATTCTTACTTAATCATGACAGCCATGTCCTCATCAACACCCACACCTGTGTTAATGGAGCAATCACTGAAAAGAGGTTAGCTGGTTCTTGTAAGGCAGGGCTGCAATGATGTTGAAATGTGTTTTGGGGATAAAGTTCATTTTCTAGCCAAATATTGACTTTGCAAGTAATTGCTGTTAAGCTGATCACTCTTTATAACATTCTGGAGTATATGCAAATTGCCATTAGAAAAAGTGAAGCAGTAGACTTTGTAAAAATTAATATTTGTGTCATTCTCAAAACTTTTGGCCATGACTGTATAATCTGAGAGCAGCATGATGTAGTGGCAGAGAGCCAGATTCCAGGGATGCATCATTTACTGGAATCAGGGTATCTACCCCTGCATCATGCTGGTCTCAGATTACATAGCACAAACCTGCTGATATTTTCCCCTTAATGATAACAGTAGATGGTTTGATTTTATAAGCAATACAGGAGTACAATAAGAACTGTCTAGAACATAGCGGAAATTGCAGTAATTTAATTTCCCGATGACCTCCATATCCCACTGCTCATTTTCTGTAAGCATAGCTTTGGATCTATGTGGTCAGTACATGACACATGTTGTGGTATGTTGCCATAGGCTCCCCAAGAACTGAATCAGCAGTACAATTTTTACTAAACAAATTCTAAATCTGGAATAAAGTGATGTTTCGCTTCATTATCCCTTCAAATAACATCTATAGAACGACATTTTGTTTTTTAATTTTTTAGGAATCCCACAAGCCCTGACAAGACAATTCCGCTGCAATTGTGAGTAATTCTAAGAATAAGGGCAGAGTGACATTTTAAATTAAGCACATCATTGTTTCCTGTTTTCTGGAGGAATAATTAAACAAAACCATATTTGCAGGGTGTTGAAAGAAATGTAGAATACACACACATCACATGCATTCACGTTATACAATCATTTTATTGTGAGTCTTGAAAACTTCCCAATTCATTTTTCGCACCGTTTTGATTTCAGCATTAAATATGTTTTATTTTAGTACATCGTTTCAAAATTGATAAGGTTGAAAAAAGACACGGGTTGTTAAAATCCACCCTACTATCCTACTGTGTAACATATTTTGAAGAAGTTAGACCGAATTCGAAACGCGTTGCTTTCTAATTGCACTACTATTTCTGACAGTGACCACCATGTAACCACAATTTTTCCCTTTTTTGGGCGCATTGAAAATTTTGCCAACATGGAGACTGAAGATGCTACACAATTAAAAATCTACACCATGCTCCTGGTTAAGCAAATTCACCTCCTCCACACTACATTTCAGAACTTGCATATTGCAGAATTGAAAATTCTAAACTTTCTATTCTTTTTTCCAAATGGAAACTGACCAAGTGGATGAGATTTATAAATTTTCAGGCAATTTATAGCAGATTTTCATAATTAAAATCTATAGCAAATCTGTCACTATCAGCCTCATTTCCACCAGGACTGCCACTATCTCAACAGACTCTGCTGGTCCTAGGTACTCCTCATCCGACAATGCAGCTTCTATGAGACTCACCACCGTTCTCACTTGCTTTTCATTTTCAGACCTTTTCTGCATCAAAGAGAATGGCACACACATTTCAGTGCCCACCCCGGGCCAAAGGCCTCAGACCTCACATGGATCTCTGCAAGACTTCTCATGTGTCCTCATCCTGCCAGTACGATATGCACTTGTGGTGCCAGCTGCAGATTGTACAGAACTTTCATTTGGACCTCACTCACGCTCACTCTGACTAAACCAAGAAATCCTCTTTTCAACTAACCTACCCCCTTCCAGTGCTGGGCTGGGCCCAAACACATTAACTGTATCCTAACCTACTCTGTCTGCCCCAGCAGTCTGTAGCTGAGGAAACATAACCTTTCACATACTTAACTAATATGCCCACAACTGCATATTTCCTTTTCTTAATCTAACATCTAAGCCATATACTATAACTTATGTACTAAACCTAATGCTTGTAACGCTGGTATTGTCTGTACTTTGTTTTCCAGCGTTACTCTGCATGTCTTTTGCATTAACCCTTTTGCTCCTTTCCCCCTAACCAGCTGGGATACTGTTGTCTGTTACCTGTATGGATGCTGCTCAGTTCCCAGCTCTGCTGCGTGGCCGTACTTGCGTGAGTGTCTCCGCTGCGTTGCATGACCACCCGCATGTGCGGTCCCTGACCTGCTGCAGAAGCCATCTGTAGGTTCCAAAGTCCTCTGCAATGGTGCATGATTTACTACGTGTGTGGCAGCAGTTTCTGTCAGGTGCCTGGCCTGCTGTAGAAGCTATCCGTAGGTTGCAAAGTCCTCTGCAATGGTGCATGATTTACTACATGTGTGGCAGCAGCCACTGTCAGGTGTTCCTCTGTGATGAGTTGTCTGGCTCTGCATAGGGGGCGCGGCCCACACCTGTCCTGCTTTTATGAGGATTGGGTGTGTACTAGAATTACTGCTCCAGCCTATCGCTGTGAAGCAGTTCATATATAAAGTTCCCCAGCCCTAGTGGGCGTGGCCAGAGCTTCGCATTGTGTCTGCATTATGTTCCTGAACCTAGCTGTGTGTGTTGGTTTGCAGCTCCTGCTCTGAGTGAGATCAGCTCTGGAGAGCTGATTCCCTTTGTCCTGTCTTGTGTCTCTGCCTATGCCTGGGGCTGAGTACCCAGATCGCCGTTCCTGGAGGCTGCATATCCAGGCCTGTTCCTGCTGTGTCTTGTTCCTGAATCCCTGATCCTGGATCTAACCGGTACCTGAATGTCTGAACTGTGTCTTGTATTTCCGCCTATGCTGGGGGCTGATTACCCAGATCGCCGTTCCTGGAGGCTGTATATCCAGGCCTGTTCCTGCTGTGTCTAATTGCCTAAATCCTTGATCCTGGATCGCATCTTGTACCTGACTGTCTGAACTGTGTCCTCTGTGTTATGTTCCTGAAATCCTGCTGTGTCCTGAACCCTGTACCAGTGACTGTGAATCCTTGCTATATAACCAGAGTTCATCTTGGAAGGAGGAGTCCGGTGTGTGCTGAGTTTCTGTTACTCTGTGCTCAGCTTCTGTGCAATCCCCGGCCATCTCCCGTTGAGCCTGGTGGGGCTTGCACCAGACCGCTGGGGTTCCTTTTCAGATCGATACTAGATGTCCGGAGTCCGAGGACCGTGTCCTCCCTGATGACCACTGCCTGATATCCGATGTCCGATGACCACTTCCAGATGTCCGGATCCTACCCATCTCTGCCTGATGTCCGGAGCCTGCCGATCGGTGCCAGATGTCCGGAGTCCGATGCCTGTGTTCCAGTCCGTGTTCCTGTGTTCCAGTCCGTGTTCCTGACTCCTGAGATCCAATCCGTGTTACTGTCTGTGTTCCTGACTCCCTGAGATCCAATCCGTGTTCCTGATGTTCCTGTCCGTGTTCCTGACTCCCTGAGATCCAATCCGTGTTCCTGATGTCCCTGTCCGTGTTCCTGACTCCCTGAGATCCAATCCGTGTTCCTGATGTCCTGTCCGTGTTCCTGTGTCCCTGAGATCCAGTCCGTGTTCCTGATGTTCCGATGTCCTGCCGGTTCCTCCTTGGTCTACCCTGTGATGACGTCTGTCCTGGGTCAGTGTCTGATGTTCTCCTGCTGAGCCTGTGCTACGCCTGAGGCCTGAGAGAGAGGCCGTCCTAGTATGCCCGTGCCAGATGACCCTGGACTTCATCAACCCGTGATGACCCCGCCATCGTCTGACGTTAGTCCTGGGCCGGTGTCTGATGTTCTCCTGCTGAGCCTGTGCTACGCCTGAGGCCTGAGAGTGAGGCCATACTAGTATGCCCGTGCCAGATGATCCTGGACTGCATCTACCCGTGATGACCCCGCCATCGTCTGAAGTCTGTCTGAGGTCGGTGTCTGATGTTCTCCTGCTGAGCCTGTGCTACGCCTAAGGCCTGAGAGAGAGGCCGCCCAAGTATGCCCGTGCCAGATAACCCTGGACTGCATCTACCCGTGATGTCCTCCAGCACTCGTCTGTGATCCTGAGTCGTGTACCCTTCTCTGATGTGAGGAATCGGGAGCCCGGTCTTATGTTCTGTTTATGTACTGTGTTTCTTTAAGTAAACTTTATGTTTCTTCTTACCTGAAGTTGTGCGGTGTTGTCTAGTCCTGCAGGTCACCACCTTGCCCACATGCTCAGCTGCCACGGATCCCGGTCACTGCCCTTCCCTAGTCCGGGCAGGCCCGGGTCTCCCTCCGTGGTCCAGTGGGTCCACATTCTCTTACTATCTGGGACGCATGCCTCATGTCGTCGTGGACTGTCGGCGTGGGAGCATTGGCTAGTTAGGCAAGCTGTGCCATGTCCCAACGACCCGCAGCCGTGGGAAGCGTTACAATGCTATGCTATTCTCAACACATTACTTAAATTGTTCTTATAACGTTCTATGCATTTTTACATATTACGACAGTCATCAAAATACAGTCTCAGTCACCCCCTTACATGCCTCCCATCTTTAAATATGGTCATCCTCGACCATAATGGCTCCAGAAAGATACAGAAAAAAAGGACCACTTAGATATAAAACCGCATTTAAAACTGTTAAAAAGCCATAAGTGTCCTTTCGCCGACCATCACTGACACGACCATCACTGATCTATGCTTTCTCTATTCACTACACATTACTCAAATTGTACAATCATTAAATTACATCACAGTAACCAAATCACTTAGTTCTTATAATGTTTTATGCATTTTTTGCATATTAAACAGTCACCAACATACAATAAAATTATATGTCAGAACCATTTTGTAAATGTTGTCTTTCAGGAGGAAAGACACGTGACAGGAAGTCAGTAACATGCATGCTGTGACACATTCATTCTAGTGATCTGAGGAGTTACAGCACAAAGACCACCACTAACTTCTTTGAGGGTTCGTGCCCCCAGATCTGTGCCCTCTAAACACAATCCTCCTCCTGCCTCTTCTGACTCTTGTCAGATTTCCCATCTAGGATCATATTTATCTTCATTTTTGCATGGTTTTTGTTACACTTTTTTAATACAGTTATTTCAATAAATTAAACGTTTATATTTACATGAAATATTTTTTCTTGATGCTGGATTCCAAGTTCCCTCATCCCTATTCCCCACCTTTTTGCATCATACAACCAGGAGTGCCGACCTGGAGGTTTCCATGCACCAATCACATGGCGATACTACTGACAGTGCAGCGGTAAACTGATTTTTCTTCCCTTGATAATGCCAGTTTTTGATTTAGTAAAATCCACCATAATGTTCCAGAGATATGGGTCGTATTATTTAGTGATAATTTTTATGGTCTTAAGCAAGGAGGCATGGCTCACAGGGTAATATAATGCCAGGAAACCTAAAGACACGCCCCAGAGGATCCTGTTGTAAAGACCAGGAAAATAAACACTAAATTAATGGATCCAGATCGGTGGAACAGAATGGTGGATTTAAAAAAAAACAATAAACAGAAGACTCATCATTGAAACAGCAGGAATAAAATAAGAGAAATACTGGCCACTTTTGACCTCTATGGCATTTTCACCCACATTTTTACTTTTTTCTGTCATCTCCTCTCAGATCAGCGACCTCAGTTACTCAGTGTTGTGATTTCCAGTATCTATCTCAGAAGTGTTATGTTGAGCTATTTTAATATATCTATTTTTGTTTGTGTGGTTTTGATACCAGTAGAATAGTTCCTCCCTATAATTACATGTTCCTGTACACTATTGATTTATATGGTGCTAGGAGCGTTTACAGACGACATTTCACTGGTGGAAATTATATCAGGCACGTTAACCCCTTCACCTCTGGACAGAATTTAGGTCTCTAGGAAACATCTATTTTTTTCTGCCATGGTTTTTTTTAATTTTGATATTTGAAATTACATATGGCTTTCTTTCCAACATAACCACAGCTGAAGTGATACCAATTGTGGCCTGTATAAGACGGCATTTAGGCAGTCCAATCGCTGTCTTTTAATAGCCTATTTAGACCAGCTGTCCAAAATTTTATTCGCACAGAACAATTGTTAATATGATCATTCTGTGTGTAATGAACATCATGTTCTCGGCAGCACGTTTTGCTTACACTGAACGATGTGCTGCCAGAAGTATGATTTTTAAGTCAACTTGAAAATCATCTTACCTGACAAACAATAATTTTACTCATCTACTATATAATCGTCTAATTCTGTCTGTCTGTAACGGAAATCCCGCATCGCTGATTAGTCGCGCTCGGCTGGACGCGACCAAACAGCAACAGGCACAGTCCGACCGTGAATTGGCGCAGGATTTGAACCACATACGCCACCGCTATCGTCGGGAGATCAGCGGCGCTAGCCGCTCATCTCCCGATGGTAGCAGCGGGTCATCTCCTGCCGCATGGAGGTCAGCGGCAACACAGCCGGGAGATGACCAGCACCAGCCGGTCATCTTGTCAGGAATCGAACCCAGTGTCTCTTGTCCACCAGCCAGCAGCTCTACCATCTGAGCTATTCTGCTGGCTACAAAGTTCCTTGCTGAACCCGGATACCATTGACTGTTCTTCCTGATCGGCTTCACCCAGTGCTCTCTCGTTTGGCCTCTGATTGCCAATTACACGCCCTATATAAACCTGGCCCTGTGGGTGTGTCATTGCGAGATTATTGTGCTTCCAGCCTTTAGTCAAGCTCTTTCTCCTGCTGTTCCTGCTGCTACAAAAACTGCTCTCCTGTGAACTGACCTCGGCCTGCCACCTGACTACGTTATCTGCCTGCTCCTCTGCTACCGAATTGCCTTTCCTGTGTACCGACCTCCGGCTGCCACCTGACTACGTTATCTGCCTGCTCCTCTGCTACAAACACTGCTCTCCTGTGAACTGACCTCGGCCTGCCACCTGACTACGTTATCTGCCTGCTCCTCTGCTACAAACACTGCTCTCCTGTGAACTGACCTCGGCTTGCCACCTGACTACGTTATCTGCCTGCTCCTCTGCTACCGAACTGCCTTTCCTGTGTACCGACCTCCGGCTGCCACCTGACTATGCTACCTGCCTCTGCTTTCCCTAGTGTTTGCAGTAACATCGGCTCCAACCCAGACGGGATCCTGACAGAATAATCTCGCGCCAAAATGGAGTCCGCTGTGAACACCCTGAGGCGGCAAGTTACGGAGCTTCAAAGTTTTTGTACTGACTCTCAAGGAAAATATTCCAAGTTACAAACTGATTTCACGGTGATACAACAGGAAGTAATTGAGCTTCAAAAACAACTTCTGGATGTGCGCAATTCAGGGTCCGAATCAAACGCGCGGCTGCCGCTGCCTGCAAAGTTCAGTGGGGATCGCCAGCAGTACCGAGGATTCCTCAATCAATGCCGCATATACTTCCAGATGCAACCTGCTCCCTTTACCAGTGAGAGGAAGAAAGTTTTTTTCATGATAAATCTCCTGATGGATGAAGCTCTTGCTTGGGCTTCACCTTATGTAGAAAAGGACTATGCCCTCCTTAATGACCTGGAAGCTTTCATCGCAGCTATGAATCAAGTTTTTGATGACCCAAACCGCTGTGCCACAGCAGAAACCAAATTACATAATTTGCGCCAAGGACGTCGCTCTGTTGCGGAATATACATCGGAGTTCCGTCGCTGGGTGGCCGACACCACCTGGAATCCAGCGGCCCAGAGAAGTCAATTCCGACGAGGGTTATCAGAACCAGTGAAAGACGAGCTTGCCAGGGTTGAGACCCCTGACCAGTTGGAGGACTTTATTCAACTGTGTATCCGGATTGACCAGAGACTTACTGAAAGGAGAAAGGAGAGATTGCGAGCACTTGGGAATAGCCCTGGCTTCTCATTTTCAGCATCAGACCACCAAGAAAAGACGCAAGGCGTGTCTGAACCGATGCAGATCGACGTCATCCGAAGACCACTCTCTGCACAGGAGAAGGAGAGGCGACGTGCAGAACATCTCTGCCTCTATTGTGGGGACCCTGGACACTATGCCATCAACTGTCCTAACAAAAAGACTATAGCCTTTACCAACAACAGGTCTGCCAGCAATATGGACCTTTCTCAGCAGTCGGATTCCATCTTGCAGACTATCTCATCAGTAATGCCAGAAATAGACAAAATACATACTACATCATCTCATTTTGTAATCCCCATTCAGGTTGTAATGGGCACCCAAAAAATACAATGCTCTGCCCTGTTGGATTCGGGAGCAGGAGGAAATTTTATGGACTTAAAATTTACACGTGATAATAATATTTCCAGTAGGACCAAATCCACACCAATTGAAATGGAAACTGTGGATGGATCACCTTTGTCTTCTGGACCTGTCACGCATGAGACAATCGAACTGGAGATTTGTATCGACCCGGATCATCATGAAGCTGTCAGTTTCCACCTTATTTCATCTCCGAAATTTCCGGTTATTCTAGGGATCCCCTGGTTTTCAGTCCATAACCCTTCTATCAACTGGGCATCAAGGACCATCACCTTTCCATCTGACTACTGTAAGAATAATTGTCATAAGGAACCCCCTGTTCTCCAACAAGTCCAAATCTCTGAGATTTCGCATGAGAAGGAAGAGAAACTACCACCTCAATATCAGCAGTTCTCTGATGTCTGCAGTAAGAAGAAAGCAGATCAATTACCTCCTCACCGTCCTTACGACTGTCCCATTGAATTGCTGCCAGGAGCAACCATTCCATTTGGACGGATATACAATCTTTCTGAACCTGAATTGAAGGTATTAAGAAAGTTCCTGGATGAAAATTTAGAGAAAGGCTTTATTCGACCTTCCACATCTCCAGCTGGGGCACCCCTGTTCTTTGTTGAAAAGAAAGACTCCACTCTGCGGCCATGTATTGACTACAGAGAGATGAATAATATCACTGTCAAGAATCGCTACCCGCTACCCTTGATTCCTGAACTATTTGAGAGACTCCGTTCTGCGAAAATCTTTACGAAGCTGGATCTTAGAGGGGCTTACAACCTCATACGGATTCGCCCAGGAGATGAGTGAAAGACCGCCTTCAGAACGAGATATGGACATTTTGAATCTCTGGTTATGACCTTTGGCCTTAGCAATGCCCCAGCCACCTTTCAACATTTTATTAATGATGTATTTCGAGATTTCTTGGACCAATTCGTTGTGGCTTATCTCGATGACATTCTTATATTTTCAGACACCTTGGAAGAGCATCGCAGGCACGTCCAGTTAGTCTTGGAACGACTACAGGAGAACCAGCTTTACATTAAACTTGAAAAATGTGAGTTTGAACAAACTAGTATCCAATTTCTGGGATATATCATCTCCGCAGAAGGTATGAGCATGGATCCCGGCAAAATCAATGCTGTAGTGGACTGGCCTGTTCCAAGAAATTTAAAAGACGTCCAGCGTTTCATAGGATTTGCAAATTTTTACCGAAAATTTATAAAGAACTTTTCACAGATCATACTACCAATTACTACACTAACAAAAAAGACCAAAGCATTTTTCTGGTCTCCGGAGGCACAGGAGGCTTTTGACAAGTTGAAAACTCTTTTTACGTCTGCTCCATTGTTAGTACACCCAAATCCTGAATTGCCATTTACTGTCGAAGTGGATGCCTCGGACTCTGCAGTGGGAGCCATTCTGTCTCAGCGAGTTGGGGACAAGATGCAACTTCACCCATGTGCGTTTCTTTCCCACACCATGTCATCTGCAGAAAAGAACTACGACATCGGTAATAAAGAACTGTTAGCCATTAAAGTTGCCTTCTCCGAGTGGAGACATCTTCTGGAAGGTGCCAATCACCCTGTGACTGTCCTCACGGACCACAAGAATCTTGAATTCCTCCGTACAGCAAAAAGATTGTCTGCAAGACAAGCACGATGGGCCTTATTTTTCTCAAGATTCAATTTTATAATCTCTTACCGGCCTGGTTCAAGAAATGGCAAGGCTGACGCTCTGTCCAGGATGTGTTCGGAACCTCAGGAGAGGTCTAGTAATGACGATACAATTCTAGGCCCTAAAAATTTTTTGGGAATATTGCACTCTAGAGGACTATGTAATAGAATTAAAGATGGATATCAAGAGGACTCTTTCCTTAACCATCCTTCGGAAGACGTCGATCTTTCATTCAAAGAGGGGTTTTGGATGCAGAAACACAAAATATATGTACCTGAATCTTCTCGCATTGAAGTCCTCAAAAGTGTCCATGATTCTAAACTGGCAGGACATCCTGGGGTTGCAAAAAACAAGACTTACTACTTTGTTTCTTTTGGTGGCCTAATTGTAGGAAGGACGTGAGGAAATATGTTTCAACCTGTTTAACATGCGCACGAAACAAGACCCCACGATCGTCTCCTCTAGGACTCTTGCAACCACTCCCAGTTCCATCCAGGCCTTGGGGATCTATTTCCATGGATTTTATTGTGGAACTACCCCCTTCCAAACAGATGACCGTCATCCTTGTCATAGTGGACCGACTCACAAAAATGGTCCACTTTATTCCAACTGAAGGAATTCCTACTGCTGAAAAAACTGCAGAACTGATGATCAAAGAGGTATTCAGGTTACATGGAATTCCTGACAACGTGGTGTCTGACAGAGGCGTTCAATTTACATCAAAATTTTGGAAGAGTTTCTGTACAGCCTTGGGAGTCACGGTGAATCTTTCTACCGCTTTCCATCCTCAGTCCAATGGCCAGACGGAGAGAACGAACCAGACTTTGGAGCAATACCTCCGTTGCTTCATTTCCTATCTTCAGGATGACTGGGTGGACTATTTACCAACAGCAGAGTTTGCCTACAACAACTCCATACATAGCGCTACATCTCAAACCCCATTTTTTGCTAATTATGGAGTACATCCAGTATTTATTCCTAATCTGCCAGTGAACACTCCCATTCCTGCTGTTAATGACAGGTTTGCAAAATTACAGGAATCCCAGAAGGAATTATCAGAGATATTACTCAAGACCAGGAAGAATATAAGGAAGCAGCAGATAAACATCGGAGAGTGCCCCTGCTCTTCAGGTTGGAGACAAAGTTTGGCTGTCCACTAAAATCCTTAAGACACAGGTGCCATCCTCCAAATTGGGTCAGAAATTCATTGGACCTTTTCAAATTTCTGCAAAAATGAACCAGGTTGCTTTTCGTTTAAAACTTCTCAACAATCTGAGGATTCATCCAGTGTTTCACATATCCTTGCTCAAACCCTTCTGTGAAAACCTGTTTCCAGGAAGAATTCAGCCACCTCCTCCACCAGAAAGGATCCGTGGTGAAGAAGAATACATTGTGAATAAGATTCTGGACTCCCGAAAATTCAGAGGTAAACTGCAGTATCTGGTGCAGTGGGAAGGTTACGGACCAGAGGAAAATTCATGGGAACCAAAGGACAACGTCCATGCTCCTAGACTTACAAGAGCCTTCCATCAGAAGTACCCAGATAAGCCAGCTCCTGAGATGTCCAGAGGCCATCCTGGAAGGAGGGGAGTACTGTCAGGAATCGAACCCAGTGTCTCTTGTCCACCAGCCAGCAGCTCTACCATCTGAGCTATTCTACTGGCTACAAAGTTCCTTGCTGAACCCGGATACCATTGACTGTTCTTCCTGATCGGCTTCACCCAGTGCTCTCTCGTTTGGCCTCTGATTGCCAATTACACGCCCTATATAAACCTGGCCCTGTGGGTGTGTCATTGCGAGATTATTGTGCTTCCAGCCTTTAGTCAAGCTCTTTCTCCTGCTGTTCCTGCTGCTACAAACACTGCTCTCCTGTGAACTGACCTCGGCCTGCCACCTGACTACGTTATCTGCCTGCTCCTCTGCTACCGAATTGCCTTTCCTGTGTACCGACCTCCGGCTGCCACCTGACTACGTTATCTGCCTGCTCCTCTGCTACAAACACTGCTCTCCTGTGAACTGACCTCGGCCTGCCACCTGACTACGTTATCTGCCTGCTCCTCTGCTACAAACACTGCTCTCCTGTGAACTGACCTCGGCTTGCCACCTGACTACGTTATCTGCCTGCTCCTCTGCTACCGAACTGCCTTTCCTGTGTACCGACCTCCGGCTGCCACCTGACTACGCTACCCGCCTCTGCTTTCCCTAGTGTTTGCAGTAACATCGGCTCCAACCCAGACGGGATCCTGACACATCTCCCGGCTGCTCGCAGCGGAAGTACCCCGACCGGCGGCCTCCACATAAACCCCAGCAGCAGCCTCCACGTAAACCCCACCAGCAGCAGCCTCTATATACCCCAGCAGCAGCCTCCACATATACCCCAGCAGCAGCAGCCTGCACATATACCCCAGCAGCAGCAGCCTCCACATGCACCCCAGCAGCAACAGCCTCCACATACAGTATACTCCAGCAGCAGCCTCCACATATACCCCAGCAGCAGCCTCCACGTACACCCCAGCAGCAGCCTCTATATACACCCCAGCAGCCTCTATATACACCCATATTCTAGAATACCAGATGCGTTAGAATCGGGCCTTCATCTAGTTCCTAATAATCGGCAAGTGTAAATATGCTCTAAGGGCTCGCTCACACTGCCGTGTATTCTCTCATGTGAGAGAATCGGGCTGATTATGCCAATTTCACTAGGCTCAAACTCTGTCAGAGTGTAATCCCAGTGTCATCTTACTGTGATCTGATTCTCTTGCATGAGAAAATGGCAGCACGGGTGCGGAGAAGACAGAGAACTTAATTTCTCCATCTCCTCTATTGCCTCTGTGAGCGTACATTGGACTGCACTAGACTGACATCCGAGTACAGTCCAATGTTTCACACAAATCCATAGACTTGTATGGGTGTTAGGGTTAGCGGAATGCACCAAATGAAATATATATAATAACAATAAGGTGTGTTCGCAACCCGGGGTCCACCGTGCAGAGATGCAACCTGCTGCTAAGCAATGGCGGAATTATAACACGGAAAGAGAATTGGAGCAAAAAATACCATGAAAAACTTAATACTAATGTAAGCAAAAGTTTATTACAGGTAAGGTGGTATAAAAATACACATTTATATTTAACAATTAAATCCAATTATGGTGAACAAGTCACGTAGCAATAGCAAAGCGGTCACGGTAGATATATGACTACAGCATGATGTTAATACATCCCACACAACCACATAAGCAGGAAAGCCATGGAACATTCAGTATACAGATAATAGAATATCAATACCCAGTCAATATATCTCAGTTCCTAAATCCTTAGTACCCACAATAGTGCCTCCATACACAATTTCATTTAAAGTGCTAGTGCATATCTAATGTTCATGGCCCGGAACCACGAACAAAAATCATATGGAAAGGCATATCATATCTTAAAGACAGGGAAAGGCTTACCCATACTATGTGGTGATGTGAGAACGTGCGTACGTGCGTGCGTTGTATACTGAATGTTCCATGGCCTTCCTGCTTATGTGGTTGTGTGGGATGTATTAACATCATGCTGTAGTCATATATCTACCGTGACCGCTTTGCTATTGCTACGTGATTTGTTCACCATAATTGGATTTAATTGTTAAATATAAATGTGTATTTTTATACCACCTTACCTGTAATAAACTTTTGCTTACATTAGTATTAAGTTTTTCATGGTATTTTTTGCTCCAATTCTCTTTCCGTGTTATAATCAATTGTCTGGAGTTCCATATGGGTATTTTCCCATGACTGTTTTTGGTTGTAGCAGTCACATTATTACAGATATGAAGTAACTAATATATCTTGACCTGAGATTATGTTGTTTGTTTTTAAGCAATGGCGGAACAAGATGGCGGTTGAATGCCGAAAACACACTGGTTAGAGGTCACCCGGTGTGAACAAAGTAATAGCATGCTGTTCCCTGTTAAACGTTACAGGACACAGCTGGTATGGCGCAAGTGAGGTCTCTAGGCTCAACCCCTAGAACGCGGGGACTTGAGTCTGACCGGACACACAATGCGCATGGCATCGCACAAGCAATGCCCCTACTTGGCGCTGAGTGGTAGCAAATTACTGCTAACTAAAGTGCACCACGAGTTGGCGCAAAACAAGAGCAAAAGCTCAACTGACCACAGAGCGGTACCAAAAGGTGTTTGCCAGAGCATGTGGATTGACTGTGCCCTGTAAATAGCCTGTGCTAAGCAGCACACATGGCCGAAAAAAGTCTAAGTCAAGCCGAGTAAAAACCTGCCTGACTAAGGAAAACTAGGCGATCATACACGCCGACAGTGCGGCAGGTTTTCGGCCCAAACACCCGTGCATACACAGAGTGGTAGCATAACCACTCGCTCACAGACCACATGGTTTATACTAGTGCACGGCCGTGCGATCCTTTGCTGATGGCCCAATCTGAACTGCTTGAGGACCTGAGCATGTGACCTCCGACTACCAATGAGCCGTCGTCTCATGGGCATGCTCAGATGGAGAAAAGCAGGACTTAGTCCCAGGAGTGTCTGCTCGCCACTGACTAATGTTGGTTGCTACAGCTGAACCTGGGGCAGCAGCAGCATTCAAGCACGTAGCATTAGCCTGAGCAAGATGCTGGGACCTGTGTCTCTGCTAAGCAGAATCCTCTGCAGCTGAAGAAGAATGGGAGACTGCAGAGGACATGGTGCGAGATTCCCCCTGTGCAGCTGTGGTATCTCGACAACAAACCATGGGTGCGTGTGATTTGATTCTTGGATGCACCCGCAGCAAGCTGTGATTGCTTTCTTGTGTTTAATCGGCATGAGAAAATAATCGCTCTGCCCTGTAGTATGATATTGCGCCGAGTGCATAAAAAAGCATTTTTACCACAAATTATCACGGTTTTCGTGATGCAGTTCTGGGAAACACCTTTTTTAAAAGTAAAATACACTCCCACATTTTCAAAAAATGCATTGCAAAACCATGTTAATCGGCGGTAAAACCAGATTATGGGATGGCATGGGATCAGCACGAACTGTACTGCTTTTCCCAGGCTGGTACGTGTCACACGGACACACGGATGGCACAGGGACGGGTCACGGATGTGACACATGGACACACAGATAGCAAATGGATACATGGATGTAACATAAGTACATATGGATGGCACACAGACACAGACCACAGATCTCACCAGTACTGTTATTTCCTGGACAGGAAACACTAGGATGTGTCAAAGAGGCCTTATATAGTGAACACAGCCGACAATGTAAAATAAGCCTTATGTGAATACAGGCTTATCTAGAGAACACAGCCTATAATGTAAACTTAGCTTTATGTGAGTACAGCCTTATATAGTGAACACAGCCTATAATGTAAGCTTAGCCTTATGTGAATACAGGTTTATTTAGTGAACATGGCCTATAATGTAAACTTAGCCTTATGTGAATACAAACTAAGGCACCCTCACACGTCTGCGTTTCTAGTACGTGTAAAATCGAAAGCCACACGTACCAGAAAAATGGATGTGTGAAGGGAGTGTTGGTCTGTGTTCACACAAGGCTAAGTTTACATTACAAGCTGAGTAAAACACCAAGACTTGATGCCAGCTTTGTTTTTGAACAATTCACAGCTGACATCAAACCCAACTACCATTACCTCAATTCCTAACGCACCAGGGTCATCGGGAAGAGCCAAGTCACAGGGCCAGAATTGAGGCTGCTGCAGACTTGTATATTTAGGCTGAGAAGGGCTCAATAATCATGAATCTTCACAGCCTGATAATATCAGCTGTCTGCTTTACCTTTGCTTGTTATCAAAAAATGGGGGGATTCCACATCATTTTTTTCATTTATTTATTTGGTTAATACATGTACAGTAAGTTACACACGCAAGGCACTAATTATATAGTTCACGGGTATCTATCTATCTTTTTACCTTGAATTTTCAATCTCTATCTTTGCACATCTTTAACACTAAAAATCTGTCATTTCCATTCTGCATTCTGTATTAAATTCTGGTACATGTGCACAAGGATGGCCAACAAAATGGACCATCTCACACGTATGTTTTAGTAATGGGACGTGTGAAGGCGGCCTTATATAGTGAACACAGCCGACAATGTAAAATAAGCCTTATGTGAATACAGGCTTATCTAGAGAACACAGCCTATAATGTAAACTTAGCTTTATGTGAGTACAGCCTTATATAGTGAACACAGCCTATAATGTAAGCTTAGCCTTATGTGAATACAGGTTTATTTAGTGAACATGGCCTATAATGTAAACTTAGCCTTATGTGAATACAAACTAAGGCACCCTCACACGTCTGCGTTTCTAGTACGTGTAAAATCGAAAGCCACACGTACCAGAAAAATGGATGTGTGAAGGGAGTGTTGGTCTGTGTTCACACAAGGCTAAGTTTACATTACAAGCTGAGTAAAACACCAAGACTTGATGCCAGCTTTGTTTTTGAACAATTCACAGCTGACATCAACCCCAACTACCATTACCTCGATTCCTAACGCACCAGGGTCATCGGGAAGAGCCAAGTCACAGGGCCAGAATTGAGGCTGCTGCAGGCTTGTATATTTAGGCTGAGAAGGGCTCAATAATCATGAATCTTCACAGCCTGATAATATCAGCTGTCTGCTTTACCTTTGCTGGTTATCAAAAAATGGGGGGATTCCACATCATTTTTTTATTTATTTATTTGGTTAATACATGTACAGTAAGTTACACACACAAGGCACTAATTATATAGTTCACGGGTATCTATATATCTATCTTTTTACCCCATTTCAATCTCTATCATTGCACATCTTTAACACTAAAAATCTGTCATTTCCATTCTGCATTCTGTATTCAATTTTGGTACATGTGCACAAGGATGGCCAACAAAACGGACCGTCTCACACGTACTTTTTAGTAATGGGACGTGTGAAGGCGGCCTTATATAGTGAACACAGCCTATCATGTAAACTTAGCCTTATATGAACACAGCCTTACAATGTGAGCATAGCCTAATTATGCTTGAAGAACCTTAAAAAGTGAATATTGCTTTCAAACCTATTCAGTATTTGCTAACTTGTCTTTTCCCATTGACAACAGATACAAAATACACAGTCAGAGCAGGGATCCGGATAGGTTTATATGACATCATTCAGGTCACAGCAGAATGAACACAATGATCTGTGCAGTATTTGTTCTAAACATGCCTGGAATTCCCCCATTCCTCCTGACTAATAAAAGGGTCAGTGCTTGTTAATAGAGCTACGTTCCTGCACCCACTGCAGGAAAACACTTATGCTATGATCACCAAGGATTGTCATTATTTTCACTTACGGCCATGCTCCACACTAGAGATAGTCTTCAGTTTTCAGCACATTGACACATCCATATATGTGCGAATAATAACTATTTATCATTGCTTATAAAGTGGAAAAATATTCTGCATAGCTGTACAGAGATTGACACCATTCAGACAAATCAATCCAACACAGTGGCCACATCAGCAATCTGGCTGCCAGATAGGAACCCAGCAAACCGTCTTCCACTTAACAGATTCACTGGATCCTCTTTTGATTAGCTGGCCTTGCACGACATCATAGTTGCATCGTGACACACATATGACATAGCGCCAAGCCGGCTAATCAAAAGAAGAGCTGGCAGGTAGGTGATGGTAAACTTGGCTGTCGCCCATCAGCTTCAAATTACCAATGTGGCCACTGGACCAACTTCTACAGCCTCTATGTATCATAGTGCATAGTGGACTACAGAATGAGTTAATACTAAACCTGTCACTGAGCTTGTCTAACGGCAGGGTCTCTTTTTGGGAATATACTTGTGGCGCCCTGAGTGTCCAGTCGCCACAGAGATGTTGCATCGCACCCAGCGGTGTGACACCTGACTCTCAGGTAAGGAGGAAACACCCCATTGACTCCACCATCTGCATTCAATAGTACACTATGCCAGCTGAGTGTAGGTGGACCCAATGGGATGACCTAGCTCAGTCTGGTTAGAACAGGGTGTAGCTAGTTGGATGGGGGGGTTGAAGCAGCCTTATGCTGCATGAGTGAGGATAGAGTTTTCAGTTAGAGACAGGCGGGCAGTGTGTGGGTACTGGCCCGTCCTGCAGCTCTCCTGTAGTTTACCTCAGGGAGCCGTGCTGAAGGATTGAAGGGGTCCTGGCTTAGACAGCAATTGAAGCTGTGCCTTTATCCTTGGAGAAGGAAGGACCAGGCACATCATCGGGGAGACGGTTCCCAGACTAGTGGGTCAGTTCATCGCCATTAGTATGTAATTGGAAAAACAGCCGCACTCAAACAATCTTTCAATGCAAGTGAAAAAAGTTTTATTTGAAAACACCACAGCATAGAAAACGTGTAGAGGTAACGTTTCGACCCTGCAATGGGTCTTTCTCAAACCTTAAGGAAGATAACAGAAAAGGAACAGAGGAGGCCACTGTGGGATATGAGAACTTGAAAAGGCTCCAGGCCATATATACGGAAATCCGACAGAGCAGGGACCAACTGAAGGTCCTGTTAGGATGAAGGTTCAGGTGCCGTCTGTGGTGGTGTGTCACTTGCATTGAAAGATTGTTTGAGTGCGGCTGTTTTTCCAATTACATGAGTATCTGGCCTAGTTCCAGGTTCAGCCTGCACCTATTCGTTACTACAGAGTGCACGCCTTTTTCTACTATATTACATCGCCATTAGTAAACACCGCGTCTAGTGGGACTCTCCAAGAGCCACTAGCTACCATAATCTCGTCCGGAGGCGGCCTAGGGATCAAGTACGTCCAGGTATCCGATGGTGTTCCGGTCTCCGTGAAGAGGAGAGCAGGGCCCCGGGACATCGGGTCGTACCTGTAAACTGAAAGGATCCAATACTGCCTCGCTGAGGGCTCTGTGGTAGGGAGGTGCAGGGAGAAGTAAGGAGTATTGCACACAACGCCGGAAAGGAACATAAAAGGGAGTCTTTGGGAGTGCGACCAAGATATCTGAGAGTTGCTGGACTACTCACTGGAAGGAAACAGTGCCCGGCTGGGATCTGTATTGAGCTCAACAGACTGTGAGTAAACCCTTGAAACTGCATAAGAACTGTTTCCTGCTTGATTACTCCGTCGCATACTCCACTCTGCTACATCCCTCTGCACCATTTCACTATTTTACATCTATCTGCCCTGGGAGGACACAGTCTTACCTGTAGAAGACTCACCATCAAGCTGCACAACACCATCCCTCCCAGAGGACCTGCACAGCAGCGCTGGTCAGCCTGACCAGGTACTACAGGTGGCGTCACGAATTCCCATTTCATCATCCAAATCCCCTGTAAATATCCCACATTACAGTGAGCGCCCAGGGCACGGACCGAGCTGTGCTACCCGTGACATTCCCCATAGAAGTTGACGGGCTCGGTGCCGAGTACCCCAAAGCCCTGGTACATGCGGCTCATTTTCTGGCGTCACGAACAGGATTCTGAAGCTCGTGAAACGCGAGTCCTGTGTGCCTAATCTGAACTGTATTTGTGCATGTGAACTGCCAAAATCATCAGAGACTGTAAAACAACAACCGCCATTTTGCTGCCATATTTGCACCACGAGGCGCTGGTGAAGAAGGAGGGCGTGCCTTCGTGGGCGTGCACTCACCTAGTGGCGCGAAAACGATGGCCGCCCAGTCTAAATGTTATTGCAATCTGAGATCCTGCCCACAGCCTTGGAGTTCCGCCTCCTCATCCTCCTCAGTGGGCGGAGAAGGCCATGACGGTCCCGCCTCTCTACAAAAGATGGGGCCTCTCCTGATGCTAATGACACATGTGACTTGGCAGAGATGGCGAACGGACGTGAGCAGAAGTGGGAAGGGATGGAGGAGTCAGAGCTCTCCCCCCACGGAAGCGACCCAATCGCCACGGAGCCACCGGTGGGCACCCGGCCTGGAAACCCTCCTACGCTGGAAGAAGCGGAGGATACCCTGAGAGGTCTGGCCCGGCACCGGGAGGAGGTCACCAGGATGGAGGCGAGCTGGCGGGCCCTAAAACTACATTTGGAGCGGCGACAATCCATCTTACCCCCAGAAGTGTCTGCACCGGAAGGTGAGGCACCCTTTCCAGTGGAGGAGGCCGTGCGGGCATCCCAGCCCTTGCAATCAGAACCGGTTGCCAGTATCGCAGTGGAGGCACCCGTTCCTGCATGAGACGCCGCGCCAGCACCCCAGATTCCGCTGTCTGCCCTCGTCGCTGATTCAGAAGAGGCGACACCCGGCCTCATGGAGGAGGCCGCGCAGGCACAGGAGCCTTACCTGCCTGCACCGGAGCTCCGACCGTCATCCGTTCCGGAGCCGGCTGCTGCCGCTGCAGGTGAGCGCCGCCAGGACTGGCGGGCGCCAGAGGAACTGCCGCAATCCGGACACCGGGAGCTGCCGTTTGATGGTGGAGACATGGAGCTGCTGGTGGAGGATAATTACAACCGGCGTCAGGAGGAGGAGTGGAGACGTCGGGAGCGGGAAGTAGAGCGACAAAGAGAGCAGCGGGAATCCCAGAGGCGTCGGCAACGTCAGCTGGAGCAGGACCTGGCAGACAAGGCCCGGATGCGCAAGGACAAAGGTACGCTGAGGGAGCCGCGGCGTAAGGGGGCAGTTAGGGACTTCAAATTAAAAGGCGGTTGGGGCTTCATCCAGGAGCCCGGAGTGTACCTTGAAATATTTGTAAACCGCCGGGACGTGGAGGCTCATCTCCCAGAAGGACACCCGGGGAGGGACCTGTTGGTAGGCGACTTGGTCACTTACACCCGACACTGGGGTTACAAGGGATGGTACGCCCTAAATGTCACCAGGTGCGACCCCTGTTCCCCAGAGCGTCAGGAAGCTAACAGACCCTCGGAGCCATCAGCTTCCCCCAACCAGGCCTCTGCACAAGTGCCCACCCTACGCCGTACATCTCCCCTGCCTCCCTCAGTGGCCTCCTCAGTAGCTCAAAATATGGAAACAGTCCAAATAATGGGCCCATACCCGAAACCAGTTAGGCCCCCAGGGGTCCGTACAGTCCGGGACATAGGGTTCCAGACCGGGAGAGGGACAAGAGTGATGGCGACCCAAACCCAGATCATGGGTCACGATATCACTGTCCAGGCCACACGGCGTTACCAGGTCCGGGTGGACCCAGGTGTTACGGATGTTTGGGAAGCTCCAGAAGAGTACCAGGTGGTACCTGGAGCACCCCAGCCAAAGAAGTAAGAATAACCCGGACAGGGTAACAGAATGCAATGTAAATAGTTAATTTAATGCTGTACCCGGACGGGTAAATGTTCAGAAATTTGAAAGAGTTTTACAAGTGTTTGTTGATAAGTATTTGTTTACCTGAACTTTGTAGCCATGGACTGTGCTGGCTCACAAACTGTCCGGTAAATAGTTGGCACTTCGGTGCTCTATCTTGGTTTTACAAAAAGCCTTACCGTGCAACAATTGCACAACTACCTCAGAAACTAAAAACCCGTTTGGTGTGGCCGAAAGTGAGGTCTGCTAAAGGAAAGTCTTGCAGCCCACCCAAGACCACCGTTGGAGGTTTGGAGCGGGTCCTCCACAAGCACAAATAAGGACACTGTGAAGTTACCCCGGTGGGGGTAGTCCTGAGAAGTCTCAACGAACTTCGACAGTATTGCTATTTGCACTTTTGAATGTTATTATTAAAATTGTTTATGCAACGTTTAACTTGAAGTGCCTCCCATAAAGGGATGATGAGTTTTGAAATTGCCTTTCTAATGTTGATATGCATATCTAAAATTTTTGTATGTTTCTTGTATAATATCTTTACTCTTTTACAGCCCGGGAGTGCTGTGTTTAACCAGGGGGGAATGTGGCGCCCTGAGTGTCCAGTCGCCACAGAGATGTTGCATCGCACCCAGCGGTGTGACACCTGACTCTCAGGTAAGGAGGAAACACCCCATTGACTCCATCATCTGCATTCAATAGTACACTATGCCAGCTGAGTGTAGGTGGACCCAATGGGATGACCTAGCTCAGTCTGGTTAGAACAGGGTGTAGCTAGTTGGATGGGAGGGGTTGAGGCAGCCTTATGCTGCATGAGTGAGGATAGAGTTTTCAGTTAGAGACAGGCGGGCAGTGTGTGGGTACTGGCCCGTCCTGCAGCTCTCCTGTAGTTTACCTCAGGGAGCCGTGCTGAAGGATTGAAGGGGTCCTGGCTTAGACAGCAATTGAAGCTGTGCCTTTATCCTTGGAGAAGGAAGGACCAGGCACATCATCGGGGAGACGGTTCCCAGACTAGTGGGTCAGTTCATCGCCATTAGTAAACACCGCGTCTAGTGGGACTCTCCAAGAGTCACTAGCTACCATAATCTCGTCCGGAGGCGGCCTAGGGATCAAGTACGTCCAGGTATCCGACGGTGTTCCGGTCTCCGTGAAGAGGAGAGCAGGGCCCCGGGACATCGGGTCGTACCTGTAAACTGAAAGGATCCAATACTGCCTCGCTGAGGGCTCTGTGGTAGGGAGGTGCAGGGAGAAGTAAGGAGTATTGCACACAACGCCGGAAAGGAACATAAAAGGGAGTCTTTGGGAGTGCGACCAAGATATCTGAGAGTTGCTGGACTACTCACTGGAAGGACACAGTGCCCGGCTGGGATCTGTATTGAGCTCAACAGACTGTGAGTAAACCCTTGAAACTGCATAAGAACTGTTTCCTGCTTGATTACTCCGTCGCATACTCCACTCTGCTACATCCCTCTGCACCATTTCACTATTTTACATCTATCTGCCCTGGGAGGACACAGTCTTACCTGTAGAAGACTCACCATCAAGCTGCACAACACCATCCCTCCCAGAGGACCTGCACAGCAGCGCTGGTCAGCCTGACCAGGTACTACAGGTGGCGTCACGAATTCCCATTTCATCATCCAAATCCCCTGTAAATATCCCACATTACAGTGAGCGCCCAGGGCACGGACCGAGCTGTGCTACCCGTGACATTCCCCATAGAAGTTGACGGGCTCGGTGCCGAGTACCCCAAAGCCCTGGTACGTGCGGCTCATACTTATAAGCTGATTTATGACCAAATAAAGGTGAATCTACCAGGTAATGGGCTTTCTCAGGTTCTCTGTTCTCTCAGCTCCAACATTACAATATACACTTGTGACTACAGTTGAGCAAAAAGATTTGTGCTGCCATGGTCCGGTGTCCACTCCGATCCTCCATGGCAGCCGGACCAGGACATTCTTCCCTTCTCCTGCTGGTATCTTCAGCCCGGCATCATGGGGCATCCTCATGAACTTACTCGGCCCTACAATGTCTTGTTACAGGGTTTGTGCAACACAGTTGGTGCCCACGATCCTGGGCCAAGAAGTGACGACCGCTCTACCACAAAGGACCTGGGGAGCGTGACCATTTTTGCTCAACTCAACTCTACTTTTGACATAATGCAGCGATCAGGGTTCTCTAGACCTTGATTGTCCACGTGGCTCACAGATTTGCCATCTTCATTTAGTCTTATGAAATAAACTAATGTAATTTTTTTAGCCCCAGGAAGAACAGAGGTAAACTTGTATTAATATATTAATTTTTTAACAATATATATTTACATTCCTATAATACCATCTCAGGCCTCGCTACATTTTACTTATTTTTTTCTCACAACTAGTTATAAACTTGGAATGTAGACATTTAATGTGCAAAAAAACCTAAACTAAAGCTAAAAAAAAATATCATAAGAACAGTAGATTCGATAAAACCACATATTTTCTACTGCTGCTGTGAAGGCAGAAAGAAAACCCCGCAGATTTGGAATAATATTCATTTAGAAAACTGATACATGTGGCAAACTTGGCCAATTTCCCCCCTATGAACTTGAAATTCCGCTCTCAGCGCACGTCCAAATTCCCCCTCTAACAAAGTATCTTTCATTGGAAATTAGATGCCGACTCCCCGCGACTCTAAAACAAACCCAGCACCGATAAATATAGATGGGCTGCCTGCTGACAGATCAGCTGTTATGACAAGATAGTAAAGTAAAAGTACACATTAAATGGATTTTAACACAAATATGTCCTAAGTCAGCTGATATTCAGCACCAGCGATGGAAAAATATACATTGGACTAAAAATAACAGCTAAAATCACTTGATTTTTCCATTCACAGAGCACAAAATCAGATTTGTACTGTACTATAAGAGAGTGAGATGAGACAGTGGAGAACAACCAACTACAAGCAATGGGATAAAAAGGACAAATCTACCCAAAAAGAAATAGTTCATTACAGGCAGCAAATGACTCGATGGAACGTATAGGAAATATTGCCATTAATCAAAGTTAATAAATAAATTCCCATTGCAGAAGGAAAGCTTTTGGCTAGTGAGGACACTAAACATGGGGAAAATTCCTCTATTTTACTTCTTTTTTACAGAATATAGGCTCTCATGTACTGTGCAGTCATAGCCACCATCACATCTGCTATTGGGGACAAAGGACGGAGAGACCCATTTAGGTGCAGTTGCTATCTGGCACTACTATATGGACTCATCCGTGTGCAGAAACATTTTATATGGCACTGTTATACTTCTCTTTAAATAGTTTATGAAGTTTCTCTCCTTTAAGGATCGAGAGCTAAAAAATGGCGGTATAGTCAAAGAAGCAACCCTCGACAGACAATAGCTATTGTCTCACGAGACTGCTGCAGGCAATCAGCAGCCATTGATTGACTGCAGCGGTCAAGTGATGTCCACCTGCCAGATTGTTACGCACCTGCCCAGGGTCCGAGCTTTGCTCCCCGATCTGCTGAACTCTGTTATGCTCCACATTGGGCTTTGCAGATGACCCAGGGTGTTCCAATGAGATCATCTAGCTGGGCCTATATAAAGCCTACCAAGACACGCACCTGTGTCTTGGTATTAAGACTTTTTAGTTGCTCCAAAGTTCTATCTGCCTGCAGCCTCGAGGACTTTTGCTACCTGTTCCCATTCTTCTGTCTGCTTGCTGTCTCCAGGACTTCAGCTAAATGTTCCTTGGCTGTTGTCTGTCTGTGGTCTCCAGGACCTTTAACTACATGTTCCCTGTCTTCTGTCTGCCTGCGGTCTCTAGGGCTTCAGCTAAATGTTCCTGGTCTCCTGTCCGCCTGCGGTCTCCAGACCTCTGCTACCCATTCCCAATGTCCAGTTCGCCTGCGGTCTACAGAACCTGTGCTACCTCTTTCTGATCTCCTGTCCGCCTGCGGTCTCCAGACCTCTGCTATCCATTCCCGATGTCCAGTTCGCCTGCGGTCTTCAGAACCTGTCCTACCTCCTTCTGATCTCCTGTCTGCTTGCGGTCTCCAGACCTCTGCCACCTGTCCTGGCCTCCTGTCCACCGCCCCATGGACTCCTAAGCCCGATATCAGCAGAAATTTCAGTAAATAAATTACAGGTCAATGCCACCATCACATGAATCCAGACAAATACAGAAGGAAGAAATATATATACAGTATTACACACTAAACCTGAATAAATTGTAGAACTCCATGAAGAGGGAACGTGCTGTGATGTCTTAGTGATTATTGCTATGGTCGTGGTCTAGTTCGGGATTTTGCTGCTCTTCCACTTTAGACATCGCTCTCAGTGATACAATATGCAGCAATCTCCCTCTTGAAGGAAAGAGAGGCAGCTGTCTGCTAAAGGCCGGAAGCAACTTCTTACATGAGACTAACATTTGACCTGCAATATTATGTTTCCATCTTCTCTACATAACTGGAATACAAATGACATCATTTTATGGCTTCACTATTAGGAAGTTATTATGTCTACCCAAATATGACCTTCATTGTGTTGAGGAACCAACCAGTTTCCCCTAACAGAAGCTAAAAACCTAATCGAAAGCCTAAAAGTAACATTCTCAGAGTGCAGGGATTTATCGGGATAACCGAATACATATCAATTGTCAAGAATGATCAATTAAATACCTAACTGCAATTAATAAGATCCATTCTACATTTCAGACTTTCATATTTTAAGAATTTATCTAGGACTATTTGTGTTTTTAACAATGGGTCTAAAAACTGTCAGGTAGTTGCTACCTACCTGCCTGTTGTGACCGGCTCCAATCTCTGCTAGCAACGAGTGGTCACAGGCCGCTCCTGCCAGCGATTCAGCAGCTTCTGTCACGTCGACAGTGCAGCTCCTTCACTTCCGCTCTGTTCTGTCGACGTGACGTAGGAGTTGCAGTATTGATGCATCGGGGAGGTTGCAGACTATGAATCGTGCAGCAGCATGCATCCCACAGGCAATATGCAAACTCCAGCCACTAAGATGCGCAGAATACACAGAGCCAGGTAGCCTTGTAGTTATCTCCCAGTGAATTCTTAGATTATGGCTATGCAATGGTCACTCAGGAGAAAGCATATCTTTTTTTTTTTCCATGGAAATATCTAAATAGCCATTTTAATGCTGATAATATGATGCATATAAGCTACGGATCATATTTCATGTTTTCATTATATGGCTGATTCATCCAACTATTCAAAATAACTATATGGAAACAGCATGTGGTATGAGAGCGTCACACTGTGCAATTTTAGGATAAAATGTAAGCTTTGTCTGATGTAAAGAAAAAAAAATTCTACAAACAGGCAAAAAATTAAAGTTCTAAAATGTTTAAAATGTTAGTGATGGATCTCCCAAATAGCCCCAATGATCAGGAGTTTGAAGGTCCTTTGAGTCTGTATTATCCAACCATTCCAAAAATAGTTCTAAAAGTTCTATAGAAATGCATTTTCTTGCAGCCCTCATCTCCAACAAAAAAGGTTAAAATTGCTTTTGGCATATATACCAGTTTAATATGTACAGAAACTGCTCTAATTTTCATACTCTATAAGTTACCATTTACGTGTAATTTTTTCCAGCACTGTACGTGCTAAAACGCCCCTTCTTTCACTCCCCAAAATGCATTGCACTTGCCATTCACCAATTGCTTTCCCTGCCCACCTTTCTTTATGCTTGTTTTAAATCTAACATACAGGAGAGCAGGAGCAGAGAGAAAAAGTCCTGCCCTCACTTCCTGAAGAAAGATCATGTCCCACACCCACTTCCTGGAGAAAGACAAAAACCCACCCTACTTCCTGTAGAAAGACAAACACCTGCCCCCACTTCCTGTAGAAGGACAAAACTCCACCCTACTTCCTGTAGAAAGACAAAACCTGCCCCCATTTTCTGCAGAAAGACAAAAACCTGCCCTCACTTGCTGAAGAAAGATCATGTCCCATACCCACTTCCTGGAGAAAGACAAAAATCCATCCTTCTTCCTGTAGAAAGACAAAAACCTGTCCCTACTTCCTGTAGAAAGATAAAGTCCCACCCCCACTTCCTGTAGAAAGACAAACGCCTGCCCCCACTTCCTGTAGAAAGACAAAAACCTGCCCTAACTTTCTGTAGAAGGACAAAAACCTACCCCCACTTCCTTAAGAAAGATAATGTCCCACACCCACTTCCTGGAGAAAGACAAAAACCCACCCTACTTCTTGTAGAAAGACAAAAACCTGCCACACTTCCTGTAGAAAGCCAAAACCCGCTCCCACTTCCTGTAGAAAGACAAAAACCTGCCCCCACTTTCTGTAGAAAGACAAAAACTGCCCTCACTTCCTGAAGAAAGATAATGTCCCACCACCACTTCCTGTAGAAAGACAAATACCTGCTCCCACTTCCTGTAGAAGGACAAAAACCTGCCCCCACTTCCTGTAAAAAGATAAAGTCCAACCCTCATTTCCTGTAGAAAGACAAAACACCTGCCCCCAGTTCCTGTAGAGAGACAAAGCCTGCCCCCACTTCCTGTAGAGAGACAAAGCCTGCCCCCACTTCCTGTAATCAGTCTTGGTGTCTCTGCTGCTGAATACAGATTACACTTGACAACAGGCAATGGACAGCAAGTTACACAAAAAGGAGACACCTATTGGCCGGTGTGTAGCCCTGGTGTGTGAAGGCACACGCAGTACCCTGGAGGATGTGTGGAGAGATAGCAGTTTAATGCTAAATGAACATTCATTCCAACATGCACTTAGACACGCCCACAGGTTTATAAGCTTGTGACATCAGCAGGGAGTGTTCAGTCAGAGAGTGTCCTGTTTTCAGTCAGTTCAGTTTGTCTGAGGAGACAGTCAGTCAGCGAGAAGTCTGTGCAGGAGAGAGGAGTGAGCTGCAGATAATTCAGACGCCTGTCTAGAGGACGGTAGAGGTTCAGAGACGTGCTCCTGCCTAAAAGTATTACTGGTATTCTGCTAGCAAGCTCTGGAAGGAACTAAGAAGGAACTGACTGATATATATATCTGTGAAGTGAGGGATGCTTATGCTACCAGCACGGGCAAGGCGAAAGGCACAGTGGTAGATATTGTGAGTGCTTTAGGATTGGAAGTCCTGCACTGTTAACCGGTTACTGGGACCGAAGCATCACCATAGCTTCATGCATGGTGGTAGAAGAACCAGATTTATTGGAGGGAACTACGCTTCATGCTAGTTGGACTCGTCATATTGGAAGTAAAGGAGGCCCCTAACTTGCCCAGCTGCTATCTCGAAATACATCCTCCTTGGATCAGCCTCCCTGGGACCTGCTTGAACATCTTACAAGTAAAGGTATGGAAAGACGCTGACCGTGTGAGACTGTGTTCTTTATCCGCACTCGACTTCACAAATCCCATAGACTTTGAGGGACCAGTCCCACCTGTAGGGGACCCGACATCTAGCTGCCTCACCATCCCCTCAGAGATCTACAGCAGCGCTGGTACTAATTACCAGAATACTACAGGTGGCGTCACGAACTGTACATAAATCAATCCCCTGTAAATATATCCCCAACATACGCCAGACCGCCAGGGCCACAGACCGAGCCACAGCTACCTGTGACAAACCCCATAGACTTCCATGGGCTCGGCTCTGAGTACCCCATTGCCCTGGTAACCCACAATTGTGGTGGCGGGTCGACACAAAAACTTGGCGTCACGAACAGGATGCGAAACTCGCAAAATTGCGAGCCCTGCGTGCCTATGGAATTGTTTTAGTGAAAAAGACTGTTTGCTATTTTTGGCGCTAAAATCCGCCATTTTGCCGCCATATTCGCGCCCTCAGGCGCTGGAGAAGAAGGTGGGCGTACCTGTAAAAGCGCGCTGTTGCCTGGCTCCGCCCCCGGCTCTGACTCATCGGCAGGTCCTGCGACAGGAAGTGAACGCTCTGACATCAGAGCGCCTGCGACGAAGGTCCTGTCTCCACCGAAAAGGAATGAAGGAGATAGAGAGACGCTGGCGTGCCCTGAAACAGCGGCTGCTGAGGGACGCAGTGTTCTCTCCTACAAGCATAATGCCGTCTCCTGAATTCCCAAGTTCCCTGCTGAGGAAGGCTGAAGAGAAACCGGAGGCTGCCCCCAAAAGTACCGATCCTGATCCCACCGATGGAGCGGTGGAGGCAAAGGAGGTTGAGGAGGTACCGCCAGTTCCGGAACGCCCGCCCGGCCAGGAGGCCGCAGCAGATGATCAATCCCTGGTAGGGACACCGGCGGGGACCCAGCCGTCAATGATGGAGAGCGACTGGGAAGAGATGGAGCAGCGACAGCAGCAGGTTAGTGCGTCCTCAATTGAGCCATTGCGCACACCTGCTTCCTGCTCTGCATCACACCAGCATTGTGCGTCCTATTCCGCATCGCCCCCTGCGTACACCTCTGCATCGCAATCGGCGACCCAATCTACATCGCAAACTGCGGTTACAGCTGAATCGCCCCCTGCAACGCAAATTGAGACGCAGTCGGCGTCTCACGAGAAAGAGATACCCGTTGCGCCCCTGATGGTTCATACAAAGACTGTTGCGACCCAGACTCTGATCGCAGCACATGATCTGTTCGTCATGAGATCTAGGGATCATCGCATTGTTCCAGCCCCCGGGATGGAAAGTGTAACAGAAATTAATAAAGAGATGTGAAGAACGGTAGGACCCAGACAGGGTTTACCGCAGCTGAGAAGATGTATATAAGTTTTTATAAAAGTGAAAGTAGTTGTACCGTTAATATGAAAAATGTCTATTTGATACTTTGTGTATTTTTCTATGTTTAATGCAACGTTTAAGATATTCGTACCTCCCGGATGGGAAGAAGTTAATGTTTGTTGTTATGCATAAACAAAATTTTCTGTCTTCTTGTATTTCACAGCCCGGGAGTGCTGTCTTTTACCATGGGGGAATGTGTAGCCCTGGTGTGTGAAGGCACACGCAGTACCCTGGAGGATGTGTGGAGAGATAGCAGTTTAATGCTAAATGAACATTCATTCCAACATGCACTTAGACACGCCCACAGGTTTATAAGCTTGTGACATCAGCAGGGAGTGTTCAGTCAGAGAGTGTCCTGTTTTCAGTCAGTTCAGTTTGTCTGAGGAGACAGTCAGTCAGCGAGAAGTCTGTGCAGGAGAGAGGAGTGAGCTGCAGATAATTCAGACGCCTGTCTAGAGGACGGTAGAGGTTCAGAGACGTGCTCCTGCCTAAAAGTATTACTGGTATTCTGCTAGCAAGCTCTGGAAGGAACTAAGAAGGAACTGACTGATATATATATCTGTGAAGTGAGGGATGCTTATGCTACCAGCACGGGCAAGGCGAAAGGCACAGTGGTAGATATTGTGAGTGCTTTAGGATTGGAAGTCCTGCACTGTTAACCGGTTACTGGGACCGAAGCATCACCATAGCTTCATGCATGGTGGTAGAAGAACCAGATTTATTGGAGGGAACTACGCTTCATGCTAGTTGGACTCGTCATATTGGAAGTAAAGGAGGCCCCTAACTTGCCCAGCTGCTATCTCGAAATACATCCTCCTTGGATCAGCCTCCCTGGGACCTGCTTGAACATCTTACAAGTAAAGGTATGGAAAGACGCTGACCGTGTGAGACTGTGTTCTTTATCCGCACTCGACTTCACAAATCCCATAGACTTTGAGGGACCAGTCCCACCTGTAGGGGACCCGACATCTAGCTGCCTCACCATCCCCTCAGAGATCTACAGCAGCGCTGGTACAAATTACCAGAAGACTACAGGTGGCGTCACGAACTGTATATATATATCCCCTGTAAATATTCCCCCAACATACGCCAGACCGCCAGGGCCACAGACCGAGCCACAGCTACCTGTGACAAACCCCATAGACTTCCATGGGCTCGGCTCTGAGTACCCCATTGCCCTGGTAACCCACAATTGTGGTGGCGGGTCGACACACCGGCACTTTGGAGTTTTTTGGGGGCGTAAGACAACATACATAAGTGACTTACAAATTGTCTATTTATTGAATTATCTATGAAATGAGATCAAGTTGTCTGAAAATTCAGAGACCAGCTCACCAGGTCTTTAATACTCTTTGTGAACCATTTGTATGGATCAGCGTCACACTGATAAAGTTTATACTTGTGGGTACATGTCCCTGTAAATGTTAATTTTGCCAAATCACTTTTTTTCTTCTTTCTCAATAACTAAAATTCCATAATGAATGTGTTTGTCATTTTCATTACAGATTATCATTCGGCAGAAATTTCACGTTCCGGTTCCAAGGTAAATGATGTAAGGTTACCTTCTCTGCCAGTAATTCCCGGATTCTGTTCGCTTGTGTACGGAACTTCATCAGCTGGGATTCCAGGGCTACACATCTCTCTTCCCAGTCTATGGCTCCTTCACATTCCAGTTGCTCTGCCATGCTTGCTCTAAAAGAAAAAAAAAAAACGTAAAACATATAAACAGCATGAGTGGTCACTTTGTGACACAGTAAATGCTCCCTCCTCTACTTCCTGCAGTGGATCTGCTACAATGAGCCATCTGTGAGACCCAGTTGAATCCTGTTTCTTATTACCGATGCTATCATGAGGATTAGTCGAACACAGCTGGAAGAAAAGCAAGAATATAGCAAGAAAACATTGTATTCTTAAGAAAATAAACATAATTCAGAAGTGTGAACAGCTGATTGTATTAAACTGGGGGTTTCTATGAAGACCCCACCATGACCTAAAGCCATTTCTTCAATAGTTGACCACATAATAAAGACTGGACAGTTCCACTAAAGAAGTTTCTTCACTCTCACTAGACGATCACATCTACGATGTTCATATACCCTAATAGGATATATGGACAGTTGTTGTCTTGATCCGACAAAAATTTTTTGCTAAAACATTATTTTTTTAATTTGAGCTTATTGTCTCCCCTATCTAATTAAGTAACATATAAGTAACATACCGAAATTGACAAGAGCACAGCTCACTTGATTGTGTGCATATTGCAAAATCTCCGAATTCATAAGATTGCATGTTTTGCTTTCCAAAATTCTCCCGATTTAGGATTGTCGGGTTTTATATTTTAAATCAATTTTCTTTTGTTTTTTTGTCTTGAGCCATCCGTTGCCGTTTTTGCACTTAATTCTTTCAAATGGCGCACGGGGTTCATTCATTTTTGTGCAAAGTCAAAAATCATCTTTATTTTTTATCTTTTTACCTTTTTTTGGCAACTATTTTTTTAGTGAAAAAAGTAGCACCGATTACAAATACATAAAATCACTCCAGAAGGGGAATGAATGGAGTACATTTGATGAAAAATGTTTACGACTTTTTGAAAAGTCACAAATGATGAATTGGGCAAAAACATCTGGAAACTTAAACCTTGTCCACAATGGCTAACTAAAAAAAACAAAAACAGATCAACACATAAAAAGGTGATTTTAAAAAGGATGCATATGAAAAACAGGTGAAAAATACACAAAATTGACAAAAAAGGTGCAAAAGCACCAAAGAGTTTTTAAAACAAAAATCACTTTAGGAAATGCTCCTTATGCCGGGGTCACACTTGCGAGTGCAATGCGAGAAACTCATGCGAGTCTCTTGCCCGGGACCGGAGTGTGCGGCTGCATGAGAGACTGCTAGAGACTCGTGCGAGTTTCTCGAATTGCACTCGCAAGTGTGACCCCGACCCTATTTGGTGATTTCTTTCCTAGGGTATGTTCTTCAAGATGTCAGTGGAATCACTGAGTTTTCCAAGATGAAAAAGTGTCAGGAAAATGCCATGGTCATTTCTCTGAAGTGTCTTCGCCAGAGTATTTTCAGTTATTTTTTCTTTGCTCTGTATTTTTAAGTGCATATAGTAGATGAATTCCAAACAAAACCGCGTAAAGAATTTATTTCAAGGTTTCTGAAACGGTTAAAAGAAGTGACATAAGA
>JARQOD010000005.1:520360613-520455367 GCA_033576555.1 Oophaga sylvatica
AGGACAAAAACTGACCTACTGAATAAACTAGCAGCAATAGGTTCTCTACCAGAAGGAACCATCCTGGCCACCATGGATGTGGAATCTTTGTACTCTAATATCCCACACCAGGATGGATTAAATGCCTGCAAAGTCTTCATGGGAAACACCGGGAATGATGCTGATTCTGTGGTGAAACTCACAAAATTCATCCTCACCCACAATTACTTCGAATTTGACAACAAGATCTATCTTCAGGAGACTGGCACAGCTATGGGAAGTAAAATGGCTCCACAGTATGCAAATCTTTTCATGGCCAAGCTTGAAAGCGAATTTTTGTCCTCCTGCCCCATCAGGCCTCGGGCCTACTACCGCTACATTGATGACATTTTAATCATCTGGACGGAGTCTGAACAACAGCTAAAGACGTTCCATGAACAGTTCAATCAATTTCATCCCACCATCAACTTAACACTTAACTACTCCAGCACTGAAATTAACTTTTTAGACACCACCATTAAGCTAAAGAACAATGAAATAGAGACATCCCTGTATCAGAAGCCAATCGACCGTCCAACATATCTTAAATGGGACAGTTTCCATCCTAAACACATAAAAAACTCTATTGTCTACAGCCAAGCCATCAGATACAACCGTATATGTTCCAACCCCATGGATAGAGATGAACACCTTGGTCGCCTCAGAAAGACTTTTTTGAACCAGGGCTACCATCCAAGAACAATTGAAAACCAAATTACAAGAGCCACCAGAATATCAAGGAATCACCTGCTACATTACAAAGCTAAAGAAGAAAATAACCGGGTGCCTCTAGTGGTCACCTACAATCCAAGTCTGGAGATGCTAAGGGGAGCTGCACGGAAACTACAACCTTTACTACAAAAAGATGCCCGATTACAATCCATATTTCCAGACCCCCCACTACTATGTTTTAGGCAGCCCCCAAATCTAAGAAGCATCATTGTCAGAAGCTCCCTGTCCTCCCCAACAGCTGCAGGAACCTTTCCTTGCAGACAAAAGAAATGCAAGACCTGTACATCTATAATGACCACGGACAGGATAAAGATCCCCAACTCCCATCAGGACTACAAGATACCAGGTACTTTCAGCTGCATCACATCTAATGTGGTGTACCTAATTATATGTACTAAATGTCCAACTGGGGGTCTGTATGTGGGGGAGACCGGGCAAAAACTGAGAACAAGGATGAATTCTCATCGCCACACGATAAGAGAAAAAAGAATGGATTTACCTGTGGCCAAACACTTTTGTATGCCCGGTCATAGCATGACAGATATGGAATTACTTGTATTAAAATCTAACTTCAAATCTGAGAAGGATAGAAAAGTCTGGGAATATAAACTTATGATGACCTTTGACACTCTTAGTGCTAGGATGAATATATCCCAGAGTTTTATGTCGTTCTACAACAATTAAGGAATCTGCCTCCCTGACCTTTTAGGGTCATCACAACACAATACCAGACCCCAATCAGAGGGTAATAAAACCTTCACTCCTTATCTATGAACTAGTCATATTTATGTTAATCCCTCTGCCATAATGACAGTTCTGCTTCATGTCACTTGTCCTACCTATTGCATTTTTTCTGTGCTATTTTGTGTATAAATATGTGATTCTTCAGATGTTGTATTAGTCTATGCCTGATGAAGAGACCTGAGTAGTCTCGAAAGCTTGCAATTTGTTACCATCTTTTCAGTTAGCCATTAAAAGGTATCAACCACTGAGGACTCTCAAGTCTAAATATTTTTCTATCTACTGGCTAACACGGTACGAAGATACACATCTTTCCTATATCAACATAATCAAGACATTTACAACCCATGGCACTGTAACTAATCTCCCTGGATGTGGACGGCAGAGAAAAATTGATGAAAGGTTGCAACACAGGATATTCCAGATCGTGGATAATCAGCCCTAATCAAGTTCTAAAGAAATTCAAATTGTTCTGCAGGTGCATCAGTGTCAGCGCGAACTATCTGTCGACATTTGAAGAAATTAAATTCTATGGCAGGAGACCCAGGAGCACCCCACTGCTGAAACAGAGACATAAAAAAGCTACACTGCAGTTTGCCAAAAGGTATGTGAGTAAGCCAACATCCTTCTGGGAAAGTCTCTTATGGACAGATAAGACCAAGATAGAGCTTTTTGGTAAAGCACATCATTCTAGTGTTTACCAAAACCAGAATGAGGCCTACAGAGAAAAGAACACAGTACCTACAGTCAAATATGGTGAAGGTTCAAAGATGTGTTGCGGTTGTTTTACTGTCTCTTGCACTAGATGTGTGCATGGCATCATGAAATCTGAAGATTACCAACGGATTTTGGGTCGCAATATAGTGGACTTATGGGCTATTTCATTCTATACTTAATCTCATAAAATGCTGATTGTATTATTAGGATTATGCAGCAATACTGACACAGTCAAAGTGAGTACACCAGCCTCATCAGGTCCAATATATCTACTTAATAATGTATGCAGTTTTCATTGGGAAATCTGAGAACAGATCCACTTTAAGAAGTCCTTTGGTGTGAAATTGTCCATCTTGTAACTGGAGGCTCATCTTGGTTATGGCTGTCCATTACTTGATAATGATTTAAAGGGTTATTCTCATGTCACTGTTCCAGTGGTGTCAGCACTGTGTTATGCAAGTGACTTGCACGGCTTGTAAGCGCCGTCCTATTCACTGCTTGCACCGCTCTGCTCCTTCCAGTGTCAGATCATCTCACTGAGCTACCTTGTGCAAGAACTTGAAGAACTCAAGAACTGCTACATCCTCTTGTTGCTGTAGGAATTTTAAAGCATTGTGTTCTGCAGAGTTTTCCCTCCCTGGCCTATTTCCGGCCAGCAGTGGATTTATTAGGCAGCTCTTCCCTCCATACCTTGCCTGCGCTTAGATACTATTTTCAGTTTGTCACTAGTTCCCTGTCTAGGTGCATTTTTGTTTTGACACTCCTGTTACCAATCCGGCTTGTTTACTTATCTAGTCTGATCTCTCCGCCCCTCATCCCAGCTTTGTATTTTGAACCTGTGCTGCCCACCCCATCCTTGGACTGTCTGACCACATCTCTGTCTTCACCCTCTGTGCCTCGTAGTTGTGATTTTCACCCGCTGGTCAGCTGTTGCAGGTTCAGGGACTGCCCTGGAGTGGCACCTGGTGACTTCCCTAATGACCCAAGCTTATCCTCATTATCAGAGGCTCTAGTGAACACCAAGTAGTCACTTAGTTACGACTCTTCAGGGTAAGCACGGCCAGTGGTGCAATGGGTCCACACCCATTGTCATCACACACTGGCTTTCCCAGAGCCAGTTTCACTGCAGCCAATATCACGAGTTCCCCGTGACAGCCAGTGTCGACACCGCTGGAACAGCGCCAGCTCAGGATGTGAATATGAGTGTTATTATTTTACTGGGGGAAAACATAGGGATTCAGAAAGGGTTGTCTGAGTAGTGGACATCCCCTTTAAAGGAGTTTTCCCAACAAGGACAGAATATGCCATAAATGTCTGATCAATGTGGCTCCTACCTCAGCGACCTTCGCCTACATCGAGTGCAGGGGTCGTACCAGGCGGAAAATGACTGAATTGGTGGCCATGAGTTTGCTTGGCTCTGTCCATTCACTTCTATAAGTATTACGGACACTTCTCAAAGTAGGTGTTATGGATCTGCAACTATGGAATAGGACAGGAGGGGAAGAAGCTGACCCTGTACTGGGACTAGACTCGATCCCTACAAGGGGGCGGCCGACCTATTTCTTGTGAATAGGCCCACTGACATTTCCTAGTCTAGACTCGAGCGAAGACCTAAAGGTGGGGGAAGGGTATCCCTGAAAGATCTAGGGACTGGGAACAAAACATTGGTAACCTCCTAGCAGGGAAATAGAGGAAGCTGCAGTAACAAAAGGAAAAACAAAAAGATTAAGCAAGCAGAACTAGAGTTCACAGAACTGCACAAAGTTTAACACAAAAAGCTATCAAAGCTCCTAGCCAGAACTCTAGCGGATTAACACTGATGTCCAGCAAGGACTGGGAGGCAGGTGAAGGGTAATAAAGGGTGATACAATCACCTGACCAATGACAAGCCCAGCACCAGGGGAAAAAGACCAGCAGCCAGAAAACCACAACAAGATGGTGGATGGTCAAACTAAATAGATTCTAACAGTAGGTGACGGTTCCTCATATGGGACCCACATTTATCAAAGAATAAAGGGGCTAAACCACCTAAAACATTTCTAACCTATCCACATGATAAGTGATCAATATATGATTGGTGAGAGCTCAGCAGTTGTACAATCAGTAATTATGAGAGTGAGGGACCCATGTCTGCCATGTGATTGGAGCAGCAGAATGTATTTGGCATCATTGCCTTTGGGAGCGGTAGCCACACATGGGCACTACCTACCACTCCTGTTGACCAATAGAAATAAATGAAGAATTGGTCACACGTGTGTATTCCACATGGAACTGGGAAAAACTCAAGATCAACTTGGGAAAATAAATTGCTGTGTGTAGAACCGGCCATACTGTTGTTATGATGCTAGATCAAAGGTAAATCTAATAGGCTATTTCCAGGTCAGATACGAGATACGAACAATAGTCAATTCAACAAATCAGTTAAAGGGTTATATTATGATCATTCTTTAGGAGTGCTTTCTGCCTGCTGGGGGGCTATGTGCTCCTGAAGATTGACAGTTCAGGGACAACAGCATGGTTGTGCTGCTGATCGAAACTGTTCACTCTCTGATGCTGCATGCAGACACAGCTTTGCCTTTGCAGAGGGGCTGAAGCTTGGATATGGCAATCTTCTATGCCTCACTTGCAGATTCTAAAGCAAAGCGCTTGTAAGCATATGTAAATGAGCTGTTAAGATCTATGGGCCGGACATAGTGTCATGTGTGCATTGCCACGAAGATCGTCGCGATTGCACATTTTGACTTCTCACAGCTGAGTTGCTGTTTCTTTGTGTTTGGCAGCTAGGGAGTTAATTCTGTCTGTGCTCGGTGCTGGGACTGGGTGCAGTTTCTCCCAGCTGCAATTGATTATTTGTTGATTGGTTTCCTTTAAATTCCTGGTTGTCTGCTTGGGGAGTTGCCAGTGAAACCTTCATGCAGACCACAGATAGGAATGAATCTGTATAGACTTTAGTTGTGAGCTCCTTAGTTGTTCTAAGCTCAACTTGGTTAGAGTTTATTTCCCAGACCATTTATGTTCCTTTGGTGTTTGAGTGTGTATGCAAGCGAGTGTTATCCTGTCTGTCTTATATGTCTAATCTGTGTATTTAGCTAAGATCAGCCCATATCCCTTTGGTGGTAGTCAGGATCCTTCTTAGGACTGATTACAGGGTTCAGGGTCTGATAGGAGACAGGGTTAGGTTGGAGACTTGGACCTCTGAACCATTATCAGTACCTCCAAGGTGAGGGATTAGGTAGGACCCCAGTTTAGGGTCAGGTTAGATCCCGGTCCACCTCTTTCCTGTTTCAGCTCATCAAGTCCTCAAGATTAACCCTGAGTTCAGCAGATATCGTGTCAGGTAAATCTATTCTATACTTACATGCTGATGTTGCTATACTAGTTGTTGTATAGAGTGTTGTTCCTGTATTAATAGTTTACTGACATTGTATACATATCATTAGACAGCGTGACATTTTCACTGGCCTTAAAAATTATCTCCAGTTACCATGGATCCAGTAGCCCAGCTGGCTCTGCAGTTGCAGGGATTATCCATGGAGCTGACGGACATTAAGTCCAAAGTTTTGTCTCCCCTGGAGCAAACCAGAGTTGAACCTAAGGTTGCTCTCCCGGACAGGTTCACTGGTGGGCGAGACAAATTTTTCACCTTCCGGGAGGCATGTAAATTGTATTTTCGGCTTCGGCCTCGATCATCAGGGAGTGAGGAGCAGAGAGTGGGAATTGTTATCTCACTTCTGCAAGGGGACCCTCAATCCTGGGCATTTTCCCTTCCTCCGGGATCCCCGGCTCTACTGTCTGTAGAATAATTTTTTACTGCCCTGGGATTGGTATATGATGACCCAGATCGGGTCTCTCTTGCTGAGACAAAATTACGTAAGATACAGCAGGGAGATCGTCCGGCAGAGGAATTTGCTTCTGAGTTTCGTAGATGGGCCACAGATACTCAGTGGAATGACCCAGCTCTTAGGAGCCAGTTTTGTCATGGGCTTTCTGATAAATTAAAAGACGTTTTGGCTCAGTATGATTCTCCTCCTTCTCTGGAGGCTGCTATGGCCTTAGCTATCCGTACTGATAGACGGCTTCGGGAGAGGGGTGAGGTAACCCCACTCCCTGTTGTTTCTCCACCTACCACTAAAGTCCCTTATGTTGAGGTTCCCCTTGTCTGTTCGGATGAGCCTATGCAGTTGGGAGGGACATCATTTCGTAGGAGGGGATTGGCGGTACGCCGCAGGACTAGAAGATGTTTTTTCTGCAGGAAAGAGGGACATTTTGTTGGAGAATGTCCATCCCGTGCCTTGTTGAGCCAAAAGTCGCCGGAAAACTGTTAATCCCAGGTTGTGTGGTGGACGACAACCTGGGAGTATGTATTTCATCCGCCAGTTCTTCTCAGTTCCTTGTACCAGTGGAGGTGGTAGTTGGTACGAGAGTGGAGAGATTGTCTGTTCTTCTTGATAGTGGTTCCGGGGCTAATCTGGTTGACGCTCAGTTTGCTCAGGCTCAAGGTATGCATCTGAGTGTATTGGTCAAACCGATCCCTATATTCTCCATTGACGCCAGGCCTCTCGGCCAAGGTAGCTTTGTTCATGAGGTTCATAACATTGACCTTCGGGTAGGGGCAATACATAGGGAACAATTATCTTGTTATGTGTTGGAGGGTCTACCTACTCCCATTGTGTTGGGACTTCCTTGGTTGGTTAAACATAACCCTGTGATTAATTGGCAGTCCAGAGAAATAAGCCAATGGGTGAGTTTTGCAAAAGCAACTGCATGAACACAGTCATCAGTGCGGTCGTGCCTAGTACATTGCCTCCTTTTTTGGAGGATTTTGGGGATGTTTTCTCTGAGGAGGGGTGTCAGGAGTTGCCTCCTCATCGCGTGTATGACTGCTCTATTAATCTCCTTCCTGATGCTAAGTTGCCTAAAGCTAGGTTGTATAATCTTTCTGGTCCTGAGAGGCAGGCTATGAAAGATTATATTTCTGAAAGTCTGGCCAAAGGGCATATTAGACCTTCATCTTCCCCAGTAGCCGCGGGGTTCTTCTTTGTGAAGAAGAAAGATGGAGGCCTACGCCCTTGTTTGGATTTCCGCGAACTTAATCGGATTACTGTTCGAGATCCGTATCCACTCCCTCTTATTCCTGATCTCTTCAATCAAATTGTTGGCGCCAAATGGTTTTCTAAATTGGATCTCAGGGGGGCGTATAATCTGATTAGGATAAAAGAGGGGGATGAGTGGAAAACGGCGTTTAACACGCCGGAGGGACATTATGAGAACCTAGTCATGCCTTTTGGTCTGACTACTGCACCAGCAGTATTCCAACATTTTGTTAATGACATTTTTCGTCACCTTGTGGGGCTGTTTGTGGTTGTATATTTGGACGACATTTTAATTTACTCGCCAGATCTTGTGTCTCATCAGGAGCATGTGAGACAAGTGTTGCAGATCTTGCGAGACAATAAATTATACGCCAAACTGGAGAAGTGTGTATTTGCCGTACAGGAACTTCAGTTTTTGGGTTTTTTGGTGTCAGCCTCCGGTTTCCGTATGGACCCTGAAAAGGTGAGAGCAGTGCTTGAATGGGATCAGCCAGGGGATCTTAAGGCTCTGCAGCGTTTTTTGGGGTTTGCTAACTACTACCGGAAATTTATTTGTAATTTCTCATCTGTCGTCAAACCTCTCACTGACATGACAAGAAAAGGGACGGATTTTTCTAAATGGTCGGACAAAGCTTGCCAAGCCTTTTCCTCTTTGAAGAAATGTTTTGCTTCGGCACCCGTTCTCATCCAACCAGATGCATCTCAGCCGTTCATTGTGGAGGTGGATGCGTCTGACGTAGGGGTGGGTGCTATATTGTCCCAGGGTCCGTCCCCTGGTAAATGGCATCCGTGCGCTTTCTTTTCTAAGAAATTGTCGTCCGCCGAAAGGAATTATGATATCGGCAATAGGGAACTTTTGGCCATTAAGTTAGCTTTTGAAGAATGGCGTCACTTTTTGGAGGGGGCAGTCCACCCGGTTACCGTTATTACTGATCACAAGAACCTGTTGTATTTGGAATCCGCTAAGCGTCTGAATTCCAGACAAGCTCGATGGTCGTTGTTTTTTACCAGGTTTAATTTTGTCGTCACTTATCGCCCGGGGTCTAAGAATGTAAAGGCTGATGCCTTGTCTCGCAGTTTCCCAGGGGCCGGGAAAACGGATGACCCGAGTCCTATCCTTCAGGAGGGGGTGGTAGTGTCGGCTGTATTTTCTGAGCTTGAGGAGGAGGTGTTAGAGGCTCAGGGGGATGCCCCTGCAGGACCTCCAGGGAGACTGTTTGTCCCAAATCTGTTGAGACAAAAGGTTATTGAGGCACATCATAATTCTGCTCTAGCAGGACATCCAGGGAGTAAGGCTACTTTAGATCTCCTTTCTCGCCGGTTTTGGTGGCCTAATGCTAATAAAGATGTTATAACTTTTGTCGCGTCATGTGGGGTGTGTGCTCGCTCTAAAACCCCTCATACCCGTCCGTCTGGGACCCTTTTACCCTTGAAACTTCCGGAGCGTCCATGGACTCATTTATCTATGGACTTCATTACGGACCTTCCTCCGTCGTCAGGGAATACTGTCATACTGGTGGTTGTTGACAGGTTCAGTAATATGGCACATTTCGTTGCTCTTCCTGCACTCCCTAATGCTAAAACTCTGGCGCAGGTGTTCATTAGGGAGATCGTTAGACTTCATGGGTTGCCTTCTGATGTGGTGTCAGATAGGGGGTCTCAGTTTGTGTCCAAATTTTGGAGGGCATTTTGTTTACGTCGGGGGATGCAATTGTCATTTTCCTCGGCTTTTCATCCGCAGACCAATGGTCAGACAGAGCGTCTGAATCAGAGCTTAGAGACATATCTCCGGTGTTTTGTCTCAGAGAACCAAGAGGACTGGTCTTCTTTCTTGCCTCTGGCAGAGTTCGCTCTTAACAACAGGCGGAGCGAGTCCACTGGTAAGTCCCCGTTTTTTGGGGCATATGGTTTTCATCCCCAGTTTTGTACTTTCAATGGGGGGGGCCCTTCTGGGGTTCCTGAGGAGGAGCGTTTCTCGTCGTCACTTGCTTCTGTGTGGAGAGGTGTATTGAATAATCTGAGTGCGATGGGGAACCGTTACAAACGTATGGCTGATAGGAGGAGAGTTTCTGGTCCAGATCTGAATGTGAACGATCTGGTATGGTTGTCTACCAGGAATATAAAACTTAAAGTGCCCTCCTGGAAACTGGGTCCCAGATTCATCGGGCCGTACAGGATCAGTTCCATAATTAATCCTGTGGCATTTCGTCTGGACCTCCCTCCTACGTTTAAAATTCATAATGTGTTCCACAAGTCATTACTTAAAAGGTATGTGGCACCAGTCATACCGTCACCTCTACCTCCTCCTCCTGTGTTGGTCAATGGTAACTTGGAATTTCAAGTATCAAAGATCATTGACTCACGTCTGAATCGCCGGTCCCTTCAGTACTTGGTGCATTGGAAGGGGTATGGTCCAGAGGAGAGGACGTGGGTCCCTGCGTCTGATGTTAACGCAGATCGTTTGGTTCGGACCTTCCACAGAACTCACCCGGGCAGGCCTGGCCCTGAGGGTCCGGAGGCCCCTCGTAGAAGGGGGGGTACTGTCATGTGTGCATTGCCACGAAGATTGTCGCGGTTGCACATTTTGACTTCTCACAGCTGAGTTGCTGTTTCTTTGTGTTTGGCAGCTAGGGAGTTAATTCTGTCTGTGCTCGGTGCTGGGACTGGGTGCAGTTTCTCCCAGCTGCAATTGATTATTTGTTGATTGGTTTCCTTTAAATTCCTGGTTGTCTGCTTGGGGAGTTGCCAGTGAAACCTTCATGCAGACCACAGATAGGAATGAATCTGTATAGACTTTAGTTGTGAGCTCCTTAGTTGTTCTAAGCTCAACTTGGTTAGAGTTTATTTCCCAGACCATTTATGTTCCTTTGGTGTTTGAGTGTGTATGCAAGCGAGTGTTATCCTGTCTGTCTTATATGTCTAATCTGTGTATTTAGCTAAGATCAGCCCATATCCCTTTGGTGGTAGTCAGGATCCTTCTTAGGACTGATTACAGGGTTCAGGGTCTGATAGGAGACAGGGTTAGGTTGGAGACTTGGACCTCTGAACCATTATCAGTACCTCCAAGGTGAGGGATTAGTTAGGACCCCAGTTTAGGGTCAGGTTAGATCCCGGTCCACCTCTTTCCTGTTTCAGCTCATCAAGTCCTCAAGATTAACCCTGAGTTCAGCAGATATCGTGTCAGGTAAATCTATTCTATACTTACATGCTGATGTTGCTATACTAGTTGTTGTATAGAGTGTTGTTCCTGTATTAATAGTTTACTGACATTGTATACATATCATTAGACAGCGTGACACATAGATCTCCCTGAGAATCTGCCTTCAGAGCTTATTTTAAATAAAAGGAGGCATTACCAGTGTGAGACATGTAATGACTGACAGTCTGCTCTACAGATCTACATCGGATCGCAGATATCAAGGTACACACATTGACAAAATTGTTGGTACCTTCGGTTAAAGGAAGAAAAACCCACAACAGTCACTGAAATAACTTGAAACTCACAAAAGTAATTTTCAACTTAAATTTAATGAATATCAACTAATGAAGATAGACATTGCTTTTTGGATCAAGAGAAAAATAAAAAAAATAAACTAATGAAACTGGCCTGGAGTAAAATGATGGTTCCCTTAACTTAATATTTTGTTACCCATCTTTTTGTGGCTATCACTGCAAACAAAAGATTCCTGTAAGGCCGGGATCACACATGCAAGGTGTCATGACCCAGGACGGGGTTTTGTCTTTGCCCCGTCCTGGTCAGACTGGGGTTAATGGTTTCAGCCTCTCTCTGGCAGAGGGCGGCTATTTAGTTGCCAATTGACCTAGGTCTGGTGTCAGTTATACTCCTGCCCTCGGCTAAGTTAGTTGACCTCCTGTGTGCCTGTGCCTTGTGCCTGATCTTGTTGCTTGTTTGGTTGTGACCCGGTCCGTCTCTTCGTTGTGAGTTTGTCTACTGTCTTGGTACTGTGTATTTGCCCGTTCTGGTTTTCTGATCCCTTGGCTACGTTCTGGTTATTCTCTGCCTGCTCCACTTGTACTGCGTTGCTCCCTCTGTGTATGACCTGGCTATCCTTACTATCCGTTTTGTCTATGCCCCTTGGTAACTCTGTCCTGTAGTTACCCTTCTAGGAGTTTTCCTTCTGCTCATAGCTCTCTGGAGCTTAGGCCACGCCCATCAGCAGTCACGTGCTTAAGGTCCTCTGGCCTGAAACAATCTCTGTCTGTTACTGCCTTCTCTGAGAGACCTGTGACCCTTGGCAGTCACATGCTTAGGGTCCTGTTAGTCTGAAGCACGCATCTTCACCGCTACTGCCCCGCTCCACAGGTATCTTTGAGTGCAGTCTGTCTTATTCAGGACATGCGCACTAGCTCAGTGAGCAAGTGCAGTGCGGTGTTCGTGATATTATAACTGACCGCTACCTTTTTTTTTTTTCTCCTGTGTGTGTTATGGATCCTATGTATGCCCTTTCTGAGCAGGTAAAGCACCTGACTCAGATGTCTCAGAAACTGAATGAGGAACAACGAGCTCTGTCTCAGTCTCAGCAGCTGATGGCTGACACTGTGCAGGGGGCTTTATCATCTGGTGCTCATGGGACAGGGGTTCTAGATGTTACATTAGTTTCCCCAGAGCCCCCGGTTAAATTACCAGATACCTTTTCCGGAGATAGAAAGGAATTTAAAGTTTTCAAAGAGGGCTGTAAGCTTTTTTTTTCTTTAAGACCGCACTCTTCTGGGGATGAAAGTCAGAGGGTGGGGGTCATTATGTCTCTGTTAAGGGGAGCCCCCAGGCTTGGGCTTTTTCCCTTCCTACCACTGCCCTGAGAGAATGACTGTGGATGCATTTTTTGAGGCCCTGGGGCATATTTATGATGAGCCTGATCGAGTGCTGATGGCTGAGGACATGGTGATGAGTGTATGTCAGGGGAAGCACTCAGCCGAGTGGTTTTGCTCAGAGTTCAGACGCTGGGCTGCTGAGGTCTGTTGGGATGATGCCGCCCTCCGGGGCTTGTTCCGTAGAGGCCTGCCTGAACGTCTGAAAGATGCCTTGGCACTTCACCCTCCGCCTGATTCTCTGGAGGACGCCATGACGCAGGCCGTCCGAATGGATCGCAGGCTGCGGGCGAGAGGTGTGATGCAGGTTGAGACACCATTTTTCTCCAGTGGAAGGGGAGCCAGTCCTGTATTGGAGTCCATGGAGATGGGAGCCATCGACCTCAAAGAGAAAGAAAGGAGACGGAGGCGTTTAGAAAAGCTGTGTTTTTACTGCGGTGATCCTGGACATTGGAAAAAGAACTGTCCCTCCTGCCCACCGACTAACAAGCGACTGAGTCTGGGTGATCATCGTGGAGGTCACTCAGACTCTCAGGTACCCTTTCCTTCATTTTCTAAGATACTGTTAAAGGTGGAACTTGGTGTGAAGAACTGCTTTTTCCTTACTTCAGCTTTTGTGGACTGTGGGTCATCCTTGAACCTGATTGACTCTAAGCTGGTGGCCAGCTGTAGATTAGGGACAGTTAGGTTGGAGACTCCTATAAAAATAATGGCCATTGATTCTACACCTCTCACCAAGGACGGTGTCCATTTTGTCTCTGAAGAATTCACCCTCAGGGTGGGGGCCCTTCACCGGGAGCGTATGTCATGTTTTGTTTTGGATAACCTCTCTGCTGGCCTGGTGTTAGGGTTTCCCTGGTTGCAACGGCATAACCCGATTATTGACTGGGATTCCCGTGATATTGTTAAATGGGGATCTAATTGTTCTGAAAGATGTCTTGCTACTGTGTCTGTGTCGTCCGTTGGTCTGGAAGGTATTCCGGAGTACCTGAAGGACTATGCGGACGTTTTCTCTGAAAAAGAGGCTGAAGTTTTACCACCACACCGCCCATTTGATTGTGCCATTGACCTGGTTCCAGGTACTAAATTGCCCAAGGCCCGCTTGTATAACCTCTCGGGTCCCGAGCGGGCTGCTATGAAAGAATACATTTCCGAGAGCCTTCGTAAGGGACACATTCGTCCTTCTGTTTCCCCCATGGCGGCGGGGTTCTTTTTCGTTAAGAAAAAAGACGGTGGTTTGCGCCCATGCCTCGATTTTCGAGAGTTAAATAAGATAACTGTGAGAAATACTTACCCCCTCCTACTTATTCCTGATTTGTACAACCAGTTGTCTGGGGCTAAGTGGTTTTCGAAATTGGATCTGCGGGGGGCATATAACCTTATCCGGGTCCGGGAGGGGGATGAGTGGAAGACTGCTTTTCTCACTACTGAAGGGTTGTTTGAAAACTTGGTCATGCCTTTCGGTCTGACCAACGCACCAGCAGTCTTCCAAAATTTTATTAATCATGTGTTCTCTGACTTTATTGGGCGTTTTATGGTTGTGTATTTGGATGACATTCTTATCTACTCGCATGATAAACAAACTCACAATGATCATCTTTGGGCAGTTCTCCAAAGGCTCCGGGAGAACTGTCTCTTTGCTAAGCTAGAGAAATGTTCATTCTTCGTTCAGGAACTGTCATTTCTGGGGTTCATTGTGTCTGCTGAGGGGTATCGCATGGATCCTAATAAGGTGCAGGCCATTGTTGATTGGGTACAACCTTGTGATTTGAAGGCTCTGCAGCGTTTCTTAGGATTCACAAATTACTATCGCAAGTTTATAAGGGGGTTCTCGCAGGTAGTTAAACCTCTCACAGATCTGACTCAAAAGGGGGCTGATGTCAAGAATTGGTCAGCCGCAGCGGTGGCGGCGTTTCAGTTCTTAAATAAATGCTTCATGTCTGCTCCGGTTCTTATTCAACCGGACCCGTCTGAACCATTTATTGTTGAGGTGGACGCCTCGGAGGTGGGGGTGGGGGCAGTGTTGTCCCAGGGACCCACCACTTTGACTAATTTGAGACCCTGTGCCTTTTTCTCTAAGAAATTCTCTCCTGCGGAGAGAAACTATGATGTTGGGAATCGAGAACTTCTGGCCGTGAAGTTGGCCTTTGAAGAATGGAGGCATTTTTGGAGAGTGCTGTCCATCCTATTACCGTGGTTACGGACCACAAGAACCTAGCTTACATTGAGTCTGCTAAAAGGTTGACTCCTAGACAGGCAAGATGGTCGCTTTTTTTTTCCAGATTCCAGTTCTCCATCACTTTTCGGCCAGGATCCAAAAATGTCAAGGCTGATGCCTTGTCACGCAGTCTGGATCCGGTGTCTCCCCCCGAACCTCCATCCTCCATTCTTCAGCCTGGGGTGGTGGTGGCATTTGTTTCTGCTGGGTTGGAGCAGGAGATTCGGGAAGCTCAGTCTCTTGCCCCTCCGGCTAAGCCGGTGGATAAACTTTTTGTACCAGTTCAATTTCGTCTCAGGGTCCTTCGGGAATTCCACGACTCAGTTCTGGGTGGACATCCTGGAATCTCGGCTACCCGGAGGGCCATCTCTAGAATATTCTGGTGGTCTTCTTTAGCCTCTGATGTTGGGGAATTTGTGTCTGCTTGTGGGGTATGTGCCCGTGCGAAGCCCCCCCATAACCGGCCGACCGGGGAATTGGTGCCACTGCCAATTCCTGATAGACCATGGACCCATTTGTCCATGGATTTTATCACCAACCTTCCTCCTTCCAAAGGGGTAATACCGTCATTTGGGTAGTGGTGGACAGGTTTAGTAAACAAGCACATTTTGTACCCTTGTCGGCTTTACCTAATGCAGAAACGTTGTCCAGATTGTTTGTTGAGCATGTGGTGCGGTTGCATGGGGTACCCTTGAATGTGGTGTCTGATAGGGGGGTACAATTTGTTTCCAGATTTTGGAGGGCATTTTGTAAGAGGTTGAGTATTGATCTGTCTTTTTCATCCGCTTACCATCCAGAGACTAATGGGCAGACTGAGCGGACCAATCAGTCTTTAGAGCAAATCCTGCATTGCCTGACCTCAGCCCGACAGGATGATTGGTGTACTGCGTTACCTTTGGCTGAGTTCGCGTTTAACAACCGCACTAACCAGTCTACGGGCACATCTTCCTTTTTCTGCAATTATGGGTTTCATCCACATTTTGGGGAGTTCTCCCGTTTGGACTCTGGGTGTCCTGGGGCGGATGGGACAATACAGCGGTTGGGGGAGTTATGGCAGGAGGTCCAAAGGAACATTACGAAGGCTCAGTCTAAATATAAGTTTTTTGCTGACAAAAAACGGTCTGTGGGGCCGGTGTTCCAGGTTGGGGATAAGGTATGGTTATCTACTAGGAATATAAGGCTCAAAGTCCCCTCTGCGAAACTTGGACCTAAATTTATTGGTCCTTATGAAATTACGGAAGCAGTTAACCCGGTGGCATTTCGGTTGCGTCTCCCTCCGTCTCTACGGATTCCCAACGTTTTCCATAGGGCCCTTTTGAAACCTGTGGGGTCCTGTAGGGAAGGATCGTTGTCTTCCCCACCACCGGTTTTGGTAGATGGGCAGTCTGAGTACGAGGTGGAACGAATTCTTGACTCTAGGTTTGTCCGTCGTGCTCTTCAGTATCTGATACATTGGAAAGGCTACGGTCCAGAGGACCAGTCGTGGGTTCCTGCCCGATCTGTTCATGCGGATCAGTTGGTCCGGGCCTTTCATGCCAGGTGTCCTGAGAAACCCGGGGGTCCGGTGGCCCCCCGTTGAGAGGGGGGTGCTGTCATGACCCAGGACGGGGTTTTGTCTTTGCCCCGTCCTGGTCAGACTGGGGTTAATGGTTTCAGCCTCTCTCTGGCAGAGGGCGGCTATTTAGTTGCCAATTGACCTAGTTCTGGTGTCAGTTATACTCCTGCCCTCGGCTGAGTTAGTTGACCTCCTGTGTGCCTGTGCCTTGTGCCTGATCTTGTTGCTTGTTTGGTTTTGACCCGGTCCGTCTCATCGTTGTGAGTTTGTCTACTGTCTTGGTACTGTGTATTTGCCCGTTCTGGTTTTCTGATCCCTTGGCTACGTTCTGGTTATTCTCTGCCTGCTCCACTTGTACAGTCATGGCCAAAAGTTTTGAGAATGACACAAATATTAATTTTTACAAAGTCTACTGCTTCACTTTTTCTAATGGCAATTTGCATATACTCCAGAATGTTATAAAGAGTGATCAGCTTAACAGCAATTATTTGCAAAGTCAATATTTGGCTAGAAAATGAACTTTATCCCCCAAAACACATTTCAACATCATTGCATCCCTGCCTTAAAAGGACCAGCTAACCTCTTTTCAGTGATTGCTCTATTAACACAGGTGTGGGTGTTGATGAGGACATGGCTGGAGATCAATCTGTCATGATTAAGTAAGAATGATACCACTGGACACTTTAAAAGGAGGCTGGTGCTTGGCATCATTGTTTCTCTTCTGTTAACCATGGTTATCTCTAAAGAAACATGTGCAGTCATCATTGCAATGCACAAAAATGGCCTAACAGGGAAGAGTATCGCAGCTAGAAAGATTGCACCTCAGTCAACAATCTATTGCATCATCAAGAACTTCAAGGAGAGAGGTTCCATTGTTGCCAAAAAGGCTCCAGGGCGCCCAAGAAAGACCAGCAAGCGCCAGGACCATCTCTTAAAAGTGTTTCAGCTGCGGGATCGGGCTACCAGCAGTGCAGAGCTTGCTCAGGAATGGCAGCAGGCAGGTGTGAGTGCATCTGCACGCACTGTGAGGCGGAGACTCTTGGAGCAAGGCCTGGTCTCAAGGAGGGCAGCAAAGAAGCCACTTCTCTCCAGAAAAAACATCATGGACAGACTGATATTCTGCAAAAGGTACAGGCAGTGGACTGCTGAGGACTGGGGTAAAGTTATTTTCTCTGATGAATCCCCTTTTCGATTGTTTGGGACATCAGGAAAACGCCTCATTCGGAGAAGACAAGGTGAGCGCTACCACCAGTCTTGTCTCATGCCAACTGTTAAGCATCCTGAAACCATTCATGTGTGGGGTTGCTTCTTAGCCAAGGGAATCGGCTCTCTCACAGTCTTGCCTAAAAACACATCCATGAATAAAGAATGGTACCAGAATGTCCTCCAAGAGCAACTTCTCCCAACCCTCCAAGAGCAGTTTGGCGATCAACAATGCCTTTTCCAGCATGATGGAGCACCTTGCCATAAAGCAAAGGTGATAACTAAATGGCTCAGGGAACAAAACATAGAGATTTTGGGTCCATGGCCTGGAAACTCCCCAGATCTTAATCCCATTGAGAACTTGTGGTCAATCATCAAGAGACGGGTGGACAAACAAAAACCTAACAATTCTGACAAAATGAAACCATTGATTGTGCAAGAATGCACTGCTATCAGTCAGGATTTGGTCCAGAAGTTGATTGAGAGCATGCCAGGGAGAATTGCAGAGGTCCTGAAGAATAAGGGTCAACACTGCAAATATTGACTTGCTGCATTAACTCATTCTAACTGTCAATATAAGCTTTTGTTACTCATATGTTTGCAATTATTATATTTCTGTCTGTGATAAAAACATCTGTCAAACACACATAAAAACCACAGGGCAGCAGTTCATGTGAAAATATAATATTTGTGTCATTCTCAAAACTTTTGGCCATGACTGTACTGCGTTGCTCCCTCTGTGTATGACCTGACTATCCTTACTATCCGTTTTGTCTATGCCCCTTGGTAACTCTGTCCCATAGGTACCCTTCTAGGAGTTTTCCTTCTGCTCATAGCTCTCTGGAGCTTAGGCCACGCCCATCAGCAGTCACGTGCTTAAGGTCCTCTGGCCTGAAACAATCTCTGTCTGTTACTGCCTTCTCTGAGAGACCTGTGGCCGGCGCCGCCCCTTGGCAGTCACATGCTTAGGGTCCTGTTAGTCTGAAGCACGCATCTTCACCGCTACTGCCCCGCTCCACAGGTATCTTTGAGTGCAGTCTGTCTTATTCAGGACATGTGCACTGGCTCAGTGAGCAAGTGCAGTGCGGTGTTCGTGATACAAGGAAATCGTCCGACACTCACATATGAAATCCCAGCTCTGGCGCCTGCACTCGTAAGTGGAGCGAGTGGCTGCATAGAAATACATGCAGCCGCGCACTCCACTCCCGAGTGCCGGCACCAGAGCTGGGATTTCACATGCGAGTGTCGGACGATTTCCTCGCATGTGTGATCCCGGCTTAATTCACAAAGAGACCTCTGCCCCCGTCCACAGGTATTTGGCCCTCTCCTCGTAAGCAAACTATTCCCTGTGTCTCAGATGTCAAAGTGACTTCTCCAGACTGCAGATTTCAGCTCCTTCCACTGATGTTCAATAGGATTTATATCAGGGCTCATAGAAGCCTCTTCAGAATAATCCAATGATTTGCTCTCAGCCATTCTTGGATGGTTAAGCTGTGTGTCTTGGGTCATTGTCCTGCCAGAGGACCCATGACCTGCGGCTCAGACAAACCTTTCTAACACTGGGCAGTTTATTTTGTTTCAGAATGCCTTGACAGTCAAATGGAGATTCTGATTTGGCTTTTATCCTAAGTCATATTACAAGACTCGTTAAAGGGTTGATTGTGACTTGTAGGATCGCTACTTCCAATAGGTGGCGCTATAGAGTACAAGTCCTCTTTGTTTGAACAGGCAATTTGCATATTGACAGTCTTGAGATTTCATTGTATACTGCACAAATTCAAGACAACCTGTGACAGAGGAAGCAAAGCAGCCCCAAAACACAATCAAGCCTCTTCCATGTTTCACAGTAGGCACAATGTTTTTTTTTTTTGCAGGCTTCGTTTTTGAATATAGAGCTGATGTGATGTCAAAAAAGCTCCAGTTGTGTCTCATTTGTCCTCTGGACATTCTCATAGAAGCTTTGTGGCACATCAATATGCATTTTAGCAAATTCTAGACTCACTTTTTTAGGATTTGCTTTCAACCATGATTTTCTCCTTGCTCACCTTCCATGAAGTCCACTTTGAACAAGACAGCGACAGATCGTGCAATCTGACACTGATGTACCTTGATCTCGAACTCTTATCTTTTTTTCTGGGCTCTTTGGTTACCATTTATATTGTCCGTCTCTTCAATTTGTCATAAATTTTCCTCTTGTGGCCACATCCAGGGAGTTAGGCTACAGTCCCATAGACCTTAAACTTCTGAATATTATACATAAAAGTAGTAACAGGATCATCAAGCTGTTTGTAGATGATCTTTTAGACTTTACCTTTAAGATGTCAAATTTTTCTAATTTACCGAGACAACGCTTTCCTTTTCTTTCTTTGCTCCATGTTCAGTATGCACACAATAAAACAGCACAGTGACTACTTTTCACCCTTCAAATAGGTGTTTAGTGTTGTAAATACCCGTGATGCCCCTCCATGTTCAGTGTACACACACCATGATACCAAACAGCACAGTGACTACTTTTCACCCTTCAAATAGGTGTTTAGTGTTGTACATACCTGTGATGCTGCTCCATGTTCAGTGTATACACACCATGATACCAAACTGCATAGTGACCACTTTTCACCCTTCAAATAGGTGTTTAGTGTTGTAAATACCCGTGATGCCCCTCCATGTTCAGTGTACACACACCATGATACCAAACAGCACAGTGACTACTTTTCACACTTCAAATAGGCGTTTAGTAACACCTGTGATGCCAATTACAGAACAGACCTAAGTTTAACATGTCCTTAGTTATGATCAAATTATTTCCAATGTTTTCTAAGGGTACCATCATTTTTTCTCCAGGCCATGTTAATTTTTTTTTTCTGTTGAGCCAAAATTCAAAAACAAAGTCTGATTTTTATGAGTTGATATTCAGGAAATAATTGAAAATCACTTTTGTCAATTTCAAGTTACTTCAGGCACCATTGTGGTTTTTTTTCTTAGTTTAACAGAAGGGTACCAACAATTTTGTCCTTGCGTATCACTTTATATAAGGTTCTACGCCCTTATAGACAGTTTAGCAGGGTTGATCCTACTGACAGATTTCCATTAACACAATCTAAAGAAGCAATATTTTACAATATACCATCAACACAGATCAAGATTCGCTGCAGTATCTTGTCTTATTATGTTATGTGTATTATTATTATTATTGGTAATAGTAATATTTCGCTATAGTTATTACAAATATTTTGGAAGTTAAGGTATCAGTCAGTGAATGACACCAATTTCCCCCAAAATTCAGATAGTTTTCATTGAACTAGCATCAGCGGTAATGTATAAAGGCTAGACCTGTTATACCAATTGCACCAAATGTATTTATTATATATCTGAGTTATTAAATGATGAGCACTGTTCCAACAATTTGTTCCTAACTTCATCACAAATCTGAATTGTCACATTGATGTTTCAAAAAGAGCGTCTCCCGGGATCATTAGCACCTTGTTACTGAGAATGCGTTTCAAGGTGTCCCCCCACGGAAACTAATATAAATGCCTTTAATGGCAGCAACGTGCATAAGTGATAGTTCTTATCGCTATTGCTGTAGAATTCCTATGCAGAAGTGAAATATTAATAAGCGGGGAAATGTAGGATCAATGGTGATCTGCAGACCTCATGTCATTTTATCATGTCATTTCCCCAGTCAAACTGGTTTTAGTTTGCAAACTTCAAGTAATAAAGTAAAGTACCTGGGAATGAGCTTCAGACAGAACTCAGTGGCCCAACTCCAGTGTGTTGTGGATTTTTTCAGTAATAAATCAGTATCCTAAGAATCCAGAGCTGAAGAAGTGTCCAGTGAAAGCACACAGCCCAGCAAGGAGAAGGCAGGGGATATAGAAGGAGCTCAGTGATTCACATTTTAATGGAAAGCCCTGCCCTGAGACACACTAGCAAGGGGGGAGCATCACACAGCTTGATGGGGGACGTCAGCAGAAAAAAGGAAAAACTTGGTCAAAGTGGAATATTAACAGCCAAAATTCAAGTTTTAGCCTCATGGAAAGAAAGTGTTCTCACTGGAAACATTTTCCTTACTGAAGTCTTCTATATTGAACTAGTAATAAGCCAAAAAGACAGAAAGTACAACAGTAAAGCACACTCAACTTTCCCAGTGTAACAGGAGAAAGTGTTTGAAAGTTTGTCCTGGGAAAGAATAACTTTTTTTTGCTGTCTATGGTGCCATCTGGTGGTGGAGTTATGTATTTGCATCTCATGTAGGTCATCAAAATTGAAGTGACACTAAGTGGAGTATGAGTTTTCCCTGCAGGAAAATTTCAATAGTTTTATAAAGTAATAGAAAGATACATAATCTCTGTTACAGGCAGTCATGAGACAATAAAGCACACACTGCACCCCCACCAACCCCGCCCGCTTCGGGGGGGAAATAAAAAGTTTCCTGCAATTTAAATGTAATTCTGAAATGCATACCAGGTCTCTTCTGTTACAATGTCAAAATGATGCATGATGTAATCAGGCCAGTGTGAGCTTAGAAACTAAAGGGAAGATCAGGGGAGCAACTGGGGGTCTTATGGACCCCATGATAACATTTGAGACTGGGCTCCACCATCAGGAGTGGCATGTTGCTTGGATGTGTGAGTGCTATGGACATTGTCAAAGACTATAAGAAAATGTTCTGTGTATAATAATACATCAATAAATAATAATAAAATAAAAATAATAAAAAAATGAAAATAATAAGATTTTTATTTATAGCATGCCAACATGTACCGCTAGAGAGATTGCAAAGTACGGTAACACATGGTTCACCAGTTACAGTAGGAGTGAGGGTCCTTTCATATAAGGAAATAGGGGGACACAATAAGTGAGAAGTGCTTGTCATGTACAGACCAGCCATCGGTATAATGGGGGCTTTAGTGTAAATCTGCATGATCCGGTCATCAGCCAAGTCCAGTGACCAAGTGCTATTGGGTGCATGGAGGATGTGGAGACAGATGAATGCAAGGGACCAGGTTCTGAGGAAAATTTGGAAAGAGAGAAGAGTTAGATTAGTGAAGTGAGGTGATAGGCTTGTCTGTAGAGATGTGTTTTTAAAGTGCGCTTAAAAATGTGGGGCCTGGGTATTAGTCAAATTGCCGGGGATAGTGCATTCCAAAAAACTGGTGCAGCACCAGAGAAGACATAGGTAGGGCCATGTACAGAGATGAGGGAGGAGATTAGGGCTGCGCAGAACTGTGGAGAACTTTGTGGGTCAGAGAGAGAAGTTCATGTTGGACTCTGTAGCAGATGGGTAGGACGACCCTGACTGCTACATTCAGGAGGATTGTAGAGGAGAAATAGGGTTATCGATCAGTAGAGTCACTACAAAAAAGCGTACCCTATAGAAAGTATCTGAGACTCAGAAAAATGAACAGCAGTGAGGAAGGATTTCTCATGAAAGCTAAGGAATTAACAAATAATTTGGTAAGAAGAGGATATCCAGTAACACTATTAAATGAAGCTCAGGAGAGAGCCATGAAAAAACACGAATTGAATGAGTTAAAAATCAGAATTAAAAAATTGATCAAGTCGCAAAATGATAATAAGGGGTTTATTTTTAGTTTCAAACAAAACCCAAACATGAATATGATAAGATTGGCAATAAAAGAGGAACCGGCAATTAATAGAAAGCGACATAGATTTCACTACAATAGCCAAGAATAAACCATTAGTGGCTTATAGATGCAGTAGGAATCCTAGTGATGTTTTAGTACATAAAAGGTTCCAGGGAAATAAACCCAAACCAATGTGGTTAAATGAAATTAGCCCGGCGAATAAGCCTCCTTACCTTGACAAGCCAGAGCCGGTATGTCACTCTCCACAAGGAGAAACATTACCCCTTAGACCTCAGTCCAGAGCCTCTCACCTAGTCAAATCAGTTCTCAAACTTTGCACTGATGAGGGCCAATAGCCCGAAACACCGTGTCTGCAAATTGAGATTCTGATTTGACTTTTATCCTACGTCATATTACAAGACTCGTTAAAGGGTTGATTGTGACTTGTAGGATCGCTACTTCCAATAGGTGGCGCTATAGAGTTCAAGTCCTCTTTTTCTCTGAAGAGGCAATTTGCATATTAGCCCAGTAGGTAATTTTCGTTGCGGTAGCTGTTCATTTTGTCACATACATGTTGTAGGTAAAAATCTGACAATAGGTGCGGTATCGCATCAGGTGAAACAATTAATCATGTTATGTTATATACTGTCCCTGTCAATTTTTTTATACTGGAAAGACAATCAGACCGTTATATATTCACTTTAGAGAACATTTTCATTCTATTACTACGAGGGTCAGACTGAAGAACATTGGGCCCACCGGAGGATTTAATTCTGGAGGCCCACCTCCCCCCCCCCCGCTGAAGAGCCCCATAGTAACTGCAAGTGTGTGACCCGCACCACAATTGTGGGTTTCCAGGGATATGGGGTACTCGGAGCCGAGCCTGTAGATTTCTATGGGGGATGTCACTGGTAGCGTGGCTCGATCCGTGTCCCTGGCGGTCAGGCGTATGTTGGGGGGAATATTTACAGGGGATTTGGTATATAACGGTTCGTGACGCCACCTGTAGTTCTCTGATCACTAAGACCAGCGCTGCAGTAATTCTCTGAGGGGATGTTGTGGCAGCTAGATGACGGGTCCCCCACAGGTGGGACTGGTCCCTCAAAGTCTATGGTATTAATGATGTCGGGTGCAGATAAGTAAATCAGTCTCACACCATCCAGCGTCTTTTCATACCTTTTACTTGTCAGATGATAAGGCAGGTCCCAGGGAGGCTGGTCGGGTGGAGGATGTGCTTTGAGATAACAGCTGAACAGGTTATGGGCCTCCTTCACTTTCCATATGATGAGTCCAACTAGCATAAAGCTAAGTTCACTCCGAATACTCCAGCTTCTCCAAAGCTGTACTGCCCGGTCAGTTTTGTGGTCGGAGCCTTCCTTTAATGTGAGAGAGCTGAGTTCCTACTGTTGTCCTGCATCGACTCAAGGTTCCCACTCTCCCTGACCCCAGTTACGTACCGACACTCCAAGGGCTGCTTTCTGCGACCTAAGGTCCAGTAAGACTCTGGTTTTTCTACCACTACGCCTGAAGCTGTAGTGACACTTCGGTCTCCAGTGACCGGTGAACAATGTGCAGGATAGTCCAATCCTTAAGGCACTGCTATAACTTCTTCCACTGCGCCCTTCGCCCTGTTCGCGCTTGTAGCATAAGCACTCCACACTTCCTAGGGTAATACAAGCTAATTTCTTTCTTGCTTCTTCCTTGGAGCTCGCTAACAGATGCTCAGTATTCTTCTAGTTCAGGAGCACGTCGACTGAACTTCACTGTCCTTGGGACAGGCGACTGAAGTTTCTGCTGCTAACCCTTCTTTCCATCCAACAGTCTGTCTGACTTTAGCTCAAACCGAGCTCTGACAGGAATGTCATCTGATCTCCTCTCCTCCTGCACAGACTGCACACTGACTGACCTGTCCGACGACAGGAAACTGACTGACTCCCTCCTCTGTCCGAAGACAGGAAACAGAACCCTGCTCTGCTGCATGTCACTAGCTTTTATACCCTATGGGTGTGTCCAAGTGTGTGATGGAGTGAATGGATATTGAGCATTAAACTGTTACCTCTCCGCACATCCTCCAGGGTACTGTGTGTGCCTTCACACCAGGGCTACACACAAGGTTTGCACTATGAACTCTCCTGAAGGAGGAGCCAGGGCCCACCGGAGGATTCTCCGGTTCTCTTGTGGGCCAGTCCAACCCTAATTCCTACCGAAAAAGGTTCCCTTAAACTAATAAAGCACATTCATGATTGTCACGGTGCAGACCAGCACGTTCTGCGATTTGCAGGAATAGAATATAAGTTACCCAAAAGATGGAGGTGATTATAATCATTTGCTACTAACAAAAGAAGCTAAATGGGTTTTGAGAACAGATGCTCAAGGACCATTAGGTCTGAACGATAAATTAGATCTGTCGGTTTTATTATAAATGTTGCCCTGAATTTTTGCATTGTCTAATATTATTATGCTAATTTCTGTTTCACCTGCACTATGTTGGAATCACTCCCTTTTCCCCTATAAAAGGAAGTGTGGGAACTTCTCTGACCTTTCTAGACCTGTAGAAGTACCAGAAAGGCGTGAACCGGCCGCAGTCCGTCAGGTCTCCTATTCTTATGAATCACTCCCCTGACGCCTGCTCCGGCGCATGTAACCGTGTTTTCTACTTAATAGAATAAACCAGAAGTTCATACAGGACTGGGCGAGTGCTGCATTTCTTTCTATTTCTTAGGGTTCATTATATGCACTGCAAGCATTTGCAGCACCCAGATTTCCTGCGAGGCTAATTAAGAGGACACAGGTAGTGTGAACACACTCTTAGGCCGGGATCACACATGCGAGGAATACGGCCGAGACTCGCATGTTAATTCCCGGCACTACAGCTGGCCTCAGGAGTGGACCGTGCGGCCGCATAGCAATACATGGAGCCGCACGCTCTGCTCCCGACGCCGGCGGCAGTGCCGGGAATTAACATGCGAGACTCGGCCGTATTCCTCGCATGTGTGATCCTAATACTGGATCTTGGTGCCTGAAATATCCCTTCTTTTTTCATTTCAGCTCTCATACTGTATATCGGTGGATGTCAGCATACTTAACTCAGATCAATATTAGGCAGAATTAATTTCAGCCTATTGGTTCGGCCTCCGCAGCAGTCACGGTCTCTCGTGTGGCCCCTCCTGAATATTAATTGCTCTCCCCTGTTATACGCCAGCATTCAGCCTATAAGTTTATATTTGGAAGTTGGAGAAAAGCAGCACAAGTTTAAAATACTGTGTGGCTGTGGCCATGGTGGGATTTGCATCCACAACCCCAGCACTCTGAGCCACCAAACCTGTAGGAAAAAATGTGCAGCGTAGAGACCACTTCATGTCTTTGAGTTCCTCTTTATAGTCTGACAATGTCCTGCCAGCTGTATATGTGCCGGCCCGGTCACATATGAGAACTCTCAGATCTGCCTGTCTATCCCTTACGGCTGTGGCTGTACTGTTCGCTGATAGATGCTATTTGTGCCCATCCAATTGACCCGCCCCTGCTGACAAATTGAACCCGCCCCTGCTGACAAAACGACCCACCCCTGCTGAATATTTAGGAGAAATTTGTTGAAGTCGTTGGCTGTTTCTTTTTTACCAGCAGCTCATTTGCACGTATCAATGTTATAGAATGCTTCATCTTGCAGCCATCTTATAGATAGGAACGTCATTCTGACAGGACAGGTCGGCTGAATGACGGACCCGACTCCACATACTAAGAATATGGAGGCCAACTCAGGGCAGTGTTTGCCACTAAGCACAGATGGGCAGGTGCCTAGGGCGGCAAGCTGGAGAGGGCGGTGCCACTGTGAATGAGTAAAAGAAAAAAAATTAACTTCTCCCAGCTTCACCACTGGACCAAGTGTCAGTATCGCTCTGGTACAACTTTATGGGCCGAAAAAAAAATATTTGATATAATTATTTACAATAATTATGTGTATAATGTAATAAATAGATGTGAACTGCAGAGGAATGACTTTTTTTTCCAAAATAAACCGTAGTTAAGAGCGTTATCACCACTTGATTGCAAAGAAGAAAATAATAGCAAAATAAAATAACCCCCCCAGTCCTTAAGGGGTTAATGAAGTGTCTGGAATTGTTTTAGGCACTAATTTCCTCTTCAATAATAATAATAATAATCTGAGGTAAGAGCTGGACACTGTAACGTGACTAGCAACAGTTCTTCTATTTTTGTCTCCGACACAGGAGCCATTTTGATGACGTCACCGCATTCACTTTACATTAGAGTTGAGCTTCAAAAAATGGCCGTCAGAGAAGCAAATGAGAGCTCTGCCCTCTATCGGTGGGTGATCAGCTGTGACTGTAGGAGGGAAGCAGTACACGGGTTAGAGGCGGATTCTAACTTCCTGCACATGGTAGAGCAGGTAATATCGAGGTAACACAGCTGTATACTCTGTACTGCTCTCCTCTGTATGCTAGAGATATAGGAGGGTGTAATATTACTGCTCTGTGGAATGTGGGGAGGAGGAGCCTGGGTTGTCATTCTCTGCTGAGTACTACAGCTCCCAGCACGTCATGTCAGCCTGGTGTCGCAGTCCCAGTCGTCTTTGGCTATGTTCACACAATGCCTTTTAGACCTGGTGATTTTTTCGAGCAGGAGATGCTTTTGGAAACCTCTTTTTTTGAGGTGTTTATTTTTGTCATTTTTTGGCAACATCTTTGCTGCCAACATTCTCATTTTTTTCTTGCATTTATGAGGGAAAACTGGGACAAGTCTGCTGCGATAGAAGTTGGCTAGATGTCGCCGCTTCATTGCAGCGTAATAAAGTGAGTGGGGGTCTCATTGGGACCCTGAGGGGACTGCGACATCGACGATCAAGTTGCAAAAAGTACAATGATGTCGTATTTCTTTAAAAAATTTTTTTTTGCAATTCGCTTGTCACGATTGCAGTCCCCTGGGGGTCCCAGGGTGTCCCCCCTGTTATTGCACTGAGAAATGTGATGGACATCGCCGCCCTCCATACTCGGCCTTATAATTTGCAGCCGGTCCAAGAACTATCTGAATATTGTGCATTTTTGTGTTTAGTATTTCTCTATAATGAGACTGCAGCATGTGATGTTTATGAATGAGTTGTGATTTCAGTTCTTAAAGAAAAACTACATTTCATAATGGTTGTAAAGAAGAAGAAAGAGATGAGCGTGGATGTGTTAACCCTCGATAGTCCCAGTATTCAAAATCTTAAAGGTGAGTTTTCGGGGAGAGCGCAATTTTTCGAAACCTATTAAAAGAGGTTGGTTCTCTCTCGGCAGCACATTGTCCTGTGTAAGCAGCAGATGTGCTGACGATAACATGATGTTCTATGTGCAGTGATCGTACCTTGCGCATGTTATGGCTGTCAACCTTTCCAAACAAGGCTATATAACGACTTCCGAGCTGCCTGCTTGTCACCCTGAGTGGGTTTTTACACTTTGATGCCAGTTTGGGAAATTTCCAAGAATAAACATCAAAAATATCTGTACTGTCCGAAGGGACCTTTCTGCCCACTGAGACCAAAGGAACGATCTCGGTCTTTAATATATTGGCGTATGTGTGTGTAATAAATATAATATATATATATATATATATATAATATATATATATATATATATAGTTATTTATTAAAACGGATATGGCAGAAGAGTGGACTTGTTCTCTTTAGTGCACAGTGTGTATTGTAAATGTGCAGAAACTTTTATGATTGCAACAATAATTTCCTGAAGCTGCAGATCCCTTTCCATAAGGAACAAGTCACATAGGATATACCGAGACTGTGCTGCATACATCACATAGGCTACACTGAGGCTACTGTTTATATATCACATAGGAGAAACTAAGACTGCTGTAAACATCACATAGGCTGTGTAGGCTCTGCTGCATACTTAAGAAGAGACAATGAGACTCTGCTGCATACATCACATAGGATAAACTGAGGCTCTGCTGCATACAATACATAGGATAAACTGAGGCTCTGCTGCATACAATACATAGGATAAACTGAGACTCTGCTGCATACATCACATAGGATAAACAGAGACTCTGCTGCATGCATCACATAGGATAAACTGAGGCTCTGCTGCCTGCATCACATAGGATAAACTGAGGCTTTGCTGCATGCATCACATAGGATACACTGAGACTGCTGCATGCATCACATAGGATACACTGAGACTGCTGCATGCATCACATAGGATACACTGAGACTGCTGCATGCATCACATAGGATACACTGAGACTGCTGCATGCATCACATAGGATACACTGAGACTGCTGCATGCATCACATAGGATACACTGAGACTGCTGCATGCATCACATAGGATACACTGAGACTTGCATGCATCACATAGGATACACTGAGACTGCTGTATGCATCACATAGGATACACTGAGACTGCTGCATACATCATATAGGATAAACTGAGACTCTGCTGCATACAATATACAGGATACATGAGACTGCTGCATACATCACATAGGATACACAGACTGCTGCATGCATCACATAGGATAAACTGAGGCTCTGCTGCATGCATCACATAGGATAAACTGAGGCTGTGTTGCATACATCACATAGGATAAACTGAGGCTCTGCTGCATATATCACATAGGATAAACTGAGGCTGTGTTGCATACATCACATAGGATAAACTGAGGCTCTGCTGCATACATCACATAGGATAAACTGAGGCTCTGCTGCATACATCACGTAGGATAAACTGAGGCTCTTCTGCATGCATCACATAGGATAAACTAAGGCTCTGCTGCATACATCACATAGGATAAACTGAGGCTCTGCTGCATACATCACATAGGATAAACTGAGGCTCTGCTGCATACATCACATAGGATATACTGAGGCTCTGCTGCATGCATCACATAGGATAAACTAAGGCTCTGCTGCATGCATCACATAGGATAAACTAAGGCTCTGCTGCATGCATCACATAGGATAAACTGAGGCTCTGCTGCATACATCACATAGGATAAACTGAGGCTCTGCTGCATGCATCACATAGGATAAACTGAGGCTCTGCTGCATGCATCACATAGTTTAAACTGAGGCTCTGCTGCATGCATCACATAGGATAAACTGAGGCTCTGCTGCATACATCACATAGGATAAACTGAGGCTCTGCTGCATACATCACATAGGATAAACTGAGGCTCTGCTGCATGCATCACAGGATAAACTGAGGCTCTGCTGCATGCATCACATAGGATAAATTGAGGCTCTGCTGCATGCATCACATAGTATAAACTGAGACTCTGCTGCATGCATCACATAGATAAACTGAGGCTCTGCTGCATGCATCACATAGTTTAAACTGAGGCTCTGCTGCATGCATCACATAGGATAAACTGAGGCTCTGCTGCATACATCACATAGGATAAACTGAGGCTCTGCTGCATACATCACATAGGATAAACTGAGGCTCTGCTGCAGACATCACATAGGAGACACTGAGACTGCTGCATATGCATCACATAGACACTGATACTTCTATATATACATCGCATAGGAGACACCTAGACTGCTGTATATGCATTGCATAGAAGACACTGAGACTGCTATATATACATCACAAAGGATAAACAGTATTTATTCCATGATGCTTAAAGGGGTTGTGCAGGACTATGATATTGATGACCTACCCTCGGTATGAGATCAGTGGAGTCCAACACCCGGTCTCCGTGTACGGAGCAGCCCAGGTGCCAGCAATGAGTAGTGGCTTTTGTCAAGTACTGCACCTCAGCTCATTTTTTATGATTTGTCAGAGGTTGTCAGATCAGAAGGTTTGCTATGGACAGACTTGGCGCAAGTTACCCCCTATTGCAGGTCCCAGATGAACCCTGTCTTAATCCTTTAGCTCATACAGAGAGAACTGGACTTGCAACAAGGTTGCATAGGTTTCTCATTCAGAGTATTTACTGGCCAGATGATCGAGCTTAAAGGGATATTCCCATCTCCAACATCCTATCCCAATATGTAGTAGGTGTAGTAATAATAATAATAATATTAGCAAATGCCTCCAATTAGAAATGTAGCATAGTTCTTCTGATTTGCTACATTTCTAATTTGAGGTATTTGCTAATATTATTATTATTACACCTACTGCATATAGGGATAGGATTTTGGAGATGCGAATACCCATTTAGGGTAAGTTCATATTAGGTTTTTTTTTATGCAAATTTTCATCTGCGTTTTACAATACCAGCAAAGTCTATGAGATTTCAGAAACCTCATGCACACACATTGTTTTTTTTGTCTTCAGGATTTTGTGCTTTGCATGTTTTTTCTGGTCATAGAACAGATCACTACTTTCAGCCTTTTTTCACACATTGACATGAATGGGTGGTGAAAAAACGCTGAAAATCTGCAGCAAAAACACAAGCGGTTTTTTTTTGTACCAAAAACTGATTCTGTAGAATAGGACTTATTTTTTTTTTGCACTAAACTTCATCAGCATGGACAAGAGACAAATCTAGCATTCCAAAAACACAGCAAAAAAACACAAGAAAAACCAACCCAAACCTGCTTTTTTCTGCAGCTACTTTCCTGCCAAGAGATCAGGTTTTGACGCAAAAAAAAAAAACCCGCTGAAAAAACGCCCAGTGTGAATTTGCCCTATTAAGGCAGAATTGGTCAAACAGCCGGAATAATGACGTGAGGGATGGAACTAGGGACAGAATCGGTAGACAAAACCGTGGTCTGAGAAATAGCCGGGTCAAGTTGGTCAATGCAGAGAGAACAAGCTGGTCCAAAATTGGAAGGGGGGGCCTGGAAAAGAACGTAGTCAGGGTCACAAGATGGGGTCAGGAATGAAACTACAGGATTATGGTGACAGATGGCACTGGGCCAGGGTCACTCGAGCATGTTACGCACTGTGTTCTTCTGGAAGCCGTGGGACTAGGTAAGAGGAGATCATTGGCGGTGCCGGATGTTGGACTCCCAACTCCTAAGTCATCAGTATCGTAATCTTTTGAATTAATTTACTGCTAAAACTTTCAGTGTGGATGAAAGCGTCCATCAATTCCTTACTGTGTGCCCGGTGTTTTTGACAATGCAGTAATCGCAGTTTGCAATTTGTAGCATTTACAGATGACACAGAAGAGAGTTTGCCTTCTCTGCTCTTGCAATGTTTACAACTTCACAATGGCGTTCAGCAAATCCACTGCGTCAAGAAGGTGAGAAGCCATAGAAGTGTCTGTAATATCATTAGATTTATTTATTATGCATTGCTGATATAACGCTTTCATATTCCGCTGTGCTTTACAGACATTATTATCACTGTCCCCGATGGGGCTCACAGTCTAGATTCCCTATCAGTATGTCTTTGGAAAGTGGTAGGAAACTGGAGAACTGGGAGGAAACCCACGCAAACACGGGGAGAACATTGTATAAACTCCCTGCAGATGTTGTACTTAGTGGGATTTGAACCCAGGACCTCAGCGCTACAAAGCAACAGTGCTAACCACTGAGCCACTGCGCAGTGCTAACCACTAAGCCACTGCGCAGTGCTAACCACTGAGCCACTGCACAGTGCTAACCACTGAGCCACTGCACAGTGCTAACCACTGAGCCACTGCACAGTGCTAACCACTGCACTGCACAGTGCTACCACTGAGCCACTGCACAGTGCTAACACTGGCCACTGCACAGTGCTACCACTGAGCCACTGCACAGTGCTAACCACTGAGCCACGGTGCTGCCAACTTATATCTTTATTGATGTGCAGTTAATATCCTGTAGCACTTTACAGTGCAGACAGGACTCATGAACAAAGGAAAGGCTGAAAAACGGCAAACGTCCTTCCCGCTTATTGTCCAGCAATGATGACCCAGAAAAATTCAAAACACCCGATGTAGAAGGAAGGGAAAAAATATGGAAATCCGAATGTATCCCTCCCTGCATCAACAACCCATCTTTTGCCTCAGCAGAGGACTTGCCCCTTAGTAAATTCAACATGACAACTTTCTATGAGTTCTATAGTTTTGCTGCTGTTACAATAAAGAATCCCTTCCCTTTGTTGGTCTAGAAACCTGCTGTCCTCTAGTCATAGAGGGAGATGAGTGGGTGAGATTATGCACCTGTTCTATTAATTAGGATGTCCGCTCCATACTTGCACAAGACTTGTCACGTAGCTGTTAACGCAGCATCGGCAGCACCTCTTGCTGTTCCAAAATCCTTCTCAAAATCTGCTTAAATGTTTGGAAGATTTCAGCCACCTATGGGAAATCTGTTTTCTTTTTTTGTGGAGGTTTTTTTTCCCACTTCAGGTTATGAAAAATGCCTGATGTAAAAGAAAATAAAAAAGTGTGGGTCACTTATTTAGAGTGGATCTTGATGGAATCCACTTCAAACAATGAACTGTCCAATCAAAAGGCTGCACAAAGTATTTAAAGATTCTGTCAGCAGGGTTTCACCCCTCATACTATTTATCTCCATTTGTGGCTCTTTCAAAGCTAAATCCAGCAGTACCTGTACATGGCCAGTCAGTTCCTCTGTTTGTAAGAAATCATCGTTTGAATTGATATGCAAATGAGGCTGAAGAGCTATGTAGATCTGAAGCCTCTGTCACTCCAGCTCTATTTCCCCGCTCAGTGTTGCCTCCTTCTGTTTGTCTGACAGCTCCTTTGCTGTGTGACATCAAGTAGGAGGATGCGGCATTGGACAGGGAATAGAACCAGTGTAACAGAGGCTTGGGAAGTGCTTCCTGTGCCAAAAGCACTTAAGCTTCATTTTCATATCCATTCAAATGCTGATTTCTCAGGAATGGAGGAACGGTCTGTCCATGTAAATGTATTGTTGGATTTGTCTTTGAGTGAGCTACATGCACATATAGATGTTCTTCCCAAACTCTTCATAAAAGTAAAACTTTTCAAAAAAACTTCCTAAAAAAGAAGTGTCTTATGAAGTAGTTTCCACTTGAAAAACTCATCATTTTTGAAAGCTTCTATAAACCCTGGGATATATTAGCCTAACAGTGAGTTTTACCTTTTACATGGAAAGTGTTGAGTCGACATTGATGCATTAATTAAAGCTTTACTTGTAGGTTACTGCCGAGATGTTGAGAAAGAAAGCAATATACATGAATCTGTGGGCTCTTGGACCACCCATTGACTTTAAACGTCCCAAAGGGTCCAGCTTCTACTCTGTTGTGATGTTACACGTGATCGTGTAGCTGCAGAAGCTGAGGTCTGACTGTCAGAGACAGCTGGAGTCCCCATAGAGAAGGCAGAGATGGTTTATTACTGCCTGTGCCTTCTTTATCACTGAATACACAGAACTAAACAAGCGCTTTGTCCATAGTAATTGGAAGAGGTGACTGCGCTCCTTCCTCCATACACCCCGGTCATATGATTACTGTGTATAGGGAAGGAGCAGGAGCTTCTGGTTCATAGGGGACATAGATAGCTCTGTTGCAAGCTGCACTTCCCCTGTGACTTGGAGCTAATTTACCAGCCCCAGTTACAGTGAAAATAATATAAAGTTAAAATTATTTCAATATTTAAATAACTTGCCAAAGGTCTCGTATGACCTTGTGGGTGGGCACAGCGTGTAAAATAAATTAAAAAACAATCTATTAATAAAAAAATATCAGGTACAAAATAAATGCGAAAAAAAATGCCACTGTCAGTCCAAATTACTACCCCCCACCCCTCCCCCGTGTCCTATATATAAATGGGGGACAAAGTTTTAAATATATTTTAGCAGTCATAAAAAATCTAAGTAAAAAAAATGTGAAAAACAGACACTTTATTTACCTTATTTTATCACCAATAGTGCCCAATATTATTAAAAAAAAAACAGGGAGAATGTGGCAGTGACGTAAAAATGAATCCCCGTGTATCACAATAACTAGATGCAAAAATGACGTGTATATCTGAATAAATAAATTTTTCCTTATTGCTCTTGTGCAAAAAGACCATAAAATGTGTCTGGTCAAGAACGGGGGTAAATGGGCCCGTCCTTAACTGGTGAAAGGGGCAAACGGTATTTAGCGCCCATCCATGTGAATAAGTGATGGATGTGTGATCACTGGGAACAATGATCCCCAGTCCTCCGGTATTCAGATGCTGCTGGAATAATGTATTTGAACATTCATTGTTTACAGCACTGGCAACGAAAGAAAATCCTCTACCCTTTAATTTTTTTTTTTTCCATTTCAGATTGCGCCATTTCTGGAAAGCCTGCCCAGCAGTTCCTACTGTTCGGAAGAGCGCCGCTGCTGCTTGGATGTTTTAGCTGAAATGTACTTCACGGTTGGCACCAAGAACCCCCTTAAAAAGGTTTTGGCAAGGTAACCGAAGCTGACTTTTTAATATATTTGTGCCTTTTCATGTAGAGCCTGAAATTGCAGTTCACTCATTTCTAGATGAGAACAGAGGCCATGATTTATTTTTTTTTTTTAGCTTCCTTCTCTGTTGGGGCTCGTTCAGACGTCAGTGATTTTTTTTACGTAGAAGAAAATCAGTCCAAGTTACATCAATTTTTTGTTTGGCCCAATTTTCATCAGTTTTTCTCGAGGCTAGGGATTTCTCAACATTCTCATACCAAGCAGTCAATGTTGGACAGACAGCATCTGAGTACTGTCCAATTTTTTTTCACAGACCCGTTGACTTGCATTGGCAAGAAAGATCCGAGACTTGGATTAAAGTCGGACATGTCTCTGTGATTATGTGCGACCACAAAGTGGGCAAAAATACTCGGACTCTCTATACAACGATAGGTACGAGTTCTATTTTAAAAAAAGGCAGCTAGAACTCGCCCAAGAAAAACTGAAGTCTGATCGAGCCGTAAGGTCTCATTCAGTTGTCAGTAGTGATGAGCGAGCGTGCTCTGATAAGGTGTTATCTGATAATGCTCGAGTGCTAATAGAGTGTCTCTTTCGTGCTCTAACACTATGTTCGAGTTCCCGCGGCTCCATGTCTCGTGGCTGTTCGACAGCTGCAACACATGTAGTGATACAGAAGGCAAATAATTCAACATTTTTAATAAAACCCAATTGCAAAAACGATTTTTAGACAAACGTATGTGTATTTAATGAAAAAAATATGACCTCAACAGTGTCGATTATAATGCACATATACCATGATCAGCAGGACAGCTGTGAGTAGACTGTGTGATTTACAAGGGGAAGAATAACACCTGGTTGCAAATTTATCCATGTTTCTAGGAGGAATAGCAAAGAAACAAAACAACAAATATTTTTCTAGCACAGATGTTCCTCAATTATTTAATGGGGAATGCAAGTACCGTAATTACTATAAAAAGATAGATTTGTGTTAAAAAAAAAAAAATTTAAAAGGTGTTCCCTGGGAAGGTTCTGCAGAGGTAAGACTGCTTTTTAAAGGGGTTGCCTAGTTACAGTGGTGTTCAAAAGTCCTGCATAGGCATAGGATAAATTGATTTTTCAAGTTTTAAACGTTTTCTGTCGAATATCTTCGATGCTAATATGACATATTATATATGGTTTTGTTCAGAATACAATTTTGCATTCTCTCCCTGTAATATTTTTAGCTTTTGAAGCAGGCCCAGATCTGGTCGCCCAGAAAGTCAACTAAAAGGGAGGATAGAGTACTGATAAGAGCATCCCTTGCCAATCGAAAGCTCACCTCTCCTCAGCTTCTGCGAGAATGGCAAGAAAAGTGCAATATTGAGGTATCAACTGTTAGGGAGAGATGTTTGGAAGCAGGATTGAGAGGGTGCAAGGCCCGAAAGAAGCCATTGATGACAGCCATACAAAGACAAAGGCGAAAACTGTGGGCATTGAAATATTCAAAATGGAGGAAGGAGGAGTGGGAAAAAAGTGCTATTTAGTGATGAAAGCACTTTTTACATTTTAGGAAATGATGGCAAGTCTTATGTGAGAAGGTTTCCACATGAAGAGTACAAGCCAGAGTGTTTGAGCTTCTCTGTGAAACATCCGATGAAAGTAATGGTCTGGGGCTATATGGCAGCCAATGGTGTTGGAAGGCTTCATATTGTGGAGGGTATGGTTAATGCAAAAAAATACATAGACATCCCTAACACAAGGTATCAATAGAAATATCTAAAAACAGCCAAGGACCCAAGAGAGAGTTGATTGAGTCTCTGATACAGGCCTGGAACCACATCATCACTCGTGAACATCTGCAGAAGCTTGTTCACTCAATGCCACAGAGATGCAAGTTGGTGCTCAAGAGCAAAGGCTGGCCAATAAAGTATTAGAAGCTAAAGATGCACTCAAAAGGCCCTTTTCTTGACTCTGAATTAAATAAAAAATAATAAATCTTAAAAAGTAAAATTTAACTTGCTTTGGAAGTTAATGAACTTAGAAACCTGTTCACCATTCTACACACTGTACTGGTGTAGGTATGGTTATGCTGTAAAAAAAAATTATCAAAAATGCGCATACCATAACAATTTATACACTTGGGACATTCAAAAATGAGTATGGCATACAATGAGGGATTACAAAAACATATATGTTCCACCAGTTTCACTGTAGAGATGCAGTAGTATGAAATATATAGTTTTCTTCACGCCTATGTAGGACTTTTGAACACCACTGTAAAACAAGTTGTCTTTAACTTGCTGATTGGTGGGGGTACAACCACAGAGACTCGCATCGATCAGCAGAACAGGGGATTTTTCTCTCGGGTACATAATGTAGCGGTTGGTCGGATGCTGGAACATCACTTTATTCATTATGGGGCTGCCTGAAACTGCCGAGCACAGCGCTCCGCATCCCCATAAAGAATGAATGGAGCAGCGGTCGAGCATGATCACCTCCACTCCTTTCTAATAGGGGATAAAAGTGTCCTGTTCTACAGATCAGTGCGGATCCTCGCGATCATCATGTAATCACCCCTTTAACTTAATGATTTCACTGGACAACCCCTTTAAGAGACTATAGCCTATCTTATGATTTCCCCTGTTAAAGAGAATCTGTCATAAGGATTATGCATAGTAACATACACACAGTGTCAGGTCGGCGCCGTTATACTGATTAAAATGATATCTTGGTTGATGAAATCCGTCTTGTGGCTGTTTCTTAATCTTTATTTTTAGTTTTGTGTTAATTAGATTCTCGTGCCCTAAGGTGGGGTCCATGTATGTGGTGCTCTGATTATATATTCATAATGCAGACTGCTGACTGGTCACTGATCCCTCCATGACCTATCCCCTAGTTTGCATAATGAATACCATCACATATTGAATAAAAAAAAAAAACGTTTCTGCAGGCAGGTGCCGTCCGTGGCACCTGAACTGCAGCATAATCACATGGTTACTGTGCACTTAATCCCTTTGCAGATTTACTTGAGCGAGGAAAAAAAAAGTAATTTTGAAAATGGAGCCAAGGGCGCAAGAGCAGTGCCAGCTATCAGTTTGTATAGAGATCCGATAGCTGTTGTTGCACAGGTGCTGGCGGCACCATCTTGCTTGAGATGGAAAAAAAAAGTCCTCTACCAAGATGGCGCTGCATGCGCAATAGCATCTGTTGGTGATCTCCGAGAGCTGCTACTGTGCAGGCGCAAGCGACGCCATCTTGCGCAACAGCAGTTATCGGATCTCTATACAAACCGATAGCAGCTACTGCTCTGGCGCCCCAGGCGTCATTTTCAAAATTACTTTTTTTTTTCCTCGTTCTTATAAGCCCTTTTGTTGAGCTACTTAGTTATAGCTATAAAAGATTAAATAAGTTATGGGACCAACAAAACTGTGACTGTATCTAAAAAAAAAAAAAAAAAATTGTAATAAAAATGAACCCGATATTGATGAATGTTCTCGGTGATTTGCAGCTTATTAAACAGCGTTCCAGATCCGTGTAAGAATGACGCAGCCGCTGTGCTCACCTCCTGCCTACGGAGGGACATTGCGTTGGAAGATACAAGAAGCTACAGGAAAGTGGTGGATAATATGGCTTCATGTATGGACAGTTTCATCCTAGGTAAGTGTGCCGAATATTACTACACTTTAACTGTTTTTACGTGGCTTCTTACACACTGTTAAGGACTGTTCACGCATAGCTTTTTTTTTTTTAATGTGTTTTTTGGCTATGTTTCAGCACTTAAATCTACAAAAAAAAAACACTTCATATCTGCTTCCAAGGAGCCTACTGTTCAGTTTAAAAGCATTGTACATTACTTGGACAACCCCTTCTCAATCCCTATGTTTCCCTCCAACAAAATAATAACACATCTACCCACCTCCGGTGCCAACGCTGTTCCAGTGATGTCTGCTTTAGCTCTCCCAGGGTTCTCATGACATTGTCACGCAATCCCAGCAGACAGTCAGTGCTGGCTTCACGCTCCCCACCTTCGAGCAGATCAAGACATGTAGAAGAAGGGAGAGAGCTGCAGCTCTCACTCCATCCGGATGTCAATTACGTCTACAGGAGAAGAGAGTAAAGACAGCGCTGATTATGTCACGTGATCCCTGCTGCCAATCAGGGCTGTCTTTACTCTCTTCTCCTGCAGACGTAATTGACATCCGGATGAAGTGAAAGCTGCACCTCTCTCCCTTCTTCTAGATGTCTTGATCTGCCCGAAGGCGGGATGTGTGAAGCCAGCACTGACTGTGTGCTGGCATTGCATGACATAATGTCATGAGATCCCGGGAGAGCCAGAGCCATCACCACTGAAACGGTGCCAGCACCGTAGGAGAGTCTAAGTGTTATTATTTTGCTGGGGGAAACACAGGGATTGAGAAGGGGATGCCAAGTAGTGGATAACCCCTTTAAAGAGAAAATCTGCCTATTGTGCTTGTCTCGCTTCTTTTTCATGCTCCTTTTAACGCTTGTTTGTTTAAAAAAAACTAAACCGCATGTGAGTTCTTTGGTGTGTTTTACATGCATAATTTGAAGCAAACACCTTTTTTTTTTTTCCTCACATGTTTATGTGGTTTTGGAGAGGTTGTGTCAGTGGAAACATTTCTTTCCAAACTGTTGTACTCTTAAAATGAAAAATTCATCCAAAATCACATAGAAAAAAGGCATAAAAAAGCACATCTTTACAAAAAAAAAAAAACAAGCGCTGTTTAGAAGCTTTTTTATTTGCCTGTAAAATCCACATAAAAAAAAATTACCATGAGAAGATATCTGTGGGCTTCAATAGAAATTTCCGACATCTCACTAGAGAGAAAATGAGGATAAATTGGGGACTTGGAGCCACCAGTCCAGTTAGGCCCACAGTAATCAGACTTTTGTCCATCGGCTGTGCCACAGCTGTTCAGAGTAAGACATATGTCTGTGAGGGAGTCGGTGTCTCATTCGTGTTGCCCGTGGTTCAGGCAGCTTGAATTCTGCGACAGGTTCCCTTTAAGAAAATCCCCAAAAAGCCTGCATCACCCGTTCTTCTAGATTTTATTGACTAGTATCCTTTGACTCTTTATGAGAAAGATTTGTGTATTGTGGTTATTTTATGTGTTTTCTCCTTACAGGTGGCCGCTGCGTCATTAGCCTCATGCCAGAAGGTCAGTAACATTTCTATGCATGTGTGGTATCCTGCTTTGGATTCGAAATCCATTGGGGTTTCCCGCACAGGTTTGAATCCTGTTCGTGACGCAAAATTCTTGTGGTGTTCTCATGTGGTGTATGGCTGAGGGTTGTACTCCTGACAGGGTATGATGTATCTTATGGTGGCCAAGCATTCTGTCAGGAGAAGAGTCTGTCCTTCTCAAATTACACAGGAAACTCCACAATACAATGTTTGCACAGTTGTTGCCTCTAGGCAGAAGATGATGATGATGGTGGTAGTAGTTGGTGCATTTGAGCCCCAGTCATGAAGCAGCCATAAGAATTTGAAACAGAAGTCTTTTTACTGAAGGTAATGGTGCGAATTATTATTTACAAATAGCAGTAAACTGAGGTACAGGATTACACTCACGGTTGATGATTGCTGGGTACCTGCAGACAGGCAGATCTTAGTAACCTCTGGTTTTATTAACTCTCCTTCAGTACTGTGCTCTGTTTCTGCCCTGAGGTAATTCTTCCTTCTATAGGTGCAATGGTAGTCTTCCTCATATGAAGACTATTAACTCCTCTTATCGTACCAGTCCCCTTTTTAAGCAAAGTCAGCAGGGAGAAAGTAGGTAAGTCCTCCACCTACAAATGGCTTCCTCTTCTCAAGACGTCTGACCACCAACTGCCACTTTAAATTTAAAACTATCCTCCAGGACTTGGCTCCTCCCCTTCTATGTGACTATAGAGCTGCAGCCAGGGCAGCACGGTGGCTCAGTGGATAGCACTGCAGCCTTGCAGCGCTGGAGTCCTGGGTTCGAATCCCACCTAGGACAACATCTGCAAGGAGTTTGTATGTTCTCCCTGTGTTTGCGTGGGTTTCCTCCGGGCACTCCGGTTTCCTCCCACACTCCAAAAAAACATACAGACAGGGAATCTAGATTGTGAGCCCCATTGGGGACAGCGATGATAATGTGTGCAAACTGTAAAGCGCTGCGGAATATGTTAGCGCTATATAAAAATAAAGATTATTATTATTATTATTGGCTGACTGCCCTGAGGCGGTTTTCCAGAACCTTCTGCATATTAAAACCGAGCTGGGTCACCTGATCAAGCCTGGGAGGAGGAGATTAACCCTTTTTGTGCTGCCTGTCAGCAGGTCTCACAATGTATTTAAAATGCACAGTCCACATAAAAATTCACAGCATTTATATGAAAACAGACTATATATCCGGTATCCCATAGAAAAGGCCACTTTGTGGGATGCCACATGCATTTATGAGTTGTGTTGGGCTGGGTGCTTGTTGTGTTTGAAGCCACTCTTGGGGGTATATGCACATGATATACGAGGGGGATCCAAAAAGGAACAAGAATCCTCTTCAGGAGGACCGGGCGTTTGTAGTAGGGGCTCCATGATATGAATGGTCGTGGAGCCCTTCTGGGTCAGTCAGCCACCAACGTTATTGGAGAATGCTGCGTTTGGCTACAGAGATTTTATTAAAATTTTTTCCAACGAGTTGGTCAATCCTTCACTTATTTCTCGTACGCTTCATTGGGGACCCAGGAACCACCTGGAGCAAAATTCTACACCCAGGCAGCCAACATCCAGCTATTCTGGTGTGCCAATCAGACATTTCTATCCATTTTGACTTTTGGCACTGTGATTTTTTTTATTTTTAACCTCTTAGTGATCTCTTCTATCAGGCCAGGCTCAGAGTAATGGCTCTCACCTGTCTCTCTCCTTTCTGGGACAGAGTGGTCTTACTTTCGGCTCCTTCCTTTCTCCTGTGTGTTCTCCGCCTTGAGGTGATTGCTTTCCTTCCTTTTGGTACTCTGCCTCTCATCTCCCTCGGAGGTTCTTGCACAATCTGACGTTCTGATGCAATGTGGTCGTTCCAGTATGCTCTTGCCAAGGTCGGACCACCTTTAAGCCTATCGATTTGTCAGTGCAGAAGATCAAGATAAGCTAGGGTGCCCCTGCCAAGGTACAGCTCACTCCTGTGTGATGGAAACCTGGTCAGTTTTTTTTTTCTATTTCCTAGGGCCGCTGCTTACACCACATCTTTGTGGAGCTCTTACCTTTGCGTGAATGTTTGCAAGTCTTAGCAGGAGTGTACCACAAGTGACAGTTGCTCGGTGGTAATCTGAGGACTGCCATTCTTCCTTCTGCAGTACCGATATTAGTTTTCACACCGCAGAGACTACTTTTAGGACATTCCATGATTCTGTGTCCCCCAGTGAAGTGTCTGAGAAATGGAGATTTTTGATGCTCACCGTAAATTCTCTTTAAGCATTCATTAGGAGACCCAACGCCCTCCTTTGTTTGGCGGGGGGGGGGGTCTTGGTTTTGCTCCTGCTTTTCCACTAAGTGAATATTGGGTGTTGGCTGCCATTATGTAGGCCCTTGGAGAGGAATCTGCTTTTTTTCCTAAGATGTATTCTTGTATATAAACCATCATTCCTGTGTCCCTCACCAATGAAGGCTACGAGAAAGCGATTTTCACGATGAATGCCAGAAATCTTCATTCTGTGATGGCTGATTCATACAAATAACTGGTGGCACCCGTTCATTAATGGGCTTTCAGAATGACTTGATGAATTTTCCTCACATTTTCATCAATTTCTGCAACTGATAGTAATAACAAAAAATGATGGCGAAATAGGCAAAAAATTGAATGGTAAAAAGTCACTAGAGCAGAACGCAGCCTGCGCCCAACAACGTGGGCTGGCAGACTGACTCGAACGTTCACCCAGCAGAGAGAACTTGCACTACAAGTACCTAACCCTCCAGAAGACTATTGTTATGTACAATTATGTACCCTTATGTGTTCCTGACGGTAGTCAGTTTGGATGGACGCTGATGCTCTTTCCTGTGCAGCTTGTAAACGGCGTGCACCCATATATCGGCGCAGGGGGCTTCTGTATGGTGAATGGGGGGACCTGCGGAAATGTTAAATTATACACAGATAAGTGCATTTACATACCAAAAGAAAAATATATTTTATTTTTTAGGAAAACCTACTAATATATTTTTTGGAAGATTTCTTTTTCCTTTTTTGCTTTCCTTTTCTGTATACTATGTAAAGCATGCACATGCCGTTACCACTGAAGTCGGACTGTACACCTTCCCCCATCATGGGTAAATTATTTTTTAGAGAATCAGTTGGCAGCAGTGATCAGACCGGAGTCCTGCGAATCGATTCCCCCATCCCTAATGTTTGCACGTGAACGGTGCAGATTCCAAATTCTTTTCTCGGGTGCGCCACCTTGTGGCCACACTGTTCTCTACATTATATGTAGGCGGCAGTAACCTTGCCATGCAGAATATGCAGGAAAATCTACATTTTCTGAGACAAGGTTCCGTTTCTTCAGGATGAATGCGTGGTGGAAGATAGGCGGCACATAAGTGCTTTTATCGTACGGTTCAAGGACACGGACATCTGTAAATATCACGTTCTGTTTTTGCAGCTCTCCAGTTCCTGCTGAAGGTTCTGCATACATTCCAGGGTCAAAACAAGTGAGTACAGAACATATTATTCATTTTTTTTTTTTTTTGTGAACTGTTCCAGCCTATTATCTCTGATAAAAGAACACATTGTCACCGCTCGTATTCGTATCCTGCAATCTCCGCTCTTGTGAGGCAGAGCAGAGTCTACAGCTCACTTTGTACATGATCTATGGTGCAAAACGGAGAACGCTACCAAGTTCCCTCTATTAAATCAATGACAAAACCTTAATATTTGGTGGGTTTCAAGAAAAAACAAAAAAGCACAGAACGTGCCTGAAAAATGCAGTTTTTTTATTGTCCGCTACTGTATGGACAGGAGGGCTTATGCAACTTTCTATGGATGTCATGTCATTGCTATACGGCATAACATAGGCGTGGGGATGACCTATGCCTCCCCCGACGATCTTAAAGGAAGTGAGGTCTCTTCGGTGTTTTTTCTGCTTTATGTGGAGAACTGTGTCGCTGTGTAGTTGAACCCTACTTTTTTTTATTCTGCGCTTATGATGCATTTTTGGCATGTCCTGTGGATGTGCCATAAATGTTCCAAATGCGAGTACCCCTTTAAATGGGTTGCCCTGCCTTTGGTTTCAAGTCTGCACTGTCAGGATTCTTTGGCACTGGGTGCAGGCGGTCATGTGACCACCGCAAGACTGCGTTTTGACTTCCGGTCACATTCCGACTAGACTTGTCCGGCTTGCTCCAATACACTTGTATTGAGCTAGTCCACGCACGTCTAGTCGGCACGTGACTGCATGCATACAAATGACAGTACATACATTGTCAGGATTCACACGTCTGAAGTCACATAGAGTTACTGCGGGATTTGCAGCCTAAGGCCGGACAGCGCCTTTAAGAAATAAATAATCAAAAGAAGTTTGGTCAAAAAACACTAACGGGTTAAAAGGATGAAGTTTACTTTGTTCTACATCTATGTATTTTGTCTCTTACTTTAGGAGAATCCTGGGTGATGGTCTCGCTCAGACTCAGCTCATGCACGACCTCCTAACAGCTGTCAAGTTGTCTATGGTGCTGCTGCAGAAGTGCCCAGAGTCTGTGCAGGATGCTCTGCAGCGGGATGCTCTGCAGCGGGATGCTCTGCAGCAGGATGCGCAGTGTCCTTTGTGGAAGACGATGTGCGATCTGCTCCACTGCTTCTGTGGCTTCTTACTGGACGGTTAGAGAAGTATTATAGCTGCATTCGGTCCTGTATATTGGGCATAATTTGCACTTAGAGGTCTTCCGTCTGCCGTACACACCCAGTGAGGACCTAATGGTTTACTGTCCCTTCAATGATCCAGCTTTCAATAGCAAAGACTTGGGGCTCTTCAGAGGCCGGGTTTGATGGTGCAGAGGTCGATCATGCGCTCTGCCTTTCTGTTCACTCTAAAGGGAAGTGTCAAAACCAGCTGAGAGCAACATTCGGCTATCTCCAGCACTCCCATTATGAAAGTTGTCTTCTATCACCCCCCCTTTTCTTTTTTTTTTGTTTTACATGAGAACACCTCTTTAAAAGCATGATGTATTTGGGCTAAAGAAAAATCACTATGGCAGTTTGGGTTTCATTAAAAATTTTGCAATGTTTGGCTTTCAGAGGCTTTTTGTTTTTCCAGCGCGTTCCACTTTGATGTAGTCCGTGGTATGAATCACATAAGATGAGCTCAGATGTAACAGCCGGCTCACTCTTGGAATCTCAGTTAACTCATTCTGCAGCCATCAATAAAATAAGGCAACACTATAGAAGACAAAGGGAGCAATATTTTTAATAACACCTAATTTCAAAGATTTTTTAGCTCTAAATACATGCATCGAAGTAAAAAAAAAAAAGTATTCCCAAAGCTAAAATCCTGATCTTGGAAAGAATACTGTGACCTGCGGGAGAACATTGTGATAATCTTTAATGCATACTTTTGTCTTTTTTCTCTTTTCTAGATGATCTGTTACAAAACATTCAGAGCACTGCTGGCATGGCCGCCATTCTGTATCTTAAGACCATGATTGTAGACAGTGATAAGCTGATGAATTTGGTAAGTACATGGTTTTACCCTTCCGTCATCAGTTCTTCCGCAGGTTTCTATGACTTTTTGTAAGAGGCTCAGAATCCCTTTAATTTCTCTGGTTTTTGCTCCGTGTCCATTTTCATTACCTTTCACTATAGCGGTGATATATTTGTTTTCTCCTTCGCCTCATTGGGGGACACACAGACCGTGAGTGTTATGCTGCTGCCACTAGGAGGACACTAAGCAATACAAGCACAAAAGATTAACTCCTCCTCCTGCAGTATACACCCTCTGTTGGCTCAATCCTGAACCAGTTCTTGCTTAGTGTCTGTAGGAGGCACTAGGGTCTGCTCTCAGACCCCACTTTTTTTCTGATTTTTTTCTGATTTTTAAACTTTTTATTATTTTACTTTCTTCACGCACGGATGGGCGACGGGACTTGTACGAAAAGTCACGATCTCCCAAAAACCAACAACAGGCGGCATCGTGCGAGTGTCGCCTCCACGTACCCCTCCTGCCACGCTACCATGGGGCGACAGATCCTTATAACAGGCCGCTCTCCCCATGAGATACCCTTACTTGAGGATGATGATGATTTTGCGTGGCACCTTGGATGGTTACCCCCACCACCTCTCCTGAAAGCGGTGGCGGTCTGGAGGCATGTAAGAGCCCTCTCCACCCCCCTATTGAAAGGGGTTGGTGGATAGAGGATGTACAGCCATAGTCGCTGTAGTGCTGTGGAGTTCTCCCTCCTCCATCTTCGGGCTTTCCCCGCAGTGAGTATATGAGGGGCACTGTAATACTGGTCACCGCGACCGCTTATGCGCTCTTCGCCCGCATGGCGTTGCGCCGCCGCAGCACAGAATCGCGCCGCTGGCGTTTCCGATCGCACCGCCGCCACGGACTCAAATTTAGTCCCCGGCTTCGGCCCAGGGTAGGCCGCAACTTTAAAATTTACTCCCCGGCTTCGGGCCGGGATAGGCCTCAAGGGGAGGGGGCGGTCCGTGTGGCTCCGCCCACACCGCACGCTATTGGCTGTCACCAGTTAACAGGGGATTTCCCCTGTTTCCTCCCCCTCTCCTCCCACTGCTTCTGGCGCTTCTCGTCTCACACGAGAGGCGCTTCTATAATCTCGGGCGCCATATTCTCCTGGGACAGCGCTGCACACGCCATCCTTTGACTTCCCTGGTGCACACACACAGGCCCTGGGTAAGTGCACGCTGCGACTAGGTCTACACAGCGTTTGACCCTTCTCCTGCAGCAGGCTTTCGGGTGCAGAAATATGTCGCAATCCAAGGGAATTAAAAAGGCTGACAAGAACTACTCTGTAGTATATGCCGCCTGCGCTTCATGTAACGCTCCCCTGCCGTCAATGCATAGTTCCCAATTCTGTGCATCATGTGCCCAGGAGCCCATGGCTTCTTCTGCTCAGGAGCCCCCTACTACCGAGCAGGGGTCCCTACCTATTCTTGATCCCATTGAGCCAGGTCCTTCAGGGTGGCCAGAATATCTGGCGCACTCCATGAACTCTCTGACTAGGGCCTTGGATACCTTTCGGGGATCTGCTTCTAGCCAGAGCGCCCCTTTTCCTGAGAGGGGTCCGTTAGCCTTCAGAGAGGCCTCATCTGACAGGGGCCGCCTCATGGCGTCCGCAAAGCGGTCGTCCAAAAAACGCCGCCATAATGCTTCCCCCAATCCATCTAGCGGCTCAGCATCTGCGAGCTCAGGTTCTCGCTCCCCCTCTCCTAGAGATATAAGTGACCATGATTCGGAATACGAGTCGGACATTGGTGATGATCCCAACTCGCCAGATTTTCAGGAGTCCTTAGATTCTCTAATTGAGGCAATTAACACAATCCTCAAACTAGATGAAGAACCTGGGTCTCAGCCGAATCATCCTATCTCTTTCAAGAGAGCAAAGCGTGTTCACAAGGTGTTTGGTAACCACCCTGAATTTACTGATATTGTTCAGGGACATAGGGAGCGTCCGGATAGACGTTTCTCAGGACTGAAGTCTCTGAAAGCACGATACCCTTTTTCAGCAACTGTGGCGAAAGAGTGGACTGAATCTCCTGTTGTAGATCCTCCAGTATCTCGTCTAACTTCAAAAACCCTACTCTCTGTTTCTGATAGTTCACCCATTAGGAACCCTTCAGATAAACAGATTGACAACCTCGCCAAATCAATTTTTGAGGCGGCTGGAGCATCTCTATCTCCCTCCTTTGCAGCCACCTGGGTGGCAAGAGCTATGGTGGCTTGGGTTGAGGGCCTAGTCAAAATGACTAGTGATATCCCTCTTTCCCCCGAGGCACGTAATCTGGCCTATCAGATTACTCGGGCAGGTGACTACATGGTTCACGCGTCCCTGGATGCAGCTAATTGCGCTGCTCTCTCGGCCGCCAATGCTATCGCTATTCGGAGGTCCCTATGGCTCCGTGAGTGGCGTGCAGACGCTGCTTCAAAGAAGACTTTGACTTCATTGCCTTATCATTCAGGGCGTCTTTTTGGAGATCGCCTTGATCAGATTATTTCTGACGCTACTGGGGCAAAAGCAAATTTCTCCCACAGCGCAGAATCAATAGGCCTTTTCGGTCTCAATACCAAGGTCGTTCCCGGCTTTTTCGTAGCTCCTTTAATTGGTCCCCTGCTTCGTCCTCCGTTCGAGCACCCCGGTCATCTCGTAGAGATAGGGGCTCGCAACCATCGTCCAGATCCTCTCAGCCCTGGAGAAACAGGTTTTCTCAGGCAGGAAACAGGAGCTCCTCCTCTCGGAAATTGTCATCGCAATGACTCCTTGCTGGGGATGGGGGACCCAAACAAGGTAGGCGGCCGCCTACTCTTGTTTCACAAAGTCTGGGGGTCGGTCGTTCAGGACCAGTGGGTCCTCGACCTAGTACACTCAGGTTACAAGATCGAATTCTTGTCCCTTCCCCCAAGACGTTTCTTTCAGTCTCGCTTCCCCAAGTCAAAGGATCTTGCAATGCCTTTTCTTCAGGCTCTGAACACGCTTCTTTCCAGCGGAGTCATCGTCCCAGTTCCTCACAAAGAAAAATTCAAAGGGTTTTACTCAAACCTCTTTGTGGTTCCCAAGAAGGACGGCTCTTTGCGTCCTATTCTGGACCTGAAATTGCTAAACAAATTCATCAGAGTTCGTCATTTCAGGATGGAATCCCTCCGTTCTGTTGTCGCATCTCTAGAAAGAAAAGAATACTTGGCGTCTATCGACATCAAGGATGCGTATCTGCACATTCCAGTTTTCAGCGGACATCAAAGGTTTCTGCGTTTTGCTGTCGGAAAGGATCATTTTCAGTTTGCCGCTCTGCCTTTCGGTCTCGCAACCGCCCCCAGAGTGTTCACAAAAGTCATGGCGGCCGCCATGTCAATTTTACACTCTCGGGGTGTGGTAGTCCTCCCGTACCTGGACGACCTACTCATAAAAGGTCCGACTTTTCGAGCCTGCGAAGAGAGCGTCGAAATCACTATCGACACCCTCTCCCGCCTCGGTTGGCTAGTCAATTTGGACAAGTCTCTTCCCATTCCCTCTCAGAAGATTCCTTTTCTGGGAATGATTTTGGATACGTACCAAGGATTGGTATCTCTCCCTCCAGAGAAGATTATCTCTCTGAAGCGGGGAGTGCTCCTGCTGTCGCTAAACCGCCCTCATTCTCTGCGGAGCGCGATGCAGGTCCTCGGGAAAATGGTAGCTTCCATCGAAGCAGTACCTTTCGCCCAGTTTCATCTCTGCCCTCTTCAACAGGAGTTGATATCAGTCTGGGACAGGAACCCAACGTCTCTAGGTCGCCGCTTCCGTCTGTCTCCCACAGTCAGAAGCTCCTTAAGATGGTGGATGAATGCCTCATCACTGAATCACGGAAAATCTTTCCTGCCTGTCCATTGGCTGGTGGTGACCACCGATGCCAGTCTCCTCGGATGGGAGCTGTGTTTCTTCATCACACGGCTCAGGGCCGCTGGTCTCTACCAGAGTCCCGTCTCCCAATCAACATCTTAGAGATCAGAGCTATCAAGTTAGCTCTCGTGCACTTCCATCATCTCCTGGTCGGTCGTCCCATCAGGATTCAGTCAGGATTCAGTCAGACAACGCCACATCAACCGTCAGGGGGGCACTCGGAGCAGAATAGCGATGCTCGAGGTATCGCACATTCTCCACTGGGCCGAGAAAAACCGCTCACTCATCTCCGCGGTTCACATTCCAGGTGTGGACATTTGGGAAGCCGACTTCCTAAGTCGCCAGGGCTTAGACTCAGAGGAATGGTCCCTGCATCCGGATGTGTTCCATCTTATTTGCCAGCGATGGGGCATGCCGGACATAGACCTCATGGCATCCAGACTGAATGCCAAGGTTCAGACTTTCATAAGTCGCTCTCGCGATCCACTAGCCGTAGGCTCGGATGCGCTAGTCCTCCCTTGGAGTCAATTTCGCCTTCCTTACATTTTTCCTCCTCTTCCGTTAATCCCCAGGGTGATTCGGAAGATCAAGGCAGAAGGCGTTCCTCTCATTCTGGTCGCTCCGGACTGGCCTCGCCGTCCGTGGTATGCGGAACTAGTGCGTCTGGTCGCAGACGTTCCCTGGAGATTGCCAGATCGGCCGGACCTCCTCTCACAGGGTCCGATTTACCATCACAATTCAAAAGCGCTGAATTTGACGGTATGGCCATTGAAGCCTGGATCTTAGGTCAGGCTGGGTTTTCTCACAAGGTCATCTCTACAATGGTCAATGCCAGGAAGCCGGCTTCCGCCCGCATTTATCATCGTGTCTGGAAGACATTCCTTTCCTGGTGTGAGAACAAAGGTCGTTCCCCTTTGGTTTTCTCTATCCCTTCCATTCTGGAATTTCTTCAAGCAGGAATGGATTCGGGATTAGCCCTTTCTTCCCTCAAGGGCCAGATTTCTGCCTTGTCCGTCCTTTTCCAACGACGGATCGCATCTAAGTCTCAGGTCAAGACTTTTATTCAGGGAGTGTCTCATCTTGTTCCACCTTACAAGAGGCCTTTGGAGCCTTGGGATCTTAATTTGGTCCTCAGTGCCTTACAGGACTCCCCCTTCGAACCTTTGCCGGAAGTGTCCTTATCGCTTCTTTCCTGGAAGGTGGTCTTCCTAGTGGCGATTACCTCTATCAGACGAGTATCAGAATTGGCAGCCTTATCTTTTAAACCTCCTTTCCTCATTTTTCACCAGGACAAGGTAGTCCTTAGGACTTCTCCGTCTTTCACGCCAAAAGTCGTTTCGGCTTTTCATATCAATGAGGAGATAGTTTTGCCTTCATTCTGTCCGACGCCAATTCACCGTACTGAAAAAGTCCTTCACACTTTAGACTTGGTGAGGGCTCTCCGAAGGTACATTTCGAGAACGGCACCTTTCCGGAAATCGGACGCTCTGTTTGTGCTTCCGGAAGGACGCAGACAGGGTCTTTCTGCTTCCAAGGCCACGTTAGCCAGATGGATTCGCTCTGCGATCCAAGAGGCGTACCGTGTTAAAGGTCAGCCTATCCCGGCTGGGATTAAGGCACACTCCACTCGTTCTGTGGGGGCCTCCTGGGCCATTCGGCACCAGGCTTCGGCACAGCAAGTGTGCAAGGCTGCGACTTGGTCCAGTCTTCATACTTTCGTCAAGCATTACCAAATTCATGCTCAAGTTTCTTCAGATGCGGCTCTTGGCAGACAGATTCTGCAATCAGCTGTTGCGCATCTGTAAGTTGTCTGTTGACTAGTTAAGCGTTATATGCATGAGGTTCACGAGGCTTCATCTGTTGATGAGTTCCCACCCAGGGACTGCTTTGGGACGTCCCACGGTCTGTGTGTCCCCCAATGAGGCGAAGGAGAAAAGGAGATTTTTGTGTACTCACCTTAAAATCCTTTTCTCCGAGACGCTCATTGGGGGGACACAGCTCCCACCCTGGTTTAACTTGTAGCCTCGTTGTTCATTTGAATTGTTGGCATATTGCACTCTGTTATGAGCTCCTACTGCTTTGTCACCGAACTGGTTCAGGATTGAGCCAACAGAGGGTGTATACTGCAGGAGGAGGAGTTAATCTTTTGTGCTTGTATTGCTTAGTGTCCTCCTAGTGGCAGCAGCATAACACCCACGGTCTGTGTGTCCCCCAATGAGCCTCTCGGAGAAAAGGATTTTACGGTGAGTACACAAAAATCTCCTTATTGTGTAATTAACGTGGCGTGCTTACTTTACAGGTAAATAATCTGATTTTGCAGTCTGAGGATCCTTCTGCTGTACCAGATTGGTTTATGGCCTGCTGCAATGCCCTCTGCTCGGATCTGCCGGATGCTGCGCTTCTCTTTTTATGCCAAGGAGCCTTGGCCATGCTGGAATGGAAATCTGGGAATCTAGGTCATGGAGGCGAGAGGCTTCTGGTAAACCTCCTCTCGGTCCTGCTGTCCCTCAGTGCTCGGTAAGAAATGTGTTCAATTACTTTCTATGACCAAAATCTAAGTTAAAGGATACCCAAACTATCTATATGCGCGTGTAGCTCTTTCAAAGACAAGTGCAGCAATACCTTTACATGGCCAGTCCGTTCCTCCATTACTGAGAAATCAACATTTGAAATAATATGCAAATGAGACTGAAGAGCTATGGTAGATCTTAAGCCTTTGTCACTCCAGCTCTATTCCCCACCCAGCACCACCTTCTGTTTGACTGACATGGAGGCTGTCGGTCAAGCAGCAGAAGCTGGTATTTCTGGGCAGGGAATAGAACTGGAGTGACAGAGGCTTCAGATCTATCATAGCTCTTCAGCCTCATTTGTATATAAGTTCAAACCCTGATTTCTCAGTAACAGAGGAACGGACTGACCATGTAAAGGTATTGCTGGACTTGTCTTTGAAAGAGCTACACGCGCATATAAAGTTTGGGGGATGAAATTCTGCTGACAGATTCCCTTTAATGGCTGTCCATTGGAGTTTCTGTGTTTTTGACTGTAAGTTCTGTATTTCATGCTGTCAAAAATAACAGAGGTGCCATCCCTTACGCAAACGTACAATGCTTGAGGGGTCAGTGTATTTTTAGGCATCTTGATTTAATTTGATAAATTATGTAGTCATATGTCCCAAAGTGTTGGCCACTAGGTATCTCATTTTTGTTATTTACTGCTTGCTGTCAAGTGTAATCTGTGCCGAGCAGCAAGTCAGACTGTGCATAGGCATAAAGGAGAGGTTCATTGCAGGCTAGTCATTGGACAATGGCAGGAGCAATGCATGCCGGGAAGTAAGGGAAAGGGAAGTTCTAGCTCCTATCGTGCTGGCGGAAATAGCACCCACTCTAAAAGAGGTAACAGAATATGAGAATCTGCACACTGCCTAGACATATTAGCCTGGTATTTACACCAAATGCAGTTTTAGACTGTGTCAGCGCACGTAGCCTACTGTATATATCAGGAGGTATTGTAATATACCATTAGGCGACCATTCACCAGATGGAGGCCAAAAGAGTGTTCTTACGGCCTCTGTTTGGCCAAAGCGCAGCAGACTGCACGTCCTACACAGAGGGCTACTGAAAAGAAATATATACCATGCGGTATACGCTCCATTACAAGGAGTTCCTACGGTGGACGGACGCCTCAAAATCTGTCCAGGCAGTGGCCACCGTACGGCACATACCTCCTGAGCAATATGCCTTCCCTGACTGTCGGCACTGAGCGGTCTGGACAAAGCCGTATCATCTTGCGGTAAGAAAACCAGGTATGGATTAAGATTGATGGCTGCGTTATAGGTCGTGTGGCCAAAGGTCTCTCCATGGTGCTGCTATATGGCAGCATCGTGCAGGTGAGTGCGGTTGTATTCCTAAGCACAAGGTTCCACTACCATGACAAGCAAGTCTCAGAGAGTCAGGACCAGTTGGATTTTTTTTGCAACTCGCTTGTCTCCAAATGTGACGCCTGCATTACGCTGCAATGTGGCTGCTGCACACAACGACCTTACATCAAGCAACTTGTGTCGTGACCGAAGTCGCCATGAAGCCCCAGCCTTAGTCCACACTGCAAAACATAAAATGTGGGAAAAACAAATATGATGTGTAACAAAACAGGTCTGTCCTTCAGGTTTTCTGTGCACAGTGTGTATTGTGGATAGAGCACAAACATCTCATTTTCTCAAGTACATTTTGTTTTTGTTTTGTTTTTTTTTATTGAAAAATGATTGCGCAACACGTAGTTGATTTATAGACCTCCTAGAAATGAGGCAATCACCGGGGCCACTAAAATTAACTGCGATTGCCAGGATACTAATGAAAAGGAGCTGCATTCCCTCCTGATACATTACAAAGTGCCACCTGTCCTCATGAGTCATCCATGAATTTTTGTGAAATTGATATAATTCAGCAATTTTGGTTCTCAAGTCCTCTGACAGTTCTCTTCTCCTCTCTCTGTTCTCCATGCTTAGTGTGGCACACACAGACACACAATGCAAAGATTCAGTCAACGTCTCCCCTTTTTATCTGGTTTCAGGTGTGAATTTCATATTACCCACACCTCTTACTTGCATGTTTTCTGGAACAATTTTCAAGGGTGCCAACACTTTCAGTCACGACTGTATATGTGTGTGTGTGTGTGTGTATATGTATATATATATATATATATATATATATATATATATATATAATATATTTATAGTTTTGTTTACTGTATCTTGTTTTTTTTCTAGCCTGAGAGACTCCAGCACAGCTTTGTTTCTGTCGCGGACTTTAGCCTTGTGGACAAATTCTGCTGCAGATCTTCTGAGCTCCTCATGTTCGAGAGACTTGAGAGAAAATCTTAATGGCCATTCGAGAGCACTCTGCAATCTCCTCGAGTACGTGTACGCGCATTGGGAACACCCTTTGGACGCCGTCCGACATCAAACAAAGCTCATCTTCAAAAACATCCTTAAAATCCATCATGCCGCCGTGGCTGGACTCTCTGGAGACGAGGACCCATTTCTCTCCGAACTCACACAGAAACTGTTGAATTTGGAGGTGGCACTCGAAGGGGAAGTACGCATCGCTGGCCTGTCTGGTGGAAAGCGTGGGAACTGAGCGTTTGTTGTCCGTGGATGAAAGGATCCCGTCACAGATCCTGGATGTCATGTCGGATCAGTCCTTTGCTCCTTACGCTAGTAACCTATTGGCAGCCATGTTTATAAACCACAAGAAACAACTTCAGGCCATGGGGGAAAGCTGTTGGATGGAGCGATGGCAGACTGTCTGGGTCACCCCCCTCCTCGTGCGCCTGTGCGAGGAACATGTAACGCAGACCACTTACATCATTGATTATTATTTACCAAAGTTGCTTAAGTGTAACCCAGATAGTTTGCATTACATGATTGAAAATCTCAAGAACTTGGCCTCCCGAAATATTGGTAAGTCGGATTTGCCTATCATATACAACCTTACAAAAAAAAGCATAATTCCAAAATTCCTTTAAATGCCAGCTAAAGAGTCACAGGTGGTTTAAAAAAACTTTGCATTAATCAATAATACAAGAGTATAATATAAGAATAGTTAGAATAGTTGCTTCTTTCTCCACATATGAGACACTTCTCCTCCCCCCCCTTCTCGTGAGTCCATCATTCAATCAAAAAAAATGTGAAAATCCATCTTGATCAAACCAAGACATCTTTGTAAGAGATCAGATTACAACTGCCTATTTAGAGTCTACGGGGAGAGGAGCAGAGATGCACATAGACAATGCTGCAACTTTCTAGTAAGTGCTTTATCTCATCCCAGTGGTGGATTCACAGCTACAATGCTCAGTACTGTTGTATAGTGTTCTCCAAACTGCTGCTACTGAACATGTGCTAATAGGAGAACAGGAATCGATCTCTTTGTACTGTGTGTGGGAGACATGATAGCGGCTAGTCTTCATCCACCCGTTCAGTGATAACTGAAAAGTAGAAATAAAACCTGGAAAGAGGAAAACTAGTGACAAAATGCAGGATAAAAGTCATAATGGTCAGAAGATGTGTCTGAGAGTCATTGCTGGCTCGTAATAAAGTATTGCAAGGCTCAAGGTTATGCCATCGATTTGTGATCAGTGATGGTCCAACCTCTAGGAATAAAGGGGTTGTAGGGCTGATCCAGCTATGTGACCTTTTTACTATTTCCTCTCCATGACTTGGGAATTTCTACTCCCAAATCTGTTTTTCTTGGGATGTAGACCTTCTTATCTTTCCATGTATGATTTGTAAATGTTTCAACTGTCCAAAAATATTAAATTTTTATGGTTATGTTATTTTCAGACGTGCGTATTTCTCTTCCTCAGGGTCTGGTGATAACCGTGGTGCCCTTGGTGCCCTGATGGCTTGCTTGAGAACTGCCCGCACTCATGGATACCTCAGATTTACCGAGAATTACGCATGGACCGAAAAAGTCTCCACAAGCTTAATACAACAAGGCCTTGTGCACCGACATGACCAGGTGAGAAAGGAGAAAAGGGAAAAAGTGATCCTCATCTTTTAAAGGGATTGTTTTATTTCTGACTCGAGTCTCCTATCACTGGAATCAAGTGGCTGTCTTTCATCGTTAGACACCCACCAATTGTTGGCACATTTTGGCAATTATCACTAATGTCTCATACATAAACTCATCGTTCTCCTTCGCCTCATTGGGGGACACAGAACCATGGGTGTTATGCTGCTGCCACTAGGAGGCTGACACTAAGTTGAGACAAAAAGAGTTAGCTTCTTCCCTGCAGTGTACACCATCATGCTGGCTCCAAGTGAACAAGTTCAAGCTTAGTGTCCGTAGGAGGTACACGGGTCTGGTTTTCAGACCAAAAATCTTCCGTATGTGTTTCCTCCACTTTACTTTCGAGGGTTATCAGGAAGATCAAGACGTAGGGGGTACCACTAATCCTAGTCGCCCCAGATTGGCCACGCCGCGCTTGGTATGCAGAGTTAGTGCAGCTCGTCGCCGACATTCCCTGCCGTCTGCCGGATCATCCAGATCTGCTCTGCCAAGGTCCACTGGGGCCCTGTGTTTAACGGCTTGGCCGTTGAAGCCTGGGTTCTAACTCAAGCCGGGTTCTCTCAACAAGTGATTTCCACCATGATTAGCACTCGGAAACCGGCACCTGCTCGCATCTATTACTGCACCTGGAAAACCTTTTTCAAATGGTGCAGGGACCACGGACGTCCTCCTCTCGTCTTCTCTGTTCCCTCCATTCTGGAATTTCTCCAGACCGGCTTGGATTCAGGTTTGGCACTCAGTTCCCTCAAGGGCCAGATTTCGACCTTATCAGTTTTATTCCAGCACAAGATTGCTTCAAAATTGCAAGTGAGGGCTTTCATTCAGGGGGTCTCCCATGTGGTACCCCCCTATAGAATGCCATTAGAGGCCTGGGATCTTAACTTGGTCCTGGGTGCTCTTCAGGAGACGCCTTTTTAACCCATTGCAGGATGTCTCGCTGACCGTTCTGTCTTGGAAAGTCGCTTTGTCGCAGTGATCTCTATCAGACGAGTCTCGGAGCTATCCGCCCTGTCCTGTCGAGTGCCTTTTCTGATTTTCCACCAGGACAAGGTGGTTCTTAGACCATCTCCATCTTTTTTAACCAAGGTGGTCTCATCTTTCCACCTTAACGAGGACATTGTTCTTCCCTCTTTTTGTCCAGCGCCAGTACATCGGGTTGAAAGAGCTCTTCACACCCTGGATGTAGCGAGGGCTCTCAGGAAGTACGTCTCGAGGACAGCACCCTTCCATAAGTCGGACGCCCTATTCGTGCTTCCTGAGGGTCACAGGAAGGGTTTAGCCGCTTCAAAGGCCACAATAATAATAATCTTTATATAGCACCAACATATTCCGCAGCGCTTTACAGTATAACAGTTTCAAAACACAAGTCATAAGTAACAACATTAACAATACAATAATTAAAGCAAGATAAGATGACCCTGCTCGTGAGAGCTTACAATCTACAATGAGGTGGGGGAGATACAAAGTACAGGTGTGTATATACAATGGTGTATTTACAATGATGGTCCAGCCATCTTGAGGGAGTGAGGGATGGCCAGATGGCCACAATAGCCAGATGGATTCGTTCGGCTATTCAGGAGTTCTACCGTGTCAGAGGGAAGCCTATCCCGGCGGGGATTAAGGCACACTCCACTCGGTCTGTGGGCGCTTCTTGGGCCATTTGGCATCAGGCGTCGGCAGAACAGGTCTGCAAGGCTGCGACTTGGTCCAGCCTGCACACATTCTCGAAGCACTATAATATTCACACTCAGACTTTTGCAGATGCGGCCCTTGGCAGACGTATTCTGCAAACGGCGGTAGCACATCTTTAGTCAGTTGGTACATGGGGTTCGATCTGTTATGTTGTTCCCCACCCTGGGACTGCTTTGGGACGTCCCATGGTTCTGTGTCCCCAATGAGGTGAAGGAGAAACAGGGATTTTTTTGTACTCACCGTAAAATCCCTTTCTTCGAGCCATTCATTGGAGGACACAGCACCCACCCTGTTAGCCATTTGGCTTGTTTTGGTTTTTCTTAGTTTGATGTGTTGTACTCTGATATGATGTTAATGATCTCCTACTGCTTTTGCACTGAACTAGTTCACTTGGAGCCAGCTTGAGGGTGTATACTGTAGGGGAGGAGCTAACTCTTTTTGTCTCAACTTAGTGTCAGCCTCCTAGTGGCAGCAGCATAACCCCCATTGTTCTGTGTCCCCCAATGAATGGCTCGGAATAAAGGATTTTATGGCGAGTACTCAAAAATCCCTGTTTTTCATTGTGTACACACTGCTAGAAAAAAAATGAAGGGAACACCTATAAAACCCAACATTGCACCAAGGCCAACTTCACCAGCGTAAGGTTTGACAACGACTCTGAAGGTTTCATCCCAGTACATGGGCAGCGGTGCTCTGACTGCTGTTAGCAGGCAGAGCTTTGTGGGACCTTCCAAAGATATGCATCCATAAGATCTCACTGAACCAACGCCAAACCAGCCATACTAGATGATGTTGCAGGCAGCATAACGTTTACCCTGGCATCCTCAGACTCTTTAACTTCTTTTTTTATGTGCTCCGTGTGAATTTTCTCTCGTCTGAGTGGGACACCACTAATGGACCTGGCAGTTCTGGTGTTCTTTGGGAAATACTAGTCAAGCTACATAGAGCACAGGTCTGACTACAGGAGGTCATGCCCTTAATGGACTCTGTTTCTTACAGCCTGGTTAAAAACATTTACACGAGTTGCCACTGCAAGTCATTTTGTAGGGCTCCACCAGGAGCAGATACCGGCCCCGTGGCTGGATTGATGCCTTTCTACGGCCCTGTCCGGCTCTCCTCTTGTATTGGCCTGTGTATTGACATTTGTTCCATTCTCTTGACACTACTAGGAGTAAAGAAACCTTGTGACATCACTTATGGATGTGCCATCCTGGTGTTTCTGCACTGCTTGTGCAACCTGATAGGGAGCAGGAACCTCTTCATGCTGCCAGTAGAGGCAAAGACACCAGCAAAACTAGAGAATAATCAGTCAGGTAGGCTATGGAGAAAGTTAATGTCTGTGGTTAAATCCTGCAAAACCATTACCTGTTTGGGGGTTACCTTGCTGTTCCTCTCCGATGCACCTGCTGTCACTCATTCGTACCAAAGCAGTAGACATTGATCACAATCGCTTCGGCTTCCTCATTGGACAGATCCATAGCCCAGAAGCTTAAAGGGAGCCTGTCAGCAGGATTGTGCACAGTAAATTACAGACAGTATGTACAGATATTCATTATGTAAACTATGGGGCAGGTCAGTGAGGGATCAGTGACCTGTCAGCAGTCTGCATTATGAATAGCTAATCAGAGCACCACATGAAGACCCCCCCCACAGGCCGCCCTGGAGCACGAGCATATCATTAACTAAAAACTGAAAATAAAGATGACACATCAACTACAAGATGGATTTCATCACCAGGTATCATTTTAATCAGTATAACGGTGCCGACCTGACACTGTCTGTAGTTTACTGAGCACAATCACTTTATTTGCCTTAGGGTGCTTTTACATTTAGCTCTTGCCCATGTTCATTGGTCCTGTTGGGGATTGTGAATGAACCCCCAGGAAAACTGGATTCGGATGTATGCTCCAACGGGGCAATTGACTATAATGGTGCTGACAGTCACCGTGTGCTCTGTTGTACATCATTTTTGTGCGTATACGCCTATTGGAGACTGGCACTCAGACGCAGTCTATTACTACAGCGCACACTTAGATTCTGACACAATTAATTCAAGGGCTCTAATGTAAATAAAAAAGCAACAGTATCCCTCACCACTCTGTCGTTCTCCTCCCACACCATAATCCATGTCTGGGGGAAAAACACTTTTCAACCTGGATGTTGTCAAGATGCAACCATCCAGGATGAGAACCACTGGTGACTGAACTGCTGCGAGCGCAGCCTCAGTGACTGGCGGTGATGTCATCGAGGTTACCTCTGGTCACTGAGGCAGCTTCCCCAGCCGGGCTGAACAGCCGTGACCTCGGTGAGATCTCAGCTAGCACCATGAGAGATATTGTTGTTTTTTAATTTTTGGTTTATTACAGGAGAACGAGGGCTTTAGTGGAATTAGGCGTTAGGTGAGTATAACTGTTTGCTAGTTTTAAATAAAGTAAAAAGTGTGTTTTGTTTTATTTCTAATAAAATACTTATTGCTGTTATTTTAGGCTGGGGGGGCAATATCCATGGCCCTTTACCAACCTGAGAATACCAGCCCCCAGCTGTCTGCTTTAGCAAGGCTGGTTGTCAAAAATGTGGATGATTCCAGACTGTTTTTTAAAATTTATTTAAATTGAAAAAAAACAGCATTGTTGACCCCTCTATTCTTCATAACCAGCCTTGCTGACAGCTGAGGGTTGCAGCCCCCAGCTGTGAGTTTTGCCTGGTTGGTTATCAAAAATGCAGGGGAACCCACGCCGTTTTTCTTTTAAATTATTTATTTACAGTGCAGGAGCCGGCTAATGAATATACCCATCAGCTTCTCCCACTCTCGCTGTTATTAGCAGCAGCTGGTGTTGGATGATGGCAGCAGTAGTCCCATCAGCTGACACCAGTGACCGGAGGTAAACTTTATACCTCCGATCACAGCTGAACGCTCACGCTGTCTTCTCACGCTGTCTTCTCACTGTCTTTTGACAGCGTGGTAACCGCGCCTCTCTGACCGGCAGGCATGATTTCACCGCCAATCAGAAGCGGTGTTTGCCGCTCTGTCATAAACATGACTGCGTGGCAAACACTGGATGTTCTGGCCCCCCATTCAAGTGAGTGGGGTTCGGGTCCGGGTACTTTTCTGGTACCCGAACCAGAACTTTTTGTAACTGTTCGGCTGGACCCGAACATCCAGGTGTTCACCCATCTCTACTCATGACCAATACCAGAAGCCTCTTACCTGGGCCAGAGAAAAAAAGAACAGGACTGCTGCTCAGTGGTCAAGGTGTTGTTTTCAGATGAAAGTAAATGTTGCATTTCATTTGGAAATCAAGGTCCCAGAATCTGGAGGAAGAGTGGAGAGGCCACAATCCAAGCTGCTGGAGGTCTAGTGTGAAGTCTCCACAATCAGTGATGGTTTGGGGAGCCATGTCATCTGCTGGTGTAGGTCCACTGTGTTTTATCAAGACCAAAGTCAGCACAGCCATCTACCAGGAAAATTTAGAGCACTTCATGTTCCCCTCTACCGACAAGCTTTTTGGAGATGGAAATGTCATTCTCCAGCAGGACTTGGCCCCTGTCCACACTGCCAAAAGTACCAATACCTGGTTTACAAACAGCAGTATCAATGTGCTTGATTGGCAGCAAACTCGCCTGACCTTAACCCTATAGAGAATCTTTGGGGTATTGTCAAGACAAAGATGAGAGACACCAGACCCAACAATGTGGACGAACATTATATTTGCAAAAAGGCATGAAACTTTATTTACTGTCCAATTTGACGTTCATTTCATTAATGTCAGTGTATTTTGGTTAAGAAAAACAAAAGCTTTCACTTTTGTGCAGATTTGTTTATCCAGCTTTGTGCATATTGGTGACTTCCATATGGTACATGTTTGTTTCCAACTATATACATATAAAGCTCTATTTGTTTCGAGGTTTAAGCGCAACAGATTTTATTCGTCTATCTTTTAAGATATTTTTAAAGATTTTCACACAGGTCTGTAAATCTGTTTTTCTGCTTTTCTCACAAACTCACTTTTTGGGGTGCTAGTGTATCTGTTTGGATATATTTCTTATGGGGCGCACAGCCCTTCTTGTGCTAGCCAGAGGTACCCTGACCACCATTAGGTACTGGGATGAGATCCTCAGACCCATTGTGAGACCATATGCAGGTGCAGTGGGCCCTGGGTTTCTTTTAATGCAGGACAATGCTAGGCCTCATGTGGCTGAAATGTGTCAGCAGTTCTTGCATGATGAAAGCATTGATGCTATGGACTGGCCTGCCCGTCCCCCAGACCTGACTCCAATCGAGCACATCTGGGACACCATGTCTTGTTCCATCCACGTTGCTCCACAGACTGTCCAGGAGTTCACTGATGCTTTTAATCCAGGAGTTGGAGGAGATCCCTCAGGAGAACATCGGCCACTTCATCAGGATCATGCCCAGGCGTTGTAGGGATGTCATACCGGCACATGGAGGCCACACACACTACTGAGCATCATTTCCTTGTCTTGAGGCATTTCTACTGAAGTTCACACGTTGCGGAATTGCCGCGGAAATTTCTGCGGCAATCCCGCACTTCTCTGCCGCGGGAAATACACATTTTTTTTCTATGCGTATTCCCGCCAGAAACTAGCGTTTTGCAAGCGTAATTAGCTTGCAGAATGCTAGCGTTTTCCTAGCGATCAGTGGCATCGCTTGGAAAACTGATTGACAGGTTGGTCACACGAGTCAAACATAGTGTTTGACACGTGTGACCAACTTTTTACTATTGATGCCGCCTATGCCGCATCAATAGTAAAAAGATCTAATGTAAAAAAAAATAAAAAAAATAAAAAATAATGATATTCCCACCTTCCGGCGGCCCCCGCAGCTTTCCCGCCTCTCAGCGACGCTCCCGGCCAATTGCGTTCCCAAGGATGCATTGCGACAGACCCCAGATGACGTAGCATCACGCGAGACCGCTACGTCATCTGGGTGATTCTCGCAAAGGACTCCGGGAAACGGGAGCGTCGCTGAGAGGCGGGAAAGCTGCGGGGGCTGCCGGAAGGTGAGAATATCATTATTTTTTATTTTAATTATTGTTTTACCAGGGATATGGTACCCAGGGCCTGGAGGAGAGTCTCCTCTCCTCCAGACCGTGGGTACCATCGCACATGAACCGCTTACATTCCGCATAGCCACATGCGGAAAGTAAGCGGTTCAATTCATTCCTATGGCGGCGATTCCGCTGTGATTACGCAAAATTAATTAACATGTTGCTATTTTTTCAGCGAAGCGTTTTTTTCGCGGAAAAAAACGCAACATGTGGCCAAAACATGCGGAATCCATTAACATGTATAGGATGCTTAATGCTTGCGTTTTTTTCACGTTTTTACCGCGGAAAATCGCGGAAAAAACGCAAATATTCCTGAACGTGTGAACTTAGCCTTATGCGTGTCATGGAAACTCCTAGCATCGCTGTCCGAGGCGCTTATGGGATTGTTGATAAATGACAGAGCAGCTATAGCGGTTCAGGATATTAACCAGATGACAAGTTATCAGGTCACGTCTGTAGATACACAGGGAGGTTTAAAAAGGGAAGAGAATATAAAGGGATAATGAAATACGACTATAGCAGGTCAAGTTTCCATGCCAGGAACTAAATACTGTGTGGGAGATAAAAGCATAAAAGGTACCGAGCTGGTTAATTTATTGGCCATTCATGTGTGATAGCTGTCCAATAGCCTGAAACTGTTAGATCATTATTAGTGGTGATCTGCTTATGGAGAATTGGCACATGTCACAATCTTCCTATTACTCCCTTTCCCCTCTGCCAGTCCCTTCACTGGCTTTTTAATTCCCTCATAAATCCAGTTCCCACCACTAATAATGACTTACAAGGCCATCCATAATCTGTCTCCTCCATACATCGCCAACTAATCTCTTAATATCTTCTAACATGTAATCTCCGGTCCTCACATGACCTCGTCTCCTCCTTGCTTGTATGTTCCTCAACCAATCGCCTCCAAGACTTCTCCTGAGCATCCTCCATCCTCAGGGTTTCAGTGCCCCTACACGTCCGATTGTCACAGGTTCGGACCCTTCAGACTCAACCTGGAAACTCATCTCTACAGGAAAACCTACAACCCACAATATCCCTGCTGCCACCTCACTACTAGCGGAGCTGCTGCAACCCACCAACATACTGTCTCCTTCGGAGAGAGTACAGCGGCAGAATGGGAGGTGGTGGAAGAGAGCAGCAGTATTTTCATACACCCGGATTTTGACGCAAATCCATGTGCAAAAAGTGGTTCTTTCATCTTCTTCCGTGCACTGCTCTCCCGCTCCTGGTTTCCTACTTGCCAGGATGCGGCGCACTCCTGCTTGTTTAGATTAGTGACATGGTCTGAACTTTGCACTCTCCCATGCTGAAAGCACAGGCAGCTCTGCCACCGTAGCACCGAAGGAGCACAGGGGCACAGATGCAGCTTCAGAGCAGCACTTACAAGCTGTGCAAAAAAGAAAAGAGCTTGTAAGCACTGAGCTTCTTCCATAGGAGTCCAGTCACCGCAAACTCTTTCAGCCAAGCTAACCAAACGTGTATGGAGAGGTAGGGAGGAATGGCCAAACATACTGGTAGTATTCTGTCAGTATAGCTAGGCTGCGAGTGTGGGAACCTTGATACACAGTTTCTATGGATGTCTCTCTGTACCAGTACTTACACAAAGAGATTTCATCAGATAGTTTAACTCGACTGCAGAAGGACGTATGAAGATTCCAGAACACTGTTTATATTCTAGCTGAATTCTTGTAGTTATGCACAATTACAGTAGGTAAAAAAAAAGATGATTCTGATCCAGAACTGTATGTGTATGATGCTAGCAACATGGCGGTCATATACTAACTGGGGAAGAAGGGAGGCAGGCTGGGAGAGGGAGGACAAACTTCTAAAAGGCAAACTGATTGCATAGCAGTGACATTACAATACTATATGATTCCCAAGTTGTCGGACATGACGGACAGCTTTGTAAAGTGTTTGGCCACCCTTAAAGAAGTTTACGCTTTCAGAAAAATGAACGTAAAACTCTTCCTGTAATGGAAAGTAACAAATACAGATAGTACTCTCTCTTCAGTCGCTGCTGTTCAGATCTGTGTATCTGTGTCAGCGGTGACGTCACAGCGATGGCGTACATCACTGCTGCAGCCAATCACTCAGCTCAATTGCTCATGTTGTCTACATTGGCAGAGCTCAGAGATTTGCTCTATCACCGATGTGAGTGGTCGAGGTGACCTCACCGCTGCAGCTTAAACATTCATTACTGGAAGTGTTTGGGGTCCAGTTTTTATATTAAAAGAAAAAAAAAAAACCTTTACGGCCAAAACATCACACATTGCAGACCAGTTGTTAGCTATTATGTGTCTCAGTGCGGTTAACGAGAAGTCAAAGTGTTTTTTTTTTATTAGATTCGTATTGATGCCCTCGGCCTCCTCTGCGAAAGTCACTGGACCACTGAAGTAGTTTCCCAGGATGAAATGGATTTGATCACGTTCTTTCTGAAGTACAACCTGAACTGTCAGTCTCCTTCCATCAGACAGCAGCTGTGTTACCTGCTCAAGAAGGTAAGTGCGTCCGGCCATGGATCGAGGCAGCGGTCATCTCTCTGTACGATATATACAAAAAAAGGTTGCACTCTATCGTGCCAAAGCAAGTCAATGTGAAATATGAAACATGAATAGCAATATGGCTTTTGAATATTAGAAAAAATGAATGAGACGCTTTGCACAAAATTTGGCCAAATAATGCCTGCCCATACACCAACGTCAAGGTGGTCTCAGAACGTATGGGTCCCTGTCTATGTGAACATACCTCTATTAGGCTGATATCTGAATTCCTGGGTGAATGTGGACACCTCTGTCAGTAAAGCTTGCCTTTTCTGGGTGAACAGGAACCTGCTATAATTAAAATCACCACATAGTGATGGGCGGAGTGCTCGGTCAGTAAGCTAATATAGAAGTAAAAGAAAACTGACTGGCACATCCAAACCAGTGTGAATTAGGTGCAAACAAAGGGGCAGCTACCTCTATAGACAATATACAAAAAAAGGTTGCACTCTATGGTGCCAAAGCAAGTCAATGTGAAATATGAAACATGAATAGCAATATGGCTTTTGAATATTAGAAAAAAAATGAATGAGACGCTTTGCACAAAATTTGGCCAAATAATGCCTGCCCATACACCAACGTCAAGGTGGTCTCAGAACGTATGGGTCCCTGCCTATGTGAACATACCTCTATTAGGCTGATATCTGAATTCCTGGGTGAATGTGAAAAATATTTAGACTTGAGAGTCCTCAGTGGTTGATACCTTTTAATGGCTAACTGAAAAGATGGTAACAAATTGCAAGCTTTCGAGACTACTCAGGTCTCTTCATCAGGCATAGACTAATACAACATCATGATGAAGAGACCTGAGTAGTCTCGAAAGCTTGCAATTTGTTACCATCTTTTCAGTTAGCCATTAAAAGGTATCAACCACTGAGGACTCTCAAGTCTAAATATTTTTCTATCTACTGGCTAACACGGTACGAAGATACACATCTTTCCTATATCAAAATGGGTGAATGTGGACATCTCTGTCAGTAAAGCTTGCCTTTTCTGGGTGCAGAAAATTTTGTGCAAAGCGTCTCATTCATTTTTTTCTAATATTCAAAAGCCATATTGCTATTCATGTTTCATATTTCACATTGACTTGCTTTGGCACGATAGAGTGCAACCTTTTTTTGTATATTGTCTATGGAGGTAGCTGCTCCTGGTTTGCACCTAATTCACACTGGTTTGGATGTGCCAGTCAGTTTTCTTTTACTTCTATGTTAGCTTACTGACCGAGCACTCCGCCCATCACCATGTGGTGATTTTAATTATAGCAGGTTCCTGCTCAGCCAGAAAAGGCAAGCTTTACTGACAGAGGTGTCCACATTCACCCAGGAATTCAGATATCAGCCTAATAGAGGTATGTTCACATAGACAGGGACCCATACGTTCTGAGACCACCTTGACGTTGGTGTATGGGCAGGCATTATTTGGCCAAATTTTGTGCAAAGCGTCTCATTCATTTTTTTCTAATATTCAAAAGCCATATTGCTATTCATGTTTCATATTTCACATTGACTTGCTTTGGCACGATAGAGTGCAACCTTTTTTTGTATATTGTCTATGGAGGTAGCTGCTCCTGGTTTGCACCTAATTCACACTGGTTTGGATGTGCCAGTCAGTTTTCTTTTACTTCTATGTTAGCTTACTGACTGAGCACTCCGCCCATCACCATGTGGTGATTTTAATTATAGCAGGTTCCTGCTCACCCAGAAAAGGCAAGCTTTACTGACAGAGGTGTCTACATTCACCCAGGAATTCAGATATCAGCCTAATAGAGGTATGTTCACATAGGCAGGGACCCATACGTTCTGAGACCACCTTGACGTTGGTGTATGGGCAGGCATTATTTGGCCAAATTTTGTGCAAAGCGTCTCATTCATTTTTTTCTAATATTCAAAAGCCATATTGCTATTCATGTTTCATATTTCACATTGACTTGCTTTGGCACGATAGAGTGCAACCTTTTTTGTATATTGCCTATGGAGGTAGCTGCTCCTGGTCTGCACCTAATTCACACTGGTTTGGATGTGCCAGTCAGTTTTCTTTTACTTCTGTACGATATATGTCTGACACCCTCTCACTTATGGTCTTTCCTTTGTAGCTCTTCTGTCGTGTCCAGGAAAGTTCTCAGGTTCTTTTCAAACATCAACAGAGCAAGAACGTAATCGAGTCAGAACATGAGGGCGGTGAAGCAGATCCCGGCACGGCCCTGCAGCATTATACCGTAAGCTTGTCCTATCTCTTACTGACCTAACCCAAAGCTACAACCTCTCCGAGGCTCCATGTTAGGGTCAGAAGACCTGCAGTCAGTCGGGCATCACAGTCCATATTACAGCGCCGCATGCAATTTAGCTTTTAATTAGTTTTAATTGGAGATGCTTTAACAACTGGGTCTACTTCTATATATTTTCTTTCTGTGTCCAAATCAGATGAATCACATTGTCCTCCCTTGATTTAAAGGGGGATATCCAACCTGTTTCACCTCTGTATTCCAAGGTGAGAGTCGCTGCTCACGTAGTGCCTGACACACCTTTAAAGGATCTCCAAGATCCTATCCCTAGATGTGGTAGGTGTAGTAATAATAATATTAGCAATATAATTAGAAATGTAGTATCGTTTTTTTCTGATTCTATGTCTATTTCCTCATGTGCAGGCATTGCAGGACCTTGGGTATCCATGGTTACGACCACTAGCAACTAGCTAACTGTCAGTATATCAGTGGTCGTAACCATGGACACTTAAGGTCCTGCAATCCCTGCACCTGAGGAAAGAGACTTGGCAAATAGGAAAAAAGCTATACTACATTTCTAATTGAAGGTATGTGCTGCTATAATAATAATAATAATACCTACTACATATTGTGATAGGATCTTAGCAATGGGAATACCCCTTTAAGGCAGAATTGGTCAAATAGCTAGAACAATGATGTGAGGGATGGAACTAGTACCAGAATCAGTAGACAAAACTGTTTATTACGTTCTTTGTATTGGTGTATATGTGCACACATTTATTTATCTTTTGTGGTGACGACACTCATGTGTTTAGACTTTGCTGATGCTAGATGACGCTATACTTGAGCTTAAGAAGTAGACACTTTGCTTTTCTACGCCACCTGGTAAGAAGGTAGCAGCACGTCTGGAATAGGGAACGGAGAACCTGGAAGTGAGAGAATGTGCTGCAGTCATGTAAATGCGCAGAAATGAGGACTGGTATCCCCTTACGCCTTAAGGGTCGTTCGGATGAACGTATTAAAACGTCCATGTGCAAAACTAATTGCAGACGGACCAATGCAAGTCAGAGGGATAGTTCTCATGAACTTATTACCAATTGTCCACATGCAAAAAAACTGCAGCGTGCGCTACTGTGACCCGTATTCTGGATCAGACTCGCCCATTGTAAGCCATTAGGTGCATAAAAAAGAAACGGATCTAATATGGGTCAACATTTAAATGGGTATTCCCATCTCCAAGATTCTATCCCAATATGTAGTAAGTACAATAATATTAGCAAATACCAACAATTAGAAATGAAGTATATTTCTTCTGATTCGCTATGTCTCTTACCCATGTGCAGGGCATTGCAGTCGCTTAGGTTATTCTGCAATGCCCTGCACATGACATAGCTTATCAGAAGAACTATATATCATTTATAATTGGAGGTATTTGCTATTATTTTTACACCTACTACATTTTGGGATATGATCTTGGAGACAGGAATACCCCTGTAAAAAAACAGATGGCACACGAATGTACAAAAGGGACATGCAGATTGCATTCGGGTGACAAATCGGCAGTTTTTTTTTCTGCAAGTAAAACTGACAATTTTGCATTTGCTCGTGAGGATGTGACCAACTTTTCTTTCTCTCCCCTTTTTCCAAGAGCCATAAAAAAAAATTTTTTTTTTTTTTTTTTTTTTACATTTTATTTTCCATTAACATAGCCATATTAGTCTTTTTTTTTGGCCGACAAGTTTGGTTTTAATGACACATTCATTTACATTCAACTTACTGGAAAAATGGGAGAAAAAGCTCAGAGCATGATGAAATGGTAAAGCAAACAAAATACAATGTCACCATTGTTTTGCATTGTGTGCTTCTATTATACACTGCAGTACTGAAGTATGGCATTATATGGTAACATTCACGGTCTCTTATCTCGTCTCTGTCTCTTATCCCGCAGCTGGGCTTCACAGAAGCGCATCAATATGATCCCTTTTCAGATTTTTCATTCCCAACATTGCAATGAGTCTTTAAGTATTTATATATCATTTTTTTTCCGAAGTACTGCTATTAAGAAAAAAAACAAAAATAAAACCACAAAACGCATAAGAAAAGTACTGGGGCCCCTTAATTGACAAACGCTTCATGCTCTCTAAAGATGACTTTTCAGCAGTCTCGTTATCACAGACAAGATTACAATGAACAATAACAGCACACTTGTACACAGTAAATATCACAGGAGCCACAATTCACATTATGGAATGTCACAGCACATCTTCTCCTGGACAGTGACTGATAACACCTCCTATATACAGTAAATAACACTGAATTCACAATATGTGATGTCACAGCTCACCTCCTACTCTTCCTATACAGTAAATATCACCTCTATATACAGTAGATAACACAAGATCCACCATTCACAATAGGTGTTGTCACAGCTCACCCCCTCCTCCTGTACAATGACTGATAACACAGGATCCACCATTCACAATAGGTGATGTCACAGCTCACCTCCTCTCCTGTACAATGACTGATAAACAGGATCCACTTCACAATAGTGATGTCAAGCTCACCTCCTCCTCCTGTACATGATGTCACACCTCTGTATACAGTAGAAAACACAGGATCCACCATTCGCATTAGTTGATGTCACAGCTCGCCTCCTCCTTCTGTGCAATGACTGATAACACCTCTATATGCAGTAAATGACACAGGATCCACCATTCACAATAGGTGATGTCACAGCTCACCTCCTCCTTCTGTGCAATTACTGATAACACCTCTATATACAGTAGGTAACACAGGATCCACCATTCACAATAGGTGATGTCACAGCTCACCTCCTCCTCCTGTACAATGACTGATCACACCTCTATATACAGTAGAAAACACAGGATCCACCATTCGCATTAGGTGATATCACAGCTCGCCTCCTCCTTCTGTGCAATGACTGATAACACCTCTATATACAGTAAATGACACAGGATCCACCATTCACAATAGGTGATATCACAGCTCACCTCCTCCTGTACAATGACTGATAACATCTCTATATACAGTAGATAGTACAGGATCCACCATTCACAATAGATGATGCCACAGCTCACCTCCTCCTTCTGTGCAATTACTGATAACACCTCTATATACAGTAAATAGCACAGAATTTTCCATTCACAATGGCCAATGTCTCAGCTCACCTCCTCCCCCTCCTGTACAATGGCTGATAACACCTCTATATACAATAAATAACTTACCGTATACAGAATTCACAATCGGTGATGTCACAGCTCGCCTCCTACACCTCCTGTTCAGTGACTGATAAAGATAAAACCTCTGTTTCCCATAGATGACACAGGATCCAACATTCACTATAGGTGATGTCACAGCTCACCTCCTCCCGCTCCTGTACAATGACCTATGTTCAGATAAGGTTCCTATACCTATAGGTCAGCCTATGGCTGCTAATGTCAATATGGAGACCATGAAGTAGGAGTCAATATTAAGCCCACTGTTCAGTATGAGAAAAAATATACTTTTATATAGATATTGAAATAAAAAATAAATGAATATTATTGGTGAGTCGGCCATAAGGCTGCTAGCAACTCTGGAAGCAGGATTGCAAATTAGAAGATGTTTGTGACCCTTCGCCCTGACATCCTTCACAGTATATTATGACCGACGCACAGGGCGGCGTGCCATGCAGGGTACAGTTTGTGCGGTTGTTTTGGGGTCCTGACATTTCGGCGATGCCGGAGGACATGTTAACACTTTGCCTATCAGTTTGTGTTCTTTCTCACAGTCACAGACACAATCCCAGATGTTACAGTTTTGTTGTTTTTGTTTCTTTGTTTTTTTTTTTTTTTTCATTTTCCAGGAATTCATGTCTTCTATCGCACATTATCTGTTCGAGTCACTTTTTCCTGGTTCGTCACATCCAACGAGGTTTTCAGCCTTGACTATTTTAGGATCCATCGCGGACATGTTCCCTCTTGTGCCAGGTGAGAGATGGGTTGAAAATGTTTTGCAAAAGTCTTGGGAAAATTCAAGTGTGACTTAAAAGGCTACATGTAATAATTATAATGTGCCAAATCTAGATGTGTAAGCTCAGCCTAATTTGGGGAGAGGCTTAAAGGGGTTATTTCCATCTTTATTTATGGATTTTGTTGGATAGAACTTGTAAATACAAACGGTTTTACAATTTATGGCTTATTAAAATTTGCCATCGTTCTTGATACATTAGCACTTTTTTTCTTGTTTACAGCTCGTTGCCTAGGAAACCGACCACTACTTCTGATTAGCTTGTAAGCAGTAGGCTGAAGCTGGTCTGGATTAGGAGGTAACTGTGTGCTCCATGGATGCTTGCCAGCTCAAGAGAAAAGAGCTTGTAGGTGCTGCACATATTTTACTGTCTAGAAGCAATGGTCGGTCTTCAGGGCAACGAACGTTAAGCAAAAGAAAAGTGTTAATATCTCAGGAGCGTATGCAAATTTTAGTAAGCATTAAATTGCAAAATTGCTTGCTCCTACAAGCTCTATCCAATAATAGACGCTGTGGGTCATGGAAGCAGGCTGCTCATAGTAGCACGAGCAACATGCGTCCTAATATTGTCACGTTGAAAATTGGCTTTTAGGATATTTTCACATTCCCTTGTGAAGTCACCTTTCATGGCATTACAAGCATGGTCTTTAGATCAATCTACAGCCATCATTGCGCCCAAGACAAAAACTTCCTGAATAGGACAGGGCGCCATTACAGACTTTCTCTGCACACGAGTGTCGGCGCAAGGTCAGTGGAGCACCTGTAGCTGGGTGTCTGACTTTTAGCCCAATGTCATGCAGTCCTCTGCTGATGGTTGGATAGACACTGTTTGAAGCCTTAGGCTTGGTATGTGACGTCCAATTTCTCTTGCAGTACCAGTGGCATAGACAAGTCTCCCAGGAACAGTTTTTCAACTCGACAACACCAGGGCGCATGTGTTGTACTGTGAGCAGCCTGCGTGACCTAAACACGCTACCATGGCCTTCAGTGTCTCCGTCTTGTTTCCCACGGAGCACATCTGCAATATCATTGATCGGCAATTACAAAAGAAGCTGCCAGCATTGGATCTTGATGATTTAGCCAAGTGCATTGGGCGTGGAATTGATAGCAGCCAAAGTGTCCAAGTTCTTGTATTTCTGCGCATGGCGCTCATATTTTCGAAACCGAATAAATCAAGCTAGTTGGAAAATTGTTTTATATTTTTTCATCATTTCAATATCGTTAACCTACCTATCTATCCTGTAATTTCCATAAGGCCTGGATCACACATGCGAGGAATACGACCGAGTCTCACATGTTAATACCCGGCACTGCCACCGGCCTCCGGAGTGGAGCGTGCGGCCGCATAGCAATACATGGAGCCGCACACTCCGCTCTCGAGGCCGTCAGCAGTGCCAGGTATTAACATGCGAGACTCGGCTGTATTTGTCGCATGTGTGATCACGACCTAACTCCACGACTTTTCTTTCTCCTTCGCATCATTTAGGGGACACAGACCATGGATGTATGCTACTGCCACCAGGAGGCTGACACTAAGTAATACAAAGAAAGTTAGCTCCTCCTCTGCAGTATACACCTCATGCTGGCTCCCAGAGAACCAGTTCTTGCTTAGTGTCCGTAGGAGGCACATTGGTCTGGTCTTCAGACCATAATTTTCTATTTTATTTTTGATTCTATTTTTTACTTCTTTTTTCCAAGGATGACAGGGGCGACGGATCCTTTCAAGGGTCTGATCTCCCCAAACCAACAACAGGCGAGCATGTGGACTGCAAGCCATGCCTGAGCTTTCTTCTAGGGGCGACGGGTCTCTTCAGGGCACCGTTCTCCCCGCTCCAGCTACAGACGGGAACATGGCGTGTCGCCTCCATGTGCCCCCTTCTGAAGCCAGGCTACAGCCGGACAACAGCTCTGTCCCATCCTATGGGAGTGAACCCTGGGATGTACAGAGGCATCCATGCGGCCCCCACTGCACCACCACTGATAGAACAGCGGTGATGGAAGGAGGCAGACGGTCCCTCTCCACCTCCCTGAAAATGGGATGGTGGATGGAGGGCTCCCTGCACCGTCCACGTGGCACCGGCAGAATGTCTGAACACTGCGCCCATGCGGCTCCGTGCCCATCGCCCCTGATGTACAGCGGCGTTGGCAGGAAGGCTGACGGCCTTTCCTCCTCTTCTCTGACCTCAAGAGTGGGTAGATGGCATCACCGTCCACGCTGCAGCCTGATCATCCGCGGCGGTTCCATGCCGGGGCGCGCACCGCTGGAAAGGGAGGTCGGCGATGGGCTCCTGCAGCAGGGTTTTCGGCGCTCCCACGCGGCACCCCCTCCACCAGGTATCGCTCCAGCCGGCCGCAGAAATTTAGGCCCCGACTTGAGCCTATTCATGGAGCAATCCATGAAGCTCCTCCCACTGGATGATATCGTGGCCGTGGCCCCGCCCTCAATCTGGCGCTTCTCAGCCCCTGCAACTCCCCGCTGCCATCTTGGTCCACCCTGCTGGCTTACACAGGGGCGACGGCTTTGCAGGACATGACGCGGCGCCAGGCAAGGAATGTACCTGTGGCGTTTTTTAAAGGGGCACAGCGGATCTGCGGAACAGGACCTGGGTAAGAGCATGACTGTGCAGCAGACACATCAGTCCACATTGGCCATTCGTAGGTTAACCCTACATCATTTTGTGGTGGACATTTGACTCTATGCCCACCATCTATGGACGCCACTGAACTTTGTGGATTACAGAATGGTCTTAATGGCTCTTAACTCTCTAGTAGACCCAGGTGATAAGAACTTTTAGCGCAGGAGTCCGATGCTACCGAAACAAATGTATCTACCCCCCCTGAGCAGGCCCAGGATACCTAGTCCCCCTGAATGGGCTTTGTCACTTGACAATCCATGGATTCTCTGGCCGAGACAATTGAATCCCTCCGGGGATAGGAGTGTTCCTGTGACTGTTGTAGATGGATCATCCTCTACAAAACGGATCCGTAGTATGTCATCCGTTGGCGCAGTCTGTCGCTCTCCCTCACCTGGGATCTGTAGCGATCAAAGTTCCGATTATGAATAGGATATTTCTTTGAATCCGGCCTTGCCAGAATTCGAGGAACCATGTCAACCAGTCTCTGGAGGTTGACGAGGACTCCGGTTTCGCTCTGGATCATGCAGTGTCCCTTAAGAGGACCAAACGCCCGTATAGAACTGATGCCATTCTCCCGGAATTTCATGCTAGTTATTCGGCACAGGGAGTGACAGGATAAACGCTTCACTGGTTGAAAGCCTCTTGAAGCGAGGTATCCCTTCCAGCTGATCTGCGGTGAGATCCACCTTTTAAACAAAGTCCTCTGCTGCACAACTTTGCAGAATTACGCTGCCTTACAGCTGCGCTGGTATATACCTCTAGCATTCCTGCAGTGTACAAACTACTCCGCTCCATGACACCTGTGAGCCCAAACGCAGCTTGTGACCCCTAATACGCTCAGGAGCCCTCCACTGTTACCGAGTTCAGTGTACCTAGACCCCTTAAGTGGGCTCCGTCACTGTCACAATCCATGGCCTCTCTGGCCTAAGCGATTGAATCCCTCTGTAGATTGGGCAGCTCTCAAGATTGAGGTAGATGGTTCCTTTCCTACAAGGGAGTCGTCAGCTAGCAGGGCCCTAAGCATTCTAGAAACGTGCAGGCATCTAGAAAACTACTGAGCTATCATGTGCCTTGATTTCCGCGAGCACCGCTTCTCGCTCTCTCTCTCACCAGGGGTGTGTAGCGATCATGATTCTGAGTATGAGTCGGAGGTTTACTGGATATGGAAAACGGTGGATTCAATTATTGAGGCCGTCAACCAATCTCTGTAGGTTGACGAGAACGCCTACTCTGCTCCGGATCACGCAGTGTCCTTCAAGACGACTAAACTCCCTCATGGTAGCGTCCGGATAAGTGACTCACTTGGCAGAAACCTCCTGAACCGCGGTGTTCTTTTTCAGGCAGCAGGCGTGCACGTGGAGTGTCGCCTCCATGTATCCACCCCTGCTACGTAGGATGCCATGCCGGGTCTGGTTTTCAGTTCAAAAATCCTTTTCCATTTTTCATCTTTTTCATCGGATGATAGGGGCGACTTATCCTTTCAAGGTTCCGAACTCCCCACACCATCAACAGACGAGCACATAGAGTGTTGCCTCTATGTATCCTCTTCTGCAGCCAGGCCATTGCCGGACAACTAGCCCTGCCCACCCTGGGGCTTAAGCTCCGTGGATGTACAGAGGCACCCTCCTTTTTGTGTCCGAGCAGCCCCCACTGCATCACCACTGTTTAGCGGATGATGCAAGGTTGCGGACGGTCCCTCTCCACCTCCATGTTAAGGGGATGGTGAATCGAGGGTACATCACCTTTTACTCTGCACCGTCTAAAGACAGCAGCGACAGCTAGAGACGGTTTATCCTGACCTGCTGATTACAACTATGCATTCCACCACCCGGCAGCTTCTCCGGGTACATGCAAAAACAAAAAAAAAGAGGGATCTGAAGGAAGTTTGGGCCGAATCTCCTGTAGTAGACCCTCCAGTATCCCAACTGGGAACTGTAACCTCCTCCCAACTAGCCAATCAATTCTCTTGAGCAGGAGACTATGGGTTCACGCCTGTTTGGAAGCGACTACTTATTCAGTGCTGTGAGCAGCGAATGCCATTAAAATCAGAAGGGCATTATGGCTCAGAAAATGGAAAGCGGACTCTGCGTCCAAAACAGTCTCCAACATCTCTCCCTTACCAGAGTGGTCGGTTATTCGGTGAGAAGTTGGAACTAATCCAGGCTGGCCCACTACTTCCTCCCAATATGTGTGTTCCCCACGCAGGAACAAAGGACCGATCCTGGACCTCAAATTTCTAACAAGTTTATTATGGTCTGCCTTTTTTGGATGGAAATCCTCCGTTCGGTTATTACTTCAACGGGAAAAGGTGACGTTTCTGACATCCATCGTCATTCGGGATGCTTACCTCCACATTCCAATTTTTCTCCCTCACCAAAGATTTCTGCGCTTCGCCGTTCGTGAACAGCATTTTCGGTTCACGGCTTTGCCCTTCGGCCTTGCTACCACTCCCATAGTGTTCACAAGGGTCATGGCAGCTGTCATGTCCATCTTGCACTCTTGGGGCGTGGTCACCCTGTCCTATCTGGACTGTACTTCCAGAACTGCACCGAATCTGTATGTATCACTTGCGATACCCTGTCTCGCCAGGGCTGGCTGTTAAGCCTAAGCAAGTCTTTCCCACTTCCAGCCCAGTGGTTATCCTTTTTGAGGATGTTCCTGGATACCTCCAGAGGGTTGGTACTTCTCCCTCTAGACAAGGCCTTGGTCCACCAGCAGGGAGCTTGTGCACTGTGTCCCTCTTCCCCTCATTCCATCCGAGTTGCTATGAAGGTTCTGGGAAAAATGGTGGCGACAATGAAAGCAGTCCCCTTTGCTCCACTTGTCTCTGTGGGTCAGACTGGCTCTCAGTCAGTGGACTTGATTTCCCATAGTTGGGGGAGGAGCTCCTTTTTTCTAGTTTAATGTTAGTAGTGTCTACAGATGGCCAGTATTCACCACAATTCTCAAGGCCGCCGGCCAACTCGGGCTCCCAGACTCCCGATCAATGTTCTGGAGATCCGAGTGATATGACTAGCCCTACAGCAGTTCCACTGTCTTCTGGCGGGTCCCCCATCCAAATTCTGGTGATCTCGGCAGAGCTCATCCCAGGAGTGGGAAACTGGGCTGCAGACTTCCTCAGCCGTCAGGGTCTCGCCTCAGGCAAGGGGGAACTTCATCCAGAAGTCTTCCAACAAATTTGTCTTCACTAGGGCACTCTGATGTAGATCTGATGGTGTCCAGACTGAACACCAAAGTACTCGAGTTCTGACCACGAAGGGACTCAAATTGTGAGCGACTAGTGCTGTAAGGCTGCCTCAGCACTCATTTTGATTGGGGCAGGGATCACAGATTCCTCCCCTTTTTGTCCTTCAAAACAATCCGGATTCAGGCCTGGTGCTCAGTTTGCTGAAAATCCAGATTTTGGCCTTATCGGCCTTTATTGCAACAAATCTGTAAGTAAGGTTTTTCACGCAGGGAGTATCTCATGTGGCACTTCCTTATCGCATACCTCTAGATTTTTTGGGACCTTAACTGCTCTTGGGGGTCTTACAGGAGACTCCTTTTGATCCGGACTGACCTTACGGTCATGGAAGGTTGCACTTTTTTCCTATGCGGTCACGTCAGTCATGCGACTTTCTGGAGGTCCCGCTGTCTTTTCAGACACCTTTCCTTATTTCCATCAAGGCACGGTTGTCCTCAGGCCATTCTCGTCCCTTGTTGCCAAGGTGGTATTGTACTTTCACAAAATGACACGGATTCTCTATACTCTGGACGATGTGAGAGCTCTCAGAAGGTACGTATCGAGGACGGCATCCTTCTGAAGGTCGGACGCTTTATTCAGACTTCCTGATGGTCACAGGAAGGGTTTAGCCACTTTATCGACTATGATCGCCAGGTGGATTCGTTCCACTTTCCGGAAGTCCTTCTGCGTCAGAGGCCAGCCTATCCCAGCAGGGATCGGGGCACACTCTACTCGATCGATAGGGGTTTCTTGGGCCATTAGGCACCAGGTGTCGGCACAGCAGGCTGGCAAGACTGTGGTTTTGTCCAGTCCGCACTCTTTCTTGAAGCACTGTCATATTCACATCCAGACTTCCGCAGATGTGAATCTTGGCAGGCGGACTCTACAGGCCGCGGTAGCGCACTTTTAGGCGGTTCTGCTGGGCCTGATCTGTTATGTCCCCACCCAGGGACTGCTTTGGGACATCACATGGTCTGTGTCCCCCAATGAGGTGAAGGAGAAATAAGGATTTTTGTGTACTCACTGTAAAATCCTTTTCTCTGAGCCAATCATTGGGGGACACAGCACCCACCCTGTTAATGGCTTTGTGCCTGTCCTGTAAATTGACATGTTATACTCTATGTTGTTATTGATCTCCTACTGCTTTTGCACTGAACTGGTTCTCTGGTAGCCAGCATGAAGGTGTATACTGCAGAGGAGGAGCTAACTTTCTTTGTCTTACTTAGTAACAGCCTCCTGGTGGCAGCAGCATACACCAATAACAGCCTCCTGGTGGCAGTAGCATACACCAATGGTCTGTGTCACATATTGATTGGCTCTGAGAAAAGGATTTTACGGTGAGTACACAAAAATCCCTATTTCTTCGTGCTGCAATTTGTGTGTTGAGTGTAGATGTGGTTCTCAGAAGTGCGATTTGTCTCTGTGAGACAATTGTGACCTCCAGATGCAGACATGAGAGGCGCAAGAATACACCCCCTACAAGTTTTATCTTTGGAGCACAACCTATTGGGAAAATTGGGTTTATCTGATCCTCCTATGTCAAGCTGACACAGTTGGACGGGATCAGATAAACTCCTCCGGCTGTGTCTGCTTGACGGAAGGGAGCCGCTCTCTCGACTCGTCTACCATCGAGCACAAGTAAGCTTGCTACGCTCATTCCATAATTCTCATAGACTGCACTCGGCAGACATTCATGACCCCTTCTAATGTGATATATTCATCATGTAAAGTGTCTGAGCTTCGTGTTTGCTTATCCATGTACCCTTGTCCCCCAGTAAAGTACACGGCACCGAGCTGCCGTTCCCCCTTTGATCAGCCCATGTTTTCCCCTTGCTTTTATGAACCATCTGCATTGTGTATGTACCGAGCTTGTTCACTGTTATGGGGCATAAACCGAGGCCAGTCCTCCTATGATGGCAGCAAAACCAACACAAATGATGTGTACGGAGGAAACGAAAACATCTGCATTTAATCCAGTCTTTTATTATAAGTGCAAGAAGAAAAAAAAAAAAAGCCGCCTGTGCATTTGGTGTTTCACATCTGCGGGGCCCCAGCGCTCCTTTATTGGGCGCAGTAAAGCTTAACGAGCTTTGTTTTGTGGAGCAGAAACTTATTAGTGAGATTTCTTCCTTACTAATGATCTCTTTTCACAGGCTCCTGTCAGACCGTATTTCAGTTCGCTCCGTCGGTCAGCGGTAACAATGTCCACGCTCTCCTAGAGTGCATCAGTAACACCTTTGAGGAAGTGAAACTTCTTGCCTTTGAACTTCTGAGAAAGTTGCCCCCGCCTGCCGTAGGCCTCCAGGTAATTGCGGCCAAACTTGGAACAAAAGCCTTTTAGCCGCGGCTGTGCAATCCAAGGTGGACGCTCCCCACGCTGCGCTCTGCGGCTTTGCATGTGGAGTTATTAGACCTTGTGATTAACGGCAGATAACAATCTAATGTAAATGAGCTGCGGTCCATTCATGGGAAGGAATTTAGTTAATATGTAACAGAATTATTATTATTTGCAGAGAGTTGGAAATTAAGGCAATCTGACCTAAAGTGTTAGTAAACTTTTAAGAAAGTTTTGATAAGTTGTATCTGATGTGAAGTACTGTTGATTAGTAAGGGTCTCAGTCCTGAGACCACCACTGATCGCTCAGACCAACCAGGTTAAAGAAGCGCTCAACATACCACACCGTTAGCATTTGCTGAGCTCTTCTTCTCATTCATTTGAGTGATCGGTAAGGTGTCAGGACATGGGCTGGAACAAATGAACAGTTTTTAGAAAGTTTTTAGTTAAGTTTTAACCCCTGTTAACAGTACGACAGAATGGTTGCAAATATCTGGATCAGGCTCAGGAGCTGAACGTGCCGTGCACAGGACAGGTGGCAGCTGCGTGATACAGCCAGCGCTTGGCTTTAACAGCAGTGATCAGAATCGGCTCCGGTCACTGATTTTTAGTCCCTTTTAAATGCAACAGTCAGTCGCTGACGGCTTTATTTAAGTGTCACAATCGCAGCGAAGTGTAAAGGGTATGCCACACTAAACAACATCGCTAACGGGATCGCTAAAAAACGTCACTATTTAGCGATCCCGTTAGCGATGTTGTTGTGTGCGGCAGCTGCCAGCGACGAGCTTCCTGCTGTGATCTCGCTCGTCGCTGGAATCGTTCGGGACCCTATTTTATCGCCGGCGCTCCCGCTGGGTAAGTATAATCGCAAGTGTAGCACCTTTTCTTAGCGATTTAGCGGTACTTTTGTACCGCTAAAGTCGTTAAGGAGATCGCTAACTGCGATAGCGTCCTTAACGACATCGCTAAGTTAGGTAGCTACTAGCGATATAGAAACAATCCCGCTAGCGATCTCATTAGTATGCAACGCTAACGAGATCGCTAGCGGGATTGTGTAGTGTGGCAGTACCTTAAGACAGTCTGGATGGAGAGTTTCTAGCTCTTATATCTGTCTTTTTCTGGGTGCCGCACAACTGATTTATGACCACAGATCACATCAAAGTTCAATGCGCAGGGAAACAGAGTCTGTGAAGCCAAAATGGTGCACATTTTTTAATGAATCCCAATTGCAAAAATTATTTTTAGCACCAAATACATGCATTTAAGAAAAAAAAAAGGTTCCCTCCCCAATAGTGGCAACCTAATTAATGCCAAAGTAGTCGTATGAATTTAGACGAAAGGCTACTTGCCCCACAAAATTTTTCACACATAAATGATACACTAATTCTCAGACGTGCAACTTTTTGTGACCTGGGGGCCATAATTCAAGGTTGCATCACCTACAAGGTTTGTATTAAATCTTAAAGGGGCTTTTCCATCTGAGACTTTTTTAAGGCAAATCAAAATTCTATTCCACGAGTATCTGATAGGTGCTGGTCCCACTTCAAGGATTCCTTCCTATTCGCCATTTCTGGCTGTAAATTAGAGTTACACGGATCTCCCATCTGTGCTGATAGTTTGCCACAGTGTATGGGTGCAGTCAAATATTTAGAGTTGAGAGTCCTCAGTGGTGTATGGGTGCAGTCAGACAGCCATATAACTCGGGCAGAGATCTGACTGCAATGCATGGACTGGCCGTCAGCTCCCCCGAGTCGAGCACGACGGCCCCATATATTTTTATCCAGGTGTCGCATTCAGGTCTGGAAAGCCACCAGCCAGTCGGAGCACTGAGGTCTGATCTCGGGGCACAGTCAGATGGCCATATGAATGGAACTAAGATCGGTCCTCAATTCTCAGACTGCCTGGCGTCTCACCCGACCTGAGCATGGTGGCTACATATATTTCTATCCAGTTTTCACGCTCAGGTTGGGAGAGGCACTGGCCAGTCCGAGCACTGAGGTCCAATCTCAGGGCACAGTCAGACGTCCATGTAAATCGGACTGGCTGACAGCTGTCCCGACCCGAGCGTGACGGCTCTGTATATTTCTATGCAGCTGTCACACACAGGTCGTGAGAGCCATCAGCCAGTCGGAGGATTGTGGTCTTATCTCAGTCCAATTTATACGGCCACCTGACTGCGCCCTATCAGTGTAAGTAAAATGTTTCCAAAGTGTTTAGCTCCGGCTTCAGCCACATGCTGCCGCTCAAGCTCTGCGCACACAGCGGGACAATATCTGCCACGGCATTGGGCGTTGTTCCAGCCACCACATGTGGTTTCATCACCCAAAGAGCATCACATAGACTTGATAAAATTGTACCAAATTCTCAGCTGTGAGCAGAACTAGATTTCTGATTTCCATAGCTGTATTGATCCTGATTGACTTTTAACTATTTTCTAATTTTATTTTAAAAGATTCTGATTATATTTTATTAGGCAATTAATCTTTTTTGTTTTTACCCGTGGAGTAGGGTAACGTGATCTGCCATGTGGAATGTGGATCACGGGAAATGTGATGGAAAATTGGATTGTGAAATATACATTGGCTTTTATGTGAGACGCGGTTTAGGAATCATTTTGGGGGATGTATTGGCCAAACTCTCACTAAAAGTATGTAATCATCCTGCAAATGAAAATCCTGGCTTCCCTGCTGTCTCACATTATCAGCTGCTGCTCGTGTTGTTCCAGCTATTTCCCGGCACATCGTACGGTATGTGATCAGTTCTGCCTGCCAACTCGCCAGAACAGCAACATCAGTGCTTCAGAGCCACAAAGGGGGAGACATATTAGGATATATGAGACCATGGATATCATTTCAGAAATCACTTTCCATTTTCCCAAGATCATTCTTAAAAGGGGTGGTCTCTACGTGATAATGTTGGCTAAACTTGCAAAGTGTTTGTAAAAACAGACAACTTTGTAACTTGTCATTAAAAAATCCTCTTCGTTCTCAATAAGGGCAGGATTTTCTAATATATTTGTTTGCTGCTCGTTGCCTGGTTAACTGGCCACCAGCTGCAGTAAGTCAGAGGTGGCCGGTCTCCTAGGCAGTGATCGCCACACTTGCAAGTTCTTTGCTGTGTCCGACGTTGCATACAAAAAAGCTGCCTCTCCATAACGGACATAATGATTATCATTGGCTCTTGTGTCGTCATTATAGTATTAGTTTTTCTGAATGTAGATTTTTTTTTTTTTAAATTCTAAGTTCTGTACATGAGGGCAATCATGTTTCCTGAGATTCTGATATAATTTATATGGACCATAGAAACCCGTAGTCTGCAGAAGACTTTTATGGTAGATTATTGCAGCCATGATCTATGACCTGTGCAGTGATCATTGAACAGGGAGGAGGTGAGCTGCGATCATTACCTAATAAAAATAATGCTCTTTTATCTGCTGTATATAAAGGTGTTACCTCTCATTGCCATCCTGTCTGTGATGATAGCGAGACTGCTGGAAAGTCGTCTGTACAGAACAGGAAGTGTCAGCTCATTTTGTGACCTCAATGGTCAGAGTTTTAAAATATATGTTTAAAGAAGGTTTTCTCATGAATTGGGGAAAAATTGATAGTCTCTACTGTAATTTTCATAGAGTCATAGAATGTTAGAGTTGGAAGGGACCTCCAGGGTCATCGTTTTCACTAAACCATCTCAGACAGATGTCTATTCAGCCTCTGTTTGAAGACTTCCATTGAAGGAGAACTCACCACCTTTTGTGGCAGCCTGTTCCACTCTCTGATCACCCTCACTGTCAAAATTTTTTTTGTAATATCTAATCTGTATCTTCTCCCTTTCAGTTTCGTTCCATTGCTTCTAGTGTTTCCATGTGCAAATGAGAATAAGGATGATCCCTCTACACTGTGACATTCTTTCAGATATTTGTAGACAGCTATTAAGTCTCCTCTGCTTTCTGTTTTGCAAGCTAAACATTCCCAGATCCTTTATCCGTTCTTCGTAGGACATAGTTTACAGTCCGCTCGCCATCCTGGTAGCTCTTCTCCGAACTTGCTCCAGTACTTCATCCTCTTTACTCACTCCTCTGCAGTCTTGGTCTCTTCTCTTCCTGAGAGCAGGATCTCCCCGGAGTCAGTTGTTGTCCTCTTCTGCCGATTCTTCATCCCGTATCTTCATCTCCAGAGCTAAAGAGAAAATAGTCCACCACACAGCCTCTGTGGTCCCACTAAGAAATGACTAAGTGTAACTCTATCATCGTCCCCATGTCTATTCATCATCTACCTCATACAGTAAATTGAAAGAGACAGACATATTTTTCTCCTCCTGTCTCTCGTCAGATCTCTGCGCAGAGACAGTGCAGGGAAGCTACTGAGCATGTGCGTCCACCACTGAAAGTGGACATACAGTCCTGTCACGAGATAAACAGCAGGGGGCGCAATTACACATGAAAATGGAATTCATTTATAAATGCATATTGCATATAGACTTCTTTTCACACGCTCTATTGAGTATTCAACAATAGTAACATTAATGAGCCATTTTCTGGTGACACGCTCCCTTCTTTCAATCATTGTCAAAAAGTATTGGATCATGTTCACTGCAATGAGATTTTTCAACATATTACAAATCTCATCATGATTAGGTTTATGCTTCAACAGTACAAGAACAGTACTGGTACAGATTTACCAAAAAAAAATAGGAGAAAAAGGCAGGTCACCGTATTATGTAGTCCAACATGCAGGGGACGACGCTCTGACCAGCGTAGAAGTAATAGAATAAAGGTACGGAGTCCAGCTTCTGGGTGAATGATATATAAAATCTTCTTTTATTCAAAATATTAAAATTGCATAAGGATAAAATGGGGAGCAGGAGAGCACATGGCGACGCGTTTTGCGTTCTTCCTCAAAGATTTCCCATGGATCCTATAAACAGGTGTGAACAACTCCAATAGGATAACAATCACGTGATGTTTGACACCAATATAAAACAAGCACTTACAATCACATAAAGAAATATGTAAAGTCTAAGAATAAAAACATGTAAGATACAATAAACATCGTGATGGTGAATAAATGGAAAACCTAAAAGTGACACATAATATCTCGGCACAAATTTAGATCTTCGGGAAACCTGGTTCCCAACCTGAATATCCAAAATGCCTCCTGTGTCCGTAATAATCTCCTAATATCACCACCACAAGGTGGTTACCACTCTTTCCATACCAAAGCCATGTTTTGCTGGGTCTGTTAGAGCTAAAAAAGCTCTGTTAGAGAACATTTCCTAGGGATGAAAATAGAGGAAGGTAGCCTCCAGCGACAATAGACCAAGGTGGAATTAATGTATAAAAACTCACTTTCGTTATTCCAGTATAAAAATACAAATGTGCTGGTCACCACTAGAAATCCATATGAAATAGACCAACGCGTTTCAGCTAGGAGCCTTAATCATGGTTGGGATGGAACCTTCTTGGCTACTATATTGCATCCTCATTTCAAAATAGAGGCAAACATTTTATCCTCATAAAGTACTGGCAAAAATGTGTTAATGATCTCCTTAATGCTATTGAACCGTGAGCTGTACTGTATGGATAAAACGGGTTTGGGTGTTTCCTAGAAATGTTGATCAGAAGATTTTTATTTGTATCATAGTCCGTTAATTCACCCCTGTTTTTGGCTGCTTTAATACTGCAGGCACGGTTTAAGATCCACTTAGAGTAACCTCTACTGGTTAGTCTAGCCTCAGCGTTGGCCATCTCACGTTTACAACTCGGAGAACCCTCGTGAATTCCGCGACCGAAATGGATTTGGTAGAGTGACAACTGCTGCGTGCAGGATGGTATTAAGTGGTGTTTCATTACAAGATGATGAAAAGATCTGATTTGGGCACACCAGTGAATTGTAATCAAGAAAAGTAATAGTGGAGGGATGACAAAATGTGTGACTCTGAGATTGTATTCATTGTATTTAAGTACTGAATAAATAGAGGGATGTCAGTAATTTCTCCACACCTAATACGGTAAGAAGGAGATCTGATCAATAAATCTACCATATCAATGAATACAATCAAAGAATGGATTTTGTGGGGTATATAAAAATTCCCTCCCAGAAGGCCATGACCAGATTGGCCAATGATGGGGAGAATTTGTTCCCCATCGAAACTCCACTATGTTGGAGATAATACTGGCGATCAAATACGAAAAAGTTTATGTTCCATGAGAAAATGTGCGACCTGGATAATAAAGTATTGTAAATCTGTAGTATAATGGCTGTATTTTGAGGAATGGAAGTATAGGAGATGACATCACAAATTAGATTGCCATGTTTGCTAAAAAATTTAAACTTTAATCTATCCAGGGGTCCTTGTGCCAAGTGTTTGAGAAGGGAATTAAACCATTCACCCAAGTGTTCATTCGCAGAACTTATGCCCGTGATGATTGACCTCATGTGCACCTTGGGTAAAGCTTGAAGCGTGGTGTAACAGGATTTTTCTTACTACCAATAATCGAACTTTTTCGTAATTACGCCAACGATACCCCATCCTGAATCACTTTAAATGTCAAATCAGAAAACGTTGATTTGAAATACTGTCAAGAAAATGGAAGTGGAAGTGTCAGTAAGCATGTTGACTATTGGACTGATACATGGACGAGTCCATAATGACGACGACCTCTCCTTCGTCTGACATCCTAATAACGATGTCATTCTTTTGTTTTAATTCAGACAATGCCTTTTAAGTGCAGTAAACAAGTTAGATTTAGAACCCTAATGAGTCCCAGATTCATGGAAGATTTTAAGTTCCCTTTCTACATGTTTCTGAAATGTATTCATGCACTCTACTCGAGATTGAATTGAGTAAAAAAAATGGATTCTTTAATTGTAGCTGAGTCGCTTCATTGGTATTCTGGAGCTTTCATGTCATCAATTCTTCCAAACACACGGTAGAGATGGTTCACAAAATAAAAGTTCCTACAAGAATTGGGAGTGGTGATATGTTCAATATATGATGAATCCGAGTCAAAATGTTTTTTTGACAGTTAAATTTCTAACGAAATGATTAATGTCTCAAATATAGGAAACAAACTGAAGTCCTATTAGAAACAGAATGTAATCCATATGAAAGAAGTCTTGTCTGTCAGTAGTTAGGATCAAGTGACTACATTTAGGACATTACCACTATCATTTACCGATAGTTTTTCTTGCGTCGAGTAATCATATTGTAAGTGCTTCCTGTTCTTCCTGCGCCCGTTTTTGCTGGCTTTGGTATACGAATTGGAATCATGGATCGAAGTATGTATTTTCAGAGTCTGAATCAAATCGGGATCTGACGAGCTAAAGCTCACAGGGTGTGGATGAGTTCTTATGAAATCTGCGATTCAAGATTGATTTGGGTGTGCGTGTATTACCAGAATCTTCTCCCAACTGTTGACTCTTTGCTGGTTATAATCAAGGAGGCTATGCAGAACTTGCATTTTTTTTAAATTGAAATAGTCATTCCTGACTTGCCGTGCACATTATTGTATTTGGACATTTATACCAACATTTTGTACATGATATCCTCCAACATCTCCTGATTGTCAGGCTTATATATATTTATGTGATGGCTAATAACGTCATGCGTGATTGAGAGGCTAAAGCAGCTTCTGTTTTTGATGAACCGCATGATTCCATCGCCTCCACCGCCTTCCTTGAATAATGCTCGGCATCTGGAAAAACTGATTACTGAAACTAGAACTTGGTTGGATTTTACTCCCTTACGGAAATATATCAGTGAGGACATGATACCTTAAGGTTTAAGGATTAAGAAAACTCTTAAAATTATATTTAATTCCACCTTCATGGATGATTGTAATTAGGTTCTCAATAACGGCTCGATTTAATTTGATGCGACTTATTACTAAATATGAGGTATCTTAACTGGTTGAGTTTTGGAAGGAAATTGATGAGAAAATCTTTGTGTATTTGATCAAATTCGATATTGATATGTTTCCTCCAAATCGGTTTCCTCCAAACTGATTCAAAAATCCATTTCAAAAGTTGAGGATGACGTTATTTCAATAAAAAAGCTAAAGTTCCAGCGTTTGGTCTGGAAAGAGTGAGGTGACTGTTACTGACACTGGAGGCCTTTTGGAGATTCAGTTTGGGAACCAGGTTTCCCGAAGGTCTGAATTTGCTTAGATATGTGTCACTATTAACTCTTCCATTTCTTCATCGTCATGTTTAATGCAAGTGCTTGTTTTGTATTGGTTTCAAATATTTCCCATCGGCGTTGTTCACACTTTTTATAGGATCAATGGGAAATCTTTGCCATCAGGTTTCAAGGAAGAACGCCGTCCTGCATTCGAAACGCGTCTTTGTGCTCTCCTGCTCGTCACTTTATCCGTATGGAATTTTAATATTTTGAATAAAAGAAGATTTATAAAATTTAACCAGAAGCTTTACTCCGTATCTATGTTCCGCAACTTTACAAAGCCCAAGTCCACCTGATGCAAATTTTAGCGAAAACTGTGAACTTTTCAAAGAGGAGATGTTACATTGCATTTTTCACAGAATATAAATGACACTGTATATAGCGTGTATACCATGTGTTTATATGTGTAAACCTACTATGAGTGATGCGGCAGTCGTGAAAAGCTTTCTCTAAATGTTAGAGATGATTTGTGAATGGGTGAAGACATCATGGGCTCTTTCGTCTGGAAATACTAATATTAATGGGGTTGTCCAAGATTAAAATAAGTGATCAACTTACTTTCCAGAAATGATCTCAAGAACGGGATCCCAAAGTCCGCTGTGTGCAAAGAACATCAGTGAGCATGTGCAACCTCTAATCGACATGATGGTCGCACATGCTCACTTTCTATTACACAGGGAAATTCTACCCTCCAGTCTCTGTATCGGTGACGGTCTTGGCAGCTGGAAAGGTGGCTACTTTGAAGAACCTAGAATATAAAACATAATTTCAGTTGTTTCACACTTTTTTTTAAATATATAATTCCACATGTGTTAATTCATAGTTTTGATGCCTTCAGTGTGATTCTACAATTTTCATAGTCATGAAACTACAGAAAAATCTTTAAATGAGAAGGTGTGTCCAAACTTTTGGTCTGTACTGTAGATTTTCTAAAGGAGGGGCGTTTCCGACTTTTGACCTGGTGACATGTCTCCTTTAAAGATCCTCTTCACATCACTTAAAATATGAAGCCAAGCCCAAATCTTTTCCGTAGAGAAGCCCTCCACTTCACATACTGCCTGTATGAGATCCTCGCCTCTCTCATCAGTGCAAAGTATGAGACTGGTTGGGGTGATAGGCTTTCTATGGAGTTTCTAAGGGGTAGAGTCGGACTGTATGCACACAAGCCTTGTAAAGAAAGTATTACAGAAAACTACACATATATGTAAGTGCTGAGCGTGACGCTCGGTCTCCATATTGAACTATTTAACCATAAACCAGCTATCCGTATAATTGCATCGTGGTGCGATCAGCAGGTCCCAGCTAATGAGAGAATTAACTTTCACCAGTCATCGAACGCATCAAGGTACAACATGGGGAATTAGTGATTTGCTCTTTTACTTATTGTGCATACATTAGTCTTCCTTATTTGCTCTTATGACCGCCATCAAGTATCGGAAGCCTTTAGTCTCCCTGTAATACTTTTTCCTTTGGACTTGCAGGTATTTCACTTTCACAGCAAGAAATAAAAATAAAAAAATCACAAAGTAATATTCTTGAAAAAATAACCATTTTTCGTCATTGCTTTAACTTTTTGGCAGCAAAATTGCAAAAAAAAAAAGATCCTTTGCTGTGGGTGCCGGCCCTTTAGTGGTCACCTCATTGCCGCAACTTTGCAAATGGAGGGTAGATCAGTAACTTCTTCCTTTATTTTTCAGGAGCCGGAGAAACTTCTGGTTCTGCTGCAAGCAGCGATGGACCTCAGCACGAGCACCAAGCACTTTGATTGTGTGACCGCTTCCTACTTGCTGAATTTCTTGATACATCAGGAGGGCCTGGAGGCCACGCTGGCTCGGTTGGCACAAGATGGGCGCAAAGAGGGCAACGATCAGCCTGTCGCCATTCACAGCTGCAGTTTTGTGGAGAGAAACACCTTAAAGGGTTTGTTATCTCTGGCTTACTTTTACTTTTATATTATGCTTTGTTACCCTGTTCAAAGAGGTTTTTCGCTATCCTTTTTTCCAAAAAAAAAACAAAAACTTAAAAAAAAAAAAAAAATCTTACAGATGTAGAAAAGAAAAAAAATCGATATTTACGACTGATATCCACACCATTGCTCAGACAATCTCTGCTGGGACTGGAAGTGCTGGTAGCCCGACCACTAGTCACTAAATCAGTGGTCAGACAACCACCGGGACTGGAGGCAGATTCCCCCTTGTCTTTTTCACTGGCTTCTGGGAAAAAAAAAAAAAGGTTAAAAGTCCCTTTAAGGGGTTGTCCACTTTTGGATGGCCCCTTATTAATTGCTGCAGTGTGCTACATAAATTTGCAGAAAAAAAATACACTTCTCGAACGGATCAGCGCCGCTTTTAGGGTATGTGCACACGTTGCAGATTGGTCTGCAGAATTTTCTGCACAGAATCTGCATCTCTTGGCAGAAACCGCAGGTCAAAATCCGTGCAGTTTTTATCCTTTTTTTGTCCTTTTTATCTTCAGATTTACTGCAGATTTCCCCTGCGTTTTGAGATCTGCGGATTCCTATAATGGAGCAGGTCTCAAAACGCTGCAGTTCTGCACAAAAGAAGTGACATGCTGCAGTTTTAAATCCGCACCAAATCTGCGCGGAAAAATCTGCAGCATGTGCACTGCGTTTTTTGATTTCCATTGACTAGAATGGTACTGTACATCACTTGCAGATCCGCAGCGGATTTTGCCCTGCGGATCCGCAGCAGAACTGCAACAGAATCCGCAATGTGTGCACATACCCTTATGCTCAGAGCCGTATGTTCGCTGATTGGCTGCAGCGGTTACCTGACATGGTTTATATCTGGAGACCAGTGGGGGGAAATAGGACTCAAAGCACATGAGCGATAATGGTTTGGGGAGGTAAGTATAATTTTTTTTTTTAAAATTTGTGCAGATATTTAACCCCTTCACGATCTTTGACGTACCCATGTGTCGTGGTCAGATAGGGGTTCCCGACCTTTTACGTATGGGTACGTCATGTCGATTGCGCACAGCACAGAAGCTGTACCAAAAAATCAGCCGAGAGGAGCTCAGAAAAGGACAGATAAGAATTTAAAAAAAAAAAAACCCTTCTCATCAGAACATCATAATGAGCTCACTGATGTATTCCCCTTTCACTCATTCTGCAGCCAGCAAAACACAATACAACGCTAGAGGCTATAAAAGGCAAAATGATGCAATATGTTTCATTATACTCAATTACAAAAATTAGTTTTAGCTGCAATTGCAAGTATTCAAGTAAAAAAAATACATAAATAAAAAATATAAAAATTGTTCTCAAAGGTGGATAACCCCTTTAAGGTCAGAATACTATGAACTTTGCCGAAAGATCTTCTCACATGTATCTGACATAGCAGATCACTATGATATTCCATCACTTTATGATCACAGGGGATCAGATCTCTGGCACCCCCTCCGATCCTGAGAAATATTCTCCTGCACAGCGGCACTCAACCACCTGATTATACAGGGAAACGGAGCCGCACTGAAAAACACTGAAGGGGGCGATGTACTAGCACCAGTGCAGCAGCTCCTTCTTTTATGGATCGCTAAATGAGGAATACCCCTTTAATTGCTTTAATTGATAGAATTTGTGTTTCGAATTGCCACCACAAGGGGGAGCTCTCTACATATAATTTTATTTTTTTAGAGCTTGCATTCATCTAAGCTATGCGTTGCTGCGCGGTTGGATATTGAGCTCTCATTGTAAAGATCTTACAAATATAATGGTATTCTTAGAGGATTGTTTTTGGCTTACTATTAGGAGGAGATGAAGGAAGTCTCCTTTATGTTCCATATTGGAGATCTTTTACCAAGAACAAAGTAGATGTGTGCAAGAATCCATCACTCTTGGCTCGTTCCCATTTTACATTTTAGCATTTTTTCTGGTAGATACTTGTATTCCCCTAATAAAGGGTCTAGGTCTTTTCTGTTCTGCATTTCATATAGAAGTAGAAATATGCAGTAACATACAGCGACTTGTCCATTAGAGAATTAATGCATTAATATAATTTGCTTTTCTTCAGTTATTCGGCTGCTGATGGATAGCCTTGAGTATGAAATCACGAAGGCGGAGAATTCGTTGCTGGAAGCAGCCGCCTCCTTTCCACTCTATGGCCGCGTACACTGTATTATTGGAGCCCTTCAGCAGTTTTCTATGGGGTAAGTAATTGATCAGTGGGTATTCGCCATTAAAAAACTGATCAGTCTAAAGATTCTATCCTGGTTAATTTCGTAATATGTCTTTATAGTGGTCGGAGATGTACTTTCCTGATGCTGAGCGCATAATCTCTGTAGATTTGGATTTTATAGACTTTATTCTGACTGGCTGCTGTCACCACTAGAGGGAGCGTGTGAGTTTACTGCATACTGTATGCACCATAAGCTCCCCCTAGTGGTGGCTGCAGGCATGTACAATGATATGATTTAAAGGGAACCTGTCAGGTCCCCTATGAGCCTAGAACCACCAGCATTTGCGTATGCATGTATAAATTCCCTGCCTAACATCCCATTTATTATATTGCACGCATAAACAGATCTTTAGAAAGGGTATTTCTAAAGTCTGTTTATGATATGTAAATGAGGCCTTTGACTAGTCGATGGGGCGTTGGTGTACCAAGACTAGTCGGCCCACTTAGCGTGTTATAGTGCCGCCGTGGGAGTGATAACATGGCTTACAAGCGCTGACATAATTGCTAGCTGTATACATACCTCGCGCATGCGCGCGTCTCTTTCCCTCACTTCGCTGTTCTTCTGAAGCCGGCACGTGCACACCCGGCTTCAGAGGAACTGCACGTGATCGGAAGCGCAGAAGACCTGCCTTCAGAGGAACAACGTAGACACAACTGCTGGTGGTTCTGGAGGCACAGGGGACCTGACAGGTTCGCTATAACCTTTTTTCACTGCACGAGAGATATATCAGTCATGGAGCTGAGCCTGCTCCACATAATGCAGATGGCAGCTAAATTAAATATCAGGAATCTGTGTCTAAACAGCCACGGCTAGAGCCGAGCTTTGTCTGCTGCTGTCAACCATTTACATTCCACTGTCAATCTTTGTGGTATTGAGGTATGTAGTATAAGTTATGAAACAATCGCAGGTTCAAGTGCCCTAAGGGGACTAAAAAGAAAAAAAAACAAGTTTAAAAATGATAGAACACTAGAAAATAGAAAAATTGTCCTGTGTTGTGGCCCAACATTGACAGTTACCTGTTAATTGCTTTGAGTACACACTCCATGTCTGCTCTCCATCAGATAACCTGCTTGCAGGCAGTGATCCAATGCCCCCAGCCTCTGATCTGTCTAATTTATAACTCCACTTGAGACTCCCTCCTTTTCACCTCCCTGTTAAAAATAAAGAAATTTCTATTGTAAGTCTTGTACGTCCTCCCTCCTTTTCAGATAGATATATAAGAAATGTAAATAGTATAATTTACTGCACATCTATTACGTATCTGGTCTAATCACATGTAAAGCGCCATGGAATAAATGCCGCTATAATAATAAATAATAATAATCTATACGCTTTTTTTATTTTATTTTTTTCAATCTCTTTTGTATCTTGTAAAACATGAAAATCTTTCAACAAAAATTACAGTAAAAAAAATGAATTTAAAAAAAATAAAAAATGATCTTAATCTATATTGTAAAAATCCAAGCTATCAAAATATAAAGTTAACGTATGATACTGTATGGTATGGTAAACGCTGTAAAGAAAAAAAAAATTAGAAAGGTGCCAAAATAAGAAACTATCTAAATGGAGTATGTGCCCCAAAATGGTATCAATAAAAGTCATCTCGCCATTTAAAAAAATAAGCTGAAAATTAAAACATCACAAGAAAAAAAGTGGAAAAATTGCCTTGTTCAGGGGTAAAAAAAAAGTCGTTTCAAAGAAAAAACTTATCACATATTTACCATATAGAGAATACATTGGTATGACCCCTATGACCAAGAATTAGGAGATTTTTAGAACTTTTTTAACTGTTGGTCTAAGGCTGCAGAGCCATTAAAGGGGTATTCCCATATCCAAGATCCTATTCCAATATGTAGTAGGTGAAATAATAATAGCAAATTCCTCAAATTAGAAATTTAGTATAGTTCTTCTGATTTGCTATGTTGCTTACCCATGTGCAGGGCATTGCAGTAGCTTGGGTATCCTTGGTTATGACCACTAACAAATGTTACTGTATAAATGATCGTAGCCATGGATACCTAAAGTATTACAATGCCCTGCACATGGGGTAAATGACATAGTGAATCAGGAGAACTATACTAAATTTCTAATTGTAGGTATTTGCCATTATTATTATTAAACCTACTACATATCTTGGAGATGGAAATACCCCTTTAACGTGTCGGTTTTCATTGTATACAGGGACGTCTCGGATGTGGAGCAGTGGAGACGGCTGGTATCACGGCTGATCTCGGTGTCCTACCGGCTGTCCGCTGTCGTCTCTCCAGTTGTCCACAGCTCATCACCGGAAGGTCTCATGCCAATGGACACGGAGTCGGGTAATTTTCTCAGTCTTTTTTGTTTTTGTCTTTTGTACAGTTGATTCCAGTTATGTGGATATTACAATATTTCTGGATTATAAAGTTTTATTCACATTTTAGACACCCGATTATAATTTTTTTTTTTTGCATTTATTTCCCAACCCTTTTCTCAGTCTCATCCGCACACAGCACAG
>JARQOD010000005.1:520455467-520499536 GCA_033576555.1 Oophaga sylvatica
CCCCTGCCTCCTGCAGAGACGCAAAGGCCGTTCCCCTGCCTCCTGCAGAGACGCAAAGGCCGTTCCCCTGCCTCCTGCAGGGCCGCAAAGGCCGTTCCCCTGCCTCCTGCAGAGCCGCAAAGGCCGTTCCCCTGCCTCCTGCAGGGCCGCAAAGGCCGTTCCCCTGCCTCCTGCAGGGCCGCAAAGGCCGTTCCCCTGCCTCCTGCAGGGCCGCAAAGGCCGTTCCCCTGCCTCCTGCAGGGCCGCAAAGGCCGTTCCCCTGCCTCCTGCAGGGCCGCAAAGGCCGTTCCCCTGCCTCCTGCAGGGCCGCAAAGGCCGTTCCCCTGCCTCCTGCAGGGCCGCAAAGGCCGTTCCCCTGCCTCCTGCAGGGCCGCAAAGGCCGTTCCCCTGCCTCCTGCAGGGCCGCAAAGGCCGTTCCCCTGCCTCCTGCAGGGCCGCAAAGGCCGTTCCCCTGCCTCCTGCAGGGCCGCAAAGGCCGTTCCCCTGCCTCCTGCAGGGCCGCAAAGGCCGTTCCCCTGCCTCCTGCAGGGCCGCAAAGGCCGTTCCCCTGCCTCCTGCAGGGCCGCAAAGGCCGTTCCCCTGCCTCCTGCAGGGCCGCAAAGGCCGTTCCCCTGCCTCCTGCAGGGCCGCAAAGGCCGTTCCCCTGCCTCCTGCAGGGCCGCAAAGGCCGTTCCCCTGCCTCCTGCAGGGCCGCAAAGGCCGTTCCCCTGCCTCCTGCAGGGCCGCAAAGGCCGTTCCCCTGCCTCCTGCAGGGCCGCAAAGGCCGTTCCCCTGCCTCCTGCAGGGCCGCAAAGGCCGTTCCCCTGCCTCCTGCAGGGCCGCAAAGGCCGTTCCCCTGCCTCCTGCAGGGCCGCAAAGGCCGTTCCCCTGCCTCCCTGCAGGGCCGCAAAGGCCGTTCCCCTGCCTCCTGCAGGGCCGCAAAGGCCGTTCCCCTGCCTCCTGCAGGGCCGCAAAGGCCGTTCCCCTGCCTCCTGCAGGGCCGCAGAGGCCGTTCCCCTGCCTCCTGCAGGGCCGCAGAGGCCGTTCCCCTGCCTCCTGCAGAGCCGCAAAGGCCGTTCTCCTGCCTCCTGCAGAGCCGCAAAGGCCGTGCCACTGCTTCCACTCATTAATTACACCAGCACTCAAAAAAGGCATCTAAAAATACTATCATTTCTATTTCCGGAGCCTATGAGCACTCTTTCTTAAGTATGTGACTTACTTGACCATATTGTGACATTGGCCTAACAAATCAACTAAAATTCTGTTGTCCCTGTACTTTCAGACATCTGCTAGCTCTGATGTCACTGCAGAGCTGTGTGTGCTTGTGAGAGCTAAGTGTCAGTCATTACATGTCTCACACTGGTAACTTCTCCTTTCTTATGTCAAACCCATAGATTTTAATAGCTCATTTGCATATAAGAAAAACTTGAATTTCTCTGGAATAAGACATTGGATCGCAGATATCAAGATATCATCATTTTGTTCAACTTTTTATGACCTTTATGACCTACGCGCCCAACTAGACTGCTTAGGAGGGTTGACCTTACTGACAGATTCCCTTTAAGCTGACATCTGTCTCTCCTGACCCGATCATATACAGGAAGACTCGGACTCCTTTTCTTCTCTGAGTGAGCTGCTACCAAACTCCTCTGGTGTCTTATCTTCCTTCTCCCAAACAAAAGGATCGGCTGTTGAAAATCCATTTGCTGTATCCTTCTCTTTCATCTTTCGAAAGTCTGGAGACCCCCTTACACATTCTCTGGTCACTCAAACGGTGGGTTTGGCCAACTTTTATTTAATGTCTATAGGGGCCTTTAAATTCTAGAGCTTTCAATATGCATAGGAAAAACATTCTTATTTATAAGCAATAATGTCCAAAGTTCAGCAAAACTGAAGCCGCCCAGGTGGTGGTCTGTACAGTCATGGCCAAAAGTTTTGAGAATGACACAAATATTATATCTTCACATGATCTGCTGCCCTCTGGTTTTTATGTGTGTTTGACAGATGTTTTTATCACAGACAGAAATATAATTGCAAAATATGAGTAACAAAAGCTTATATTGACAGTTAGAATGAGTTAATGCAGCAAGTCAATATTTGCAGTGTTGACCCTTCTTCTTCAGGACCTCTGCAATTCTCCCTGGCATGCTCTCAATCAACTTCTGGACCAAATCCTGACTGATAGCAGTCCATTCTTGCACAATCAATGCTTTCATTTTGTCAGAATTTTTAGGTTTTTGTTTGTCCACCCGTCTCTTGATGATTGACCACAAGTTCTCAATGGGATTAAGATCTGGGGAGTTTCCAGGCCATGGACCCAAAATCTCTATGTTTTGTTCCCTGAGCCATTTAGTTATCACCTTTGCTTTATGGCAAGGTGCTCCATCATGCTGGAAAAGGCATTGTTGATCGCCAAACTGCTCTTGGAGGGTTGGGAGAAGTTGCTCTTGGAGGACATTCTGGTACCATTATTTATTCATGGCTGTGTTTTTAGGCAAGACTGTGAGAGAGCCGATTCCCTTGGCTGAGAAGCAACCCCACACATGAATGTTTTCAGGATGCTTAACAGTTGGCATGAGACCAGACTGGTGGTAGCGCTCACCTTGTCTTCTCCAAATGAGGCGTTTTCCTGATGTCCCAAACAATTGAAAAGGGGATTCATCAGAGAAAATAACTTTACCCCAGTCCTCAGCAGTCCACTGCCTGTACCTTTTGCAGAATATCAGTCTATCCATGATGTTTTTTCTGGAGAGAAGTGGCTTCTTTGCTGCCCTCCTTGAGTCCAGGCCTTGCTCCAAGAGTCTCCGCCTCACAGTGCGTGCAGATGCACTCACACCTGCCTGCTGCCATTCCTGAGCAAGCTCTGCACTGCTGTTAGCCCGATCCCGCAGCTGAAACACTTTTAAGAGACGGTCCTGGCGCTTGCTGGTCTTTCTTGGGCGCCCTGGAGCCTTTTTGGCCACAATGGAACTTCTCTCCTTGAAGTTCTTGATGATGCGATAGATTGTTGACTGAGGTGCAATCTTTCTAGCTGCGATACTCTTCCCTGTTAGGCCATTTTTGTGCATTGCAATGATGACTGCACATGTTTCTTTAGAGATAACCATGGTTAACAGAAGAGAAACAATGATGCCAAGCACCAGCCTCCTTTTAAAGTGTCCAGTGGTGTCATTCTTAAGCTGATCACTCTTTATAACATTCTGGAGTATATGCGAATTGCCATTAGAAAAAGTGAAGCAGTAGACTTTGTAAAAATTAATATTTGTGTCATTCTCAAAACTTTTGTCCATGACTGTAGACTCTGGTAAACCAGGGGAAGAGTCACGAGGAGAGGATTTGCATATTCCCAGTGCCTTCTGAGATAAGTGAAGAGTCTCCGCGAGCTCAAGGAACACTGGATTTTGGCATAAATTTTACCGCTTTGATATCTCTCGAACTATAAGAACATGGAAGAGGCCAGGAGCCATTTGGTGAGCTTGCTACATGTTTACAGACTTACCAGTGGAAAAGCCATACTTCACATGCCAGAAATGCAAGCTTGTGTCCCTGTTGGAGGAAAAGTTGCAAAATCTAGAAGAGAGGTTATCTACATTGAAAATCATTAAGGAAAGTTTTATGTCGTTCTACAACAATTAAGGAATCTGCCTCCCTGACCTTTTAGGGTCATCACAACACAATACCAGACCCCAATCAGAGGGTAATAAAACCTTCACTCCTTATCTATGAACTAGTCATATTTATGTTAATCCCTCTGCCATAATGACAGTTCTGCTTCATGTCACTTGTCCTACCTATTGCATTTTTTCTGTGCTATTTTGTGTATAAATATGTGATTCTTCAGATGTTGTATTAGTCTATGCCTGATGAAGAGACCTGAGTAGTCTCGAAAGCTTGCAATTTGTTACCATCTTTTCAGTTAGCCATTAAAAGGTATCAACCACTGAGGACTCTCAAGTCTAAATATTTTTCTATCTACTGGCTAACACGGTACGAAGATACACATCTTTCCTATAAGGAAAGTGAAGAATTCTTAGAGCAGAATTATCTTTTCATGTTACGGAAAGAGAAGAAATTCGTAGTGCACCTGAAGAAACAGAGGAATGGAAGCATGTGACCCAGAGAAGCAGGATGATCGGGAGGCAGTCAGCTACCATACTGCTCAGGAACCAGTACCAGGCTCTCACGCAGGAGAACGATGAAGAAATACATCAGGATAAGACTCTGCCAACAAACAACAACATTGTACATCTTCAGAGTCCTCCTGAATGGAGAAAGAAAAATGTTGTGAAGAAGAAACGGAGAGTTGTGGTCATGGGAGATTCCCTGTTGAGAGGAACAGAGTCCGCTATCTGCAGACCGGATTTAACCTCAAGAGAAATGTGCAGTCTTCCAGGTGCAAAAATTAAAGATGTGTCTGACAGGATATCAGGACTCTTCAGACCTACAGATGACTACCCATTCTTGCTAATACATGTGGGGACAAATGACACCACAAGAAACGACCTGGAAACCATCTGCAGTGACTTTGAAAACTTAGGTAAGAAAGTAAAAGAACTAGGAGCGCAGGTGGTCTTCTCTTCCATCCTCCCAGTGGATGGCCATGGAAGAAGGAGGTGGAATAAGATTTTGCAGGTGAACAACTGGCTACGTTGATGGTGCCATCAGCAAGGATTTGGATTTCTGGATCACGGAGTGAATTACCTATACGATGGACTACTTGCTAGAGATGGGGTGCACCTTACGAAGACTGGAAAACATGTATTTGGAAGTCGCCTTGCTACACTCATCAGAAGAGCTTTAAACTAGAACAATGTGGGAAGAGAAGCAAAACGCCAGAAAAAGCCATGACAAATACTATTGAAAATTCTGCTATTAGAAGTGAAAGGGAAGAACAAAGACAAAAAAATTTAAATAATAAAAATATTGAAGAAAGAGAAACCAATCATAAACTAAAATGTTTCTATACGAATGCACAAAGCATGCGCAACAAACAAGGAGAATTGGAACTACGAACGCAGGAAAAGAAATATGATGTCATTGGAATCACGGAGACTTGGTGGGACGATACACATAATTGGTATACAAGACTAGAAGGATATAACTTATTTGCAAGAAACAGACTGGATAAACGAGGAGGAGGTGTCGCATTGTATGCTAGAAAAGCGTATATCTGCACAGAGATTGACGCTTCTGAGACTGGGAGTTCTGTGGAAACTGGGTAAGAATACAAGGACAGAACAATGGAAAGGACACCATTGTAGGCATTTACTACAGGCCGCCTGTGCAAGCTGAAGATATTGATGAACTCTTTATGCATCAAATGGCCAAGTTCTCAAAAAAATATGACATAGTGGTCATGGGAGATTTCAACTATCCAGATATTTGTTGGGAATCTCTCTCAGGCAAAACTAACAGGTCAAAGAAATTCTTATCCTTTCTTGCTGACAACTTTATCTTCCAAAAGGTAGGGGAGAAAACAAGGGGATCAGCTACCTTGGGATCTAATCCTTATAAACAGGGAGGAAATGGTTGAGGAGGTAAGAGTGGCTGGGACCCTAGGAGGTAGCGACCATGCTATTTTAGAATTTTGGATAACTAGAGGAGGAAGACCTGTGAAGACTCAGACATCAAGGTTAGATTTCAGAAAGGCAAATTTCAAGGGACTCAGAAAGAGAATTGGAGGGATCTAATGGCTGGATATCCTTAAGGACAAAAATGTCCAGGAAGGATGAGAAATCTTGAAAAATGAGATTCTCAAAGCACAGTCGTTAACAATTCCGAAAAGAGGGAAGAATAGGAAGCATTTAAGGAAACCAGGATGGATGAACACAGAACTTAAACACATGCTAAAAAGGAAGAAAGAAATGTTTATCAAATGGAAAGAGGAAGGAATATCTAAAGAATATAATGCTTGTCTGCAGAACGTGCATGGCACAAATCAGATTAGCTAAAGCTGACAATGAATTAAGGCTTGCAAAAGATGTCAAAAGCAACAAAAAAGGATTTTGGGGATATGTCAAAAGTAAAAAAAAAAAGTCAAAGATGCTATAGGATTTTTACAGGATGAAAATGATGAAAATGGTAAGACAGGATGTTGAGAAGGCCAAACTTTTAAATTCCTATTTTGCATCTGTTTCCTCTCAGAAAGGAAATGTAACATCAACTGATCTTCACTGTCCTATTAAGAGAATAGAAGAATCCAGGGTATCTATAAACAGAAAAATAGTGAGGAAACACTTAACTAACCTAAATGAATTCAAGTCTCCAGGTCCAGATGAATTACACCCCAGAGTACTGAAGGAGATAGCAGAAGAAATTCTTGAACCGCTCTCCATCATCTTTGAAAATTCTTGGAGAACAGGAGAAGTCCCAGAAGACTGGAGAAGAGCAAATGTTGTTTCTGTCTTCAAAAAGGGGAAGAAGGTGGACCCAGGGAACTATAGGCCTGTGAGTCTGACTTCTATACCAGGAAAGATCTTTGAACAAATTATTAAACAACATGTATGTAAGTACCTGGATAAGAATGAAGTGATTAAACAGAGTCAGCATGGGTTTGTAACTAATAAGTCATGTCAGACTAACTTAATTTCCTTTTATGACAGAATCACTGACTGGGTGGATCAGGGAAATGCTGTAGATATAGTATATCTTGACTTCAGCAAAGCATTTGACAAAGTATCTCACACAATCCTTATTGAAAAAAATGACTAAGTATGGAATGGACAAGGCAACTCTTAGGTGGATTCATAACTGGCTTAGTGATCGGTCCCAAAGAGTGGTCGTAAATGGCTGCACATCCAGTTGGAAGAATGTCTCAAGTGGGGTACCACAGGGCTCTGTTCAACATCTTTATCAATGATTTAGATGAAGGAATTGAGGGTAAGATTAAATTTGCTGATGACCAAAAGCTAGGAGGGATAGCTAATACTAGAGAAGAGAGAGGATTCAAAAAGATATAAATAAGCTGGAGCAGTGGGCAGCAACTAACAGAATGGTTTTTAACGGAAAAATGCAAAGTACTACATCTGGGCAATAAAAATGAAAAAAGCATATACAGAATGGGAGGAATGTGTTAAGCAACAACACATGTGAAAAAGACTTGGGTATACTAATAGATCACAGACTGAACATGAGTCAACAGTGTGATGCAGCAGCAAAAAAGGCAAATACAATTCTAGGATGTATTAACAGAAGCATACAGTCTAGATCACGTGAGGTCATTATTGCCCTCCACTCCTCTTTGGTCAGACCTCATCTGGAATACTGTGTCCAGTTTTGGGCACCACATTTAAAAAAGACATCAACAAACTGGAGCAAGTTCAGAGAATTGTGACCGGTCTGCATACCATGTCCTATGAGGAACGGTTGCAGAATTTGGGAATGTTTAGCTTGCAAAAGAGAAGACTGAGAGGAGACTTAATAGCTGTCTACAAATATCTCAAGGGCTGTCACATTGTAGAAGGATCATCTTTATTCTCATTTGCACAAGGAAAGACTAGAATCATAGAATGGTAGAGTTGGAAGGGACCTCCTGGGCCATCTGGTCCAACCCCCTGCTCAAAGCAGGATTCTCTAAATCATCCCAGACAGATGTCTATCCAGCCTCTGTTGGAAGACTTCCATTGAAGGAGAACTCACCACCTCTCGTGGCAGCCTGTTCCACTCATTGATCACCCTAACTGTCAAAAAGTTTTTTCTAATATCTAATCTGTGTCTCCTCCCATTCAGTTTCATCCCATTGCTTCTAGTCTTTCCTTGTGCAAATGAGAATAAAGATGATCCTTCTACAATGTGACAGCCCTTGAGATATTTGTAGACAGCTATTAAGTCTCCTCTCAGTCTTCTTTTTTGCAAGCTAAACGTTCCCAAATCCTGTAACCGTTCCTCATAGGACATGGTTTGCAGACCGGTCACCATTCTGGTGGCTCTTCTCTGAACTAGAAGCAATGGGATGAAACTGAATGGGAGGAGACAGATTAGATATTAGAAAAAACTTTTTGACAGTTAGGGTGATCAGTGAGTGGAACAGGCTGCCACGAGAGGTGGGGAGTTCTCCTTCAATAGAAGTCTTCAGAGGTTGGACCGATATCTGTCTGGGATGATTTAGTGAATCCTGCTTTGAGCAGGGGGTTGGACCAAATGACCCAGGAGGTCCCTTCCAATTCTACCATTCTATGATTCTATGACTCTGTGATTTAACATCCACATTATAGCTGAATAGCAAATTTACATTTCCATTGCATTCTGTGGAAGGTTCATTCAGTAGGGATAAAGAGTTCAAATCCCACGAGGACAAGTTCTACAAGAATTTGAATGTTCTCCACTGTTTGTCTGGGTTTCCTCTAGGTTCTCCGGTTTCCTCACGAACTAAAGACCTGTTGATGGGTAATTTTAGATTGTGATCCCAAATTGGGACAGTGATATCTGTAAATGCTACGGAATATTTTGGTGCTGCATAAATGAGCATAATAAAAATAAACCTCATGGGGCGAGTGTTACGAACAGTTAAACTTGAGTACAATAGCCCCTTCAGAATGAGGTCTAAAGTGATGTGAGATCACAGCTGAGTCTCTTTGCTTTTAATTTAATTTGTTTTAGTTAAGGTCATCTTGTACCGCAAATTAGGAAGATACTAGTTGATATTCCCACAGATCCCTGTTGTAAAGGTCATTATGTCTGAAAATTTTATTTTCCCCTTGTAAATCCATTTTTTTTTTGTTTTGGACCAAAAGTAGCATTGACAGTCAAATATTTCCAGAAATGTTTATTTTAAAGTATCTTGTTGTAATCTAAGAAGAAATGTCTGATTTGGGAAAGATTTTACAATGTTGATGCAAGAGCATTCGAGAAACTCAAGTGTTTTTGTATATCTGAACGACCAGTGTGTGGAAAAAAGCAAAATAATGAAAAGTCGTAGCTTTGAGGAACCTCTGTGTCTCTTAATAAATGTCACAAAACACAAGCTGTTATACTATTATATAGGCTGGAAAATAAAGCTGTGGTTCTTGGAAGATGAGAGGTACTGTAGTAAGGAGGAGTTACTGTAAGACAAAATCTCTTAATTTTAAGCCAGAACGAGAAATTTCTTTGAAGGACGCAGGTTGACTTATAGAACTTCATTGCTGGTCACCTTTGCTGTAATGGTTGCGTGCTAGGGATTGGAGAAGCTAAATCTGTAGATGATGGCCACACCAGTTTTCTTGGCAAAACAAGACCTTTAAAAAGTCTGATAGGTAAAAAAAGTATCTTGTTGTGTTTAACACCAGAGAAAAAGATACGTTCCTAACATATTTTATCAAATCTGCACCATTTGTCCTATTTAAGACCCCTATTCCTGGTACCGAAACCTCTGACACAGACCTGTCCCTCTTTGTGTCAGCAAATCTTTACTGACGTGGTGGTAGGAAGCTGGTAATTTTAATTAACCAGACCAGCACCATTTTCCATCGCGTCAAATTCAGAGACAGAAAAGGAGGTTGGTCTTAGCTGATGAACTGGGTCAGACAGCCAGTCCCCTAGTCGCATGCTGATACCAAGATTATCGGGGAACCTCCCTATCTATGTAGGAACTAATGCGGAAGTAGAAATTATGGCACCAGAAGAGGCGATCTGAAAAAGGACAATTAGCGCAGATTTCTGCAACGCTTTGGTTGGTAAAGATATGTTTTAGCCCCCAGGAGAAGATTACTCCTTATTCACTGATGTTCCTCATCTTTTCACCAAAGCTTTTCCTCTCAATTTTCGGCTTTATTCCCAATCTATCTTGCATTCATTAATGTCATCAGTGCCGTAACGGTCTGGATTTTTAGGGTACCCATACATTTTAGATTACTATCAACCAAGTGCTGTCTCTCTCGATTTCCCCCCGTACACTTGAGCTTTCAGTTTGACCGAGCTGTAATGTGTTCTGCTTGGGGAGAGACGCAGCTAGACTCACGTGGTAGGGGTTTATCTTCTCTGATATAATATTTTTTATTTTTATAGCGCCACCATATTCTGTGGCACTTTACTATTTTAGATCAGACTTGTACAGACTATAAAAACATTTCAGAATAACACAACTTAGACACCAAAATGAGTGAGGTTCCTGCTCGCAAGCTTACAAGCTATGAGGACATAGGGGAGACTCGAAAGGAGAATAGAAAAAAAACGCTTGTATTGTATGATAAAGAAATATAATAAATAGGGTATGCACATAACGCTGCATTAAACCGGTCACCAGCTAGTGTGTGTGTACAGTACCGACCAACAGCCGACGTTCCCACACTCATTAAACAATTTGTCGAACCCGTAGACATTGGAGGCTTTGGCAAACATAAGTCTAATCTGTATGGCCATTCTCATAGTCAGCCATGTTTGGCATCTGTTCTCAATATCTGACATTTGGACTCTCTTGCATAAAAATAAGGACAACTTAGCTACTAAAGTCTATCCTTGTCTTCTTGACAGCACTGCTCACAGTCATTTGCCTTTATATTAAAAGTTACATGACGTTATGTAAAGATAAAATATATATCCCTCTAACAGAAACTGCTCTACTTTTGCCCATGGCATGCAGGGTATTGCAGTAGAAGTGGATGGGACTAACCATGGACAAAAGCGGTGGGTTTGTCTTTTGGAAAACAAAGCAAACCTATCTCATTATCTTATACCTTATCTTATACAACTTTATTTCTTTTTAATATTGAAAATTTTTTATATTTCTGATTGATCTTGTGTAGGTGTATACATATTTTGGCACTCTGAATAACTTTCCGTGTCTTTGGCCAGCACTTTTTTGCTGGGTACTACCAATAGGTCCTCAGGCGTACCAGGACTGCCCATAGATTTTATCAAGATGAGATAAGGTGAACTCTTTTAGCTTTCCATGTCTTGTCGTTTCCATCTTCTTTTTCCGATGATTTACAATCTCTTTTGGGTTTTCTTATCAAGTGTGCAATCGTGAATGAACCTGGAATGCTGAAATCTTACGTGTTTTAAAAACCTGACATTGCACAGATACCTATTTTATCAGCTGTAACCAGACAAATGTGGTTTATTTTGCAAACTTGGATTTTTTTCTCCTTTAGTTATGAAAAAATTATAAATGTTACATATGTGAAATTCTTGTAAATGGATGTAAGAATAGAAAAATTTTCTAACTATTGGACAGATTCAAAGTTGAACAGAGCGTATAAAGGGCCTTCTAAAGGTTCATATGTTACCAGTTGTGTCATGGGCGTACCAGGATCAAAACTAGGGAGGGGCAAGCCATGGTCGTTCAGGTTGTAAAATTTTAGAACGAAAAAGATGAATGAAACTGCTCCATACCTGTATATATCATCACAAGCCCCAGCCCACTGAGCCCAGCACCACCTGTATATATCATCACCAGCCCACTGAGCCCAGCACCACCTGTATATATCATCACCAGCCCACTGAGCCCAGCACCACCTGTATATATCGTCACCAGCCCACTGAGCCCAGCACCACCTGTATATATCGTCACCAGCCCACTGAGCCCAGCACCACCTGTATATATCGTCACCAGCCCACTGGGCCCAGCACCACCTGTATATATCGTCACCAGCCCACTGAGCCCAGCACCACCTCTATATATCATCACCAGCCCACTGAGCCCAGCACCACCTCTATATATCATCACCAGCCCACTGAGCCCAGCACCACCTGTATATATCGTCACCAGCCCACTGGGCCCAGCACCACCTGTATATATCATCACCAGCCCACTGAGCCAAACACCACCTGTATATATCATCAGCAGCCCACTGAGCCCAGCACCACCTGTATATATCGTCACCAGCCCACTGGGCCCAGCACCACCTGTATATATCCTCACCAGCCCACTGAGCCCAGCACCACCTCTATATATCATCACCAGCCCACTGAGCCCAGCACCACCTCTATATATCATCACCAGCCCACTGAGCCCAGCACCACCTGTATATATCATCACCAGCCCACTGAGCCAAACACCACCTGTATATATCATCACCAGCCCACTGAGCCCAACACCACCTGTATATATCGTCACCAGCCCACTGAGCCCAGCACCACCTGTATATATCGTCACCAGCCCACTGAGCCCAGCACCACCTGTATATATCGTCACCAGCCCACTGAGCCCAACACCACCTGTATATATCGTCACCAGCCCACTGAGCCCAGCACCACCTGTATATACATCAGCCACAGCCAGCCCCTGAATACATCAGCTACAGCAAACCCCTGTATACATCAGCCAGCCCCTGTATACAGATCAGCCCAGCCAGCCCCAGCCCCTGTATACATCAGCCACAGCCAGCCCCTGTATACATCAGCCACAGCCAGCCCCTGTATACATCAGCTACAGCATGCCCCTGCATACATCAGCCAGCCCCTGCATACATCAGCCAGCCCCTGTATACACATCAGCCCAGCCAGCCCCCAGCCCCTGTATACATCAGCCAGCCCCTGTATACATCAGCCATAGCCCCGTATACATCAGCCACAGCCCCCAGCCCCTGTATACATCAGCCAGCCCCTGTATACATCAGCCCAGCCAGCCCCTGTATACATCAGCCCAGCCAGCCCCTGTATACATCAGCCCAGCCAGCCCCTGTATACATCAGCCCAGCCAGCCCCCAGCCCCTGTATACATCAGCCCAGCCAGCCCCTGTATACATCAGCCCAGCCAGCCCCAGCCCCTGTATACATCAGCCAGCCCCTGTATACATCAGCCCAGCCAGCCCCCAGCCCCTGTATACATCAGCCCAGCCATCCCTGTATACATCAGCCAGCCCCTGTATACATCAGCCCAGCCAGCCCCCAACCCCTGTATACATCAGCCCAGCCAGCCCCCAGCCTCTGTATACATCAGCCAGCCCCTGTATACATCAACCCAGCCAGCCCCCAGCCCCTGTACACATCAGTCCAGCCAGCCCCTGTATACATCAGCCAGCCCCTATATACATCAGCCCCCAGCCCCTGTATACATCAGCCAGCCCCTGTATACATCAGCTCAGCCAGCCCCCATATACATCAGCCAGCCCCTGTATACATCAGCCACAGCCTCCAGCCCCTGTATACATCAGCCCAGCCAGCCCCTGTATATATACATCAGCCAGCCCCTGTATACATCATCCCACCCAGCCCCTGTATACATCAGCCAGCCCCTGTATACATCAGCCACAGCCCCAGCCCCGTATACATCAGCCACAGCCTCTGTATACATCAGCCACAGCCCCCAGCCCCCATATACATCAGCTAGCCCCTGGCCCCAGCTCAGCACCTGTCCTGTCTCCTGCGCCTGAGTTGAGAGAAAGTCACTGACCTGATACGTTCAGGTTCAACGTCATTGATTACCTGTTCTATATAGCAATAGCAAATTAAAAACTATATACTAGATTCAACATGGTTGTAAAACGTGTGTCCAAGCGAGATAACTCAGCAACATGTTGTCGCCAAGTTTTTTTTCACATGTAAAGATAATGTCCCTATGAAAACATGGATGTCACTGCAAGGTTTTTTTTATAGGCGGCGACTCGCGGGCAAACATTAAAAACCTGCACACTTATGGTCAGCGGATGGAACCAAACAACATGAAATTAAAAGTTTTCTTAATTGTGATCACATCATGTGATGTCATACTTGGTCTGGTTTATCCTTGCCATTTTTGTATGATTTCATAAGTACTAACTACTGATAGTTGATTGGCACATTGGTTTATATTATTTGTATCTATGCTGTGAACAAGAGCTTGGTGGAGCCCGAAATACGTTGGCGTTTTTGCATCTTGCACGGCTGTCTGTATGACAGATTTTTAATAATAATGTAAAACTGCTATGAATTTAATCTCAATCTTTTATGTAATGCACAATTATGTGCTGGTTACATCACATCTGAGCCTTCATTTAGACATATACCGTGTTTCCAAGTATTGCCCCATTATTCTGGTCTTACTCACAGAGCATACAGAGCTCAGCATAAATGAGTTTACCCCAATGGTTTTGGCAGAAAACCTTTAGTTTCCTTTTGGAATCAACATTTTCTTGGAACGTTTTATGGGATACCACACTATAAAAAACCACACTACCAAATAATCCCAAAAATGTGGGCCATTGATTGTAAACAAGATTTGTTATTTTGCTGACCAAAAAAAAAGTAATTTTCCTAACAAATTCATTCAAGACCATGCTGCAAAAATGAGTAAGTTTAATTATTCATAAAACATGTGTCCAGCAGTTAAGTTAGCTATATTGACTATAAAAGAATGTTACTTAACAAAGAAAACCCCTTCCCATTTCATGCTGTCAGCAATGGCACCACTTGGAAGAGAAATGTCACAAGACTTGAGAAGAAAAAAAAATAAGGTGAAGGCTACAAGAAGATCAGCAAAGCTTTACTTATCAGTCAGAATTTGGTAGCAAAAGTCATGCAAAAATTTAACAAAGATGGAAATGCAACCATCTTACAGACATGTCCAGACTGACCACTGAAGTTAACACCTAAAAAGAGTTGAAGAAAATTGATGCCCATGAAACAATACAGCATACACTGCAGATGAATTTCATGCACTAGTTTCGTCCACTAAGGAAGCCTCTCCTAAAGGCCAGGGACAAGAAAATCTGCCTACAATGTGACAAGGGCCATACTGAAAAATATGTTGACTACTAGGTCGCTATACTCTGGAGTGATGAGACCAAGATAAATGTTTTTGGAACTGATGGCTTCAAAACTGTATGGAGAAAATGATGGTGGCAGTGTCCTTACATGTGGCTGCATATGTGCTGCTGGTGTTGGGGAGCTAGAATTTAATTATGGTATCATGAAATCACAGATGTTCTGCTCTATAATGAAAGAGAAGATGCCACCATCACTCCGTGTCTTTGGTAGACGTGCACTTTTCCAACATGACAATGATCCAAACACACATCTGTTGCATTGCTGATGAACAACAGCATTAAACTGATTCAGTGGCCAAGTGCCTCCTGACCTGACCCCAACCAAACACCTGTGGGGAGTTCTGAAGAGACAAGTTGTCATCACTCTCCATCCAACATCCAGGATCTGAAAGAGGTCGTTCTTGAAGAATGGAAAAAGATGTTACAATTTGTCACCAACTTGTTCATTCAAATCCTAGAAGACTTGGTGCTGTTCTTAAAAATCATGGAGGTCGTACAAAGTTCTAGATGTAGTAGTTTTTGATGTGGTGAACTCATTTATGCATCAACTAATTTGAGTTTATGGATTTAAAAAAATGTTTTATGAAACTCAGGCTTGCAAAATTTTGGAAATTGTTCTTGTGTTCAGTGACCTCTAAGAATTCGGGTAATTGAAGTTTTTCATTCAGTATATATCTGCCTGTACAGTCATGGCCAAAAGTTTTGAGAATGACACAAATATTATATTTTCACATGATCTGCTGCCCTCTGGTTTTTATGTGTGTTTGACAGATGTTTTTATCACAGACAGAAATATAATAATTGCAAACATATGAGTAACAAAAGCTTATATTGACAGTTAGAATGAGTTAATGCAGCAAGTCAATATTTGCAGTGTTGACCCTTCTTCAGGACCTCTGCAATTCTCCCTGGCATGCTCTCAATCAACTTCTGGACCAAATCCTGACTGATAGCAGTCCATTCTTGCACAATCAATGCTTTCATTTTGTCAGAATTTTTAGGTTTTTGTTTGTCCACCCGTCTCTTGATGATTGACCACAAGTTCTCAATGGGATTAAGATCTGGGGAGTTTCCAGGCCATGGACCCAAAATCTCTATGTTTTGTTCCCTGAGCCATTTAGTTATCACCTTTGCTTTATGGCAAGGTGCTCCATCATGCTGGAAAAGGCATTGTTGATCGCCAAACTGCTCTTGGAGGGTTGGGAGAAGTTGCTCTTGGAGGACATTCTGGTACCATTATTTATTCATGGCTGTGTTTTTAGGCAAGACTGTGAGAGAGCCGATTCCCTTGGCTGAGAAGCAACCCCACACATGAATGTTTTCAGGATGCTTAACAGTTGGCATGAGACAAGACTGGTGGTAGCGCTCACCTTGTCTTCTCCGAATGAGGTGTTTTCCTGATGTCCCAAACAATCGAAAAGGGGATTCATCAGAGAAAATAACTTTACCCCAGTCCTCAGCAGTCCACTGCCTGTACCTTTTGCAGAATATCAGTCTGTCCATGATGTTTTTTCTGGAGAGAAGTGGCTTCTTTGCTGCCCTCCTTGAGATCAGGCCTTGCTCCAAGAGTCTCCCCTGACAGTGCGTGCAGATGCACTCACACCTGCCTGCTGCCATTCTTGAGCAAGCTCTGCACTGCTGGTAGCCCGATCCCGCAGCTGAAACACTTTTAAGAGACGGTCCTGGCGCTTGCTGGTCTTTCTTGGGCGCCCTGGAGCCTTTTTGGCAACAATGGAACCTCTCTCCTTGAAGTTCTTGATGATGCGATAGATTGTTGACTGAGGTGCAATCTTTCTAGCTGCGATACTCTTCCCTGTTAGGCCATTTTTGTGCATTGCAATGATGACTGCACTTGTTTCTTTAGAGATAACCATGGTTAACAGAAGAGAAACAATGATGCCAAGCACCAGCCTCCTTTTAAAGTGTCCAGTGGTGTCATTCTTACTTAATCATGACAGATTGATCTCCAGCCATGTCCTCATCAACACCCCACACCTGTGTTAATGGAGCAATCACTGAAAAGAGGTTAGCTGGTCCTTTTAAGGCAGGGCTGCAATGATGTTGAAATGTGTTTTGGGGGATAAAGTTCATTTTCTAGCCAAATATTGACTTTGCAAGTAATTGCTGTTAAGCTGATCACTCTTTATAACATTCTGGAGTATATGCAAATTGCCATTAGAAAAAGTGAAGCAGTAGACTTTGTAAAAATTAATATTTGTGTCATTCTCAAAACTTTTGGCCATGACTGTATATGTTTCTCAATATCAATCAGTCTGTTGTAATGTTAAACCTTTGTGCAATTTATTCACGTTTTTCATCTTTTTATTTGTTGTAGGTCCATGAAATGGGCGACTATTTCAAGCATCACCTCTTGCAGTCCAGACATAGGGGGGCGTTTGAGCTCGCTTATGTCGGCTTTGTAAAACTCACAGAAATGCTGATCGGGTAAGAAACAATTATTCTTGCTACATACGGTAAGAAAGTAAGTAAAGCATCTGTCATATGTAATAACCCGAGCTGGTGCGTTACGATAGGATATTGTGCAGCTGGGTTAGGTTATACGTAAAGGTATATGACCAGTCATGGTCTGTAGGAGGTATATTATGTTGTTATGTCTGAATCTGACCAGTTTGGCGTCTTTGCATTTCACAAAAAGATACAATTTTCCAGCCTAATTCTTTCTGTATTGTGAATATATAATAGCTAGAACTTTGGGGAATCCTCTGTCTATAAGTGTGATGTAGAATAAATGTGACATTTGCAAAGTAAAATCTTCAGAGAGACCGGTAAATATTTCCTTATGTTTCGCACGCCAGTCTTATTGAATTCGCCCCGTCTTATTCCTGCACTACTATTAAGTCTGAGACTGGAGTAATATTTCTGGCATAAGGAATGCCGGCATTTTCCATGAATTTGCCGGTGGGGCGTACTCGTGCTCCGTCCTGCCCCGGCTCTTCCAGAACACTGTCCATTTTGACAGAGCACATTGAAACTCTTGTAAAAACAAAAGTTGTAAAAAATGTTCACAACTCCTCGTTGCCCCCAAATTTTGCGAAAATTCAAAGTGATTTACATTTGTTTTTTGGCGTAAGCGCGTTGATGTATCTTTTCTTATTTTTTTTGTTTTAACTTGTTCTTCTGCAAAAAAAAAGCATGGTAGGCCACATATTCCTATACAGTGAAATATAAGTTATGCCAAATGTAAACTGGCCCTACATGTTCTAAAAAGACACATACTCGGTGCCTGGGAGCCTACAAACCTGTTCAGCATACCCAGGAGGTAGACAGCACAGTGGCTCAGTGGTTAGCACTGAAGCCTTGCAGCACTGGGGTCCTGGACAACTTCTGCAAGGACTTTGTATGTTCTCCCTGTGTTTGTGTAGGTTTTGTCCCACTCTCCAAAGACATACTGATAGGGAATTTAGATTGTGAGCCGCAATGGGGCAGCGATGATGGAAACTAATTGCGCTATATGCGTAAGTAAATAAATAAACCCAGTAAAACATGCATATCAGTATGAAAAACAATCCAGTAGCACCTTAGGTAGCTATTATTTGTAGTTTATCTGTGGCAGAGAGACTGCAGCCGCATCCCCCTCCTCCCTCTTAAGTGTTTGTTACATTTTCTATGATGGATGAAAAGGTTTCTGAATATTTGTACTTCAGAATAATTGGGGAAAATGGCACCGTTTTTTAAAATATTATTTCCATTATAATACAAATTTATATTGTATTTTATCTCTCAGTAATCCCAAAAACAGGGCTCTAGATCTCAGAATCCACTAAGCCCCATTCTTGTGGTTTCAAAGTCCCTTTTTCAGGATCACTGAGGGTCCTGGCAATCAGACCCAAAGCATTGCGTAAGTTATCTCCAATTCTATCAGTAGTCGATGATGTGTGGTTTTGGGGATGACCTTTTAATTACGGTAGTTTGATTGGATCTACAGTTACCAGTAAATATAGGAATGATTAGGGAAGGCAAAAAATGTCTTCCCTATCTGATGCGGAGAAGTTCAGTGGGTGTCTTTTGAATAAGGATAGTCTTTTAACATCCTTGATTAAATAGAGTTAAATGGATGAACCTTGGGAGTCCGTGTTAAGTATAATAAACCCTGTAGAAATATGCTTTTCTGACCACGTTAACCTCTTCGTAGCAATGAATGAAGGTCAGAGATGGGCAATGGGAACAGTTCATAATGTATCAAAGACCTGAATTATTTGAGGTATGAGGATAGAACATGACACCAAGGAAATGTTAATGAAAGAGCGTATTCAATGGCTTCTCTAAAGTCTCCCAGACAAACCCATTCATATAATAATGTACTGACAGATCATGAGCACAATTCTATCAGTTTACAGTCTGATAATCACATATAATACAGACCAAGAGACCACCTGACCAAGCCTTCTACCGAGCTTTAGAAACGTCTGTCCGTAATATGGATGGATGGAGAAATATGCTGTGGCGGGTTAGGATTTTATATTGGGGATCTGTCAACATTTTGATAAAAAATGTAAAACATATAATGCATGTTCTAAATATACAGTCCTACATGAAAAAAAAAACATGAGATCCCTAAAAATTTGACCCTACATGTACCAAAACTATACTGTACTTGTAAAGTTAGGCCTTGTTCACATTCAGTCACTTGCTTCTATCAGAGCTATACATTTCTGGAAGCGCTCAATGTATAGCCTTTGTATCGGAAATTGCAGAAGATTACAATTCCTCTATGGTAAAAATGGGTTGTGAATATTGTTGGATAAGTTAATAAGAGATTTATATTTAGACTTGAGAGTCCTCAGTGGTTGATACCTTTTAATGGCTAACTGAAAAGATGGTAACAAATTGCAAGCTTTCGAGACTACTCAGGTCTCTTCATCAGGCGAAGACTAATACAAAATCTGTATTGTATTAGTCTTCGCCTGATGAAGAGACCTGAGTAGTCTCGAAAGCTTGCAATTTGTTACCATCTTTTCAGTTAGCCATTAAAAGGTATCAACCACTGAGGACTCTTAAGTCTAAATATTTTTCTATCTACTGGCTAACACGGTACGAAGATACACATCTTTCCTATAAGAGATTTATGTGACTAATGAATTACCAGAAGGGACGAACATCTATGCCTACCTTATTTACATGGAGAGACCAGGAGCTGGCATTAACTGTGCCCACACCGCTTACAGGGAGAAATATGGAGAGTTTTTAGTATTTCTTACTGTATTATTTGGAGGGTGTTAATACTATTGGTGAGTATGTCACTCATAAGGAGAAACAGGAAGACAGTACTATCTGTGTCTGCATCATTTACAGGAAGAGGCAGGAAAAGAGTGATATCTGTGCCTATATCACTTACTGGAGGATACATGAAAAGTTTTTATCTACCTGTATTATTTACATGGAAAGACAAGAAGAAGGTACTATTTGTCACTCACAGGAAGAAACGAGAAGACAGTACTATCTGTGTCTGCATCATGTTCAGGAAGAAACAGAAAAAAGTGCTATGTGTGCCTACATTACTTAAAGGGAGAGGCATAGTGTATTATATTGCTGTTTATTATTTACAAGTAGAAACAATGAGGTTGTACTGTCTGTGCTTCTATAACTCCTCAAAGGGAGAGACAGATTGAATGTAAATTGTGTCGGCATCATTGACAGGAAAAGTAATATCTGTGACCACATCGCTAACATTGAAGAACCAGTATGCAGTACTATCTGTGCATACATCAAAACATAATTTCCAATGAAAGACAGGGACGCAGTACTGTTTGTGTCCAAGTCACTCTCAGGGACGAGTAGGAAGATGGTACTATCTGAGTCTACATTGTTTAAAGGAAGAGATAAGAAAATATTGATATCTGTGATCACATCACTTTCATGGAGCAACCAGGAAGCACTACTATCTGTGCCTCCTCACATCATTTACAATGAAAAACAACAACATTTAAAGGAAGATACAGGAAAATATTTAGATCTGTGCTCACATCTCTTACATGTAGGAACCAGGAAGCAGTACTATCTGTTCCTAAGTCATCAAATCATTTACAACGAAAGACAGTAAGAAAGTACTGTCTGTGTTTATAACATTTAAAGGAAGAGACAGGAAAATATTTATATCTGGGCTCACATCACATACATGGAGGAACCAGGAAGCAGTACTATCTGTGCCTATATCACATCATTTACAGTGAAATACAGGGAGGCAATAATATCTGTCAGCATCCGCTATAGGATTAGACACAGAAACAGGGCTCTGTATACCTATGCCATATATAAAGAGATGCAGGAGGGCCGGGTCTTTATACGTTCTTCATTTACAGGAAAAGGTGGGAGGTAGTACTTTCTGTGCCTGCATCTTTTTGTGAATCGAGTCGTTTCTCCTTCCTAGCGAGGTAACCGCTGCATTACGCTAAAATGTTGGTGTCCACACTTATTTTAACTGCATTTTCTTAATTCTCTTCAACACCAGCTTGAAAAGATGTAACTAGCGGCTGCAGCCCCTATAGATAAAGTTGGGATATTAAACGGCAGATTTTTTGCATATAGGCGCTCGCTTCAAGTAACACCCGAGTCAATGATTCCGGAATAATGATTTTTTTTTTCTATTAAATCAGCATTGGATAATACCTCATTTCCTGACCGTCAGTAAGTGCCAGAAACAAAAGTTCTTCCAGTCTGGAAACTAAACAAACAATTCGGAATTGTGAAAGCGATGGCGAGCGCTGCGGACGTCGGTGACCGCTGTAAACATTCACATGTAAAGCTATTGTGTGGTGTATAAATAAGATGGGTTATTTAGGCATATGTGCATTGAATGAGAAATTCTCAAGAAAAGTCCCTGGCGGGATTCCTGGCGGGGATATTTTTTTTGTAATGTAATTGTGTGCTGCTGCTGACAGCTGCTTGAGAGATTGAGGCGCACACTGCCAAGTACAGCAAGCTATTACTAGTTATGGAGCGCTTGTATAGATGACTCAAATATATGCATGGGCCTATTTACTTTTGCTAACTCTTTTTGCTAAATCCTTTTACTTGTATCCGCCTTATATGCTCCTTATAAAAATGGGCAAGAAGATCTGGAGAAAGTATCAGGACCAGGAATTAAAAAAGCTTAATTTGCCTAATTTATACCTAAAGCCGTACATGAAGAAAGTCTCTGTTTTTGTCACTTAATCTGAGAGCAGCATGATGTAGAGGCAGAGACCCTGATTCTAGCGATGTGTTACTTTCTGGGCCTCTTGCTGTAGTTTTGATAAAATCTGTTTTATCAGCAGGAGATTATCCCTAGAGAACTAGTAAACCTGCTGCCATGTAGTCCTCCATATTCATAGGTTCTGGATAACCACGCCCCCACCACTGATTGGTAGCTTTCTGCCCATGCAAAGTACACAGCTGCCAATCAGTGGTGTGGGCGGGGTTATCCAGAGCTCAGCAGTCAAGAGAGCTGCTAGATCTGCAGCAGAGAAAACAGATTTTTATCAAGACTGCAGCAAGCAGCTCAGTTAGCGATACATTGCTGGAATCAGTATTAAAAGCAGTTTATTACTGAACACCACATTAAATGAAAAATAAATTATATGTATTATAATTTATTTTATTTTTCATCTTATGTGGGGCAATTAAGAAGTGGGGTAATTAAGAAGGGGTTGTTCAGTAATAACGTTTAATAGTGGGTTTATTGTATATAAAGTATGTTATACGCTGTTTGCTTCTGCTAGTGGTCACTGTAAGTAGCCGTGAGTGTATAATGGAAATTCTTTTTGCTTTCTAAATGCAAAGTTAAGCAATTTCCTAGACCTTTTTTATTAAAAAGTCTAAATAATTCCTTTACCCTACGATTTGTTTTGCTTTTACGGGCATAAATCCAAATGCATATTGTTTTGTACTGTGGTTGCTCTCCTCCGCTTATTGTTAGAGATAGCCACTGGGAGGAGAGGAGGTTGTACAGGTCCAATCAAAATGTGAAGAAGGGAGGAAAGCATCCAAGTGCTAGGTAGGGCAGACCATACAGATTGTATAGCGGAAAGTAAGCACACTTGGCAATCTGCCGACAGTAGAGGTAGAGATCGCACAGAGAGTGTAAAGACAAGGAAGATCACCCAGGACCAATGGTGCCTGGGGTTGGGTTTTAACCTACGTTCTCCTAAACATCATTGTCTTATTCCAAAAAGAAAAAAAATTGCAGATGGGGAAAATGGAACAAGAATGACTAGTGAATGCAGAAGCATACTGGATGCACAGACCACACATCCAGAACAAGTTTTTAAAGTCCACTAATTTTAATTTTTTTTTACTTTTTTTTTTCCCCAAGAAACACAACGATCTTTGTAAGTTTCATTCAAATGAATAGTACAGTTGTTGCACCAAAATGTGACCGTAAATTTAGCCTTCCATTTGAGAAAAATCTGAAACTAGGAGCAGGTGAAAATGATCAGACATTTTTTTTTAATATAATATCTTGTTCCATGTCAAAGGTGTCCACAGTCTCCAATTCGTGTCTTATGCGTGACGATTTGGAGCTCTGTTTCAGAAATATATATGTATTTGTCAGTTTTCAGTGTAGGAGATTCTTATGAAATCTCTCCTTTCCTGCAGCTGCTGCATAGTCTTAAGGGCGGCACTATTTTTACTCGTGATGTTTTAAACTGAAGTCTTCCCCAGAGCTTCATCAATCAGGGGCACAATTCTAGGAAATCACATGTTCAAATTTTCCTCTTCTCCACTGCTTAAAAAAAAATGAAAAAAAAGTTTGAAAATTTATACTAACTTGTCCTCAAACCAATATCAATCTGCATGTATTCCGTAAGAGTAGTGTTTCTTTGAAGAGGGAAGGAAATGAGTTCCCTCTCAGGTTCACGTGTGCTCTTCATGCCGGGAAGAGACTCGCAATTCCTGATGAGCTGTGTGGCAGATTTCCAATGTGCAATCCATTAGGCTATAAATTGCACGAGTGTGGCCGCCCGGACGTGGGAAAGGGGGCATTGTGCATCGAATGTCGTGCTCACTCTGATCTGGAGCAGCTTTATGAATGTTTATCACATTGAATCACAACTAAATGTTCAGTAGGCATGAAAGTTTAAAAGGTAAAATGGTGCAAACTTTCAATCCCGGGCATGACCTCTTACAACTTCACGGAAAGCGAAGGAGTTATTAATGACTATTACGCGAAAATCTTACTGCCGTGGAATGGTAGGCCGACCACTAACCCATATTGGAAATTATACAAATCATTTTATTAGAAAGGTGAAATTCAAAGTGAGGACTTTTTCCTTCAACTCAACTTTCCATTAATCTGCTTGGATACAGCACTCTGTGAACAGCCAGCTTCTTTAGCAATGGCCTTTTGTGGCTTAACCTCCTTGTGGAGTGTGTCATTGACTGCCTTCTGGACATCTGTCAAGTCAGCAGTCTTCCCCATGATTGTGGAGCCTACTGAAACAGACTAAGGAACCTTTTTAAACGCTTAGGAAGCCTTTGCAGGTGTTTTTTGTTAATTATTCTAATTTACTGAGATAATGACTTTTGGGTTTTCATTGGCTGTAAGCGATAATCATCAACATTAACAGAAATAAACACTTGAAATAGAGCACTGTGTGTAATGACTCTGTATAATGAGATTCACTTTTTGTATTGAAGAACTGAAATAATTTAACTTTTTAATATTCTAATTTTGTGAGAAACACCTGTACCATGAGACATGCAGCCGCAGGAACCAGAACATATTTTTCAAGCATGCCGAAGATACTCAGTTAGCATTCAGGCATGCTCTGATATCACCTTATCCGCACACGTTCAGTCATTATTAGTGGGGAAGTCAAAATATTTTTTTCCTTAATTTTAATTTTATCATATGGTTTTTGCATATAATTCAGCACTGAAAATGCGTGTGCAAAGGTCAATAAGAAAGGGATGGGCGAACCCGAACAGTAAATTTCGGCGTCCGTACCGAACACCTACTGTTCGGGCACGGACACTGAATACAGACTTCACCAGGAAGTTCGTGTTACTGTACATGCACATGACAGCCTGGCAAACACTGGATGTGCTGGTCCCCCATTCAAGTGAATGGGTTTCGGGTCCGGGTACTGTTCTGGTACCCGAACCCGAACTTTTTGTAACTGTTTGGTCAAACTCACCGGATCCGAACATCCAAGGTTCGCCCATCTCTAGTTATAACCATACAGGATGCCCAAACTTTTTCATCGGCCCATTTTCCTTTTTCTAATTTTAAGATGTAAAAGATAAAGACATTTTTTTTCCTTAATATACAAAGGAAATGTGTCATCTTTAACCTTAGGCCTTTTAGAGATAATTTAATCTTCAACTTGCTTAATTGTTCACAATAACAGTAATTTTGACTAGGGGCTCCCAAAATTTTACATGCTATTGTATATACAGTGGGGAAAATAAGTATTTGATACACTGCCGATTTTGCAAGTTTTCCCATCTACAAAGAAGGGAGAGGTCTGTAATTTTAATTGTAGGTACACTTCTCCTGTAAGAGACAGAATCTTTAAAAAATGAAATTACATTGTATGATTTTTACATAATTAGCATTTTATTGCATGAAATAAGTATTTGATACAATAGAAAAACAGACCTTAATATTTGGTACAGAAACCTTTGTTTCCAATTACAAAGGTCAGACGTTTCATGTAGTTCTTGACCAAGTTTGCACACACTGCAGCAGGGATTTTGGCCCACTCCTCCATACAGATCTCCAGATCTTTCAGGTTTCTGGGCTGTCACTTGGCAACATTGAGTTTCAGTTCCATCTAAATATTTTCTATTGGGTTCAGGTCTGGAGACTGGCTAGGCAACTCCAGGACCTTAAAATGCTTCTTACGGAGCCACGCCTTAGTTGCTCTGGCTTTGTGATTTGGGTCATTGTCATGGTGGAAGACTCAGCTACGGCCCTTCTTCAATTCTCTTACTAAGGGAAGGAGGTTGTTGGCTAATATCTAGCATATTCATGACCCTATCCATCTTCCCTTCAACACGGTGCAGTCGTCCTGTCCCCTTTTGCAGAAAAGAACCCTCAAAGTATGATGTTTCCTCCTCCATGCTTCACAGTTGGGACGGTGTTCTTGGGTTGTACTCCTCCTTCTTCCTCCAAGCACGGTGAGTGGAGTTGATACCAAAAAGTTCTATTTTGGTCTCATCTGACACACAACCTTCTCCCATGCCTCATCAGGATCATCCAGATGGTCATTGATGAACTTCAAACAGACCTGGACATGTGCTGGTGTGAGCCCTGCAGGATTTTAATCCATGATGGCGTAGTGTGTTACTAACTGACAGTATTGTTTGAGACTGTGTTCCCAGCTGTCTTCAGGTCATTGACCAGGTACTCCCATGTAGTTTTGAATTGATTCCTGACCTTACACAGAATCATCCTTATTAGAGATTAGCGAATTTGTTCAGATTTTGTCCCCGAATCTGATTTTGACGTGTTCGAACAATATTCGTGCCGAATGTACGTCTTATGATCGGTCCCGAACATACTCTGTAATTTCTAATCCTATTGACTCTAATGATGTTCGGCTGTGTTCGACGAATATTGCAAAAACAATATTCAATTCCGATCATATTTGGAACCGAATCCGAACAAATTTGCTCATCTCTAATCCTTATTCCACGAGACAAGATCTTGCATGAAGCCCTAGATCGAGGAAGATTGCCAGTCATCTTGTGGTTCTTCGATTTTCTAATAATTGTGGCAACAGTTCTTGCCTTCCCACCAAGCTGCTTGCCTATTGTCCTGTAGCCTATCCCAGCCTTGTGCGGGTCTACAATTTTGTTCCTGGTGTCTTTTGACAGCTCTTTGGTCTTGGCCATGGTGGATAGTTTGGCGTGTGATTGATTGTATGTGATCAGGTGTCTTTTTTCTTTAACAGGTAATAAGTTCAGACAGGTGCAGCTAATACACATAATTATAGCAGAGTAGGAGGACGTCTTAAAAGAAAACTAACGGATCTGTGAGCCAGAATTCTGATAGTTGGTAGGTGATAAATACTTATTTCATGTGTTAGAGACATGGGATGTCAGTCCACTCAGGACGTGTCTGCTTAGGTACCTACGTAATGAAGAATCAATAGCAAGACACACAGTTGATTTGTCGTTCTGAATAGTATTATTTATTCTTAGATATGCTCATCTTTTATAGGAATTAAATCAAAGGAATTAGAAGTATTACACAATATTTTGGCAGAAATATTAAACAATTGCTTATCAAACATATCCACTTTGATAAGATGGATTAATTTTTAGGATTCTGAAATGAAAATGCAATTTAATTATTTAAAATTCATACAATGTGATGTCCTGGATTTTCTTTTTTAGATTCTGTCTCTCACAGGTGAAGTTTACCTACGATAAAAATTACAGACCTCTCAATTCTTTGTAGGTGGGAACACTTGCAAAATCAGCAGTGCATCAAATACTTATTTTCTCCACTGTGTGTATGTATTATATATATTTAAATTCATATTAATAAAGACTCAAAAAACTCAAAAGTATACACTCCGAAAAGGAACTGTGCAAATATAGTCATCCAACCTGTTTATCCATATATGAGATATTTTGAAGTATGTTTCGCTGTAGTTGCTTCATCAGGAGAGGTCAATTATTAAAAATTATATATATATACATACATACATACGTCTACAATTTTTTTTTTTTTCAGGTGCCAAGGTTTTTGAATGTATTTAGGGTATTGTAAATTAAAAAATACCATTACGTTTGCTGAATTAGTTCTTGTTTGAGTTAATTCATCCATGAAAATAATACATTTTCCCCAATGTGACTTGTGTGTGGTAACATGCAAAGTCTTTGGTCTGTCTTTTGACTCTTAGGCAATCCCTGCATGTTTTGCAGCTGTCGAACAGCCTCGAGACATGCAGGCGCGGGAACTCGTACATATTTTTCGAGCACGCCGAAGTCACTCGGTTAGCACTCGAGCATGCTCGGATAACACTCGGATGCACGGTGGCTCAGTGGTAAGCACTGCAGCCTTACAGCGCTGGGGTCCTGGGTTCATATCCCACCAAGGACAACATCTGCAAGGAGTTTGTATGTTCTCCCCTTGTTTGCGTGGGTTTCCTCCAGGTTCTCTGGTTTCCTCCCACACTCCAAAGACATACTGATAGGAAATCTAGATTGTGAGCCCAAATGGGGACAGCGATGATAATGTCTATAAAGCGCTGAGGAGTTAATGGTGTTATATAAATGAGTAAAATAAATAAATAATGAAATATCCCATATAATTACTTTGTACTTCAACTTGTAGGCTTACAAAGGAATAAAATCAACGTTTTGAAGCCAGAATTCTACTGTAATGAATTAACTACTAAATGTATAAGAAACTAAAGCCAATCTGGCAAAACCACAGTCTTTTTTTTTTAATCGGCACCATAATGTTCATATAAAACCGTTCAGACATCTTTGCCATTATATACCAGTGCAATATATGTATGTTGCAAAAAAAACCCACTAAAATCTACATCCTGGCCACACGTGATCACTTCTCGATGGTTGACACCCTGGATAAATAAATGATATGGTGCCCCCTCCCTTCAGTGTCGACTTGCCCTAATGTGCACCTAGCTAGTAAAACAAAACTCTCAAAGCTGAATTGCTAACATGTAATAAAACTAATCCCGTTATTCAATAACATGTCGCTTGAAGCCAGACAATGATTTACTAATTGAAGGAAGACTTCTCAGAATCCAAGATCTGTATCCCAATAAGTGTTATGTGAATACTAGTGCACTGGCAGGGTAAGCCAGCATTGGTGCCGGAGCACCATGTCTCTTGACAAATCTGTCTGTCAAATATTGTGATCATTTGATGTTGGTGTGACGGAGTACATCATTTTTATGCATTCGGCGTGCTCGAAAAATATGTTTAACTCCCCGTGGCTGCATGTCTCACGGCTGTTCGACAGCCGCAACACATGCAAGGATTACCTGTTTGACAGGCAATCCCTTCATGTGTTGTAGCGCTCGAGCAGCCGCGAGACCTGCAGCCACGGGGACTGGAACCTTTTCGAGCATGCTGAAGACACTCTGTTAGCACACGAGCATGCTCAAATAACACCTTTTCCGAGCACGTTCGCTCATCACTAATATCTAGTAAAGAGTATGTGTTTTTAGTGGGGTGAGAGTTTGTTGGGTACGTGTTCTTACTAACCCTTTTTGCTCCTGATGACATCGTTGGGTTCTAAGTTGTTTTAGGTCCCAATCACCTGACCGCTAGGATTTCCAAGTCATGCTCAAAGGAACAATAGTTGTAATACATAACTTGGCACTCAATAAAGAAAAACGGTAGAGAGTAAAGATATTTTGCTGTGGTTTCTTTTATTGTCATCCAAACAAAATAGATATGTAGTGGTTAAACGTTTTCGGCCTAACACAATTGGCCTTCATCAGAACAGTATTGACAAAAGCTGGTATTTAGCTCGCTGAACAGTAAGGGGAAGAGGCATCTATTTTGTTGTAAAACCACACAGAAAATTGCAGACTGTAGGTAGGAAGGTAGGAAATGAATGTAACCCACTATTAACCTTCCTACCTACAGTCTGCAATTTTCACAGCAAAATATCTTTACTCTCTACCGTTTTTCTTTATTGAGTGCCAAGTTATGTATTACAATTAGTATTGGGCTGGATACCCTACATGTGCACCACAAAGCTCTATTTTTGAGTTCCGTGTTATCTATCACCAAAGGAACAATAGGGTCTGTGGTATAAAAAAAAATCTCTTCTCATTGCGTGTCCCGAGTGATATTGCGTGAGGGAGATGTGCTTTTAAACCTTTCATCCTTGCCTCACTTAATATCTGAATATATAGAGGTTATGTCGGTTCGCTGCCAATGACATTAATGAGGATGCGGTAATTAAATAAAGTAACTTTTTTTTTCAATTTAGGATCAAAATCACAAACCAGTTTTAGGCTCCGGACCGGAGCCTTCATCAGATGGGGTTAAAGAGGTTAAAGCACCTTTCTACGTGACATAGGATAGGGTCAGTATTGAGTTTTAGGATTGCTACGTCCAGTAGGTGGCATTAAAGTTCCTGTCCTCGTCACATCTGAAAGGGGGCTACTTGAACTTATCCGGGAAGCATTGCATGACTTATAAGCCATCCTACGCCAGCTTGATGCTCACATGGAAAAACTTTACCCTTAACCACCTGTCAGAAGTGTCTCATCCAGCCACACCAGTTCTCCTGCTTTACACGTAGAAACTTTTCTTTGAAGAACCACTTTCAGAATGAGGAATACCAATAATTCACATTTTTCTGTGGTCATAACCAAAACCTCGTTCGTCATGAATGGGTTAAGAACCTTGCCCTCCCTCCCCCCAAATTTTTTTCTTTCCAAAACAGCGTCTAGGAAGAAAACTAATTTTGGTTCTTCCCCTTCTGCTTACTGGTGCACAAAAAGTATGTATTAATAAAAATCAAATGAAGTGTTGAACCTTCTGACTGGCTTCTTTTTGAAAGGCCAGGTCATATGGGAATCTAAGCAGTACTGGGAAGATAATGTGTTTATTCTTTCTCCAGGCACGCTTATCCCGAAAGAGCCCACAAAAATATTGTGTCTGCCTAAAGAGAACACGAAAACACAGAATGTTGGATTGAAGGTTTATACGCTCTAAAATAGACTTAATGGCACATAAAATGCCCTGCTGCTCAGATAAGTCCTAAATATCTCGGCCTAAAATAGGCTCATTGCCAGTCCTTATCCCTTAGCCGGCAGAATGTGACTTGCTAATATGAAACAGCTTTACTCGTTGCTGGAGTCGGTTTGTGCATTTTTTTTTTTAGCTTCTATATCTTTACATGATCAGTAGTGGTGAGCGAACTTCCTCGGGTAAGGTGTTGTCTGGGCGTGCTCGATTAATATGTTTGAGTCCCCGCGGCTGTTGTTCGAGAACCGCAAGATATACAGGGATTGCTTGTTTGTTAGGCAATCCATACATGGGTTGCGACTGTCGAACAGCCTCAAGACATGCAGACGCGGGGAACTCAAACATATTATTCGAGCACGCCGCAGACACTCTGTTAGCACTTGAGCATGCTCAGATCACACCTTATCTGAACACGTTCGGTTTTCACTAATGATCAGACCTTTCTATTGATCTCTGAAATGGTTCTTGTTTATCACTGAATGCTCCTTCATCTTTTGCTGACCCTCATAGTCTAGGAGTCTTTTTTTTTTAATACTTTTTTCCAGGCAAGTATTGATATTATGGCTATTTTAATGTGATCATAGTTAGGAAGTCATTGCAAAAAAATAACCTGCAAAAAATTAATAGCTCAGATTAATCCTTGGGGTGAACCATATATCCCAAGTGTCCCAAATTTGCCAGGACTTTCTCAATTTTTCAGAAGCAATTTTAGAAACATTGCTGCATCTAGGGCTAGAAGAGGTGGTGTTTACATAAGCCTCCTACAGATGGGACAGGATTGGGGGGGCGTGAATGTCTCTAAGCTACCAACACAAATTTTGGTACCGGCAGAACTGACACTGTTTTGCCTAGGACAGGACCCGTATAGGGTGCATGACAAATATATTGGAGTGGCTTTTATCAGACATTGCACTAGGCATGGCATAGGGGATCTGTTGTGAATGGGCTTGAGATGAGTTCTGAGCAGAGGAGGCTCCCTCTGGTGGTTACAAGCGGTGCTGGTCTGTCCAGTGAAGATTGTGAGGATTGGGAATCAGGTGTTACTGACTGGTCTTATATAAGGGAGTCACCTTCCCATCAGGGTTGCCGGTGATCAATTGTTCTGGTCTCAATCCTTGAATCCTGTTTCCCTTGTAGCCTGCTGTGTCGTGTCTGCATCTCCTGCTATCAGATAAGACATTTTCTTCTTTTTGTTTTTTGTGCTAGATTTTTGCATTTTGTCCTGCACTTCTGTGGGGGCCTTCAGGGTCCCCTCCGGGGGCTTTTGCCCTCTCAGTTAGTTCAGCCACTGATGTTTGTACTTTTGCTTTTTGCAGTTTTTTCAGTGGCTGCTGTTTTGATTTTGTTACACCAGAGAACTAATTTAGGTGGTAGAGGTCGTGTGATCTCAGGTGTTTTTGAAATTAGTAGAGTTGGTGCTTTTCAGGGTTTTCTGGGATTGCAGTAAGTACCCTTCCTATCCTTTTCTATTTAGTTAGTTTGGGCCCCAGCGTTTGCTCATGCTATTTTCTTTCTGTGTCAGTGTTTCTTCTTGTCTAACCGCCATTACATGTTTGGGGGCTTTCTATTATCTTTGGGGTTCTGCTCCGGGGCAGATAGCTTTCCTATTTCTATCTTTAGGTGTAATTAGTTTCTCAGGCTGTGACGAGGCGTCTAGGACCAACGTAGGAACGCTCCACGGCTGCCTCTAGTTGTGGTGGTTAGTCAGGGTACTGCAATCTCATAGATTCCAACTGCTCTGGTGTATTGCCTTTTTACCTGCACTCCTCAGCTACCAAATCATAACAGTATCACCGGCCTAAAATTTAATATTGTATGGTACTCACAGAAGGGAAAAATATTGTGAAAGAAAAAAAAAAAAAAAAAAGGTTGTCAGAGTTGTCAGAGATATTTTTCTGTTTGTTGCATTTTTTTTTTTCCCTCTGTATCTCTGGGTGCTGGGGAGGATCTTTTCTCTCAATGGAGTTTGCACAGTTGTCTGGCCGTGTGGATCAGCTTGCCACTGAGGTTCAGAGTATTGCTGCATATCTTGCTAGGTTGCCTGTTGTGGAACCTAGGATCCCCATGCCAGATTTGTTTTTAGGGGATCGAGCTAAGTTTCAGAATTTCAAAAATAATTGTAAATTGTTTTTTGCCTTAAAATCTAAGTCCTCAGGGAACGCAGCGCAGCAGGTTCAAATTGTCATCTCTCTCTGCGCGGCGATCCTCAGGATTGGGCTTTTTCCCTGACACCTGGGGATCCTGTTTTGAGTGATGTTGATGCATTTTTTCAGGCTTTGGGGTTATTGTACGATGAGCCTAATGTCACTGATCAAGCTGAAAAGCCTTGTTGGCATTAAATCAGGGGCTTGATGACGCTGAGTTATACTGTCAGAGATTCCGTAGTGGGCAGTCCTGACCAAGTGGAATGACGACGCTTTGGCGGCCCTTTTCCGGAAGGGTCTGTCAGATAATGTAAAGGATGTTATGGTGGGATTCCCTGTCCCCTCTGGTCTCAATGATTCTATTCATTAGCGATTCAAATTGACAGACGTTTGCGTGAGCGGAGAAGTATGCGTGGAATAGTGTTGCCTTGTGAACCTGCTTCTGAATCCATGCAGTGTGATAGAGTGGTGTCTGGGGCACAGCGTCATGAGTTTCGAAAGCGCAATGGGTTATGTTTCTACTGTGGTGATGCCTCTCATGCTATTTCAGTCTGCCCTAAGCGGGGAAGACGTTTTGCACGCTCAGTTGTCTTGGGTAATGTTCAGACTAAGTTTTTATTAACTGTCACTCTGATATGCTCTCTGTCCTCATTTTCTGCTCAGGCTTTCGTTGATTCTGGAGCAGCTATTAACCTGATGGATTATGATTTTGCTAAACGTTGTGGGTTTCCCTTGATACCCCTACAGAAGTCTATTCCCCTACTGGGGATCGATTCTACCCTTTGGCTGAGAATAAACCTCAGTTCTCTACTCAGGTGATAATGAGGGTTGAACCTGATCACCAGGAGTGCTGCAAATTTTTGGTTCTCTATAATCTGCATGATATTATCGTACTGGGTTTCCCTTGGTTACAGTCTCATAATCCTGTTTTGGATTGGAAATCTGTGTCTGTAACCAGTTGGGGCTGCCAATGTGTTAATACCAACACTCCTGTTTTTTCTGCCTCCCCCAGGCTCAGGATGTTCCTGACTTTTTGATTGATTTTTCTGATGTGTTTAGCGAAAGTAAATCTGCATCCTTGCCTCCCCATAGGAGCTATGACTGCGCTATTGAATTAGTGCCGGGTAGTAAATTCCCTAAAGGTCGCCTTTTTAACTTGTCTGTACCTGAACATGACGCTATGCGGTCTTATATCAAGGAATCATTGGAGAAGGGTCATATCAGACCATCCTCTTCACCCTTAGGTGCCGGTTTTTTCTTTGTGGCCAAAAAGGATGGTTCATTAAGGCCGTGTATTGATTATCGTCTTTTGAACAATATTACTGTGAAATATCAATATCCGTTACCCTTGATTTCTGACCTGTTTTCCAGGGTGAAAAAACGCTACTTGGTTTACCAAGCTTGACCTCAGGGGGGCGTATAACCTTATTCGCATTAAGCACGGGGATGAATGGAAGATGGCATTCAATACCCCTGAAGGGCATTTTGAGTACCTAGTGATGCCCTTTGGGCTCACTAATGCTCCTTCCGTCTTCCAGTCCTTCATGAATGACATTTTCAGGGATTTTGTGGACAAATTTCTGATTGTTTATTTGGATGATATCTTGATTTTTTTAATGACTGGGACTCTCATGTGAAACATGTTCGAACTGTATTCCAGATTTTGAGAGAGAATGCTCTGTATGTGAAGGGATCAAAGTGTCTTTTTGGCGTACAGAGGATCTCATTTCTGGGATTCATTTTGTCCCCATCTGTTATTGAAATGGACCCGGTCAAGGTTCAGGCCATCTGTGATTGGGTCCAACCTACTTCATTAAAGGCTCTTTTAAAGATTTTTGGGTTTTGCCAATTTTTATCGTAAATTTATTGGTAATTTCTCGGTTATTGTTAAACCATTAACTGATTTGACCAAAAAGGGTTCTGATGTGGTGAATTGGCCTCCTGAGGCAGTCTCTGCATTTCAGGAACTTAAGCAAAGATTCACTTCTGCTCCTGTTCTACGGCAGCCTGATGTTTCTCTGCCATTTCAGGTGGAGGTTGATGCCTCTGAAATTGGGGCAGGTGCCGTTTTGTCCCAAAAAGATCCAGAGACCTCTAAAAGTAACCCTTGTGCCTTTTTCTCTCGAAAATTTTCTCCTACTGAACGTAATTATGACGTGGGTAATCGGGAGTTATTGGCCATGAAGTGGGCTTTTGAAGAGTGGAGACATTGGCTGGAGGGAGCCAAACATCAGGTGGTGGTCCTTACGGACCATAAGAATCTGGTCTATCTGGAATCTGCCAAGCGACTCAATCCTAGACAGGCCAGGTGGGCCTTGTTTTTCACACGTTTTAATTTTGTGGTTTCCTTTCTTCCTGGCACTAAGAATGTTAAGGCGGATGCCCTCTCGAGGAGTTTCCTTGCGGACTCTCCTGAGTTATCTGATCCTTCTGTTATTTTGAAAGAGGGTGTAGTTCTTTCCGCCATCTCGCCCAATTTGAGACTTGCTCTGGAGGGGTGTCAGGAGGATAGGCCCGAGTGCTGCCCTGTTGGAAAATTGTTTGTCCCGGACCAGTGGAAAAAGAGTGTGATGACTGAGATTCATTGTTCCGCATTGGCTGGGCATCCCGGAATTTTTGGTACCAGAGACTTGGTTAGTCGGTCCTTTTGGTAGCCTACCTTGTCTCGTGATGTCAGGGAATTTGTGCAGTCCTGTGGGACTTGCTCTCGCTCCAAGCCTTGCTCTCGCTCTAGTGGTTTGTTGATGCCATTGCCTGTGCCCAAGAGACCATGGACCCATATCTCTATGGATTTAATTTCCGACCTTCCTGTTTCTCAGAGAATGACCGCCATCTGGGTAATTTGTGATAGGTTTTCCAAAATGATACATCTTGTGCCATTATCTAAGTTGCCTTCCTCCTCTGAATTGGTGCCGTTGTTCCTTCAGCACGTGGTTCGTTTACACGGCATTCCTGAGAACATTGTGTCTGACAGAGGAGTCCAGTTTGTTTCCAGATTTTGGAGGACTTTTTGTTCTAAACTGGGTGTTCAATTGTCTTTCTCCTCAGCATTTCATCCTCAGACCAATGGTCAAACTGAGAGAACAAACCAGACATTGGAGACTTATCTAAGATGCTTTGTGTCTGCTGATCAGGATGACTGGGTCTCTTTTTTGCCTTTGGCTGAGTTTGCTCTTAATAATAGGGCTAGCTCTGCCACTTTGATGTCTCCGTTTTTCTGTAATTCTGGGTTTCACCCTCGATTTTCTTCAGGACAGACGGAGGCTTCTGTCTGTCCAGGTGTTGACTCTGTTGTGGAGCGTATGCAACAGATTTGGGACCAGGTAGTGGAGAGGTTGTCCCTCTCTCAGGAAAAGGCCCAGCGGTTTGCTAACCGGCATAGGACTGATGGTCCTCGGTTTAAAGTAGGGGACTTGGTCTGGTTGTCCTCAAAAAATATTCCTATGAGAGTAGCATCTCCTAAATTTAAGCCTAGGTTCATTGGACCTTATAAGATCATGGAGATTATTAATCCTGTTTCTTTTCGTTTGCTTCTTCCAGGGACATTTAAGATCCATAACGTGTTCCACAAGTCCTTGTTGAAGAGGTTTGTTGAGCCAGTGGTTCCTGCTGCTGTGCCTCCTGACCCTGTTTTGGTTGAGGGCAATCTGGAGTATGTGGTTGAGAAAATATTAGATTCTCGTTTTTCTAGGCGGAAACTCCAGTATTTGGTTAAATGGAGAGGTTATGGTCAGGAGGACAATTCTTGGGTGTTTGCTTCGGACATCCATGCTAGGAGACTTATCCGTGCGTATCATAGAACTCATCCTGACCGACCTGGTTGCTCAAATGAGGGTTCGGTGACCCCTCCTCAAGGGGGGGGTACTGTTGTGAATGGGCTTGAGATGAGTTCTGAGCAGAGGCTCCCTCTGGTGGTTACAAGCGGTGCTGGTCTGTCCAGTGAAGATTGTGAGGATTGGGAATCAGGTGTTACTGACTGGTCTTATATAAGGGAGTCACCTTCCCATCAGGGTTGCCGGTGATCAATTGTTCTGGTCTCAATCCTTGAATCCTGTTTCCCTTGTAGCCTGCTGTGTCGTGTCTGCATCTCCTGCTATCAGATAAGACATTTTCTTCTTTTTGTTTTTTGTGCTAGATTTTTGCATTTTGTCCTGCACTTCTGTGGGGGCCTTCAGGGTCCCCTCCGGGGGCTTTTGCCCTCTCAGTTAGTTCAGCCACTGATGTTTGTACTTTTGCTTTTTGCAGTTTTTTCAGTGGCTGCTGTTTTGATTTTGTTACACCAGAGAACTAATTTAGGTGGTAGAGGTCGTGTGATCTCAGGTGTTTTTGAAATTAGTAGAGTTGGTGCTTTTCAGGGTTTTCTGGGATTGCAGTAAGTACCCTTCCTATCCTTTTCTATTTAGTTAGTTTGGGCCCCAGTGTTTGCTCATGCTATTTTCTTTCTGTGTCAGTGTTTCTTCTTGTCTAACCGCCATTACATGTTTGGGGGCTTTCTATTATCTTTGGGGTTCTGCTCCGGGGCAGATAGCTTTCCTATTTCTATCTTTAGGTATAGTTAGTTTCTCAGGCTGTGACGAGGCGTCTAGGACCAACGTAGGAACGCTCCACGGCTGCCTCTAGTTGTGGTGGTTAGTCAGGGTACTGCAATCTCATAGATTCCAACTGCTCTGGTGTATTGCCTTTTTACCTGCACTCCTCAGCTACCAAATCATAACAGGGATCCATTTTGCCAAAGCTGAGGTCAGGGTGGGACTGTCCTTCATGCTGTTGTGGGACCATTTTTGATCGATGCCTTGGGCATTTGGTGAGTAGCTTTGAATAACAGATCTGTCACCAGATTTCACAAAACAAACTGCAATTACAGTTATAAATAGATCTTAGATTTGATGAGGCTGGTGTACTTATTTGGAAAATCAATGTCAGAATGGCTGAATAATGCTGTTTGAACATTTCCCTGCATTATAATTTGGCATCCAATGATCGGTGGGCTCATAAAATACTCATTTTTATTTCAGGATTTTACAGCCATTCTGACTTGAATTTTCAAAGTATGTACACCAGCGTAGGCAGGTCTGAGAGGTCCATTTAATCATGTGTATGTAGTTTTTATTGTGAAATCTGGTGACAGATCCACTTTAAAGAGGTATTCTAGTCTGTACAAAAGATCACCTATCTAGTGTACACGTGAGAACTGCTGCAATTTCAATGTTGAGAAGTGTAATACCAAGAAGGAAAAGTTGCGAAATTATGTAGTTCACAGGATCGATAGATATGTTAATAATATGCAAATGATGAGAAAATGAAAAAAACTTTTTAGAAACCTCTCGATTTATTCCGTATCGAGGTCGAACGCCTTTTGCATAATCCCCCTCACTTACAGCCTCGGCTGCTATCAATAAAGTAATTGATGCTTGTCTGAGGAATGTTCTACTGTGCTGAGTGCACTTGAAAACAAAAATCATCAAGATCCACCCCTGGCAGCTCCCTTTGATATTGCAGATCCATGACATCTCGATGTGCTTGATGGGAGACGAGACTGGAAACACTGCAGGCCATGGTAGCACACTTAGGCCATACAGTCTGTTCACAGTAAACGGCTCCTGGAGAAATGGCTGCACCACTGGTTTCATCACCAAACCTGGAACCATTTTTTTATTCTTTGCCTATCATTAAAATGTCTATTCATCCTGTGATTTCCATAATTCCACAAGTTTAGTTCAATTTTCATCCAACCATTGAGACTTGGACTGATCTCCAGAATTGTCTTCTGTTCTTCCCTGGCCATAACTCAACATCCAGGATGAATTACGTGGCGCACAGGTTGTACAGTACCTTGCCACTTTCTTCAAGTTTTTGCAAACTACAAATATAGCTGAGCGCAAATATAGACGAGTTCAGTTGTTTTTCGGCAGTGCCATAAACCAGAGAAGTGGTGCATGAGTCTAACGCACTCGCCTAGCTAGCATAAAATTGATTGCCTGCATAAACAGCATTGATGGACCTAACAAAAACGGCATGTCTGTCCAGTAATTGGCAAACTGTTACAGGACATGTCTAATAGTCTCATAAAATTTGAGGGAGACAATTCTATGGGCAATGCTGAAATCAAGAACATTTGTCAATTCCATGTATTGACCCGTAGTAGCGCAGCCGTGCGTCGTATTTGTATCTCACACATTACTCCCCTGCTGAAGACTCTATAATGCTTCAATAAATCATGGATTTTACAGGACGGTGAGTGCCATTCCATTTAATCTTCGTTGCGGAATTCCATATATTTTCTTTTTTATATAGTATGTTCTTTACGTTTTAGTATGATGCGATAATGGAAATCCCTCTTTAAAATGCTCCATCGTAACATAAGCAGTATTTCTGAATATGACATATAGCATATACATTGATAAACGTGCTCTATACATGATCTGTTGCTAATTGATGGCCACATGTTTAACAAAGGTTTCACACTAAGTATGGTGATCACAAATCCACGGGATAGGTAATAAATGTATCATCCCTGGAGGTCCAACCACTGACTCTACCACCGGTTCTGAGAGCTTAAAGTCCTCTGTGTGAGTTAAGAGGTAATGGACACACAAGGCTTTGAGATCGTTTTGAGGATTGGTTGGAGACCCTTTGACTGGACCTTCAATGATCCGACATTTATCACCCATCCTGTAGTTGGTCAGCTATACAACCATAGCCGATCTATGAACATGAGACCTTTAGCTTTTTTGGGCCTCCGGCATGTTCTTTGAGGTACAGTAGCTTGCGAAGTTATTCACCCCACTTGGCATTTTTTGTGTTCTGCTACCTCACAACCTGGAATTTCACAGCTTTTTTTGTTTGCGTCCCATAAAAAGGAAACCAAATGTTCACAGTTTTAGGTGTGTTCTTTACATGAACTGATACAAATAGGACAAAATAACAGAAAACTTCAGTGTGCATAACTATTCACCCCCCCTAAAGTCAGTGCTTTGTCGAGCCTTCTTTTGCAGCAATTACAGCTGCAAGTCGCTTTGGATAAGTCTCTATAAGCTTTCCACATCTTGCTATTATGATTTTTGCTCATTCCTTAAGGCAAAACTGCTCCAGCTCCTTCAATTGAAATGGCTTCCTCTGGTGAACAGTGATCTTCAAGTTTGACCACAGATTCTCATTGGATTAAGGTCTGTGCTTTGACTAGGCCACTCCAAAACATTTACATGTTTCCCCTTAAACCACTCAAGTGTTTTAACCGTATGCTTTGGGTCATTGTCTTGGAAGGTGAACCTCCGCCCCAGTCTGAAATCACTGACAGACTGAAGCAGGTTTTGCTCAAGAATGTCTTTGTTTGTCGCACCATTCATGTTCCCCTTGACTCAAACCATTTTCCCTGTCCCTGCTGCCGAAAAACATCCCCACAGCATGATGCTGCCACCACAATGTTTCACTGTGAGGATGGTGTTCTTGGGGTGATGAGCTGTGTTGGTTTGGTGCCAGACATAGCGTTTACTTTGGTGGCCTAAAAGTTAAATTTTGGTGTCATCTGACCACAGCACCTTTATCCATACATTTGGGGAGACTCCCACTTGTCTTTTGGCAAGCTCAAAATGAGCCTTACAATTTTTGTGTGCAAGTAAAGCCTTTTTTCTGCCCACACTTCCATAAAGGCCACCTCCTATGGCGTGTATGGCATATTGTGGTCACATGGACAGATACTCCAGTCTCTGCTTTGGAACTTTGCAGCACCTTCAGGGTTACCTTTGGTCTCTATGCTGCCTCTCTAGTTAATGCCCTCCTTGCTCGGGCTGAGTTTTGGTGGGTGGTCTCTCTTGGCAGGTTTGTTGTGGTACTATGCTTTTTCCATTTGATAATGGATTTGATGGTGCTCAGGGGGATCATCTGAGATTGGGACATTTTTTTTTTATAACCCAACCCTGACTTGTACTTCTCAGCAACTTTGCCCCTGACTTGCTTGGAGATCTCCTTGGTCTTCATGGTGTTGTTTGGTTAGTGGTGCCTTTTGTTAATGGTGTTGCAGCCTCTGTGGCCTTTCACAAAAGGTAAAGTGTCTATACTGACAGACCATGTGACACTTAAGGTACTGCCACACTAAACAATCCCGCTAGCGATAGCGATAAAGACGCATACTAATGCGATCGCTAGCGGGATTGTTTCTATATCGCTAAGTGCGGCTTAACTTAGCGATATAGTTAACGACGCTATCGCGGTTAGCGATCTTCTTAACGACTTTAGCGGTACAAAAGTACCGCTAAATCGCTAAGAAAAGGTGCCACACTAGCGATATATACTTACCTGCGGGGCGCCGACGATCTAAATAGGGTCCGGAACGATGTCAGCGACGAGCGAGATCACAGCAGGGGCCTCGTCGCTGACAGATGCCGCACACAACAACATCGCTAACGGGATCGCTAAATAGTGACGTTTTTTAGCGATTCCGTTAGCGATGTTGTTTAGTGTGGCATACCCTTTAGATTGCACACAGGGGGACATCCTGTCCCTAAGCATATGACTTATGTAGGTATTTGCTTGCACAGAATTTTTTAAAAGGCTTCATTGCAAATGGGTGAATACATATGCACATGCCAATTTTTAGTTATTTGATCTCATAAATTTAATTTAATAAATCACACACAAATCGGATTACACAAATATTTAAACACAGATTGTAATTTGACAAAATAGGAAAAAAAAAAAGCCAAAGGGGTGAATACTTTCGCAAGCCACTGTATATGTTGGGGAACAAGTAATTAGGCACATTGGGTTTCATCAAATCTAATTCTTGATTCCCTTGAGAGATAGAGCAACAAAATTTCCAGCAGTGTCAAATCCACGTTGGCATAATCAGCAGCTAACCGATTTCACTGCGGAAATGCAGCTGAATTTCCAGATGTTTCAGATATTTTGCAAAGAGGAAAATCGTCATCGCACTGAAAATTGAAATCATGTGGATGGTGAATTCATTTTTCAGTATCTGTATAGGCTTTGGTACGATTGCATTTCTTGATACGTTGCATTATAAGGAGCATGGTGATGGAAACCATCGTCAGTATATGGTAGTGAAGTGTATCACAAAATCTCTGTTTCTGTGTGCCATGTGATTAAAATGTGCACAAAATGATCCCCTAAATGCCTGATTTATCCATGTTTTGTGCAGTAAGTCTCCCTTGTTGAACTAGAGTAACTGACTTGTATAGAAGGCAGTTTTAAGGGCTTAGACGTGCTCCTGCACGTACTGTCTGTTCACACCAATGACAAAAAAATGATTTATTTAGAATATAAAATAAAACAGGTCAACAATGAAAGGGAGTGCTAGACATGTTGGGACGTCGGCCTCCTAAATGTTTATTTTATTCTCATTTACATTTCTGTCTTCCTGGGCCAAGCACTGTTTCCCCCGGCAGAGAAGCTGCACATCCAGACATGCTCCCTCATTAAGTGGTTTTAGACGCACAATATTATTTAGCTTCTTGTAACAAAGGAAAAAGAAAATTCCTTTCTTTAAAAAAAAAACATAACGGTTAACTATCGTTTAATTTAGGATCTTTTTACTTTGTTTATTGAGGCAAGGCTCAATGTGTGCTGTATCATCCTTATGTCCAGTATATAGAATTGCACATGCCCGTGAACCCAGGGTACGTGTACATGGGGATTTTTTAGTTGTCTTTTGGAGTGGTTCCTCTCAGAAAACTGCTTGAACTACTCTTTATTAATTTCTGTTGTAAAACGACTTTGGTCGTTAATTAACGGCGCTGTGGAGAAAGTATATAGCGCCCCCCCAGAGTCGAATTTTCTCCGGGGTCTGCCTGCTTCTTGTCCCGGCAAAGAAAATGTCGGCCTCCTGCGCAGTGCGCCCGCCCAGTCGGATTACCCCCTGGTAGCCGAGACCCCAGAGAACATAATTCGGGTCCCCCGCAGTCCCCCCGCTTTTGCGATCGCAGGGAGTAATAATATAACGGCGATCGCAAAAGAAAAAAAAAAGCTGCGATCCTGCATGTAATTTCTCTCCCCTCTGATGTGATGTCACATCAGAGGGGAGAGAAATAGGGTCCCCTGATCCTTCCCCCAGTACCTCCCGGTGTCCCCTCTGTCCTCCCTCACCTCCCAGCCTCCCGGCGTCTTCATCCTGTAAAAGAAAATGGCGGCATGCGCCCCGCAGAATCTGCCTACCGGCAGATTCATTCATAAAGTGAAAGTACATTTTGATCACTGTGATAAACTATCATAGTGATCAAAAGAAAAAATAGTACATAAGCCCCCCCCTTTATCACCCCCTTAGGGACATATAATAAAATAAAGAAATTGCATTTATTTTCATTTTTCCATTAGGGTTAGGGTTATAGTTAGGGTTGAAATTAGGGTTGGGGTTATAATGAGGGTTAGGGATACAATTAGGGTTAGGTATACAATTAGGGTTACAATTAGGGTTGGGATTAGGGTTAGGGGTGGGTTGGGGTTGGAGCTAGAATTGAGTGGTTTCCACTATTTAGGCACATCAGGGGGTCTCCAATCACGACGTGGAGTTCAAAAAGTCAAATGGCGCTCCCTCCCTTTCGAGCCCTGCCGTGCGCCCAAACAGTGATTTACCCCAACATGTGGGGTATCAGCGTTTTCAGGAAAATTTGCACAACAACTTTTGGGGTCCTATTTCTCCTGTTACCCTTGGAAGAATAAAAAAAATAGCTGGCTAAAAAATCATTTTTGAGGAAAAAAATGATTTTTTATTTTCACGGCTCTACGTTATAAACTTCTGTGAAGCACTTGGAGGTTCAAAGTGCTCACCACACATCTAGATAAGTTCCTAAGGGGTCTAGTTTCCAAAATGGGGTCACTTGTTGGGAGTTTCCACTTTTTAGGCACATCAGGGGCTCTCTAAACGCGACATGGCATCCAGCCAATTCTGCGTTGAAAAAGTCAAACGGCGCTCCTTCTCTTGCGACCTCTGCCGTGCGCCCAAAAAGTGGTTTACCCCCACAACAAATTTTGTGGTTTATTTTTTCTTGTAAAAATGAAAAAAATTAGTTCTGAAGTAAAGTTTTTGCAAAAAAAGTTAAATGTTAATTTTTTCCTTCCACATTGCTTCAGTTCCTGTGAAGCACGTAAAGGGTTAATAAACTTCTTGAATGTGGTTTTGAGCACCTTGAGGGGTGCAGTTTTTAGAATGGTGTCACTTTTGGGTATTTTCTATCATATAGACCCCTCAAAGTGACTTCAAATGTGATGTGGTTAACTTTTAACCCTTATAACTTCGTAACAAAAAAAATTTTGTTCCCAAAATTGTGCTGATGTAAAGTAGACATGTGGAAAATGTTATTTATTAAGAAATTTGTGTGACATATCTCTGATTTAAGGAAATAAAAATTTAAAGTTTGAAAATTGCTAAATTTTCAAAATTTTCGCTATATTTCCATTTTTTCATAAATAAACGCAAGTCATATAAATTTTTTTTTACCACTAACGTGAAGTACAATATGTCACAAAAAAAACAGTCTCAAAATCAGCGGGATTTGTTAAAGCGTTCCAGAGTTATAACCTCATAAAGTGACAGTGGTCAGAATTGTAAAAATTGGCCCGGTCATTAAGCTGCAAATTG
>JARQOD010000005.1:520499636-520538478 GCA_033576555.1 Oophaga sylvatica
GTAAGTTATTTTTTTTTATGAAAATGTACAGGTCAGTGTTATCCTGTTTTTTTCGTTTGACTTGCAAGTCGTAAAAGTCTTGGACCAGATGCAGAGTGAGAGCTTGAGTAGATGGGCAGCCGATTCTCACCTACTTCTCTTTACTTTTGAGGTCGGGCTCTGCAGGTTTTCAGAGACCCCTTATCTCATCTGAATTCAACTTTCATGCACCATTGCTATTTTGCTGCTGCAGACACTGTAAGCCCTTTATTTAGCTGCCTGCTTTTGCAAAAATGTTATGACTTGCTTAGAGCTCCTGGTTCTGGTTGCTCTCTCTGCTCTTCTGTCCTCTGCTCTTCTCTCAGTGTTGGAGACAGCAGCAGGAAAGAGACTGTACGAGAAGTGGTGTGCGCCTCGCCACAAACCTACTCCAGTCACTGACTGGATTACGATTTTGACGTAAGGAATGCCACCGCTCATCATGAATTTGTCTAGCGGGTCACCACGCCCCGTTATGCCCCAGTTCTGCCCATTTTGTCAGAGCTTGGCAAAAGACGGATTTTGGTAAGAACTTACCTGTAAAATCCTTTTCAGCGAAGAAGGAAGGGAGACACACTAGTCATTACTAGTGGGTAGGCGGAGCCCACACAGGATAGAACACCTCAGATTAAAAAGAGTGTTGACCGGCCCCTCCAGCTTGGGCTCCTCCTACTCCAGCTCTCCAGTCCGTACACAAGCTAAGGAAGAGCAAATATCACCAGCGTAGCAACATAACCCTTCTGAAGGATTTCAGAGAAAAAACAAGAAGACAGGTTATGCATATAGCCAAAAAAACACACAGTCCAGGTACTACTCACTGAACCTGACCACTGCGATGAGCTGGCAATGCTGGAACAGAGCCTTAGCGCGCCGACCTCAGCCCAGATAATCGCTATCAGAGAAGGGTCACGCCGCATCTGAAAACACAACAACACACTTCTGCCATGGGAGGGATGTGTGTCTCCCTTCCTTCTTCGCTGAAAAGGATTTTACAGGTAAGTTCTTACCAAAATCCATCTTTCAGCAGCAGATGAAGGAAGGGAGACACACTAGTCATTACTAGTGGGACGTCCCAAAGCAGTCCAAAAATAAGGGTGGGCAAAAAAAACAAAAGAGGCAGATACCCAACAACCTAAATAAATGCGCAACTAGCGCTAAATACAAGTTCACAAGAACTTTAAACTACAGCCGCCTGCAGGACCCTACGTCCTAAGGCCGCATCAGCGGAAGCACTGACGTCCACCTTATAAAATTTCGTAAATGTGTGGACGGAGCGCCAGGTCGCCGCCCGGCAGAGCTGAGCTGCCGAGGCTCCTTGATGAAAAGCCCACGATGAACCCACAGCCCTTGTGGAGTGAGCTCGAATCTTAATCGGGCAAGGTTCCCTTAAGTCGGTAAGCCTCTAAAATGGCCGACCGAATCCAACGAGCTATAGAATCCTTGGAAGCTCGTTGCCCACGTCGACGACCTGCTGGAATCACAAACAGAGAATCCGACTTCCGAAAACTTTGAGTAATAGACAAATAGAACTTCAAAGCCCGCACCAAATCCAATGTGTGCAAGGCCCGTTCCTTCGCATTCCTTGGCTCCGGACAAAGCGAGGGCAACACAATATCCTGGTTAACATGAAACTGTGACACCACTTTAGGTAGAAAGTCGCCCCGTGTGCGAAGCACTACGCGATCTGGGTGAAACTCCAGAAAAAGGAGGCGAGCAAGAAAGAGCCGCCAACTCAGAAACCCTTCTCAAAGAATTGACCGCCACTAGGAAGGCAACCTTCCAAGAGAGAAAGGAAAGATTAACAGAGTCCATAGACTCAAAAGGCCCATGTTGAAGAGCCTCCAAGACAAGATTGAGCCGCCAAGGAGACACAAGCGCCTTCCGCGGCGGAAATTGACGGGTTACCCCGCGAAAAAAGGAACGTACGTCCCTACGCGAGGCGATAGCCTTCCGAAATAGCAAGGACAGAGCAGAAACCTGTCCTTTCAGAGTACTAACTGCCAAACCCTTGTCCAGCCCGTACTGCAAAAAGGCCAACAAATTGGGAATGGAAAAAATCCTCGGGTTCCTAGAAGAACCCGAACACCACGAAAAGAAGGCTTCCCAAGTCTTGTGATAAATCCTAGTAGTAGCCGGAATTCTGGCAGCTCGCAGAGTGGCAATGACTTCGGCTGAAAAACCTTGACGGGTCAAGATTTCGGTCTCAAGAGCCATGCCGTCAAACGCAGAGACTTCAGGTCCGGGTGACGAACGGGCCCTTGGGTCAACAGGTCCGGGCGAAGAGGGAGTGGAAGTGGAGGCGCTGCCAAAAGCGACACCAGTGTCGAGAACCACGTCCTCCTTGGCCAATCTGAGGCTATCAATATAGCCGGGACTCTCTCCAGTCTGATCCGACGCAACACCAGAGGAAGTAAGAATATCGGCGGGAACACATAGATTAGCTCGAATTGGTCTCAAGGAGCCACCAGAGCATCCACCGCCACAGCTTTCGGGTCCTTGTACCTGGACATGAACGTCGGTAACTTGGCATTGAACCTGGATGCCATCAAATCCACTTGGGGAGTTCCCCAACGGGAGCACAGCAGTGCAAAAATTTCCGGATGAAGACTCCATTCTCCGGAATCCATCTTTTCGCGACTGAGGAAGTCCGCTGTGATATTCTGAACTCCTGGAATGTGAATCGCAGAGATGGCTGGCACTCTGGCCTCGGCACATACCAGAATTCGAGACACTTCCATCATGAGCCTGAAGCTCCTCGTCCCACCTTGATGGTTGATATACGCGACCGCCGTCGCGTTGTCTGTCTGCACTCGGACTGGTAGACCGCTTAAAGGGACCGTCCAGTGTTGGAGGCAAAGGAAAATTGCCCTCAATTCCAGGATGTTGATCGGCAGGATAGACTCTTCCAACGACCATACTCCCTGAATCCAGAGATCGTTCCAGACACCCCCCCAGCCCGTCAGGCTGGCATCGGTGGTTATGATCAACCACCTCGGAGGAAGGAAGGACTTCCCCAGGGATAACACTTCCAGACGTAACCACCATCCTAGAGACTCTCGCACCCTGTGGGAGATGATGACACTGCAATCCAGTGAAAACTGCGAACGATCCCAGCGGTTCAAAATGAACATTTGGAGAGCCCTGGAATGAAATTGGGCAAACGGAATTGCCTCCATCGACGCCACCATCAAACCCAGAAGGCGCATACACCTTCGAAGGGACATTGCTGTCGAAGACTTCATTACATGTCAAAGAAGACTCGCTTGCTTGTCTGGAGGCAGAGACACCACTGCTCGTACCGTGTCGAATGCATTCCCAAAAACAAGATTGACTGTGAAGGTTCCAGAGACGACTTCTCCCAATTGACCAGCCACCCGAAGTCCTCCAGGAGCTGAAGGGATAGATTGCGAGCCGTCACCGCCTCCTCCTTTGAGGACGCCACAATCAAAAGGTCGTCCAGATAGGGAAGAATCGTAACCCCCTGTCTTCGCAGAATCGCCATGAGAGGTGCCAGAATTTTCGTAAAAACTCTGGGTGCTGAGGCCAACCCGAATGGCAGGGCCACAAACTGGTAATGGTCCTGGCCTATGGCAAAACGAAGGAAGCGTTGGTGGGCCCTTCCGACGGGAACATGCAAAAAAGCGTCCCGAATGTCGATTCGTTATGCGACAGGGCCGCCACAACGGAGCGAAGTGACTCCATGCGGAATTTCCGGGTACGGACATGCCAATTCAATCTTTTGAGATCCAGAATGGGGCGAAATTTGTCCTCCTTTTTGGGGACCACAAAGAGGTTGGAATAAAACCCTCTTCCCCGGTCCTCCGGCGGAACCGGTACCACCACACCCTTCTGCAGAAGGGAATCGACCTCCCGCAGTAGAGCGGCAAATAGCTCGGGCTCTGACGGAATGCGAGAGTGGCAAAAACTGTCTGGGAGTCGAGAAAGAAACTCTATGAAGTAGCCTGCCGACACAACCCGCGTCACCCAGGCGTCCGACACGCGGGAAGCCCAAGTAGGTTTGAATTGGAGCAGGTGACCTCCCACTCGAGAGCCCTCGAGTGAGACCCTGGCGTCAGTCCGCCTTAGGGGGCTTTTTGTCAGCTTCCCACTTGTCTTGGCGGAAGCTCTGTTTCCAGGGAGTGCGGGATTTCTGAGCGTTCTTTTTTCCCGAAAAAAGAGGGACGACCCGATCCCCAAGAGGGCTGACCGAACCGTCCCCTGGACCGAAAGGACCGCCGACTACTACCGGCACTAAGCCTGCCAGACGCAGAAGTCACAGCTCTTCGCTGTGGTAAAGCTGTTTCTTTTGCCTTTGCCTTGGCAATCAGCTCCGTGAGGTCAGATCCAAATAGCTGACCACTCTTGTAAGCTAAGGATAGCAAACCTTGCTTGGAAACCGCGTCTCTGGTCCACTGTCTAAGTCACAGTGCTCTCCTGACTGTGATTGCCTAGGATTGCGCCCTGGACAGCAGTGACGCAGTATATCGGGCTGCATCCTCCAACTTAAAAAGCCCATCTACCTCGGATAGAGGGGATCTATCTTGCCACGCCGTCCGTTGACGGTCTAACCAGCTTAGAGAAGCTTTACAAGCACACATGCTCTAAATCCATGACCCACGGCCTCGTAGATGGATTTCGCCGCCATCTCCGTTTTTCTGTCCAGCGGATTCTGCAAACTCGCCTTCCCTTTTAACAGGAAGTAATGAGGACTTGCTAAGCTGGGATAAAGGGACATCCACTTCAGGAGAAGGAATCCAATTATCAATCAATTCCGTTGTACACGGCTACAGCTGAAAACACTTATCTGGACACAGGCATTCCTTTAAGCCTACAGCACCTGGAATTCCCAGGCGGTCTCCCATCCAAGTACTAACCAGGCCCAACCCTGCTTAGCTTCCGAGATCAGATGAGATCGGGCGTGTTCAGGGTGGTAATGCTGATCGCGACCTATGCGACTCCTGAAAACATCTGGGCCGACTTACTAGGACGTCTAGTTACCTCCTCCGGTAACTGTAACGCCTCCCTCATGGCTCCAATAAAAGCCTCTGTACGACCCAAAGAGAAGCAGAGAGTCCCTGCCGATCCTCCTTATCCGAATCGGACACCTCCCCATCTGAGCTTGAAAGGGAAACCCTCCATGCCCGAGATCTACGAGTCGCTGCGCGGGAATGAAGGCACCGGCCTGTGTCGCTTCCTCTGAGAGGATCTAGCTGACACCCAATAACCTACAAGGTCAGACAGGCCATCAATAGAACGAGCGAGGCCATTTTGACATCACTGAAACCTCAGACCGCTGCGCCTGACGCCGTCGAGGTCTGCGTGTCAGATACGCGAGACTGATCCTGTAGCGGATCTGGGAGACGGTCCGCACCTCCTGGACCCTGATCTGACATGTCCTCACACAGTATATGGCAGGTTAAACCTGTCAGTAACTAGGACAGTGTGGTTTCTTAAAGAAGAAACGAACGCTGAAGGGTTAAAGCTCTTAAAGAGAGAGCTACCCCAGCTGTCCCCCAATAAAGGGTTAACCGCCAAAGGGGTTAATGTCGCAGACTCCCCACAACCCTTGTTTAATGAAAAGGGTGTGCGAGCCCCAGGTGCCTCTTATGAGGTAACAGCTGCAGGACAGTGCTCTCAAAGGTATGCTTATTTTGCCTTTGTACACTAAACAAGAACGCTAAAATATTGCGCTGATTTGTACATCGCAATGACCGCCAAAGTCGCTAAGGGGATCGCTAACCACTTATGCGTCGTCAATGAGATCGCCCACTGTGGCAGCTACTAGCGACATTAAAACGATCACAAAAAACGATCACATTAGTATGCGTCGTTATAATGATCGTTAGCGGCAGCGTTCAGTGTCCTGGGCTGTGGGGGTGAGGGGGTTAAGCTTCTGCCCTGACAGACAGAAGCGACTCACCCAGCTGGCCGCGGTGTAGCGTCTTCGATTGTCGGGAGGGGAGGAGAGTGAGGAAGGAAGCCTTCAGCTCCCTGATCCAGTAATGGCCGCCGCGCTGTGCTTCTGAGAGAGAAGCCGGAAGAAGACAGTAGTAAAGCGCGCGCTCAGAGCGCCACGAAAATTCAAAAAAAAGGCACGCAACTCCTCCGCTCTCCATGTCCTGCAGGCATCCACCTGCGGACAAAAGACACTAGTCACCAACATGTCACATGTAACAGCGGCTGCCGCAGCAGTCGCTAAAGCACTCAAACACATTAAAATGTGGAGTACTCACCCAGCTGAGCGCCACAGGGACCCCTCAGAGATTTGTGGCGCTGTGCCCATAGCTTCCCCCCAGGGCGGGGAACGCAGTGACCCCAGAAGCGCGGTTTGCGTCCCCGCCAGGGAAGCAATCCTCATCCCCCAGGGCCGGCAGGGTTCTGCAGGGACCACCTTACAGGGTAATACAGATCCGCCAAGGGAGAGGTGGGGGTCCAGCAGCGCTGAGACCCCTGAGACCTCTAGACCACTGGCGGTCCAAGTCTCTGTCCGACTAAAATAAAAAAATCTTCTGAGGAGCTGCTTCAGCAGCGACTATCCTCTGTGACCTCAAATTTTAGACTGGAGAGCTGGAGTAGGAGGAGCCCAAGCTGGAGGGGCCGGTCAACACTCTTTTTAATCTGAGGTGTTCTATCCTGTGTGGGCTCCGCCTACCCACTAGTAATGACTAGTGTGTCTCCCTTCCTTCATCTGCTGCTGAAAATGGCATGAAAACTCACAGCTTTATGTTGCGCAAAAAAATCTGAGAATTTTCCAAAACTTTTTATACCAGTTTTCTGGTGGAAAAGTTGTGATGAATGAATGTAGAGTTAGGCAGTCTTCAAAACAGCATTAACGATTAGCCCGGTGACCTCCAAATGCAGATATGACCGCACATTTACAGCTCCAAGCACCAACCCATCCGATGGTGTATGCTGGGTATTCGTTTATCATGCCAAGGTTTATCATAGGGTCTGTATGAAGTCCAATGTGAAATATGACGACACACTGGAGACTATATGGTCATGTTATTTAGTTGAGGAGAGGGTCCATATGAAAGTCTTGGCTAGCCATCCATTAAAAGGTCTTTGCAGGAAATTTGCATGTCTGGACAAAACTATTCCCAAAGTTAGACTGATGGCATTCAGCTTACAACTGAAGTTTATGTAAAACTACCTATGTAAACAAAAGTTCCACCTCTCTTATGCGTGAAATGCTGAACCTATAAAATATATACAGTACAGACCAAAAGTTTGGACACAACTTCTCATTCAAAGATTCTTCTGTATTTTCATGACTATGAAAATTGTAGAATCACACTGAAAGCATCAAAACTATGAATTAACACATGTGGAATTATACATTACACTTTACATAAAAGTGTGAAACAACTGAAAATATGTCTTATATTCTAGGTTCTTCAAAGTAGCCACCTTTTGCTTTGATTACTGCTTTGCACGCAGAAAAGGTGAACGGATGGACTCTACATGCCTAGTTCCCACCGTGAAGCATGGAGGAGGTGGTGTAATGGTGTGGGGGTGCTTTGCTGGTGACACTGTTGGGGATTATTCAAAATTGAAGCAGTGAGCGGTCCAGCTCACCCCAAACCATCTCGATTGGGTTCAGGTCTGGTGACTGTGGAGGCCAGGTCATCTGGCGTAGCACCCCATCACTCTCCTTCTTGGTCAAATAGCCCTTACACAGCCTGGAGGTGTGTTTGGGGTCATTGCCCTGTTGAAAAATAAATGATGGTCCAACTAAACGCAAATCGGATGGAATAGCATGAAGCTGCAAGATGCTGTGGTAGCCATGCTGGTTCAGTATGCCTTCAATTTTGAATAAATCCCCAACAGTGTCACCAGCAAAGCACCCCACACATCACACCACCTCCTCCATGCTTCACGGTGGGAACCAGGCATGTAGAGTCCATCGATCACCTTTTCTGCGTGCAAAGCAGTAATCAAAGCAAAAGGTGGCTACTTTGAAGAACCTAGAATATAAGACATATTTTCAGTTGTTTCACACTTTTTTGTAAAGTGTAATGTATAATTCCACATGTGTTAATTCATAGTTTTGATGCCTTCAGTGTGATTCTACAATTTTCATAGTCATGAAAATACAGAAGAATCTTTGAATGAGAAGGTGTGTCCAAACTTTTGGTCTGTACTGTATACAGCTCTGGCAAAAATTAAGAGACCACTGCACAGTTTAATAAAAATCAGCTTCCTTACAAGTCTGACAGCCATTACATTCCAGTGTAAGTTGAATTCCAACCAGAGTTCACCTCATTCTACTTAATGTGCTTCTGATTAGGTGATCACCTGAACCAAATCTTCTTTAACGAAGGAAAGTAAAAAACACAGCTGTGGTATTCGCAATCCTCTTGACAAGCTGGATGGCAAAACAAGTGCTAGTAATATCCCAAAAGTAATATTAATGAAAAAATAACTTTTAACCATGCCAAAGGAGTTGAAAAGAAAAGTCTTGAGTGAGGAAAAGCAGGGCTTAATTCTGGATTTACTAGCAGAGGGTTACAGTGAGCGTCATGATGCCTCCATCCTTAAAATTTCAAAGACGGCAGTCCATTACAACAAAGTCAAGATGAAGACATTGGGGACAACAAAGCTACAGACTGGCAGAGGGTGAAAATGACTCTCCACTGACCGGGATGACCGTCAAATTATTCGAATGTCACTCAGCAACCACAGGATGACATCAAGTGACCTACAAAAGGAATGGCAAAAGGCAGCTGCAGTGAAGCGCACAGCAAGAACAGTTTAAAAAACTGGGTCTGAACTGAAAAAGTAAGTTGATGTGTATGCAAAATGTAAATGCATATCAAACACATGACCATTAAACAGAGAAAACAAAAAACAAGAAACAAATATCCTAAAATAAAACAAAATAAAAAATATATTGCAAAACATGCATGAAGTTGTAATAATAATAATAAGGGTATTTGGTAAACATAATTTTGATCAAACGAATGTACAAGCCATCCCGCCACGTCAAGGCAACCCTTTGTGGGACAGTCCTACTCTAATATTAAAAACCTTTCCACTTGTCAAGTGACGTAAATGTGAACAAGGCAGAGGGACTGAACCCACCAGTTGAAGCATAGGCCAGACAGGATGGATTTTTCAGCTCAAAAGCAGGGCGGTCACACCCTTATATGCACAAGATGCACTAAGAACTAAATGAAAAACTGGGTCTGAACTGAAAAAGTAAGTTGATGTGTATGCAAAATGTAAATGCATATCAAACACATGACCATTAAACAGAGAAAACAAAAAACAAGAAACAAATATCCTAAAATAAAACAAAATAAAAAATATATTGCAAAACATGCATGAAGTTGTAATAATAATAATAAGGGTATTTGGTAAACATAATTTTGATCAAAAGAATGTACAAGCCATCCCGCCACGTCAAGGCAACCCTTTGTGGGACAGTCCTACTCTAATATTAAAATGCTTCAACTGGTGGGTTCAGTCCCTCTGCCTTGTTCACATTTACGTCACTTGACAAGTGGAAAGGTTTTTAATATTAGAGTAGGACTGTCCCACAAAGGGTTGCCTTGACGTGGCGGGATGGCTTGTACATTCTTTTGATCAAAATTATGTTTACCAAATACCCTTATTATTATTATTATTATTACAACTTCATGCATGTTTTGCAATATATTTTTTATTTTGTTTTATTTTACGATATTTGTTTCTTGTTTTCTCAGCAAGAACAGTTTGTAACAGGCTCCTAGAGGCAGGACTCAAGTCATGTAAAGCTAGACAAAAGCCTTTTATCAATGAGAAGCAAAGGAGAGCCAGGCTGAAGTTTGCCAAAGACAATTAGGATTGGACCATAAAGGACTGGTGTAAGGTAATCTCTGATGAGTCTAATCTTCAGCTTTGCCCAACACCTGGTTGTCTAATGGTTAGACGAAGACCTGGAGAGGCGTACAAGCCACAGTGTCTTGCACCCACTGTGAAATTTGGTGGAGGATCGGTGATGATATGGGGATGCTTCAGCAAGGCTGGAATTGGGCAGGTTAATGTTTGCGAAGGACGTATGAATCAAGCCGCATACAAGGTTATCCTGGAAAAACAGTTGATTCCTTCCGCTCAGGCAATGTTCCCCAACTTTGAGAACTGTTTTTTTCAGCAGGACAATGCGCCATGCCACACAGCTAGGTCAATCAATGTGTGGATGAAGGACCACCCATCAAATCCCTGTCATGGCCAGCCCAATCTCCATACCTGAACCCCACTTAAAACCTCTGGAATGTAATGAAGAGGAAGATGGTTAGTCCCAAGCCATCAAAGAACTGCTTAAATTTTTGTACCAGGAGTGGCATAAGGTCACCCAAAAGCAGTGTAAAAGACTGGTGGAAAGCATGCCAAGATGCATGAAAGCTGAAATTAAAAATCAATGTTATTCCACAAAATATTGATTTCTGAATTCTTCCTGAGTTAAAACATTAGGTTTGTTGCTTCTAAATGATTATGAACGTGTTTTCTTAGCATTAGTTAAGGTCTGCAAGCACTGAACTTTTTTTGTTATTTTGACCATTTCTCATTTTCGGAAAATAAATACAAAATTTATTGCTTGGAAATTCGGAGACATGTCAGTAGTTTATAGAGTAAAAAAGCAATTTATAGTTTGCTCAAAAATATAGAGTACAGGCCAAAAGTTTGGACACACCTCATTTAAAGATTTTTCTGTATTTTCATGACTATGAAAATTGTACATTCACTCTGAAGGCATCAAAACTATGAATTAACACATGTGGAATTATATACTTAACAAAAAAGTGTGAAACTGAAAATATGTCTTATATTCTAGGATCTTCAAAGTAGCCACCTTTTGCTTTGATGACTGCTTTGCACACTCTTGGCATTCTCTTGATAAGCTTCAAGAGGTAGTCACCGGAAATGGTCTTCCAACAATCTTGAAGGAGTTCCCAGAGATGCTTAGCACTTGTTGGCCCTTTTGCCTTCACTCTGCGGTCCAGCTCACCCCAAAACTTCTCGATTGGGTTCAGGTCTGGTGACTGTGGAGGCCAGGTCATCTGGCGTAGCACCCCATCACTCTCCTTCTTGGTCAAATAGCCCTTACACAGCCTGGAAGTGTGTTTGGGGTCATTGTCATGTTGAAAAATAAATGATGGTCCAACTAAACGCAAACCGAAAGGAATAGCATGCCGCTACAAGATGCTGTGGTAGCCATGCTGGTTCAGTATGCCTTCAATTTTGAATGAATCCCCGACAGTGTCACCAGCAAAGCACCCCCCCCACACCATCACACCTCCTCCATGCTTCACGGTGGGAACCAGGCATGTAGAGTCCATCCGTTCACCTTTTCTGCGTCGCACAAAGACGGTGGCTGGAACCAAAGACCTCAAATTTGGACTCATCAGACCAAAGCATTTCCACTGGTCTAATGTCCATTCCTTGTGTTCTTTAGCCCAAACAAGTCTCTTCTGCTTGTTGCCTGTCCTTAGCAGTGGTTTCCTAGCAGCTATTTTACCATGAAGGCCTGCTGCACAAAGTCTCCTCTTAACAGTTGTTGTAGAGATGTGTCTGCTGCTAGAACTCTGTGTGGCATTGACCTGGTCTCTAATCTGAGCTGCTGTTAACCTGTGATTTCTGAGGCTGGTGACTCGGATAAACTTATCCTCAGAAGCAGAGGTGACTCTTGGTCTTCCTTTCCTGGGGCGGTCCTCATGTGCGCCAGTTTCTTTGTAGTGCCTGATGGTTTTTGCAACTGCACCTGGGAACACTTTCAAAATTTTCCCAATTTTTCAGACTGACTGACCTTCATTTCTTAAAGTAATGATGGCCACTCGTTTTTCTTTACTTAGCTGCTTTTTTCTTGCCATAATACAAATTTTAACAGTCTATTCAGTAGGACTATCAGCTGTGTATCCACCAGACTTCTGCACAACACAACTGATGGTCCCAACTCCATTTATAAGGCAAGAAATCACACTTATTAAACCTGACAGAGCACACCTGTGAAGTGAAAACCATTTCCGGTGACTACCTCTTGAAGCTCATCAAGAGAATGCCAAGAGTGTGCAAAGCAGTCATCAAAGCAAAAGGTGGCTACTTTGAAGAACCTAGAATATAAGACATAATTTCAGTTGTTTTACACTTTTTTGTTAAGTATATAATTCCACATGTGTTAATTCATAGTTGTGATGCCTTCAGTGTGAATGTACAATTTTCATAGTCATGAAAATACAGAAAAATCTTTAAATGAGAAGGTGTGTCTAAACTTTTGGTCTGTACTGTACCTATAAAGAGAAAAATCAGACAAACTGAAAATTTTGCAGTGGTCTCTTAATTTTTGCCAGAGCTGTAAAATGAGAAAACAAAAAGTAACCAGACTTCTTTGACAAGTGAAGAGAAGTCATTTAATCATAGTCCAGCTCTTCGTGTCCTTTGGCACGGCTTCCAGTACAGCAGAGAAATACAAGCCTACTCTGCTGGAAAAATCGAGCTGAAGTCCTGCGTTTCCAGAGTTCTCTGTAAGCCTCAATCCTATTCCTTAGGTTACTGCTTCCTTTAATCACAGTTTTTAAACCTTACAAAGGAAACATGAAAAAATATATGTCTCCCAGAAGATCACGAAACAAGAGGCTTTTTCATTCCTTATGGCCGGACTTATTTGAGAATCTGATCTCCTGCCATAATGTATTTTTCTCGGCACTCACAGAAAAAATAAATTAGTCGGCGCAGGCCTGTTATAAAATGGCAAAGTGCCAGGACGAGAAGAAAAAAAAAAAGGTAAGAAAAGCAATGCATTAAAAATTACAGCATGGGAACGCCAATAAAGAAGGATTTTGAAGAGACGTTGTTTTATATTCCATTTTCTAATGATATAAACATGAGGCGGTTTGGAAGCTTTCCCGCAATGTGCAGCTATGGTATATACACTATACGCTGAAGTCTAAACTCTGATCAAACTAGACAGCACTGATAAATAACCGTCGACCAGAGACATGTTTGCTGGTTAGTGGTTGTTTAGTAGCCTGTTTTACGCAGGCTGATCACGCTTCAGATGCGCAAAGAACGATCAATAATACAGCACACCGACATAGGCTGCCATTGTTCTCGGCAGCACAAGTCCAGTTTACACAGGACAAGAACGATAATCTTTTATGCAGCAGAAACGATCATCTCAGCGGATTTGCTCGTTTGTTGACTGATTGGCAGCCTGTTCAGACTGCAAGATCAGTAGGAACAGAGCGTTCTTGGTAACGTTCATTCACTATGTGTAAATGTCCCTTATGACTCCCGATCCTGAGAGTGGGGCTCTGCGGTGCCCAGTCTAAATGAAGCGGTGGTAAATCATGTCTGTCACCACTCAATTTTTTATGGGATGGAAGAGACGTCAGAGTCCAGACCACCGGTCATCAGCAATACATTCCCTATCTTGTAGATTGATGACAATTTGCCATCTTGTATGAACCCTTTAAAGGGAATCTGTCACCCCAATTTTGCCATATCAACTAAAGATATGGCTGAATAGTGCATCCCATAACAAAGCTAATGGTAGGTATCATATATCCTGATACCCCCGTTTTCATATCAAAATACCTTTGTAAAGTTGGTATTTCTCGCTGTCAATCATGGCAGTCAGGTCAGGAGGGCGGCGTTTTCTCTGTCCTCCCCCCCCCGCTCCTCGGCATCCGTTGCGTATCGCCGTCTGTGAATCCCACAGACGGCGTTCGGCTTCCTGCAATTGCGCAATTCAAATTCGGGCCGGCACATGCGCAGTGCGCTTTGCCCAACAGTGGGCAAAGCATACAATCATTACAACGCATGCGCTAGTCTTTCCTTGCCCCGGTAGGATTCACAGATGGCGATACGCAATGGATGCCGAGGAGCGGGGGGGGGGAAGGGGGGCCAGAGAAAACGCCGCCCTCCTGACCTGACTGCCATGATTGACAGCGAAAAATACCAACTTTACAAAGGTATTTTGATATGAAAACGGGGGTATCAGGATATATGATACCTACCGCTAGCTTTGTTATGGGACGCACTATTCAGCCATATCTTTAGCTGATATGGCAAAATTTCCCATATGACCTAAGGCCACCACCTTTCAGCCTTGTGTTACAGCACTCTGAAATACTGTTTATAAGTCTCCAAGCCGAAAAATACAGCAAAAAGGCAGAGATGCTCACCTACCCAGGCCTTCAAACAAATGCAGTGGACCCATATAGTTAAGATGGCGGCAACACAGGTGCAAAAATACCGATGAGACAACCGCTCACAACCAACCAATCCATGGAGGGGGTGGCTGCTTGGTATATTAATCAAAATGCATCCCATGTGAACAGACACCACAGTTTACAAGACCTCTATTTAAGTCCTCTTTTTGTGCTATCGCTGTTTAGTGTAGGGACTTGTAAGCGTGGGGATCCGTGAAGTGGATTACGAGCTTACGTATTTTGGCCAAAATAACAGCTAATACCTCACATTTTTTGTGTTTTTTGCGCTTTATTTTTCAGGGTGTAGTTGAGCCCATTTGATCTAGTAAACTGTGGTGTCTGTTTACTTGGGATGCATTTTGATAGCGCTGGGCACCCTGCCTGATCTAATAGAAGGGTGCAACTACTAGGCTGTTTAACTGGATGCTGTGCATTGCCATAGTGTGAACAGCGCTGCATACAAGTCTTCATTGTGCATTAATATACCAAGCAGCCGCCCCCTCCATGGATTGGTAGGTTGTGAGCGGATGTCTCATCGGTATTTTTGCACCTGTGTTGCCGCCATCTTAACTATATGGGTCCACTGCATCCTGATAGTGAATTTGTTTGAAGGCCTGGGCAGGTGAGCATCTCTGCCTTTTTGCTATATTTTTTTGAATTTTTGGAGGATTTTTAAGTCCTCTTTTTGTGCTATCGCTGTTTAGTGTAAGTCTACAAGCCGCCCTACAAAAAAAAGACCTTATACTCACATAAGGGGCGATCCAGTCTGGTGGGCGTCACTGGTCTTTTTCCTGCACCTCTGATCTTCTTGCAAAACAGTCGTTCTCCTTGCTTCATGTGGATGACGTGTCCTACGTTATCCACAGTGTGTTCCCCATCGCACTCCTGTACAGGGGTACTTCACTCTGCCTTGATGACGGCAAAGTAAAGTACAGCAGTGTGCATGTGCGGGGAAAGGCCATAGCCTCGGCGTATGTGCACTACAGTACTTTGCTCTGCCCTCAGGAGGGCAGGAGAATGATGGGGAACACTGCGTGGATGACATAGGACGTGTCACCCAAAAGAAGTAGAGAAGGACAGCATCACAAGAATAGAAGATGACGCCGGATCAACACCAGAGACGGCCTTCGGATCGGACTGCCCTATTGGGGGGTATAATAAAAGGTAATTTTTTTTGTTTTGCAAGGCAGCTTGGAGACTTGTATACAGAATTCCAGAATGCTGTAACACAGGGCTGCAAGTTGGTGGTCTTCGGTTATAAAAAAAAAAAATGGTGACAGGTTCCCTTTAAATTTTATTTTTGGAGACATTAGTGGGTGCAAATGTTCATTGCCTCTGCCCCATGTTCCAACCTCTAAAGACAGGATATTAGAAAAAAAGAGGGGGGACAGAGTGGAGTAACACATGAATATAGGATCGGATTTCACCAAGTTCAAAATTGGGCTAAAATTCCCAAATGGCAATTTGTACAGTACTCAGATTAGCTTATGCAAAAATGTACTTTGCAAATCTCTGACTGTATATACCGTTTGGTAAAAAGGAACCTGTCACTCAATTCATGCAGACCAAACTACGGTTTGATAGATGTGCACATAGTGAGAGATGTCAATCACCTGGAACGAGGCGGGGAGCAGCCGGATGGGGCGGCACCAGATTAGTTTCATCTCTCCCTATAGTCCTTGGCTGCCTCTAAAAACTAGGCATTTGAGAAAAAAAACATACCTGATTGCATTCATGCAGCTAGGCTCTGATTCATGCTGCACGTGGTACATAGGAATTACAGTGAAAGGCAACGCAAGCACAAAATTTCCAGCGCTGGCGGAGGTGGAGGCTGGTTATCAGGGACTTGCTCGGATTTTAATCTGCACTTATTTGGGTGTGATTACTTTAGATTCTGCTGGACTGCACCTGGATGAGCTGCAGCCTCTATGAATAGTCAGGGGACTTTACGCATGATTTACAACACTAGGAAACTATGCTTTTTGCAAAATTTCTGGGCTGCTTTGCTATAGTAAGGGCATATATTAGGAAGCCTTCCAAGTAGACCAATACTGGTGAATGTCTTGCTGGCTCCCTTTAAAAAACAAAACAAAAAGATGCTAGTCAGTCTGTCCAGAACAGGGGCAGCCACACATGCCAGCTATCCAAGTGAATGGTCATGCATGTAATGCATTTACATATTGGGTACAGCAAGCATGCTCTGACACATAGAGGGGAGTCCTAATAAGAAGACCCTAAGAAGCTGTGTGTGAAACAACCCACTTAATACTTATTACAATATTTAAAACATATTAGTCTGTGCAAAGTTGTTTCATTTTTTTATTTTAGGAAGTGCAAGGATTGGCTCCAGAAGCTCACACAGCCCGCAGGTTCCTTTCAGTTCCACCCATTGTTTAATATATTCATTAATGCAAAATAATTCATAGAGATCAACATCAGAGCACAGTTTGTTCTTTATATGAACTACTTTTAATGTGCCACCTCCTGGAGTTATTAAATCTGAAAAGGAAAATTGAATAGAATTTGCTTTTAACATCATTAAAGGGAAAATGTCAGCATACTCCAAAACTCACAAATTGTTTATCTCTGAAAGATAATGTCATCTATACCTTTACTTATTGCAATCTGTCGCTTCCTGATTTTAAAAAAATAGCTGTTTTAAGTTATATGCAAATGAGGCTTAAGTGCTCTGGTAGTGTCAAAGCACTTCCCAAGCTTCCGCCTTCCCGACACTCTATTCCAAGCCCAGCCTATGTAGAGTTAGTCAAGCAGAAGTAGGCGAGGCTGGATAGGAAATTACGCCATGGAGGCACAAATTTGAGAGGTGCTTAACACACCCAGAGTACTTAAGTCTCATTTTAATACAAACTAAAAGGGCGCATTCAGACGTCTGTGTATATCGGTCAGAGTTCATACCGAAATGCACGGACTGGCCGTAGTTCATTGTCTTTTTCACTATCACTCCATAATTCTTTTCCCTGCATTGTCGTAAGGGAGTCTTATCCGCCTGTAGCTGAGGCTCAAGCGTTTAACATTCTTCATACTGTGGACTGGCTTTTTCAGACTGCTCGATTTGTAGACGCACAAGCCAGAGGTTTATATGATAACTTCCCTTGCAGAAAAAAATAGAATTATAGAATATGGTTAACTAAACTATCAGTAGGAAAAAGAATCTACAGCAAACTGCAGCAATTATGCATCAGAAAAAAAATCAAGCAGAGGACCTCATGTACTGAAAACCATCACTAGTAAATAAGAGGTGTCATCTCCTTCCGAGTTGTTTGAAATTCCATTAATCCGTGTCTTAATCTGGCCATATACATTAGATGGCTGTTAGCTGAATGAGACTTTGGTCAATCGTTCGACCGACAGCGATATCTCCAAAACACAAGAGCGCTTGTTTGGTCAAGAGCTCTCGTGGTCTTTACGAGAAAGCTGACGTCTAATACATTGGCCAGCAGTTTATTGGCAGTCTGAAATTGGACATGCCTGATCGACATAAGCCGAACCCCTCGATTCCAGCCAGTTGGGCTGACATTATGATAGACCACTGGACGAAGAATTTCCAAGCGAAATGCGCATCAGGTGTGGTGGGTACTATTTTAACTGATAGGTGTCTGTATGTAAAACTTCTTTTTTTGTGTGTTATACTGTACTCTTTGCTTTATGGCTGACTCTTTAGGATAAAATTTGATGTCTTGACATTAGTCTAAAATGAAGAGGGTCTTTAGTTGCATTCATTTCCGTGAAGCTGGGGGACAAACAATAGGATCATTGCAGCTTTTGCAGGGGTTTGGCAAACAAATGAGATTTGCCAATTCAAATTTAGTAGCTGTTTTATATTTATTCAGGTATTTAGGGGGTCAGAAAAGTGTCTGTCAGGGAACGTCAGTGACATTTCTTCCAAAAATTAATTAATAAACATTGAGGAAGCCTGCAAAGTCTCCACAGTTGGAGGCTATGTCAGGCCGAGCTGCAGTCTTACCCGCGCTGATTATCTGCGCCTGCTCTCCGATAGTGGTGTTGCTCGCCTCACACAGGCACAGACTTCTGACCTCCTAATTGCATGTCATTTCCAATTATAATTGCCATCTACTAATGATCTGATACCTTGGGTTTTAGAAGACATCTGTTGCCATCACTCTGGGGTCTAAGTAAAGAGGTCCATTTGATTTTTGTAGTGAAATAATGTTTCTCTTTTATCCAGCTAGATTTTTAGCTTATTCTATAGTTTGCTGCTCCTCTTAACCTTGGCACGGTTGTCATTTACAAATGAACTCTGGCGAACCTAACATTTGACGGTTTAACTACAGCTTCTACCTGTTGCCTTGATGCTGCAAATTGGTGTCTTCAATTCTATGCACCTACTACTCTGGAGGGTAGTGACCTGGGGAATCACTTTGGCAAAGCCCACACTTCCCCAGCTCAGCCCTACCCAAGTCTCAAGGGATCCACATCACCTCCAGTATTCAAGTTTATGCAGGACTTTGAAGCTCTGTATCAGAAAAGCTGGATGTTGACTAACAAAGATAATTATGAAATAATTTGCACAGAATTTTGGAAAAAATTGTGTTCCAGTGTAGACTTCTTAAAGGGCCATCTCAGTGTACATTACTGCAGTTATTACATTTTAGCTAGGAAGGGTACAAATTGTTAGAGATTGAAGTTCGACCCTCACCAAAGCAACCAGGAGGAATTGAATAGAGCAGCTGTTTCTGCTTGAGCCTAGTATCTGAAGGCCTCCCATACACAAACTAATGTTGACTAAAGCCGCAGATACTAGTGGGCACGGCTGACAAGCGTATATGAAGTCCTCTAACAGATTATATCATCGGAAAGAAGAACTACGCATGTTCAATTTCAGATCCTTTGGTTCTCAGTGAAATAAGCCACCACCAGAGGAGCCTGACAGTGACCCTTTCTTCACTAGTCAGAGCGAGCGCCCCTGTATATAGCAGTGTCGGGAGAAATACCTGTTGGCCTGAACGATCAGCTGATCTTTCGTTTCAGCAAACAGCTATTGTACATGGGGCACCTTAGTCTACACCATTGAAGATATGGAAGAGCTGAGGGCAGCACTATCTTCATCAGCACCTCGATTTATTTGAATGGAGTGGCATGTCGCATACACGACGCAAAAATTCAACTCTTGTCATGCGGCCAGTTGGGAGCACACCGATGTAGCAATCACCTATTCTGTGTTAATTTCCGTAGGTCAAAATCTCTCTTTGAAGCAATCAAGGACAATGTGTAATGACGTAAAATGTGACAGATATAGAAACACAACACAAATCTCCTTTATGGAAGATCACAACCGGGATGAGCATAAGCACAGATTCTAGCAGTTGTGTGCGCCCTTATCTCTCCTATGTGCTGAACGTTGAATTCCTCAGGGAGGTAGGTGGATAATTTCCAACCTTACTATTCTGACTCCTCGGAGTGGGCAGGCTTGCCAGCCAAAAATATATGAGGGTTATTTGAAAATAAAACTCATGGCTGGAGGCCCCTTTTTTCCATAGTCATGGCAAACAACTACACCTGCTTTTTTTTTCTCCTTCCTTATTAGCACGCTTCAGAAGTCAGCACTTTTAAAACAATGTCGTCTTGAAGTTGGAGGAAAACATTCCTGCTTTGGGAAGCTCCAAATTTAACCAAATAAAAAACAAGACTTAAAAGAAAAAATATTTTAAAACCATCTAAGAGCTGACATTTAGCACATAAAAGGCCTTTTACTATAATTTCATTGGCCAATAACCTTAATACGACCGAGTTCACGCTTGCATATTTTTAGGTTTCCATCCAAAATCACTGTGTAAGTAACTACGGTAATAAGGCTATAATCTGACATGTTTATGTGCTACATGAAATTTCCAGAGTAATTTAAACACAGACAAAAAAAAAGTTAGAAGTTAAAACGTCACATTAATTCAGATGTGATACAAAAACAAATTGCCACCAATTCAAGAAGACATACACATACATACATACATACATACATACATATACACAAAGTTGTGCTCAAAAGTTTACATACCCAGGCTTTTTAATTTCTTGGCCTTTTTTCAGAGAATATGAATACCTCGTAATAACACCAAAACTTTTTCTCCACTCATGGTTAGTGGTTGGGTGAAGCCATTTATTGTCAAACTACTGTGTTTTCTCTTTTTAAATCATAATGGCAACCCAAAACATCCAAATGACCCTGATCAAAAGTTTACATACCCCGTTTCTTAATACCGTGTATTGCACCCTCTAACATTAATGACAGCTTGAAGTCTTTTGTGGTAGTTGTGGATGAGGTTCTTTATTTTCTCAAATGGTAAAGCTGCCCACTCTTCTTGGCAAAAAAACTCCAGTTTCTGTAAATTCCTGGGCTGTCTAGCATGAACTGCGCGCTTGAGATCTCCCCAGAGTGGCTCAATGATATTGAGGTCAGGAGACTGAGATGGCCACTCCAGAACCTTCAATTTGTTCTGCTGTAGCCAATGACATGTCGACTTGGCCTTGTGTTTTGGATCTTTGTCATGTTGTAACGTCCAAGTACGTCCCATGCGCAGCAGTATTTGCTGATAAAGTGCTGCATTCATCTTTCCTTCAACTTTGACCAAGTTTCCTGTACCTTTGTAGCTCACATATTCCCAAAACATCAGCGATCCACCTCCGTGCTTTACAGTAGGAATGGTGTTCCTTTCATCATAGGCCTTGTTGACCTCTCTCCAAATGTAACGTTTATGGTTATAGCCAAAAAGTTAAATTTTGGTTTCATCACTCCAAATTACCGTATATACTCATGTATAAGCCGACCCGTGTATAAGCTGACCCCCCTAATTTTGCCACAAAAAACTGGGAAAACTTATTGACTTGCGTATAAGCCTAGGGTGAAAAATTATTATGCCCCCATATGATGCTCCACAGATTATGCCCCCATATGCTCCAGATTATGCCCCCATATGTTCCACAGATTATGCCCCATATGTTCCACGATTAGCCCATAGCCATATTATGCCCAAGTTCCACAGATTATGCCCCCATGCTCCAATTATGCCCCATATGTTCCACGTATGCCCAATGCTCCATATTATGCCCCCATATGCTCCAGATTATGCCCCATATGTTCCACAGTTAATGCCCCATATGCTCCATATTATGCCCCCATATGCTCCATATTATGCCCCATATGTTCCACAGCTTATGCCCCATATGCTCCAATTATGCCCCCATATGCTCCATATTATGCCCCATATGTTCCACAGTTTATGCCCCATATGCTCCAATTATGCCCCCATATGCTCCAGATTATGCCCCATATGTTCCACAGTTAATGCCCCATATGCTCCATATTATGCACATTTCCCATCTATGCCCCATAGCTCCAGATTATGCCCCATATGTTCCACAGCTTATGCCCCCATATGCTCCAGATTATGCCCCCATATGGTACAGATTATGCCCCATAGTATAGGCCTCATATGCTGCTGCAAAAAAAAAAAAAAAAAGACATACTCACCTCTCACCTCTCGTCGCTGGGGGCCAGGTGCTGGTGTCCTGAGCAGGCGGGGACACCAGCGCGCTATGGGGGACAGGTGCCGGTGTCATCGCTCGCTCAGGACCCCGGCACCTGAGATATTTACCTGTCCTCGCTGCGCGCTGCTCCCTCGGTCTGACTCCTGGCTGTGAATGATATGGCAGGGGGCGGGGCGCGCACTAATGACGTCATCACGCCCTCTGTCTGATCATTCACAGCGTCAGCCAGAGGAGTCAGACTGAGGGAGCGACGCGCATCGGTGGCACGGGGACAGGTAAATATAGCTATACTCACCCCTCCGCCGCGCGTCCCTGCAGCCTCTCCTCTTCTCCCGGCGCTCTCCGCAGCGCTTCCTTCCTACAGCGGTCACATGCTACCGCTCATTAAAGTCATGAATATGCGCATATTCATGACTTTAATGAGCGGTGCCATGTGACAGCTGCAGGAAGGAGCCGGAGATCGTGGGAGAAGCAGGGGGGCTGCAGAGACCGCGTCGGTGGAGGGGTGAGTATGATCCGACACCCCCGCTCCCCCTCCCCCGCATATGACCCGGTATAAGCCGAGATGGGGACTTTCAGCCCTAAAAAAATGGGCTGAAAATCTCGGCTTATACATGGGTATATACGGTACCTTGTTTCAGAAGTTTTGAGGCTTGTCTCTGTGCTGTTATGTGTATTGTAGGCAAGATACTTTGTGGCATTTGTGGTAATGGCTTTCTTCTGGTGACTCGACCATGTAGCCCATTTTTCTTCAAGTGCCTCCTTATTGTGCATCTTGAAACAGCCACACCGCTAGTTTTCAGAGAGTCCAATATTTCAGATGATGTTATTTATGGGTTTTTCTTTGCATCCCGAACAATTTTCCTGGCAGTTGTGGATTTTCCATTTGTTAATCACAGTTTGAACACTGCTGACTGCCATTATCAATTCCTTGGATATCTTTTTGTATCCCTTTTCTGTTTTAAACAGTTCAACTACCTTTTCCCGTAGATCCGTTGACAATTCTTTTGCTTTCTCCATGACTCACAATCCAGAAACGTCAGTGGCTGGATGAAAGCTACAAGTGTCTAATGCTGATAAATTCTACTGCGCATGCGCCGCAATTTTGTTGTAGTGCAAATTTTTTTGGCTGCAGCAACTAGGAGCCTGCGGAGGCGCTTGCGTTGTAGCATCTATTGGAACGTGATAGATGCTAATGCGCAGGACGCTGCTGACGGTGCCATTTTGATTGTGATTTTTGTTTCTTTACATCAGTGCAAGATAATAGGCACTAACTGACAAGTGATAGTGCGCAGGCGCCACCATTTTGATAAAGTGACATTTTTTCAAATACACACATTAGTATATTCATTATGCAAACTAGGGGGCAGGTCAGTGAGGGAGCAGTGACCTGTCAGCAGTTTGCATTATGATTATATAATCAGAGCACCACATACATAAACCCCGTGTTAGGACACAAGCATATCATTAACTAAAAATAAGAATTAAAAAAGAAGCACAAGACGGATTTCATCAACAAAGGTATCACTTTATTCAGTATAACGGCGCCGACCTGACACTGTGTGTATATTACTATGCACAATCCTGCTGATAGGTTCCCTTTAACCAGTTGTTGAAAAGTTATGGTACCATTAGTTCCACAGCTGCATGAGGGGCACACAGTGCTCTACAACATACGATGGGTTTCTACTCCAAGTGCTGAAATAACAGCCAAAACTTTTCAGAGCAAAGGTAACATGGGGTGTTGCCTTTGACACGGAGTTAGACAACTCCCATGAGTTTGGCACAGGCAATCATCTTGTGGTCTGGCAAGGAGAAGACTGCTTTAAGCAGGTGCTCCTCCTCGAACGTATTGCAGAGCATGGAAAATGTATAAATGTTATGAGCTTCCACACAACTGTAATATCCATCCCACTCTGACCAGATCGTTCTATTTTAAAGGAGGTCACGGAGGATGGCAATTATTTATACTGGCAGAATCCAGTCCTGCTGAAAAAAAAACAGTAATAAAAAAATAAAAGAACCCAATCAAAGAACTAAAGACTTACACAAATGACAAAAAATAAAAACAATAAAGTGACTCAGACTTAAAGAAATAGCAAATCTAAAATCTCATCTGGGTCATTCATAGGGAAAAAGAAGAAAAATGCACAGGAGAGGCTGCACCCTTCGCAGCCGCGCGGATGTCACAGGCAATCTGTAACCTCCAGCACTGCAGGACAGAGCAGAGATGATCGGATAGGAATAATTTTACATCATCCTCAGAATTTAAGAAAGTGGCTGACAAACTACATCACCAGGCAAAGCAGACTTGTATTTGTCACCCACGGCAGCTTAGTTATATTCTTCCTGATATTTTATTGCACAGAAACCTACATAAGCCTATATCATGTTTAATGTCTAGCTATACTCAATGGGAGCAGAACTTTTTTGCCTACTTTTTTTTCTAGTAATCACTAGCTTAACCCCTTAGTGACAGCCAATTTGCAGCTTAATGACCGGGCCAATTTTTACAATTCTGACCACTGTCACTTTATGAGGTTATAACTCTGGAACGCTTTAACAAATCCCGCTGATTTTGAGACTGTTTTTTTTGTGACATATTGTACTTCACGTTAGTGGTAAAAAAAAATTTATATGACTTGCGTTTATTTATGAAAAAATGGAAATATAGCGAAAATTTTGAAAATTTAGCAATTTTCAAACTTTAAATTTTTATTTCCTTAAATCAGAGATATGTCACACAAATTTCTTAATAAATAACATTTTCCACATGTCTACTTTACATCAGCACAATTTTGGGAACAAAATTTTTTTTGTTACGAAGTTATAAGGGTTAAAAGTTAACCACATCACATTTGAAGTCACTTTGAGGGGTCTATATGATAGAAAATACCCAAAAGTGACACCATTCTAAAAACTGCACCCCTCAAGGTGCTCAAAACCACATTCAAGAAGTTTATTAACCCTTTACGTGCTTCACAGGAACTGAAGCAATGTGGAAGGAAAAAATTAACATTTAACTTTTTTTGCAAAAACTTTACTTCAGAACTAATTTTTTTCATTTTTACAAGAAAAAATAAACCACAAAATTTGTTGTGGGGGTAAACCACTTTTTGGGCGCACGGCAGAGGTCGCAAGAGAAGGAGCGCCGTTTGACTTTTTCAACGCAGAATTGGCTGGATGCCATGTCGCGTTTAGAGAGCCCCTGATGTGCCTAAAAAGTGGAAACTCCCAACAAGTGACCCCATTTTGGAAACTAGACCCCTTAGGAACTTATCTAGATGTGTGGTGAGCACTTTGAACCTCCAAGTGCTTCACAGAAGTTTATAACGTAGAGCCGTGAAAATAAAAAATCATTTTTTTCCTCAAAAATGATTTTTTAGCCAGCTATTTTTTTTATTCTTCCAAGGGTAACAGGAGAAATAGGACCCCAAAAGTTGTTGTGCAAATTTTCCTGAAAACGCTGATACCCCACATGTTGGGGTAAATCACTGTTTGGGCGCACGGCAGGGCTCGAAAGGGAGGGAGCGCCATTTGACTTTTTGAACTCCACGTCGTGATTGGAGACCCCCTGATGTGCCTAAATAGTGGAAACCACTCAATTCTAGCTCCAACCCCAACCCACCCCTAACCCTAATCCCAACCCTAATTGTAACCCTAATTGTATACCTAACCCTAATTGTATCCCTAACCCTCATTATAACCCCAACCCTAATTTCAACCCTAACTATAACCCTAACCCTAATGGAAAAATGAAAATAAATGCAATTTCTTTATTTTATTATATGTCCCTAAGGGGGTGATAAAGGGGGGGGCTTATGTACTATTTTTTTCTTTTGATCACTATGATAGTTTATCACAGTGATCAAAATGTACTTTCACTTTATGAATGAATCTGCCGGTAGGCAGATTCTGCGGGGCGCATGCCGCCATTTTCTTTTACAGGATGAAGACGCCGGGAGGCTGGGAGGTGAGGGAGGACAGAGGGGACACCGGGAGGTACTGGGGGAAGGATCAGGGGACCCTATTTCTCTCCCCTCTGATGTGACATCACATCAGAGGGGAGAGAAATTACATGCAGGATCGCAGCTTTTTTTTTTCTTTTGCGATCGCCGTTATATTATTACTCCCTGCGATCGCAAAAGCGGGGGGACTGCGGGGGACCCGAATTATGTTCTCTGGGGTCTCGGCTACCAGGGGGTAATCCGACTGGGCGGGCGCACTGCGCAGGAGGCCGACATTTTCTTTGCCGGGACAAGAAGCAGGCAGACCCCGGAGAAAATTCGACTCTGGGGGGGCGCTATATACTTTCTCCACAGCGCCGTTAATTAACGACCAAAGTCGTTTTACAACAGAAATTAATAAAGAGTAGTTCAAGCAGTTTTCTGAGAGGAACCACTCCAAAAGACAACTAAAAAATCCCCATGTACACGTACCCTGGGTTCACGGGCATGTGCAATTCTATATACTGGACATAAGGATGATACAGCACACATTGAGCCTTGCCTCAATAAACAAAGTAAAAAGATCCTAAATTAAACGATAGTTAACCGTTATGTTTTTTTTTTAAAGAAAGGAATTTTCTTTTTCCTTTGTTACAAGAAGCTAAATAATATTGTGCGTCTAAAACCACTTAATGAGGGAGCATGTCTGGATGTGCAGCTTCTCTGCCGGGGGAAACAGTGCTTGGCCCAGGAAGACAGAAATGTAAATGAGAATAAAATAAACATTTAGGAGGCCGACGTCCCAACATGTCTAGCACTCCCTTTCATTGTTGACCTGTTTTATTTTATATTCTAAATAAATCATTTTTTTGTCATTGGTGTGAACAGACAGTACGTGCAGGAGCACGTCTAAGCCCTTAAAACTGCCTTCTATACAAGTCAGTTACTCTAGTTCAACAAGGGAGACTTACTGCACAAAACATGGATAAATCAGGCATTTAGGGGATCATTTTGTGCACATTTTAATCACATGGCACACAGAAACAGAGATTTTGTGATACACTTCACTACCATATACTGACGATGGTTTCCATCACCATGCTCCTTATAATGCAACGTATCAAGAAATGCAATCGTACCAAAGCCTATACAGATACTGAAAAATGAATTCACCATCCACATGATTTCAATTTTCAGTGCGATGACGATTTTCCTCTTTGCAAAATATCTGAAACATCTGGAAATTCAGCTGCATTTCCGCAGTGAAATCGGTTAGCTGCTGATTATGCCAACGTGGATTTGACACTGCTGGAAATTTTGTTGCTCTATCTCTCAAGGGAATCAAGAATTAGATTTGATGAAACCCAATGTGCCTAATTACTTGTTCCCCCAACATATACAGTGGCTTGCGAAAGTATTCACCCCTTTGGCTTTTTTTTTTTCCTATTTTGTCAAATTACAATCTGTGTTTAAATATTTGTGTAATCCGATTTGTGTGTGATTTATTAAATTAAATTTATGAGATCAAATAACTAAAAATTGGCATGTGCATATGTATTCACCCATTTGCAATGAAGCCTTTTAAAAAATTCTGTGCAAGCAAATACCTACATAAGTCATATGCTTAGGGACAGGATGTCCCCCTGTGTGCAATCTAAAGGGTATGCCACACTAAACAACATCGCTAACGGAATCGCTAAAAAACGTCACTATTTAGCGATCCCGTTAGCGATGTTGTTGTGTGCGGCATCTGTCAGCGACGAGGCCCCTGCTGTGATCTCGCTCGTCGCTGACATCGTTCCGGACCCTATTTAGATCGTCGGCGCCCCGCAGGTAAGTATATATCGCTAGTGTGGCACCTTTTCTTAGCGATTTAGCGGTACTTTTGTACCGCTAAAGTCGTTAAGAAGATCGCTAACCGCGATAGCGTCGTTAACTATATCGCTAAGTTAAGCCGCACTTAGCGATATAGAAACAATCCCGCTAGCGATCGCATTAGTATGCGTCTTTATCGCTATCGCTAGCGGGATTGTTTAGTGTGGCAGTACCTTAAGTGTCACATGGTCTGTCAGTATAGACACTTTACCTTTTGTGAAAGGCCACAGAGGCTGCAACACCATTAACAAAAGGCACCACTAACCAAACAACACCATGAAGACCAAGGAGATCTCCAAGCAAGTCAGGGGCAAAGTTGCTGAGAAGTACAAGTCAGGGTTGGGTTATAAAAAAAAAATGTCCCAATCTCAGATGATCCCCCCTGAGCACCATCAAATCCATTATCAAATGGAAAAAGCATAGTACCACAACAAACCTGCCAAGAGAGACCACCCACCAAAACTCAGCCCGAGCAAGGAGGGCATTAACTAGAGAGGCAGCATAGAGACCAAAGGTAACCCTGAAGGTGCTGCAAAGTTCCAAAGCAGAGACTGGAGTATCTGTCCATGTGACCACAATATGCCATACACGCCATAGGAGGTGGCCTTTATGGAAGTGTGGGCAGAAAAAAGGCTTTACTTGCACACAAAAATTGTAAGGCTCATTTTGAGCTTGCCAAAAGACAAGTGGGAGTCTCCCCAAATGTATGGATAAAGGTGCTGTGGTCAGATGACACCAAAATTTAACTTTTAGGCCACCAAAGTAAACGCTATGTCTGGCACCAAACCAACACAGCTCATCACCCCAAGAACACCATCCTCACAGTGAAACATTGTGGTGGCAGCATCATGCTGTGGGGATGTTTTTCGGCAGCAGGGACAGGGAAAATGGTTTGAGTCAAGGGGAACATGAATGGTGCGACAAACAAAGACATTCTTGAGCAAAACCTGCTTCAGTCTGTCAGTGATTTCAGACTGGGGCGGAGGTTCACCTTCCAAGACAATGACCCAAAGCATACGGTTAAAACACTTGAGTGGTTTAAGGGGAAACATGTAAATGTTTTGGAGTGGCCTAGTCAAAGCACAGACCTTAATCCAATGAGAATCTGTGGTCAAACTTGAAGATCACTGTTCACCAGAGGAAGCCATTTCAATTGAAGGAGCTGGAGCAGTTTTGCCTTAAGGAATGAGCAAAAATCATAATAGCAAGATGTGGAAAGCTTATAGAGACTTATCCAAAGCGACTTGCAGCTGTAATTGCTGCAAAAGAAGGCTCGACAAAGCACTGACTTTAGGGGGGGTGAATAGTTATGCACACTGAAGTTTTCTGTTATTTTGTCCTATTTGTATCAGTTCATGTAAAGAACACACCTAAAACTGTGAACATTTGGTTTCCTTTTTATGGGACGCAAACAAAAAAAGCTGTGAAATTCCAGGTTGTGAGGTAGCAGAACACAAAAAATGCCAAGTGGGGTGAATAACTTCGCAAGCTACTGTACCTCAAAGAACATGCCGGAGGCCCAAAAAAGCTAAAGGTCTCATGTTCATAGATCGGCTATGGTTGTATAGCTGACCAACTACAGGATGGGTGATAAATGTCGGATCATTGAAGGTCCAGTCAAAGGGTCTCCAACCAATCCTCAAAACGATCTCAAAGCCTTGTGTGTCCATTACCTCTTAACTCACACAGAGGACTTTAAGCTCTCAGAACCGGTGGTAGAGTCAGTGGTTGGACCTCCAGGGATGATACATTTATTACCTATCCCGTGGATTTGTGATCACCATACTTAGTGTGAAACCTTTGTTAAACATGTGGCCATCAATTAGCAACAGATCATGTATAGAGCACGTTTATCAATGTATATGCTATATGTCATATTCAGAAATACTGCTTATGTTACGATGGAGCATTTTAAAGAGGGATTTCCATTATCGCATCATACTAAAACGTAAAGAACATACTATATAAAAAAGAAAATATATGGAATTCCGCAACGAAGATTAAATGGAATGGCACTCACCGTCCTGTAAAATCCATGATTTATTGAAGCATTATAGAGTCTTCAGCAGGGGAGTAATGTGTGAGATACAAATACGACGCACGGCTGCGCTACTACGGGTCAATACATGGAATTGACAAATGTTCTTGATTTCAGCATTGCCCATAGAATTGTCTCCCTCAAATTTTATGAGACTATTAGACATGTCCTGTAACAGTTTGCCAATTACTGGACAGACATGCCGTTTTTGTTAGGTCCATCAATGCTGTTTATGCAGGCAATCAATTTTATGCTAGCTAGGCGAGTGCGTTAGACTCATGCACCACTTCTCTGGTTTATGGCACTGCCGAAAAACAACTGAACTCGTCTATATTTGCGCTCAGCTATATTTGTAGTTTGCAAAAACTTGAAGAAAGTGGCAAGGTACTGTACAACCTGTGCGCCACGTAATTCATCCTGGATGTTGAGTTATGGCCAGGGAAGAACAGAAGACAATTCTGGAGATCAGTCCAAGTCTCAATGGTTGGATGAAAATTGAACTAAACTTGTGGAATTATGGAAATCACAGGATGAATAGACATTTTAATGATAGGCAAAGAATAAAAAAATGGTTCCAGGTTTGGTGATGAAACCAGTGGTGCAGCCATTTCTCCCAGGAGCCGTTTACTGTGAACAGACTGTATGGCCTAAGTGTGCTACCATGGCCTGCAGTGTTTCCAGTCTCGTCTCCCATCAAGCACATCGAGATGTCATGGATCTGCAATATCAAAGGGAGCTGCCAGGGGTGGATCTTGATGATTTTTGTTTTCAAGTGCACTCAGCACAGTAGAACATTCCTCAGACAAGCATCAATTACTTTATTGATAGCAGCCGAGGCTGTAAGTGAGGGGGATTATGCAAAAGGCGTTCGACCTCGATACGGAATAAATCGAGAGGTTTCTAAAAAGTTTTTTTCATTTTCTCATCATTTGCATATTATTAACATATCTATCGATCCTGTGAACTACATAATTTCGCAACTTTTCCTTCTTGGTATTACACTTCTCAACATTGAAATTGCAGCAGTTCTCACGTGTACACTAGATAGGTGATCTTTTGTACAGACTAGAATACCTCTTTAAAGTGGATCTGTCACCAGATTTCACAATAAAAACTACATACACATGATTAAATGGACCTCTCAGACCTGCCTACGCTGGTGTACATACTTTGAAAATTCAAGTCAGAATGGCTGTAAAATCCTGAAATAAAAATGAGTATTTTATGAGCCCACCGATCATTGGATGCCAAATTATAATGCAGGGAAATGTTCAAACAGCATTATTCAGCCATTCTGACATTGATTTTCCAAATAAGTACACCAGCCTCATCAAATCTAAGATCTATTTATAACTGTAATTGCAGTTTGTTTTGTGAAATCTGGTGACAGATCTGTTATTCAAAGCTACTCACCAAATGCCCAAGGCATCGATCAAAAATGGTCCCACAACAGCATGAAGGACAGTCCCACCCTGACCTCAGCTTTGGCAAAATGGATCCCTGTTATGATTTGGTAGCTGAGGAGTGCAGGTAAAAAGGCAATACACCAGAGCAGTTGGAATCTATGAGATTGCAGTACCCTGACTAACCACCACAACTAGAGGCAGCCGTGGAGCGTTCCTACGTTGGTCCTAGACGCCTCGTCACAGCCTGAGAAACTAACTATACCTAAAGATAGAAATAGGAAAGCTATCTGCCCCGGAGCAGAACCCCAAAGATAATAGAAAGCCCCCAAACATGTAATGGCGGTTAGACAAGAAGAAACACTGACACAGAAAGAAAATAGCATGAGCAAACACTGGGGCCCAAACTAACTAAATAGAAAAGGATAGGAAGGGTACTTACTGCAATCCCAGAAAACCCTGAAAAGCACCAACTCTACTAATTTCAAAAACACCTGAGATCACACGACCTCTACCACCTAAATTAGTTCTCTGGTGTAACAAAATCAAAACAGCAGCCACTGAAAAAACTGCAAAAAGCAAAAGTACAAACATCAGTGGCTGAACTAACTGAGAGGGCAAAAGCCCCCGGAGGGGACCCTGAAGGCCCCCACAGAAGTGCAGGACAAAATGCAAAAATCTAGCACAAAAAACAAAAAGAAGAAAATGTCTTATCTGATAGCAGGAGATGCAGACACGACACAGCAGGCTACAAGGGAAACAGGATTCAAGGATTGAGACCAGAACAATTGATCACCGGCAACCCTGATGGGAAGGTGACTCCCTTATATAAGACCAGTCAGTAACACCTGATTCCCAATCCTCACAATCTTCACTGGACAGACCAGCACCGCTTGTAACCACCAGAGGGAGCCTCTGCTCAGAACTCATCTCAAGCCCATTCACAACAGTACCCCCCCCTTGAGGAGGGGTCACCGAACCCTCATTTGAGCAACCAGGTCGGTCAGGATGAGTTCTATGATACGCACGGATAAGTCTCCTAGCATGGATGTCCGAAGCAAACACCCAAGAATTGTCCTCCTGACCATAACCTCTCATTTAACCAAATACTGGAGTTTCCGCCTAGAAAAACGAGAATCTAATATTTTCTCAACCACATACTCCAGATTGCCCTCAACCAAAACAGGGTCAGGAGGCACAGCAGCAGGAACCACTGGCTCAACAAACCTCTTCAACAAGGACTTGTGGAACACGTTATGGATCTTAAATGTCCCTGGAAGAAGCAAACGAAAAGAAACAGGATTAATAATCTCCATGATCTTATAAGGTCCAATGAACCTAGGCTTAAATTTAGGAGATGCTACTCTCATAGGAATATTTTTTGAGGACAACCAGACCAAGTCCCCTACTTTAAACCGAGGACCATCAGTCCTATGCCGGTTAGCAAACCGCTGGGCCTTTTCCTGAGAGAGGGACAACCTCTCCACTACCTGGTCCCAAATCTGTTGCATACGCTCCACAACAGAGTCAACACCTGGACAGACAGAAGCCTCCGTCTGTCCTGAAGAAAATCGAGGGTGAAACCCAGAATTACAGAAAAAACGGAGACATCAAAGTGGCAGAGCTAGCCCTATTATTAAGAGCAAACTCAGCCAAAGGCAAAAAAGAGACCCAGTCATCCTGATCAGCAGACACAAAGCATCTTAGATAAGTCTCCAATGTCTGGTTTGTTCTCTCAGTTTGACCATTGGTCTGAGGATGAAATGCTGAGGAGAAAGACAATTGAACACCCAGTTTAGAACAAAAAGTCCTCCAAAATCTGGAAACAAACTGGACTCCTCTGTCAGACACAATGTTCTCAGGAATGCCGTGTAAACGAACCACGTGCTGAAGGAACAACGGCACCAATTCAGAGGAGGAAGGCAACTTAGATAATGGCACAAGATGTATCATTTTGGAAAACCTATCACAAATTACCCAGATGGCGGTCATTCTCTGAGAAACAGGAAGGTCGGAAATTAAATCCATAGAGATATGGGTCCATGGTCTCTTGGGCACAGGCAATGGCATCAACAAACCACTAGAGCGAGAGCAAGGCTTGGAGCGAGAGCAAGTCCCACAGGACTGCACAAATTCCCTGACATCACGAGACAAGGTAGGCTACCAAAAGGACCGACTAACCAAGTCTCTGGTACCAAAAATTCCGGGATGCCCAGCCAATGCGGAACAATGAATCTCAGTCATCACACTCTTTTTCCACTGGTCCGGGACAAACAATTTTCCAACAGGGCAGCACTCGGGCCTATCCTCCTGACACCCCTCCAGAGCAAGTCTCAAATTGGGCGAGATGGCGGAAAGAACTACACCCTCTTTCAAAATAACAGAAGGATCAGATAACTCAGGAGAGTCCGCAAGGAAACTCCTCGAGAGGGCATCCGCCTTAACATTCTTAGTGCCAGGAAGAAAGGAAACCACAAAATTAAAACGTGTGAAAAACAAGGCCCACCTGGCCTGTCTAGGATTGAGTCGCTTGGCAGATTCCAGATAGACCAAATTCTTATGGTCCGTAAGGACCACCACCTGATGTTTGGCTCCCTCCAGCCAATGTCTCCACTCTTCAAAAGCCCACTTCATGGCCAATAACTCCCGATTACCCACGTCATAATTACGTTCGGTAGGAGAAAATTTTCGAGAGAAAAAGGCACAAGGGTTACTTTTAGAGGTCTCTGGATCTTTTTGGGACAAAACGGCACCTGCCCCAATTTCAGAGGCATCAACCTCCACCTGAAATGGCAGAGAAACATCAGGCTGCCGTAGAACAGGAGCAGAAGTGAATCTTTGCTTAAGTTCCTGAAATGCAGAGACTGCCTCAGGAGGCCAATTCACCACATCAGAACCCTTTTTGGTCAAATCAGTTAATGGTTTAACGATAACCGAGAAATTACCAATAAATTTACGATAAAAATTGGCAAAACCCAAAAATCTTTGAAGAGCCTTTAATGAAGTAGGTTGGACCCAATCACAGATGGCCTGAACCTTGACCGGGTCCATTTCAATAACAGATGGGGACAAAATGAATCCCAGAAATGAGATCCTCTGTACGCCAAAAAGACACTTTGATCCCTTCACATACAGAGCATTCTCTCTCAAAATCTGGAATACAGTTCGAACATGTTTCACATGAGAGTCCCAGTCATTAGAAAAAATCAAGATATCATCCAAATAAACAATCAGAAATTTGTCCACAAAATCCCTGAAAATGTCATTCATGAAGGACTGGAAGACGGAAGGAGCATTAGTGAGCCCAAAGGGCATCACTAGGTACTCAAAATGCCCTTCAGGGGTATTGAATGCCGTCTTCCATTCATCCCCGTGCTTAATGCGAATAAGGTTATACGCCCCCCTGAGGTCAAGCTTGGTAAACCAAGTAGCGTTTTTCACCCTGGAAAACAGGTCAGAAATCAAGGGTAACGGATATTGATATTTCACAGTAATATTGTTCAAAAGACGATAATCAATACACGGCCTTAATGAACCATCCTTTTTGGCCACAAAGAAAAAACCGGCACCTAAGGGTGAAGAGGATGGTCTGATATGACCCTTCTCCAATGATTCCTTGATATAAGACCGCATAGCGTCATGTTCAGGTACAGACAAGTTAAAAAGGCGACCTTTAGGGAATTTACTACCCGGCACTAATTCAATAGCGCAGTCATAGCTCCTATGGGGAGGCAAGGATGCAGATTTACTTTCGCTAAACACATCAGAAAAATCAATCAAAAAGTCAGGAACATCCTGAGCCTGGGGGGAGGCAGAAAAAACAGGAGTGTTGGTATTAACACATTGGCAGCCCCAACTGGTTACAGACACAGATTTCCAATCCAAAACAGGATTATGAGACTGTAACCAAGGGAAACCCAGTACGATAATATCATGCAGATTATAGAGAACCAAAAATTTGCAGCACTCCTGGTGATCAGGTTCAACCCTCATTATCACCTGAGTAGAGAACTGAGGTTTATTCTCAGCCAAAGGGGTAGAATCGATCCCCAGTAGGGAATAGACTTCTGTAGGGGTATCAAGGGAAACCCACAACGTTTAGCAAAATCATAATCCATCAGGTTAATAGCTGCTCCAGAATCAACGAAAGCCTGAGCAGAAAATGAGGACAGAGAGCATATCAGAGTGACAGTTAATAAAAACTTAGTCTGAACATTACCCAAGACAACTGAGCGTGCAAAACGTCTTCCCCGCTTAGGGCAGACTGAAATAGCATGAGAGGCATCACCACAGTAGAAACATAACCCATTGCGCTTTCGAAACTCATGACGCTGTGCCCCAGACACCACTCTATCACACTGCATGGATTCAGAAGCAGGTTCACAAGGCAACACTATTCCACGCATACTTCTCCGCTCACGCAAACGTCTGTCAATTTGAATCGCTAATGACATAGAATCATTGAGACCAGAGGGGACAGGGAATCCCACCATAACATCCTTTACATTATCTGACAGACCCTTCCGGAAAAGGGCCGCCAAAGCGTCGTCATTCCACTTGGTCAGGACTGCCCACCTACGGAATCTCTGACAGTATAACTCAGCGTCATCAAGCCCCTGATTTAATGCCAACAAGGCTTTTTCAGCTTGATCAGTGACATTAGGCTCATCGTACAATAACCCCAAAGCCTGAAAAAATGCATCAACATCACTCAAAACAGGATCCCCAGGTGTCAGGGAAAAAGCCCAATCCTGAGGATCGCCGCGCAGGAGAGAGATGACAATTTGAACCTGCTGCGCTGCGTTCCCTGAGGACTTAGATTTTAAGGCAAAAAACAATTTACAATTATTTTTGAAATTCTGAAACTTAGCTCGATCCCCTAAAAACAAATCTGGCATGGGGATCCTAGGTTCCACAACAGGCAACCTAGCAAGATATGCAGCAATACTCTGAACCTCAGTGGCAAGCTGATCCACACGGCCAGACAACTGTGCAAACTCCATTGAGAGAAAAGATCCTCCCCAGCACCCAGAGATACAGAGGGAAAAAAAAAAATGCAACAAACAGAAAAATATCTCTGACAACTCTGACAACCTTTTTTTTTTTTTTTTTTCACAATATTTTTCCCTTCTGTGAGTACCATACAATATTAAATTTTAGGCCGGTGATACTGTTATGATTTGGTAGCTGAGGAGTGCAGGTAAAAAGGCAATACACCAGAGCAGTTGGAATCTATGAGATTGCAGTACCCTGACTAACCACCACAACTAGAGGCAGCCGTGGAGCGTTCCTACGTTGGTCCTAGACGCCTCGTCACAGCCTGAGAAACTAATTACACCTAAAGATAGAAATAGGAAAGCTATCTGCCCCGGAGCAGAACCCCAAAGATAATAGAAAGCCCCCAAACATGTAATGGCGGTTAGACAAGAAGAAACACTGACACAGAAAGAAAATAGCATGAGCAAACGCTGGGGCCCAAACTAACTAAATAGAAAAGGATAGGAAGGGTACTTACTGCAATCCCAGAAAACCCTGAAAAGCACCAACTCTACTAATTTCAAAAACACCTGAGATCACACGACCTCTACCACCTAAATTAGTTCTCTGGTGTAACAAAATCAAAACAGCAGCCACTGAAAAAAACTGCAAAAAGCAAAAGTACAAACATCAGTGGCTGAACTAACTGAGAGGGCAAAAGCCCCCGGAGGGGACCCTGAAGGCCCCCACAGAAGTGCAGGACAAAATGCAAAAATCTAGCACAAAAAACAAAAAGAAGAAAATGTCTTATCTGATAGCAGGAGATGCAGACACGACACAGCAGGCTACAAGGGAAACAGGATTCAAGGATTGAGACCAGAACAATTGATCACCGGCAACCCTGATGGGAAGGTGACTCCCTTATATAAGACCAGTCAGTAACACCTGATTCCCAATCCTCACAATCTTCACTGGACAGACCAGCACCGCTTGTAACCACCAGAGGGAGCCTCCTCTGCTCAGAACTCATCTCAAGCCCATTCACAACAGATCCCCTATGCCATGCCTAGTGCAATGTCTGATAAAAGCCACTCCAATATATTTGTCATGCACCCTATACGGGTCCTGTCCTAGGCAAAACAGTGTCAGTTCTGCCGGTACCAAAATTTGTGTTGGTAGCTTAGAGACATTCACGCCCCCCCAATCCTGTCCCATCTGTAGGAGGCTTATGTAAACACCACCTCTTCTAGCCCTAGATGCAGCAATGTTTCTAAAATTGCTTCTGAAAAATTGAGAAAGTCCTGGCAAATTTGGGACACTTGGGATATATGGTTCACCCCAAGGATTAATCTGAGCTATTAATTTTTTTGCAGGTTATTTTTTTGCAATGACTTCCTAACTATGATCACATTAAAATAGCCATAATATCAATACTTGCCTGGAAAAAAGTATTAAAAAAAAAAAGACTCCTAGACTATGAGGGTCAGCAAAAGATGAAGGAGCATTCAGTGATAAACAAGAACCATTTCAGAGATCAATAGAAAGGTCTGATCATTAGTGAAAACCGAACGTGTTCAGATAAGGTGTGATCTGAGCATGCTCAAGTGCTAACAGAGTGTCTGCGGCGTGCTCGAATAATATGTTTGAGTTCCCCGCGTCTGCATGTCTTGAGGCTGTTCGACAGTCGCAACCCATGTATGGATTGCCTAACAAACAAGCAATCCCTGTATATCTTGCGGTTCTCGAACAACAGCCGGGGACTCAAACATATTAATCGAGCACGCCCAGACAACACCTTACCCGAGGAAGTTCGCTCACCACTACTGATCATGTAAAGATATAGAAGCTAAAAAAAAAAATGCACAAACCGACTCCAGCAACGAGTAAAGCTGTTTCATATTAGCAAGTCACATTCTGCCGGCTAAGGGATAAGGACTGGCAATGAGCCTATTTTAGGCCGAGATATTTAGGACTTATCTGAGCAGCAGGGCATTTTATGTGCCATTAAGTCTATTTTAGAGCGTATAAACCTTCAATCCAACATTCTGTGTTTTCGTGTTCTCTTTAGGCAGACACAATATTTTTGTGGGCTCTTTCGGGATAAGCGTGCCTGGAGAAAGAATAAACACATTATCTTCCCAGTACTGCTTAGATTCCCATATGACCTGGCCTTTCAAAAGAAGCCAGTCAGAAGGTTCAACACTTCATTTGATTTTTATTAATACATACTTTTTGTGCACCAGTAAGCAGAAGGGGAAGAACCAAAATTAGTTTTCTTCCTAGACGCTGTTTTGGAAAGAAAAAAAATTTGGGGGGAGGGAGGGCAAGGTTCTTAACCCATTCATGACGAACGAGGTTTTGGTTATGACCACAGAAAAATGTGAATTATTGGTATTCCTCATTCTGAAAGTGGTTCTTCAAAGAAAAGTTTCTACGTGTAAAGCAGGAGAACTGGTGTGGCTGGATGAGACACTTCTGACAGGTGGTTAAGGGTAAAGTTTTTCCATGTGAGCATCAAGCTGGCGTAGGATGGCTTATAAGTCATGCAATGCTTCCCGGATAAGTTCAAGTAGCCCCCTTTCAGATGTGACGAGGACAGGAACTTTAATGCCACCTACTGGACGTAGCAATCCTAAAACTCAATACTGACCCTATCCTATGTCACGTAGAAAGGTGCTTTAACCTCTTTAACCCCATCTGATGAAGGCTCCGGTCCGGAGCCTAAAACTGGTTTGTGATTTTGATCCTAAATTGAAAAAAAAAGTTACTTTATTTAATTACCGCATCCTCATTAATGTCATTGGCAGCGAACCGACATAACCTCTATATATTCAGATATTAAGTGAGGCAAGGATGAAAGGTTTAAAA
>JARQOD010000005.1:520538578-520562266 GCA_033576555.1 Oophaga sylvatica
CGCAGCCAAATGCATACGTGAAACACAGACAAAAAGCTTTAAAACAAACACAAAACCTACGAAAAAAAACCAGACAGAACGCTTACGCAAAACGGGCAGAAAAACGTAAGCGAAACAGGCGAACCGAAAGCAAAAACGGGCAGAAAAAACGAAGCGAAATACACACAGACCACGTAAGCGAAACACAGAGAGAACACATACTTTAAAAACACGAACACGAAAGGGGAAAAAAAACAAACAGAACTTTTTAAGTGAAACAGACAGAACCGAAGAAAAACAGACAGAACACGCAAGCGAAGCACAGACACATATGAGAAACATGGCATGCAAAAAAAAACAAAACTTTGAAACAAAAACAACAGAACATGGGGGCCAAAACGGGGAAAAGCAACGTAAGCGAAAAAAAACAGAACACATAAAAAATGACCATTTTGATAAATTTGGCCAAAAATCCCCCTTTTTCCCAAAAAAGAAAGAAACAAAAAATGCAAACATGATTTGGGGGTAGTTCACGTTTTTACTTTTTTTAGTTTTTGGGTTTTTGCTGGGGCTTTTTACGAAAAATTTTTAAGCTCCCTTTTACATTACCCGCCAAAGCTATGAGTGGTTTAAATCGCATGCACAAACATTGGTTTTTTTTTTTTGACGTATGTGGAAAACTGCTGCGATTCTGCAAACTGCTGCATGTCTCTGCTTTCCGTGTTTTTTCTGCGTATTTGCAGCTTTTTTCACCCATAGGAAACAATGGGTGAGAGCAAAAACGTTGGAAAAAAGGCAGTTTTTGCTGCGTTTTTGGGCCACTAAACTTTATCAACACGATCAAGAGACAACAAAAATGCAGAAAACATGCTCTTTTGTAAGCCAAGAGACCAGGTTTTGCCTGCAGAGAAAAAAAAATCCAAGAAAACCGCAACATGTGAACATAGCCTTAAGTGGGAAAACGGTATTGCGGCTCAGGCTCCGACTGGCAATCTGCCAAGGCGTGCATATGCCCGGTTGGCCAGGGGCTCTGAACTACAAAGTGAGTCATGCACACGCTGACAAAGCTGCCCTGCACACCATGACGGCCCTTATCAGCGAGTGCAAGCGAGAGAGTGCATACGCACCCAGGGCCTTTATTCAAAAGTTTTAAAGGGCTGCTGCGGTGCACACATGGCTCTTACTGTCTGACACTGGCCTGTACCAGCGTCAGAACGTTTTTTGCGCTCTGTTCACCAATCACAGGGATCCGCTCCTCTGCACGTTCAAAGCTGAATGTGCTGCGATTATACAAAGCAGTATCACCTATATAATGTATTTACAGCAATTGCAGTATTACCTATATTATGTATATAGACTGCTGTGTATAATCACAGTATCACCTACATAACATATATACATTACAGTATCACCTATTTAATGTATATACAGCAGTTGTAGGATCACCTATATAATGTATATAAAGTAGTCTCAATGTGACATATATTCAGCAGTCTCGTCGTCTCCTATATGATATATGTGCGTCTCCTATGTGATGTATGCATCATAACCTAGTATATAGGATAATGTGGTCTTAGTATAGTGTACAGATGTTTACATAGCATGGTGCTGTGTACATAGTATATAGTGTAGAATCCACAATATGCACACTGCCATATCTCTACACTATATCGTATATACACAGCTCCACTCTATATTTCTTATCACAGTAAATAGTGTGGAGCTGTGTACGTTGTGCATACTTCTCCTGTCCTATATACATGGCGTAAATCTCAGTATCTGCTTTAACTATGTATGAAAATAAGCAGCACACCAATTAAATATGGAAAAAAGTAGAGGACTCTTTGGGCTAATAAAGAGTCCTTCACATTTTTCATATTTAATCGGAGTGCGGCTTATTTATTTTTTTTTATAAATCCATTTGATTTAAGGGTATGATTCCTAAAAGCTTTCCATCCACTGCTTAAGATTTGGTGCTGCTCAGTTATGATATATATACTTTTTTTGGTCCCAGTCCGGCCCTGTTGCGGGTACATTTGGTATTCCGTAGATCTATATTATTAGTGTTCGTATCTGTATGTGTATATCAAGCAACACATGGATCCTTCCAGAGAAGCCCTCTGTGGCTCGTCAGGCTGATGATTAACTATGGGCAGATACAAGCATGCTATAGCTGTAAATGTGCAGTACGATACTACGGTAATATCAACGCTCATAAATATTATATCAGACAGCATCCGCTGGAGGCCACTCCAAAACCCTGCCCATGATAGAAGAAATCCAAAGGCAGCAGCGAGCAGCTAAAGAGTTCTACACCATAATAAATGCAATGCTGGGGCTGGTTACATATGCTGGAAATGTTCCGTCCCTGTACGTCTTAAGGGAAAGGTTTGTTAGAGAAAATATATTCAAACGAGCTACAATTTATTCTGAATTAGTAGAGGACAGCCTATCGTTTGGGATCCACAACAAGCAGGATGACTCACGATCAAGTCAGCAAGATTTCACCCCCAAACTATTTATATGTCCATGTAGCTCTTTCAAAGCCAAGTTTAGGATTACCTTTACATGACTAGTCCGTTCCTCCGATACTGAGAAATCAGAGTTTGAATTAATATGCAAATGAGGCTGAAGAGCTATGGTAGATCTTAAGCCTCTGTCACTCCAGCTCTATTCCCAGCAGAGTGCAGTTTCCTCCTGCTTGACTGATGGCTCCTTTGCCTGAAGTCAAATAGCATAAAGACTGTCAGTCAAGCAGGAGGAGCTGTCGCTGAGAAGTGTTGAATGGTGTTCCCCCGGAGCTGATTATCGTTTTCCATATCTGGCCGGGCATATGAATTTGCTGTGTTGAGTGCCTAAAGTGAATCGGAGACTTGTGTTAGTGCCCACAGGGGACAGCAAATTTCGTGCCAAGTGGCAGGGACCCTGTGGGATAAGGGAAAAGGTGGGAGAGGTCAACTATAAAGTACACCGACCAGGGAGTAGGAAGCCCATCCCGCCACATCATGACAACCTACTAAAACCCTGGAAGGATTGGGACCCGCTTAAAACCTCTTGCTTGTTTCACAGTCACAAGCCACCAATGCAGGTGTCAAAGCAGCAGAAATGTTGTTGCAATTAAAAACTGGTACACCAGTATAGGTTCTCAAAGTCACTAGGTCTCATTTGTGGCATCAAGTGTGAAATACCAAGAGTGACTGGTGGGAAAGTCATTTCCATAATCCAGACTGGGACTTACAACAATAACAACAGGCAGGTGGGTTAGCTCAGCAGCGTGGTGTTTGGGCTGCAGCTGAACAGAAGTGTTTGTTTGGTGAACACGTTTAAACTGCTTGCGTAAAATCCAGAGATTCGTGAGGCTGCTATATCTACTTTTGTTTCATTGCACCTGAAGAAAGGACTGTTTACGTTATCCATTTGTACTGGAAAAAAGTTGTTTCCGTCTGTAAAGTTTATGACGAACAATACATTTTACACTATTTTGATATACAAAACCCTGTGCCTGGGCGTATCCAAGCACCTACCAGAGAGCTGAACCCCTACACAGGGCCGGCATCAGCACCCGGCACACCCGGGCAAGTGCCGGGGCCCTGGCAGGCGGGGGCCCACTCGCCGTCTGGCACCCCCGCGCCCGTTAGCGGAGGAGAGCGGTGTCAGCGCCGCCACTGGGCCCCCCCCGCTTGCTCAGAGCCCCGGCATCAGCTGGCACAATACTTACCTCTCCCGTGCCTCCGCTGCCGCAGCTCCGGGCTCCAGGGGGCGCCTGGCGCTTCCTCTCACAGCAGCGCCGCTGAATGACGTCATCATTCAGCGGCCGGCTGTGGCAGAGAGAGCGGACGCTGGACAGGTGAGACGTGTGTGTGTCTCTGTGTGTGTCTGTGTGTATGTAGTGCGGTGCTTTGTGTGTGTGTGTGTGTGTGTGTATGTGTGTGTGTGTGTGTGTGTGTGCATGTGTATGTATGTGAGAGAGTGCTTGTGTGCTGTGGTGCTGTCTGTGTGTGATGGGCAGGCATTGCTGATAATGGGGAGGCATTGATGATGATGGGGAGAAGATGATGATAATGGGCAGGCATTGATGATGATGGGGAGAAGATGATGATAATGGGCAGGCATTGATGATAATGGGCAGGCATTGATGATGGGGAGAAGATGATGATGGGCAGGCATTGATGATGATGGGCAGGCATTGATGATAATGGGGAGGCCATGATGATGATGGGGAGGCCATGATGATAATGGGCAGGCATTGATGATGGGGAGGAGATGATGATGATGGGCAGGCATTGATGATGATGGGGAGGAGATGATGATGATGGGCAGGCATTGATGATAATGGGGAGGCATTGATGATGATGGGGAGGCGATAATGATGATGGGGAGACGATGATGATGATGGGCAGGCATTGATGATAATGGGGAGGCCATGATGATGATGGGGAGGAGATGATGATGGGCAGGCATTGATGATAATGGGGAGGCCATGATGATGATGGGGAGACAATGATGATGATAAGGAGGCAATGATGATTTTGGGGAGGCAATCATGATGATAATGGGGAGTCTTTCCACAGTGCCCTTTCCTGAGCTGTAACAGTGCAGAACGCAGTACAGCGCAGAGGAGAGCTCCATATTTTGTATGGAGCATTATATGGGGACCAGTATCCTGTATGGAGCATTATATTGGGTCCAGTATTCTGTATGGAGCATTATTTTGGGTCCAGTATTCTGTATGGAGCATATATGGGGGGTGACATCCTGCATGGGGTATTATATGGGTGATGAGGGGGAGACTGTGGTGCCCATAATATTGTATGGAGGACTGTACTGTCCAGTCTGTTCTGTGCGCTGTGAGGATTTGGCGGTTTTTGAGCTATTGTACAATTTACAATAGATATCATTCATGTAATGGAAGAAGTGAATTATTTGGCATTGTACTGTACCCATATTTCTCTGCCGTATCTGTGCATCATGAATCGTGGTCTGTGTTAAGGGGGCCCACTGAGGCCCTTTCGCCCGGGGCCCATAAAAACCTGGAGCCGGCCCTGCCCCTACATACCATAGACTTTTTCTTTGACGCTCTAATAATGGTTGATAAATTGAAGCCGGTCTGATACGCTGTTGTGTCTGTGATAAAACAGTTGCATTAAGCCAATAAAAAGCATCTTTGGTAAGTGTTATTCCCATCTACGGTGTATGCACAGGATATGTTTGTCTAACAGATACAGTCCAATTTCTCGGAACGCCCCCTCAACCAACCTGGTTAGCACCACAAACTAATTCTATGCATCCCATCAGGGAATAAACGGAGAGGAGGTCCTCTATCAATCCAGCGCTCTCCATTAATTTCCGTGGGAGTTACTGCGACTAACGAGTAATCATTCAGGTGAGAGGTGCAGGTTTCATTCCTCGAGGACCCACAGCTATAAGGCAATTATAGTAAAGCCCATTTTGACAGACCAACCACAGCCATTAAATAAGCAAGCACCAATCGGTTGCATACAAGACAATCAGCGGTTGCTTAATGACCTGTTTATACCGGATGCCAGCACTTCCATACACAGAATGGTCGTTAATAGTATCGCTCTGTGTGCATAAAATATGATGTTATCGGCAGCACGTCCTGTTTACACAGGATGATGTGCTGCCAAGAATGCTGATTGAAATTCATCTTATCGATGAACTTGCGTTTTACTCATTTATTGAGCAATTGTTGGCCTGTATGGACAGCCTGATAATTGGGAAATGAGCGTTCTGAGAGATATTTGTTCATGAACTTTGGAATATGTAAATGAAGCCATACAAAGATGCCATAAATGTATATAATGGAAATAACACAAACATAAAACCAAAGAATCAGTAAATATTAAGGAAAACAAATTCTACTTTTATTTGATACAGTAAAGATGTATATCTTTGTACCGTGTTAGCCAGTAGATAGAAAATATTTAGACTGAGAGTCCTCAGTGGTTGATACCTTTGAATGGCTAACTGAAAAGATGGTAACAAATTGCAAGCTTTCGAGACTACTCAGTCTCTTCATCAGGCTGAACTAATACAAAATCTGAAGAATCACAATTTTTATTTGAACATTCATCTTTGATATCTGAAAGATATTCTATATGGAGAAAACTATTTGGACAATTGTAAAAACTGAATTCAGGTTTTTTATTCAATCCCATTGCCCTCAGTGTATAACCTCTGGCCCCATTGCCCCCTGGTGTATACCCCCAATGACGCTTGCCTTTACTACCACGTGACAGAATGGCTGGTAGTGAAGAGCTCACGGATACCAGTGTGGTCCTGTAATAGGAGTCACCGGTGTAACAAGTCCATGACATTTCTTCCCTCCTAAATATTCCCCCCCCATTACCTGTGATTAATATTATCGAGAAGTGGAAGGAATTGCAGCAACTCAGTCGCGAAGTGGAGACCCCGGGGGTCACCGAGTGCTGAAGGGCAGAAAAATTAACAACACTCTGCTGACTACAAAATGGCAGAGTCCAGACCGCCTCTGGTATTAACATCAGTACAAACACTGCACCCCAGCCAGGAGCTTCATGTCCGAGCAGCTGCATGCAGCCTTACATCACTAATCACAATGCTGAGCGCCGGATGGAGTGGTGTAAAGACGCTACCACTGAACTCTGGGGCTTTGGAAACAGGTTCTATGGAGTGACGGATCATACTTCTATATCTGGCATTTGACGGACGAGTCTGGGTTTGGGGAATACTAGAATACTACCTGTCTGACTGTATTGTGCCAGCAGTAAAGTTTGGTGGAGGAGGATAATGCTATATGCTTGCTTTCAGGGGTCGGCCTCGTCATTTAGTTCAATGCTTCAACAGACAACACATTTTGAACAATCGTACTTCCAGCTTTGAAGGAAGATTGGTGAAGATCTTCTGCTATTCTTTCCCATGACTGTGCCCAAGTCACAAGGTCCATAAAAAAATATTCAAAATATACCGTGTTAGCCAGTGGATAGAAAAATATTCAGAATTGAGAGTCCTCAGTGGTTGATACCTTTTAATGGCTAACTGAAAAGATGATAACAAATTGCAAGCTTTCAAGACTACTCAGGTCTCTTCATCAGGCATTGACGAACACAAAATCTGAAGAATCACATATTTATGCACAGCACAGCACAGAAAAAATGTTGAATGGATTTAAGTCTTTTTACATCAATTAAGGAATTTGCTCCTAAGACACTAATCAGAGGACAATAAAACTTTCACTCCTTATCTATGAACTGTTCCAATATTTATGGCCAAAACTGTCTATCACTCTCCCATAATGACAGTTCTGCTTCACGTCACTTGTCTTATCCATTACATTTTTTCTGTGCTGTGTTGTGCATAAATATGTGATTCTTCAGATTTTGTATTAGTCTTTGCCTGATGAAGAGACCTGAGTAGTCTCGAAAGCTTGCAATTTGTTACCATCTTTTCAGTTAGCCATTAAAAGGTATCAACCACTGAGGACTCTCAACTCTAAATATTTTTCTATCCACTGGCTAACACGGTACAAAGATATACATCTTTCCTATATCATAAGGTCCATAAAGACATCATTGTGGAAGTTTGTTGCAGAAGAAAAAGACCAGTTGCAGAGAACTGACTTCAAACCCTTCAACATTTCTAGAATGAACTAGAACAGAGATTGTGAGCCCGGCCTCTCCTCCATCTGACCTCAAAAGCTCATCTGGATGAATTGTCAAAAATCCCCACAGACACCTCCAAAGTCTTGCAGAAAACTTTCCCACAAGAGTGGATGCCCTTATGGCTGCAACAGAGCCAACTCCATATGAATTATTATGGATCTACAATGTAAGGACAGAAAAGCTCCTGTAGGTGTAATATGGAGGTGTTCTGATTTTTTTTGTCTATACAACATTTTAAAAACTGTATCCATCACTTGATAACTCAGAAACTAGATAAACATGAAAAACTTTGGCTACTAAGGGGAATATATACTCTGCGCACATCTCAATTATGTTCTCATTTCTAGAGTCATAACTAAAACCAAGTTATGATAGGGATAGTAGACAACAATCTGGTCTGGCCGCTGAATTCTGCTTGACGTGAATATCTGGGAGCGCCTACTATGAACTCATCGTGAACCACATCAGACTCTTGACACGAAGGTTGACTCCACGCTCAAGCATTTCATTACATTTCATGCAACATCCAGGAAAAAAAAAAGCCTCTTTCACAGTTCAGGAGCATCATGCTATTTATTGTGATAAAAATCAAGGAGATACGAGACGTTCCAGGCCAGGAGTGAAACAAATGTGGGCCTTTCAGACCTTAGACACTAAATTCTTTCATGTATGGTCAGTGGACTATATGGCAGGACGGCTTGTCTTTCATAAAGCAGTGTATTCTTTTCTTTTTATCACTATAATACTTCATTCAAGGATCGGCACATAAGGATTTGTCTCAGGTTCCCCCTACGACTATTGGTGGGCGTCCTTGGGACTGTTTAACCTGGCAGCTCAAATCATATTAAAAGAAGTCAGAGGACACATTCTTCCCGTCCTGCGTACGACCGAAGATTGTAAATATTGCTCTAAACTCGTGACCCAAACCAATATCTTGTAATTACAATCAAATGCGGAAAACCCTCAAAGACCCTAGATCTCTCCATTGCTTCTATAGTGTTTTGAGTTTCAAAGGACGTGCTATCAAAATAATGTGCCTGCTCCAAACACTGGATCTATCCAGATGCAGAATTACTTGGTCTTGCCCTGAAAGATCAGCCTAAAGTGCACCATGCAATGAATGATCTATGGCTTCTCAGAGAAGTTGGCTACCAAGGAAAAGTGTTGGATAAATAATAGGAAATTAGACAAAATAGTCTGTTTCCAATTCTTTGGTTGCAGAGTATCAGTCAGTAGGTTCTTGCTGCCCAAATCACAGGCAGCATTAAATAGGGACAAGTTCCGACAATGCAAGGAACTATGGCCCCAATTTTCCATTCTTTTTCCGTTTTTTGGGGAAGTAAAAGTTTATTAGAAATTTTTATTTTTGCATCAAATTCATTGTTTTTTTGTGCCATTTTATGCTATTTTCGCCAGTCCTCATCACTTTTACGTTGGCTCGACATTGTCAAAGTGGTTCTCATTATCCAGTTTGTCAGAGGGAAAAGTGTCTGCTGGGCGGCTCCCCTACCCACTCTACCGCTTGACTCTTCCACCAGCCAACGAATTACATCTCTCATTCTCCGTTAATGCTACATGGTCTGTGCTTACACAAAAGAAACATCACCGTTCCACCAGAAGCAGGACCGCTGTGGTCTGTGATTGGTTGCAGTGGTAAGGAGATCTCAGCAGTGCGTCATCCGATGGTGTGCTGCTCGACTCACCTAAATGCTGCAGGCAATCACAGGTGGGTGCTAGTGAGCATCACATATTTTGTTATATTTTTACAGCTGCAAGCCACTGTTGAGCTTTTCCATTCGCTCAGACAACCCCTTTAAAGAGAAACCTCAAGGGGCCTGCTCTCTAGTTAAATGAGCATTATATACATATAAAGTCATGGCTCAGATATTATTAGGACTGCAAACTCTTTGGCCAGGGTCCTCTCCCATCTGTAGAGTGTAAGCTCTTATGGGCAGGGTCCTCTCTCCTGTAGAGTGTAAGATCTTATGGGTGAGGACCGTTTTCCTGTAGAGTGTAAGCTTTTCTGGGTGGGGACTGTTCTCCTGTAGAGTGTCAGCTCTTATAGGCAGGATCCTCTCTCCTGTAGAGTGTAAGCTCTTTTTTGTGGGGATCTCTCTCCTGTAGTGTAAGCTCTTATGAGAAAGGTCCTCTCTACTGTAGAGTGTAGCTTTTATGGGCAGGGACCTCTTTCCTGTAGAGTGTAAGCTCTTATGGGAAAGGTCCTCTACTGTACAGTGTAGCTCTTATGGGCAGGGACCTCTCTCCTGTAGACTGTAAGCCCTTTTGGGTGGGGACTCCTTTCCTGTAGAGTGTAAGCCATTCTGGTGGGGACCTCTTTCTTGTAGAGTGTAAGCTCTTCTGTGCAGGCTCCTCTCTCCTGTAGAGTGTCAGTTCTAAAGGGCTTCTGTCCTTTCATCTCACTGTTTAGATTACGATAATTTTGCTGTGCAATATATGATGCTGCTATATAAATAAAAATGCTCAAAATTTAAAAGGAACCTGACAGCTGATACATGCTGCCTGATCCACAGTAGCACACATCAGTCACTGGCTTTATGACTTTAGCAAAGTAAGTTTGACTCGGAAACTGCAAGGCATTCTAGAGAAAAACATACTTTCAAACCTGCCAAGGACCAAGCCACTCAGATGACTAGTCGGCCAGGGGATCCCTGGTGGGTTCTACTGTATCTTCCCGCTGTCAGATCTTGCATGTATAGAGATCTGCCAATCAAGGGTAGATGGCGAAGAGAAGCTGCCAGGATCCGCCTGTCGGACTAGTCTCCTGTGTGGCTTTTAAAGTGTGCTTTTCTTTAAAACATTGCAGTTTTTCAAGAATACACGGCTGAAATCATACAGCCAGTTTCGGATACATGCTGCCCGTGGGGGGCTGAATATATTCAGGTTCCCCTTTCAGGATTGCAACGAAAGTATTTTCAGGCCAATTAGGTAATGTAGAACAAATCCTACAGTACAGACTTGGAGTGAAAGTCCACATAATGGCATGCTCACCCCACTGGGTGGTCCTACAACATTTTATTTACAACAGTTCCATACAACAAAAGCAGACAAGGTTCCAGCACTTTGTCACCCGCGATAACTTACAGCGGAACGTGCTAGAAACATTACACTGTGTGCACTAAGCAGCATTACAAAACATGGAATCCAACACTTCATGGTGACGCCAGCCACCATGACTTTGTATCCGCACTGTAGAATCAGATCTACTTCCATCTTATGCAGCGCTAATTATCTGCAGACGAGTGACACGGACAGTGATTAATTTCATCTGTTTGGCACATGCCATATTTTTTTGTTTTACTACATTTCGTAAACCAGAGATGTAAGGTGCAGATTACATTTGCAAATCGGCTTTTTAAGTTTGGCAAGCGTAGGAAACGAGAAACAAGTTGAGAAGCTTTTTTGTAACATTAGTCGGCAGATAAATCCCAGAAAGCCGGCAAACCTTTTTCAAATTGGTGTTGGCCGAGAAATTGTTTTTCACAAGTGATGCTCTTTTCAAGTGGTGCTTACCTATTTTTTTTGGAGCGCTCATCTTTTCCTCTTTTGACTCCAAATATTCTTGTAATCAGAGTGCTGAAGAGAAGTGTGGAGGAATTTCTCACCTAAAGTAAATAGAAAACGGGTAAAGCAAAATATCACAGAGGGAAAAAGACTTGCAGATGCCTAGCAGTACTTTATTTTCAAAAACACACAGCCCAGAATCGAGCCGCGTAGTCGCAATATTCGAAGGCACTTACAGACCACCGCACCTGAAAACAGACTTTTAAATGTTCATGAAGGAATTTTTAAACAAACCTATTGACCCTCTAATAATAAAAAACATGGGTTCGAGTGGATTGGCGCAAACACTCTGCTTTTTATTAGTTTCATCCTAACAGTCCAGAAATATGTTTAGTAAGGGATATTCTCAGCTTGGTTTGACGGATCGAGAAAGCAAAACACAATCTGATCCAATAAGCATTAATTTTGAAAAGTTCAATACCACCCCGGCAGAAATAGAAAACCTTTGTGGAAAAAAATAACATTCATACGAGTTATAAAAGCTGTCTCCAGACATACTATAATTATTGATTTAAAGGTATTTTTATTTGATAAACACCATAATTTCTCATAATTAGACAAAATAAAAAAAAAAAAGATCATTAAAATCTATGGTCCGTTAAGAAAAGGAGGCTGAATTCTGCCTCTTCACTATCCGGACAGCTTTGTGAGATTCCCTGGCTCTGAGTTGTGAGATATCTTCGCTTGTGGGGAAAGAGTACAGCATGTAAATACAGGAAACATCTGTGCTGCTACCTTCTTAATGGTTATGGTAATAAATGAAGCAGTGTTAGATGGGTTCCTGTGTATTATTGAGCAGGAGGAAGACAGAAGAAACAGCTACAGAGGTAGTAAAAGTGTCTCAACTCCTCAAGCTGTCTGCCGTTTGCTCTGCGCGTATGTAGTCAAAGATTCAGATGAACCCCTAAGAAAAAGCCATGAGAGCCAACAGTAGATAAAACCTTTTAATGGTCTACAAAGAAATAATACAAATTACCACCCCTACTGAAAAAAAAATAAATAAAAAGAAAATGATAATATACAAAGAGAAAAAAGGAGCAATGAAACCCATAAAAGGTAAAAATTGTATATATTTATTAATTAATGCTCAATAAATAACTATTTATAAAAATCAGAACAAATGCATATACTAACAAATGCTGTGAAGGTCACAAACACACTGTGAAATGACTGTTAACTGTGAAATGACTGTTAACTACTAATTGGACTAGGAGTTTCAAACTCCAAATAATATATATAAACCATCAAAATGTAAGATTCAACATATATCTATCATGGTACTAGGAAATTGCAATGTCATATATATATTACCGCACACAGTATCAATATCCAAAAGAAACGATCACTACAACACCCAGTAAACATAAAAGAGTCTCACCCAGGTAAGTCCAGAGAACAGTCAAATCGTGCAGCCCCGACGCGCGTTTCGCGTGGGCTTCCTCAAGGGGCTGTGCACAAAATAAATGTGTTTTTCGTTGTTTTTGGGGGTTAATTATACCTTCATAAATTTTTCTTATTATATTTATTATTTACAAATATTTATAAAAAAATAATTCCCCTGAGAAGTCAAAAAATGTGTAGATGACAGGTTTTACCTGTTCACCTTTTCACTGTAACAAGGGCAATTTAGTAATGCAAGTTACAGGGGTAATCTGACCTTGAGCTACAAGTCTATAGTCACTGTATGTGACTGCAGACTTGTGAATCACATTCGTACTGCGAGGAGTCTATGGTGCTGGAACATGACCTTAAGTAGGTGATTTCCATACAAGCAGTCACGTGCAGACTAAATGGGCGCGACCTTGCTCAACGCAAGTGTATTAAGTGGGGACAGATATAGTCTAGTCGGAATGTGGCCAGCAATATGCAAATTACTTGCAGTCACATGTCTACCAGCTCCTGATGTGAGGTTTCACAAGTTTGCAGTCACTCATAATGACTGCAGACTTTTAGCTAAAAAACAGACAATTCTTCAGGCAAAAACAGACCTCTGCAGTGCTACAAGTCATTGGAAAAGATCATCTGGATTTCTGTTAATCACATGTTAGGCCAGGTTCAATGGGAAACAGCATGTAAGAGGATGGGTGAGAGGAGAGAGAGGGTAGAGAGATGATAAAGAGAGAGAGGAGATAGAAGGGAGGGATGTTATAAAGAGAAAAGGAAAAAAGAAAAAAAAGGAGAGAGGACTTAGAGGGAGGTAAGAGATGGGGAAAGGTAGAGAGGTAAAAGAGAAGAGAGGGGAAAGAGAAGAAATGGAAGAGAGAAGGGAGAGATAAGAGGACAGTGGGGAGAGAGAGGGAAAAGAAGTGTGGGGAAAGAGGAGAGAGGGATCAGAGTGAAGGAAGAGACAGGGGAGAAAGACAGGGGAAGGAGGAGAAAACGTGGGAAGAGATGAGATGGCGGAGAGGAAAAAGGGGAGAATGAAGGGAGAAAGCGGAGAGAGAGGGGAGAGGGAAGTGGGGAGAGAGGACAGTGGAGAGAAGAGAAAAGGGAAGAGAGAGGAAACACACCTGAAAGATGTGGGGAATATGAAAAGGGGATGTGGCATGCCAACACATGGCAAAATTACTATAATGTATGTCAGAAAACTGTAGCTAAAATCTACGCCAGGGTATGGTGTAGCAGTCATCTTCTGCCGCAAGACTTGTACATTCTTAATATATTTAGCGCACCTTTGTTCAGTGCTCTATAGGTTTTAGACTCGAGCACAAAATGCCAATCTTGATAGATTCTCCCTATTGTGTAATGTACAAAAAAAAAAATAATCAGCAGGTTTGAACCCTGATATTTTTTCACAAATATTTTTGATTTGCTAGCAAGGTTTTCTTGCTCTTATTAGTTTTTCCAATTTTTGTTTCTTATTCTCCCTTATATATCTTCTTTTGGGATAATCACTTTACGGGTTAAACCTTCCGGTAGTCCACAACCAACTGCGTTTTTTGTATTTCAGTCACAGCTGCTATCCCTTAAATACTGACATGGTGTATATTGTGCATGGTTTTTTTTTGCGCATCTATGGGTTCATGGGTTCAGTAAGAGTACATATCAATGTTCTGTTTTCTCATGAATCTTTGTTCATATGACATTTTTCTGCTGGTATTATATACTAATATACTGCCATTTGGATTTTTGTGAATTTCTGTGGAGGTAGGTTTTTGTCATATCAAGGGCATAGCCAGCTATTTAACCGGTCTTTGGTTTTTTAAATGTTTTTATGAGTCTGTCTTGTTGCTTTAGGAGAACCCCTTTAGTTCAATTATGGATTAGCGGTGTTCTCTGTTTCTTAGTCTTGCAATTCTTAATAAATTTAGAGAACCTTTGTTCAGCGCTCTATAGGGTTAAGACTGGAGAACAAAACGCCAATCTTGATAAATTCTCCCTATTGTGTAATGTACAAAAAATAAATAAACGTACAAATTTCGAGCAACTTTAAGCACAACAATTTTGATGCATATTTCTTAATAAATCTCCCTTTCACTATACATAATAGATGAGGCAAGTTGGATGGCTGAGGGGAGTGGTATTTTTCAAGCTACACCTCAGGTAAAAGCCATCTGATGGAGGATGCTTCCACTAAGCACATGTTTGGTGGCATTGTGCAAGAGCTATAGATCATATTTGGATAGTTCCATCAAATAACCTTCTACACTTATCCCACATGTAATTTGCTCAAAGGCATAAAATAAACAGAAGGCCATCATGAGCCTTCTAGCCAAGACCAACAAACCACATTTCAGGCCTTTGTGTCCTTGTTCTACACATGGTGTCCTTGAGTGGCTTCTAGTTACTGGATGTTTAGTACAAAAATTCTTTCGCCCAAGTATTTGGAATTCTAATTGGCACAAGAACTGAACCTAAGTGACACTGTGCGTAGAGAGCAGAGACTTTTTATGTTGAAGGACAAAGGAATACTCTGTAATACCTCTCAGCGCTCGTAATCAGTTTGTGATGCTTATCTTGCTTCGGTCTGCTGAGACGCATATTTTCAATCTTTAATTCCCACAGATAGCTGTGTTGGTGTTTCATATGTTTGCCGGGTTTTCTGCTGTCATATTCATAACATTTGACTGCAGCTGCCAAGTTTGACAACTTTGTTAATTCTTATTGTACCTACAAGAATATTTGTCTTCAATAAAAACATGTGTTTGTCTGTATTACATATTCTGAGAATGAGGAGAGAGGAAAAAGCATTTGGTAGAAAAGAGATCCCCAAGAACATGAAAGAATTCTCTTCCTCTCTGAAGAGGCAAACTGTATATTTAATTTCCCAAGAGGAGCATTGCATGGTCTATAAGTCTCCTTACACTGGCATGTCACTCTCCACAAGGAGAAACATTACCCATTAGACCCTAGACAGAGGTTTCTCTCTCATACAGCTAAATCCTCATCTCATGCTTTGCACTGAGGAGGGGCAACACCCCAAAAACACGTGTCTGCAAATTGAGATTCTGGTTTGGCTGTTATCCCTAGTCACATGGTAAGGTTCATTAAACGGTTGATATTGACTTTTAGGATTGATACTTCCAATAGGTGGCACTAGAGTTTACGTCCTCTTCCTCTGTCAAGAGGCAATTTGCATATTAAATTTCCCAGAGGAGCTTTGCATGGCTTATAAATCTTTTTACACTGGCATGTCACTTTCCATCACAAATGGAAATGGGCCCATTTAGTGTCTTGTCATGGGGATGGGTGGCTGGGAACTTTCTGTTTCGTTTCAAGGCCTGGGGTAGGGACAGCTGAACGCTGTGCTGGGACAAGGATTTTGAAGTGCCTGATCATGGTGCGTAAGAATGTGCAAGGACAGGAGCAGGATGTGAGGCAAGTGTGCCAGAGTCATGACCAGGGGATTCCATGTGAAAAGGGGAATAGATAACAAAAAACAAGTACAATAATCTTGAACAAATCGAGTCACCAACTGGTTCAGGGGGACAGAGGATCCTGCCCTACAGTCTACAAGGGATGGGTGAGGATACAGTAGGTGAGGGTAGAGATGATCATGCAGCGGTTTGGTGTATCGAGGGTCACTGCAGGTTGTAAGCTTGTCGGAAGAGGTAGGTCTTCAGGTTCCTTTAGAAGGTTTCCATGGTAGGCGAGAGTCTGATATGTTGGGGTAAAGAGCTCCAGAGTAGGGGGATACACAAAAAATCTTGAATGTGATTGTGGCAAGAGGAGATAAGAAGGGAGTAGAGAAGGAAATCTTGTGAGGATGGCAGGTTGCGCACAGGTAAGTACCGGGAGACTAGCCTATTTGAGGAGGGAACCAAGACTTGTTAGAGAACGTCTTAGAGCCCTTCTGAAACACGTGGAGACCACTTCATGGAGACTGCCTCAAATAGGGAGATACGGCCAGAAATTATGTCCAACAGAACACAAAGTGACTCCATCTGCATCGTTACAGTCAATGGCCTATTAGCACCAACATCCGAGTCCTGTTTTTCAGGGCTTCAGACGCAAGTCTCAATGGAACCTTTGACAGTAGGGTAAAATGTAATACGAACATAGCCATACTACTGAAAATAAAAACTCTTCTGTATGTTCTTCTTTCCTTAAAAGCAACTAGTATATTACACAAATTCCTTTGTGAACATTTCCATCTCCCTGCCATGATAACCTCGTGATAATTGTTCAGCCAGGCGGACTCAGCAGAAGACAAATTTAAGTACAGTACATCAGTAAAGACAGTCAGACTTATTTATGATACAACTCAGCCAAATGATTCCTATCCACATTGACAAATGTGTCCTTAACACTGGCCGCTATAAAATATCTCTTATCTTCCAAGACATGGTAATATATAACAGACCAATAAATCTGTCACCAAAACGGATGCAAAATTTAAATCTTTGCTTGTACTGTGCTACCTGTAGGTCCTGTAAATCTCTGGTGCCTGTTGGAGATGTATAGAGAGATGTATAGAGAATGTATTTTGTCAGAAGACAACAAAGATACCGTATGTTTTATCGGTTTTAAAAATGTATAAAAAAAAATAACAGCTATAAATATAGGAGAAAGGAACAAGGAGCCAAGCGAAAAAAAGACAAAAAAGCAAAAAATAAGAAAAAGAAAAGTAATGGTTGTCCATCCAAAACATTCGAGATGCTACTAGAATGCGAATCCAGTCAGAAATATTTATTACTTACCGGTAGTTATTGAATAGGTAATAAATTCTGGCTAGGTGGAGGGCTGCCGGGACCTAGACAAAATAAGGTTCCAGTCCCCTCACCTGGAAGAGTTTGAAATGTAGCTGTGGTCAACCATGCACCCTGCCAGCCAATTCAAAGTTGAAGACATTTAGGGCACATTCACACATCGCTTTTTCACAGATGGCACCTATGAGTAGTGTAGTTCACTGTCTGATTTTTTTCCTCAGACCAAGTAGTCCCCACAAAACTGTGGATCAAATGCGCCAATGCAAGTCTACAGGTCTATAAAAAAAAATTGTATAGCACTTGGATGCCACCAGTGCAATGTCCATTTTCCATGGAATGTTTGATAGAAGTTGGAAAAACTTTTTTTTTTTCCAATCCCAAAAACGACATCCTGTCGATCATGAACGCTGATAAAACGAAATTAAGGCATAAATGAAGATGAAGTAGGCAAAAACATCTGGAAAAACTAACGTACGCCAAGAATGACAAATAAAAAAACAAAACCGGTAAACACATAAAACAGAACTTAAAAATTGTGCAAATTAAAAGAAGAATTAGGCGTAAATGAAAAACAGACAAAAAAACAGGCGCAAAATTCAATAATGAATAGGGCCCTATGAGGCTACTGGAAGCCAAAAGAATTCTGGATGTAGCAAAGGATTAGAAAAAGGGCGATAAGTCATGAAGTTGCACTTGATCATTTAAAGCTTAATCTATCAAAATACAAAATGTTTTTTTACATGACTTGAATCATACAATTTTTACAATTTTCCTCTTTTGCAGGCTCTCTAATTTTCAGTTTTCTCTGAGCTAGTGGATGGAGACTGTTAAGATGTATTTCTTACACTGCACACACAGACATATGGGATTCCTTCTTTACAATATCACACACCAATACTGAGCAGTGTGGCTGTGAATCCAGCATTTGGATGAGCAAAATAACACTAGAAAGCAGGAGCACAATCTGTCTGTGTGGCTGTAAACATATCTTTCTGCATATTTTTCTTACTCTGTTCTTCCTGCTTCCCTCTCTAGATTTTAAGAATCAGCTCTAAACGGTTAGGTCAGGAAGCTGGCTTTTTGAATTTTTCATAGTGAATAAATAGATTCCGTAAATACGAGCTGTAAATTGTCATTGAAAGGTATTGAATTTAAAGCTTCAGATTTGACCACCACTTCACAGTACAGGCACTGTAAGGTAATCTGATGTAGAAAAAATGAAGCGATCCCTGGTATTAAAGTTGCTGGATGTGAATTGTGAGCGCAGCACTACATCATAATTCAGACTGTACATAGCAATCAGTTTAAGATAGGGAATGTATTTTCTACTTTATTAGCTACTTAGCATTACTAAGACAGTGGGCCGGATTCATTAAGACCGGAATCGTGCACATCAGTCTTAACGAAGACATCACTGAAGCTGTGCGCCTTCGATTAGAAATGTTACTCTAGTCAGGGACTGGAGTACATATCTGGCATAATTTATGCCACTAAAGTGGTGTAAAATTTGATTAATTTGCCAGCTCGCCACGGTTCATCCAGTCTCTGACCAATTTGGTAGAGCTGACCAGGACAGGCAAAAAAAAAAATGCTCAAGTGTCGCAGAAATGTTGTGCAATCTTAAAGGGATTCTGTCAGCAGGTTTTTGCAACATGATGTAGGGGCAGAGAACTGGATTCAAGCAGTGTATGGCTTACTAGGCTGTATGTTGTTGTTTCAATAAAATCAGTGTTTTATCAGTATGAGATTATCAGTAGAGGACTAGGTGTCTTGTGCCATATAGTCCTTCTGAACTATATAACCCTGCCCACACCACTGATTAGCAATGAAAGCTGCCAGCCAGTGGTGTGGGTGGGATTATAAAGGACTCAGAATTTAGAGTGCTGCTAGATCTGTATCAGAAAAAAGTGATTTTATCATAACGGCACCAAGAAGACTAGTAAGTGAAGCATCACTAGAATGCCCAAGTATCATGCTAATTTCAAATTCCATAGCAAAAGCCCAGTGAGAGATTCCCTTTAATTAATCAGGCCCTAAATGTTTATATATTATCTGTATAATGGTCCTGAATATGCGGACAAAAAAGGGTGATCTGATGAACAACATTTATCATCTATCAACAGGATATAAGGGGGAAAGCCTTCTTGGTAATGGGTGAGGAATCTAGTGGTCGGACCCCTACTGATGATACATTTATCATCTATCCTGTGGATCTTTATTAAATAGATTTCAATTTAAAGGGAAAATAAGCAATTGTGAACCCGACCATTCACCAGCATCCAACTAAAACCTCACCAACTGATCAGCAGACTGCATGAACTCTGTCACACCGCTATCCAGAGTATGTGACTGCTGTCAAACTATAAATGAACGTTCTTCTATGAACTTGTAATGTTCTCACTCTGTAAAATCTCCATTAACTAAGAACTAGAAGGACGCCAAAATGAAATTATGAACTAACGCGCTGCAGACTAATTTTACAACTGCACTCCCTCATCATAAAACGTAGGAGGATGCCGAACGCTCACTCCATGGAACGACCATCAAATCATTAAAGAGCAGCAGACTCTACCAGGCTCCGAATGTAAATTCGCCATCATTTTACGAAACCGCAACCCTGACTATTTAGATTGTCTTTACGCACCCAGTGTAAATCGACCGTCTGCCTGGTATAATGTGATTAGCAAATTTATAGAGCAGATAATGGTGGAGGAGTAATATTATCAAGGAGGGGTTTACAGAACTTTTACTAAAAGGGTTTGTTCTTTTCTGCTCATTTTGACACCGTGAGGTGCGCTCCTGTGGTGACATCGCGTTCGCAGGTGTCTGAGCAACACAATATAATCAGCAATACTTACCTTCCACAAGTGAATGAACAACCCGATAAAATCAACGATTTCCCAAAAAGTGGTCAAGAGAGATCTACTGATTGATAATGGCTCCTTCACACCTGGTCGCTTTTCAATCACCTTTAAGGCAGCTTGGGTCTACATGCTTTAATAAGTCATATGGATAATGTAGAGGGAGTCCCCTATGTTGATATCACTTTAAGAATCAGAAGCTTTTGCTTAGTGTTTGGGTTGATCAAGGCAAGAAGACATCCTGGGGTACAGCTAATCCAAAGAACGAAATAGAGATGATCCAAAATGGCTTGATGAATAAAAATTATCTTTACTGTGGTGGTCTCAAAGCATTCAAAATGTTTAAAAACTCTAGGGCTTTGAAACGTGTTGAATGCCTTGCGATCACAACTGTAGCACAATTTGATAGCTCTGGGGTTTCAAAATGCCTTGTAGTTGTAGACCACCGCAATGAACAATTCTTCATCAAGCCATTTTGAAAGATGTCTAGTTCATTCTTACAGGTGAGCTGTGCCTTAGGAGGTCTTGCCTTGGTCAGCCCAATCACTGAATAAAAACTACTGTTTCATTTGCCATGATCTTCGCTGAGTCTACAGGAGGGATTGTGACATAAGGCTGTATTGATCATGAATCACGCTTTGCATTAGTGTTGTACCTATACATATGCAACACCAAAACGAGAGCCTCCTTTATCCATTCAAACCAAATGGCATCTGCCTAGATGTGCTAACCCTAAGAGCACTGCCTTTTTGGTTTTTTTTCTGTTTCATATACACCCTGTATGAGCCACAATAGAGAACTCCTCTGTAAGTGCAGCTACTGTAGTAGTGCACTCGGCCTTCCATGCTGCAAGGGAAACTACTGGTTGACTATGTTTTCATGTTGGGACCTGCTGAGCTCAGCAAGAACAAAGTGGCTGTATTAGAATATGTTCACATCTGCCCTTTATAAATCTTTCGACATAGATGTGAACAGAGCGGAGATGAGATCAAACGCATAGAGCTGATCAATTTACAAACTGGATTTTTCTACGCCGCGTCAACAATATTTCTTGAGACGCCAATCACAATGCTGTAACGGAAACATTCTGCATATGCACACTTGGTGGGAGAGTATCCAAAGGGAAAGTCCGCTTTGGGCAATTGTTTTTGGTGTCTTCGGAAGAACAAACTGATCGCAGGTTGTGCGGTAAAAAAAAGCGCTTTGGTAAAACCATAGTATCCATATGCTTATGTGATATTATTATTGCAGCTCCAAATAATAGATATATTTTATTCAGATATTGTTGGACCCACTGCACCACGGGCCGGGCTTACCCTGGATGGGCATGCCAAGTGTCTATTGGGTCTTCACTAGAGCCTCTGATGATAAGCATAGGCTGGATCGACGGTAGACACTGGCTACCACTCAGGGGTCAGTTACCAGGACTGCAGCAAGTGGCTGGAGGGTCAAATACTCGGGTACGGATTACAGGTGGGTAAGAAAGATACGTAGTCAGACAGTCCGAGGTCTGGGAAGGCAGCACAGGTTCAGGACTCATAGCTGAGGTCAAGAGTGGAAAGATCAGGATAAACGAGAAGGCAAGCCGGGTCGATAACAGGTGAGACAAAACAGGAATAGGCCAATAAAGGGAACTAGAGACTGAACTACTAAGAACCTAAGTTTCTGTGAGGAATGGAGGGTGGAGATGCATGATATATCACTTGCTGGCAGGTGATAGGCAGGGAGAAGCAGATCTCTGTAGAACAAAATGGATACAAACCTGTTGTGAATACTCTGGAGGCGACTTCTGAGCTGGGGCTCCTTCCGTTGGTTGCTGAGGGTAATGAACTAATTGCTGAATGGCCTTCAGCTGGCTCTGAATGGTCTGATATAAGTGACCTGAACTCCCTTCAGCCTTGCCGTTAATCAATTGTTCTTCCATGTCTTGCTTGGAGCTCAGCTTGCATTCCTGCTCTCATTCAGATAAGTGATTTGCTGTTTTTTCCTCTGGTTGGATTTTCTTACTGGTTTGCTGCTTAGCAGGAGACTTCAGCCTGGTCCCCTTTTGGGGCCTGGCTCTGCAATTGTGCTCAGTTTGGGTTTGCACTTTTGCTCTGTTCCTATGTCACTTTTTATTTGCTGAATTGCTGTGTGTTACACCAGAGATCTGATTTAGGTGGTAGAGATCGTGTGATCTCAGGTTTTTTGTTAATCAGAAGTGTTGGTATTTCTGTCAGGGTTTTTTTTTGGGTTGCAGTCAGAATTCTTTCCTATACTTTTCTATCTAGACAGATTGGGCCCCAGAGTTTGCTCATTCTATTTTCTGTCTGTGTTCGTATTTTCTTCTGGTCTAACCGCCATTACATGTTTGGAGGCTTCCTATTTCTTTGGGGATTCTACTACGGGGCAGATAGCATTCATCTTTCTGCCTTTGGGTGTAGCTTTCTCTCCGGCTGTGACGAGGCTTCTAGGATCACCGTAGGTACGCTCCACGACTACTTCTAGTGTGGCGGTTAGTTTAGGGTCCTGCAATCCAATAGTTTCCAGCCTCTCTGGTGTATTGCTTTTTTGGCTATTTTTGCAATCTCTCCTCAGCTACCAAAACATAACACAAACCCCTGCAGAATTTGGGAGCGCCCCTCTTTGACTCACAAACAGAGCTCAAGGATCACACAATGCAGCTCAGCGCGATGGTCAGGTACTGGGTGGAGCAGAGTGAAACACACGGCGAGTAGGGCGGAGCTTAAAAGGTGTGCACATGGCCAGCGTAACAGATATTACAATATGTCCCTATGAAATCTACTATATTCCTGTAAAAATGTGGAAGAATTCTTTCACTTACTATGAAGACACATACATTCCCAAAAAGGATGATACCAAGCTGACTGAACCTTGTATGGATGTCTACAGAGCTTAAAGAAGTTTTTCTAATTTTTCCTTGACAAGCAAAAATAAATACAAATCATACATAAAATATATATAGGGACGTCAGTCTATCCACAAGCCTCGCACTCGAACAGAATCTTTTTGGCACATAGAATCTGCTAGGTAATTGATCCTTTATACATCAGAAATCAGAGCAAACATATTAAATAGTAAAGTGTTTAAGTAAATAGTTTTAATGTTTCACTAGTAACAGAGCGAAGATCTGTCATCATTAATTAGAAGATAATCTTCTTTAAAACTTCCCATCTCTAGAAGAAAACAGCCTCAAAAATTTTAAAAAATCCAATTTTTGTTAACGCCTTTAACATAATTCATCCTCGTCCTCATGTTAACAGGGTAAGTGTAGGACCTTCAGTTATTTTTTATTTTACATGCAATAGATGGTACAATAAAATATATAATTTATAATTTACAGCGGACACAGAGCTTAGTTGACCGTCCGATTTTAGTAATCTGAGGCTAACAGCTGCTACAACCTGGTGAAGCTATGGTAGAACATTTCTCCCATAACTAAAGGGTAAATGTTGT
>JARQOD010000005.1:520562366-520879644 GCA_033576555.1 Oophaga sylvatica
CCCAAGAAAGAAAGAACAGAGAGAAAGAAAAAGAACAGAGAAAGAAAGATGGGAAAGAAAAAAAAACTACTGAATAATGGCCCCATATACTGCTGCATACTGTATAATAGCTCCACATAATGCTCCATACTGAATAATGGCCCCATATACTGCTGCATACTGTATAATAGCTCCACATAATGCTCCATACTGAATAATGGCCCCATATACTGCTGCGTTCATGTGCGTTTGTCGTGCGCTGCGCCTTTTCCCGGTGTGCGCCCATACGCGCTAGACGCTACATGTTGCATTATTTTTTTTCCGGTCAAAATAGACAGAGATGATTGAGACAGAGATGATGGAGACAGATGATAGAAATGTGACACATAGACAACGCATGCGCCAAAAAAATGGGGCCCTATGATTTCTATGTACGCCCTTGCCCTCATCAATACTCACTGTGAGGCCTGCGTAGCTGCGCCCGGATGCTGGCGACCTTCTCGCTGGACCGGTATCGGAGGTCCGCCAGCTTTTTTCGGATCTGCGCTGTGGTCCGCTGTACATTAAAGCGACGCACCAGGCCCCGCCGGATCCTCTGCAGGACAACCTTTTTGTGGCGCATAGGATGCGCCACAGGTAGCCTGCAGTCATAGCCCCATCTGTCCACCCTGCTAATTAAATAGCGGACCTCTCCCTCCGTCCATTTTGCGCCGCGCTGTGTCGCCGCCATTTTCTGCACGCATTGGGCAACGCTAGCGTCATGACGTCACAGCGTGCGCACGTTCCATTACGTGCGCCCGCACTCTCGACGCAAAACGATATTGCGCTTGCAAAGTGACCGCAGCAGTCGCGCCTAGCCATACACGTTCCAAGCTAGGCGATCGTAATGGCATCTCATATCTGTGTGGCTTGAGCTCGATAACCGTCACCTTGCGAACACAATGGCCTCGCATATCTGTGAATAGCTGTATATGTATGACGGGAGCTCCCCTTGCGATCACAATGGCCTCGCTTATCTGTGTATAGCTGTATATGAATGACGGGAGCTCCCCTTGCGATCACAATGCCCTCGCTTATCTGAATAGCTGTATATGACGGGAGCTCCCCTTGCGATCACAATGGCCTCGCTTATCTGTGAATAGCTGTATATGAATGACGGGAGCTCCCCTTGCGATCAAAATGGCCTCGCTTATCTGTGAATAGCTGTATATGTATGACGGGAGCTCCCCTTGCGATCACAATGGCCTCGCTTATCTGAATAGCTGTATATGAATGACGGGAGCTCCCCTTGCGATCACAATGCCCTCGCTTATCTGTGAATAGCTGTATATGAATGCGATACTATCCTCACAAGTTATTATAGCTGAGGTGATGTGGTCACCAATCAGAGCTGAAGGGCGTTAATGAAAGAAAAAGTCCCGCCTCCGCCGCTGACTAATGCATCGTTAACGAGGTCGCACATTGTTCACAAAAATGTGCCACACTCAGCGATATATACTTACCAGCGGGGGCGCCGACGATAAAATAGGGTCCGGAACGATGTCAGCGACGAGCGAGATCACAGCAGGAAGCTCGTCGCTGGAAGCTGCCGCACTGAACAATATCGCTAACGGGATCGCTAAATAGTGACGTTTTTTAGCGATCTCGTTAGCGATATTGTTTAGTGTGGCATACCCTTAAATGTGAGTGTGGGAGGAAACATGAGAGCCTGGAGGAAATCCATGCAAACACGGGAGAACATACAAACTCCTTGCAGATGTTGTCCTTGGTGGGATTTGAACCCACGACCCCAGCCTTGCAAGGCTTCAGTGCTAACCACTGAGCCATCCCCTTTTTCCACCCCTCCAAGTCATGTTCCCTAGTAAAAATATAGTCAAAGGCCCATATTTTGTTTGGTCCTCACTGGAGGGTTTTTCTGATTTGACCCCGGAGTTTATTCTAAGTTGTTTTAGCCATATCCAATTACTGTCCGCAGAGTCTTGGCTTCTATTTATGGAAGCCTGTAGTCTGTCACTGGATCGTTCTACATCCTGCTGCCACGTGGAGTAATATTTTGCATCTCCTTTCTATTTTGGGAGGCAAAGGCACACAAACCCTTACTTCAAAGACCAGGCGGTCATTTACCTCCATGGAGATTATGAAGCATTGGGAAGTAATGGTCAAGTCCAGCAGGTCGTTGATGTCTGTGGAAATCAGGTGCAGGGAGCAGAGGTGATCATGTCTGCTGCATGTTCAGGGTGCAGTGAAGTAACAGGGTGAGAGTAGAGAGTGTGAAATTTCCTCTTATTAGTGGAAGATCAAGACCTGTACTATAACTATAACCATTGCTGAGTCTATACAGCTATTCTCGGTACCTGTTATTGTCTGCAGCACTGATAGTATGTTCAGAGCGCTGCAGCCAATCACTGAGCTCAGCAGCTCTGCTCGAGTTGATGGCACGAGTCACTCGGAGCTGCCAAGCTCAGTTATAGGCTGTAGTGATGTCTATTTGACATCAGTGGTGCAGACAATAACTGATACCAGGAGCTGTGGCATAAAGTCAGCATTGGACCCGGGAAGAGTGAGTAAAGCACCAACTGCACCTGGAAGACAGGGATATTCCATAACCCATTAAATCCACTACGGACAGCTGCATGGAGTTTGTTTGTTCTTTCTTTGCCCGATAGGTTCTCTCCAGTCTGTCTATGTGAATCCTCATATCCTGCACACTGCACTATCAGGATTCTCCACCTGTGGGAGTAGGTGTTCATTTGACTGCCAAAATGCAGTTTGCATTCTTTCGGCTACATTCCTACCAGACATGTATGTTCTCACTCAGTACATTGCATTGAGGGAGGCTGGACACGTCTAGTTAGCATGTGACCCACGTGCACAAATCACATAATTGCTGCACACACCTTCCGCTTACGACACCGGAAAATCCTCACAGCGCTTAATGTGAGGATTCACAAGTCAGCAGTCACATATAGGACAGACAAACCCTGTAATTATCGCCATAACCATGACTACATGAATATTATAAAAACACTTATTTATCCTGCACCTTCAGAAAAAATTGCACAATTATATATATATATTTTGTTAATATATATATGGTTTATCCAACCCTTCAGAAATAGAATTGAAAGTGGTTGAAAAGTTTTGTGCCCCAATGTTGTGCTCGTCCAACAGTAAGTAATCCCTAGCACAGCTCTGTCAATGGAAAAATATAGAATATGGTTACGGTGATACGAAAGTAAATGATTACTGTGTCAAAGTAAATATAAATTTGGGTTTTCCATAAATATATTGACAATGTTTTTCTAATCTTGGATAAACCGGTCCCTTGTCCCTACTGTGGTAGATAGTCTCACTCTGCTGCTCATAGAGGTAGACACAAGAACACTGTCTCTTTAAATTTTCCACTGGTTTATTGAGATACAGCATAAACCAGGGCAGGGTTAGCAACTTAAACTCAGCCTTTCTGGCCTAAAGGGAAAACAAAACAAAAACAAATGGCACAGTCCATGTTGCTGCAGGGATCCGCCCGCTAAGGAAACAAACATAAAAAAAAAGGTTCAGCTTTCCTTATCCTCAAACACAGCTCTAGAGCTCCCATCTCCAGACACACCCAACACTGAATGAGCCAGTAGGTTGTGTATTTATCCTCTGAACTCCATCCTGAGGGTGGAGATATGGTGAACAGCCTCCCACCCACTCTGCAGCTGTTCACTAAACCTAGCCGATTAACCTCTCAACACTTAATGTGCTGGACCCTTTTTGTAGGTTCAGATCACGGAAGCTAATAACCTGTGTGATATCCCCTACCCCGCCCCCAGTACTTTTCCAGTGATTTGTCACACTTTACAGAGTGAAGACATATTCATTAACCAACCACAGTCATTAAAGGGGTAGTCCGGAAATATCCATGGGACTGCCCGATACGGAATCCTTACCTGTGTAGTGGTCTCACCGTGAGGCTAGGTGCAGATCAGCGTGTTGTCAGTCCAAGCGCTATCCGACAAAACATCAGCTCGCACTCAGACCAATGTTCTACCAGGAAAGTCAGATTCTGGCCAATTTCTGGGCGCTGACAGAACGGAGAACATGGAGAGATGGATTGCCGTCTGATTTCAGTCCGATTTATACGCCCGAAGAATTCTACGGTTTGCACACTCCTGATTTTCTTCATGTGATCATTGTTAGGGACCACTACAGCCGATTAGCGTCCTCTGATCAGCTGCAGCCCGTCTAGCCTCACGTAATATAATGTACGGTAAGCACACACCGCGTCAACCTCGCTTGACCATATATCCTATGATTTGTGAAGTGCTACAGAATTATGTAGGCGCTATATAAAGAAAATTATTAATAGTGCACAGCGTACGCCAAAGCAGACCTAATAATATAGAACTAATCATAGGGAAAAATCAATCTACTGCCCCCCATGCAATATCTGTAAGAGGTGCCCCCTACTACCACCCACCTAACTGCCGTCAGCATATTTTAGTGGCGTCATTAATAGCAGAAGAGCTTTTTTTTTCCTTTCTCATGCGCCAGGGTCTGGCTGTGACTTTTAGGCTAAGTGCACACGTTCAGGATTATTTGCTTTTTTTTTTTTTTTGCGGGAAAAAACGCGTCAAAAACGCATGAATTAAGCATCCTATCATTTAGAATGAATTCCGCAATTTTTGTGCACATGGTGCGTTTTTTTCCGTGAAAAAAACACATAGCGGAAAATCTAGCAACATGTCCATTAATTTTGCGGATTTCTAGCGTTTTTCCCGCTATATTATTGACCTAGAAAGTTCATGAAAAAATCGCGGTAAAAACGCGTCAAATCCGCTCAAAATCCACGCAAAAACCGCGTGTTTTTGCCGCGAAAAAAGTCCAGTTTTGCTCAGGAATATTCTGCAAACATTCCTGAATGTGTGCTCTTAGCCTTACCCCTGCGTCCCCTATAACTATTTCGTTGGAACGAATGTTGCAGGTAACGCAAACTCCTTTGCTAATGTGTTAGCCTTTCTAGGACATTTTCCATAAGCAGAGTACAGGCTGTCATAAACAGCAGTCTACTTTCTGCTGATGACAGAGCCGTGCATGTCATCTACTGCAGTCCTTTTATTTAATGTTTCTTGCATCTACTAGGAGCCATTCCAGCTACAAAGAAATATTGGGACCTTGTTGTTCCCCATTCTCCGGGACCATTATTTACAACGTAACTCCTCATTTATAGCTTTGTTTTTGCTTCTCGTATGGCTAGCGGATGTAATACCAGTAGACTTGTAGATTAAAGCTTAGACATATGCAGGTTGTTACTTTTTTTGAAATACGAGATTGTTGCCAGGCGTGTAACGGGGTAGGATTAGGCCTAATACTAAGGGGGTAGGGATGTTGTGGGGGGCCTATCATTATTTTACGAGCTTCTTTACAAAGCACCTTGAAATTCATCCATAAACTCCATAAACAATCATGTCTTAAATGGTTTTTTTTGTAGTAGTTTTTATTGCTTTTTTTTTTTTTTAAAGCTTTACAAATGCATATCAGTACCCTTGGATTTCCTACCAACCGTCATTATCCTTCAGTACCATGATAAAGCCGGTGGGTACTTCAAAGGGAGCATGAATAATTGCTTTGTCACTGCTCTGTCTCTGCCTGGTGCGGCCCCTTCTCAAGTTTTATTGAGGCTATAATCGCTTGATTAAGTTGGAGAGAGGCAGGAACAATGGAGTAGTGTCTGCATTTTATTTTGAGGCCATAAAGCGGCTGTTAAGCTCTGATCCTGATACCAACTGGAATTGTGCATTGCTGCAGGTAGATAGCGTGCACAGGTTGGCGGCGGAGTATGTAGGAGGTCAATGCCGCCCGGCTGTTTGCCTCAATAATCACATAATACTAATTAAAAGGGTTCCTTTTTTCCATTTTTTTAAAATTACATAATAGGCTGTAGTTTGTATTTTTTTTGTTTTTTACATGCATCATTATATAAGCAATGATAATGTAGTACTGTAGGTGTACCTGCAGTTGGAAGTCTAAAGGGAATCGGTCATCAGGGTTCACTTTTTTTCTCCCAAACTGCTTATTTGGTCAGGTAGATCTTATAAAGAGAAGTCAATCCATGCCTGTCTTTAAAAAAAAATCATTGTTTTATTTTTTTAATATGCAAATGAGGGCTCCAAGTGCTGTGGGTGTGGCAAAGCACCTTCCAAGCCCCTGCCTCCGCAGCTCAAATCTCAGCCTTGCTTCTATCACTGCTGATTGACTGGTGGCTCATTGACTGTAATGTGCAAAGCTAGTGAAGGAAATCTCGCATTTTTTAAGTGGGAGGTGCAAGGTGGGGGCTTGGATCTCGGAAAGTGCTCCATCACGCCCAAAGCACTTGGGCGTGATATCAACTTGGATTTTTTGATTATACAGAAAGGTATATGACTGCAGACTTATGACTCCCTCCCAGCTCCTGCAAGGTGCACTTCTGGGATTCCCTGGTTTCTGACCTGGGACCGGAGGATATGTATGAGCTATACATGCTCCCAGCCAGTGTACGTGGCCTCGCTGCCATACACTTGTATGGAGCGAGGCCTCACCTTCTAGTCTGCCACGCCCACTGGAGCGTCATTAGACAGGGCGCAGCCTCGCTCCATACCAGTGTATGGAGTGAGGCCACTCCCTCTAGATGGGGCCCTGGCCAGGAGTATGTATAAGGCCACGTTCACACGGTCAGTATTTGGTCAGTATTTTACATCAGTATTTGGAAGACAAAAACAGGAGTGGGTGATAAATACAGAAGTGGTGACATGTTTCTATTATACTTTTCCTCTGATTGTTCCACTCCTGATTTTGGTTTATAAATACTGATGTAAAATACTGACCAAATACTGAACATGTGAACGTGGCGTAACTCCTACGAACCCTTTGGTCCTGCCTCAGAAACCAGCCAATTCCTGCAGCACACAGTGTGTACGCTGGGGGGGATTCATAAGTCTGCTGTCACACAGAGTGACTACAGACTTATTGATTTGGACCGGACTACCCCTTTAAGACTTATTTTAATCAATTTTTTTGTCCTATGTTTTGTGTGGGCCCTGGGAAGGCTTCCAACATGGCTAAACACGTTTATAGGGCTCTGTTGCCAGATGAAGGCCAAAAGAATATCTGTGCCGATGCGCAATAGCATTGTAGACTGAAATCACAGTGTTTCTGTGCATCCAAATAATGATTTAATGGGAATATGTCACATGATTAGCGCTGCCCGAACCAAATGCAGCAAGAATCCTAGACCGGCTCCCACATTACAAATGCTACAGCAGGTCTTAGAAAAGCATAGTTGGGGACGAACTGACGAGTCGCGGCTATATGTCCCCACTGGCTTCTCCCTGCCCTCTCAGCTAGATTGACATGTCTCTTACAGGGTGTGTATGGGGAAAAGCCTGACAGTCTATCTAAGCTGGCAGGGAGAAACCTGCAGTACTTTTTACATTTTTTTTTTCTTAAAAGGAATCTGGTCACCAGCTTTTTACTAAACCATTTGAGGGCAGCATGATATAGGGTCAGAGAGCCTGACCACAGTGATGTATCACATACCGAGCTGCTTGCTGCAGTTTTGATTAAATCACTGTTTTCTCTGCTGCACATCTACCAGTTCTCTGAATGCTGAGCTCTGCATAACCCCGCCCACACCACTGATTGGCAGCTTTCTGTGTACACTGTGCATAGGCAGAAAGCTGCCAATCACTGGTGGGTGTTAGGATATACCAGGGCTCATAAATAAAGAGGATTACATTGCAGCATGTTTACTAGTCTCCTAGTGATAATCTCCTGCTGATAAAACTGTGATTTTTGTCAAAACTTCAACCCAGTAATTGAAATACCTCTGGAATCGGGGTATCTGTCTCTACATTATGCTGCTCTCAGACTAGATGGCAAAAGCCCAGTAACAGATTCCTTTCAATTGTTTTTTACCACCTAACAGAAAAGTTTAATAGGCATGAAAATCACCTATATCTAATTTTCATGTGATTTCTACTCTGATATAATACAAAAGTTAGGGCTTGATGTATCAAAGCTTCCATGCCAGAATTCAGATGTAAAAACTTTGAAAAGTTTCAAAATGTAGGTGCAACTCAGAGCTGCATGTAATTTTTGTCACTTCTGGCATCTTCACGCCACGGATAGGAACTGGGGCATGGTGACTGCCGCTAGTCAAATTCATGAGCATTCGCTAAGCTGCAAATCTTACTCCAGCAGGGACAGGAGTAGGAATTGTGGCAAGACACACACGGAGGTGTACTCCTCTTGTCCGAAGCTCCTGCTATATGAAGAGGTGTATATGAATCAGTAGTGTCTGACTCCAGCACGCCCCCTCATTAAGACTCGTATGAATAATGCCATTCTTGATTAATTCTGTTCTATGGTTAAGAAAAAGGTTCTAAAAAAGGCGCTAATTGACTTGTGTGTACACAGACTAAAACTGTAAATTATTGAAGTTGACCTGTGTAACGGTAAGCATGACAGAGTATCGGTGCAGCACAGGAGAAGTCTCAGGGATGGTGTAATAGGTAGTAAAAAACATGATGAACATACAAAGATTTTTGTAAAAGCAGATATTCTCACCTCGAACTTGACCTTCTTCGTTTGTCTTAACCACGTTTTCCGAGAAATTTATGAAGCTATTTGATATTAATTTAGGGTGATGTTCTTTTTCAAACTTAACATTAGGATGACAAAATCTCAAAGGCAGTTTCATTTTGATAAACTAATAACATTGGCAATTGAACTTTTTTATTTTACCTTTTTTAATATTGTTGGCTATCAAAGATTAAATTTGTGTTAAAGTGGTATTCCCATCTCAAAATCCTACCCCAATATGTAGTAGGTGTAATAATAATAATATTAGCAAATACATCTAATTAGAAATGTAGCATAATTCTTCTGATTCTCTGTGTCACTTACCCCATTCTCTGTGTCACTTACCCCATGTGCAGGGCATTGCAGTAGCTTAGGAATCCATGGTTACGACCACCGATATAAGGCTACTGCAATGCCCTGCACATGGGGTAAGCAACATAGTGAATAAGAACCACTATGCATTTCTAATTGGCGGTATTTGCTAATATTACTGTTATTACACCCACTACGTATTGGGATAGGATCTTGGAGATAGGAATACCCCCTTAATGATTAATTATCTGGGGTGGATTCTCACTGAGCTGGATGTGTAACCCATATTTTGCTGCACACATGGGTAGGACTTGTTTTTTAATGGTGTTTCTTTTAGTCATGCTTTCGGTCTCTGCTCTGCTGAGGTTTTCTTCCTGAAAAGTAAACACAGGGACTCTTGAAACGGTGAGTCAAACAGGGGAGACAGGGTCACTTCCTGCTTACTTCTTCTGACCTTGAGTGACTGTCAACTTATCTTTCCAGGCCCTAGGCACCAAAACAAAAAACTGCTGAAAAACATAAACATGGTGGCATCTTTTTTTTCTTTTCTTTCTCTCCTTCAGAAAAAAAAAAGACCCGGTCAAATTCTTTTTAGGAACCGACCCCTTATTTTGTGCAATATTGTGTGCATATCTCCTCGGCATCACTGAAACCTGGCTCACCCCTTCTAACACAGCCTCTCCAGCTGCACTTTCTTTTGATGAATTCCACCTTTCTCACACACCCCGCCCCAGCAACAAGCATGGTGTAGGAGTTTGGTTTTTTTATGGTGGACCATAATGTACTCAAATTCTCTTCCCTCTCCTCTCCATGTGCACAATCTCCACTCCACAAACTTGCACACCCTCGCAGAAATCTCAAACACACTGAATTTAAGCTCACTTTTGAATCCCTTCTCCCTCTTACAAACATAAGTTCCTTACACAATGCAGATGCTGCTTCCCCTTTATATAACACCTCATCAGCTGCAGGTCTTGAATCGGTCGCCCCCTTCACATCAAAGCTCGCACAATCAACAGGCAACCCTGGCACACCAGCCTAACTAAAGAACTGAGGCATTCTTCCAGGGTTGCCAAACAGAGATGGAAAAGATCCCACTCCAAACAGTACCTCACTTCTTTCAAGTCCACACTTACTGCCACTAAACAAACCTACTTCTCATCTATGATATTCTCCCTGCCTCACAACGCTAAACAGATAATTTAACTCTTTAAATCCTCTCCTCCATCCCCCAGCGCCTCCTCCCTCTTCTCTCATCTTGGCTGAGCACTTTGCTTCTTTCTTCAATCAGAATATTGATAACATCAGAGAAAACTTTGACCTACAGTCCCCACAGCCTGTCTTTATAACAACTCAGTTCTCCCTCAAAAACAGCTTTTCCGCCATTACGGAAGATCAACTTACTTCTCAACTCTCCAGGTTATATCTCACAACCTGTGTACTTGACCCGATCCTGTCCCACCTCATCCCAAGCCTCACCACAGTCTTCATCCCAACCATAACCCATTTTTCAACCTATCACTAGCAACTGGTGTCTTTCCCTCTTTCTTCATACATGCCTTGAACAGTCCCATCCTCTTTCTCTAGCATATCACTTCTCCTTTAGGCCTAAAAATTACTGGAATAACACATGCATCTTGAACTGTCCAACCACCTCTAACCCCACTCCCTCTTTGACCGCTTACAATCTGGCTTCCGACCGCATCACTGAAACTGCCCTGACTAAAGTCACCAATGACCTACTAACTGCCAAGTCCAAGTGACAGACCTGGCCCTAACCTAGATCTCTTCATACCTAACAGACTGGACATTCAACTTTTCCCACTCTCACACCACCTCTCTCATCTTGCCTCCTATCTGTTAATGTCCCCCAAGGTTTATTTCTAGGACCCCTGCTCTTCGCTATTTACACCTTTGGCCTGAGATATCTCATAGAGTCCCACAGCTTGCAATATCATCTCTATGACACACAGATGTACAACTCTGGACCCATAATCACCTCCTTACTAACAAGAATCCTACAATGTCTTTCCACTATCTCATCCTTCATCTCTGATAGATTTCTAAAACTTAACAGGGATAAAACAGAATTGGTCATCTTTGCCCATCTCACTCAATCCCCCCATTAGACCTATCCATCAATGGTGGCTCACTCTCCCCAGTCCCACAAGTTCTCTGCCTCGCTCCTTGAATATGATCTCTCCTTCAAACCACATATCCAAGCCCTTTCCACTTACTACCGACTACAACTCAAAAATATTTTCCAGATCCTTACATTCCTTAATCAAGAATCTGAAAAAAACACTAGTGCATGCTCTCATCATCTCCCGCCTTGACTACTGCATCCTCCTGCTCTGTGGCCTCCCTCCTAACACTCTCATACTCCAATCTATCCTAAACTCTGCTGCCCAACTAATCCACCTGTCCCCCTGCTATTCTCCGGCTTCTCTTCTCTGTCAATTCCTTCACTGGCTCCCCTTTGCCCAGAGACTCCAGTTCAAAACCCTAACCATAACATACAAAGCCCTCCACAACCTGTGTCCTCTATATACATGTGACATAGTCTCCCGGTACTTACCTGCACGCAACCTCCGATCCTCACAAGATCTTCTCTACTCACCTGTTATCTGGTTACTTCAGTTCTGGAAAGATGTAATGAAATGCCTCTAAAAAATATGCCTTTTTGAGATGACCACCCCTATACCAGATTTTCAATTTCAATGTATTTAATACATAATGTTCATCTTCATTGAGAATGCCACTTTTTAATGCCATGTAGCAGCTGCCTGTACAGCTGTACAGAGGTTCAAGGGTAAGGTGGCCCATTTCCACCTTCAAACCAGGTGGAATTTTGCATTATAATGAGCTATTTCACTGCAAAGGGCCCATATTTTGCTCTTGCACAGGGGCCCACTTCTGTCTGTGTCCACCAGTGGTTGATTCGCATGACTCGGTCTATTGACCGCAATGGTAGTCTCTGGCAGCTGGACCAGACCCGAGAGAGACACCTTTTTACCTGAAGGCATCCCTGGCTCGTTTTTTGATTAGCCTGCCTGACACCACATCAGATGTGTATCACTGCCCAACGATGACGTTGTGCCAGGATGGCTAATCAAAAGAAGAGCCATGGATGCCATCAGGTAAAAAATGGTTCCTGGCCAGATGCCAGAGATTGCTGACATGGATCATTCAAATCGATGAATAATAATAAATCGATTCTCGCCAAACTAACCATCTCTATATAATTTAGTAATTGATTTCGGCTATATGTAGGAAATGGCTATCCACTGACAAAAATTGAAAAAAAAGAACCCTCTTGATGTATTTCTGCAACTTTTGGAGGACCACACTTATAACCCTTGCCCTCTTAGTGTTCCTTTATAAACATTTTTGTCATATCTTATTGCTAGGGGTTCGACCTTCGGGATTCCCCACCAATCCTGAGAATATGGTGCCCATTTAATCATTTTATAGGCAAGCGGGAGATGGACACCTACCGCTGCACCTACCGTGTGTCCTATTGAGTACACGGCATTAATGTGCAGTGCAAACACCAATGTGACATAGTTTAGCGTAACCCCAGAAACTTTTCGGATGCACGGCATTGCTGTCACTCGTCTACTCAGTTGCTCAGCTCCTGAATTAACAACATCGGTGAAAGAAAAGAAGAGAAATTCTTGTGCTTGGGACTGTCTCTGGGACCGTGCTGTGTGTCAGGCTATTTTTGCAGCTATGAATGGACTGTTATCATAGAAGCTTGAGCTGCAGTTTTCTTTATCAGACGGCCTCACAAAGCAATTGTCCTATCTATTTTGGCTTGTTACCAGAAATAGACACTGTTCAACTGACTCGTCACTTAACATTCATATTTAGGACCCCGTCTGGGGGTGTGAGGCGGCTTTTTATCTCCAATTATTTACATGTATATAATCACTCTGATGACATAAGTCGCCCTTGTTACCTCCCACAACGGACCTTACACTTTTTCATTTTTTTAAGAGAATTCACTCTAAAAAGTTTTCATACAGTTGGTGCCAGTGATATTGGGGTCTGTGCATGAATGTTGTTCAAAATCCAAACCCTTCTGGGTTTAATATCAACCATGATGGCCCATTGGTTCCCTGTAAATTGGCAAAATAGCCCTAAATATATAGATTTTGTATAGAACTGTAATGGATAAGCTGACATAAAGATGACCTATGACTTGCCAGTAATATGAAACTACTTTATCTGGTTTAAATTCCTCTGTTCTCCTGAATTTGGCATAGGTTGGCATAGTTGTTTTTTTTCTTCTGCTATTCAAATCTCACTGCTTGTACAGTAGATAATTCATAGTCTTACTGCTTGTACAGTAGAAAATCCATAGTCTTACTTCTTGTACAGAAGATAATCCATAGTCTTACTGCTTTTACAGTAGAGAATACATAGTATTACTGCTTGTACAGTAGAAAATCCATACTCTTACTGCTTGTACAGAAGAGAATCCATAGTCTTACTGCTTGTACAGTAGAGAATACATAGTCTTACTGCTTGTACAGAAGAGAATCCATAGTCTTACTGCTTGTACAGAAGAGAATCCATAGTCTTACTGCTTGTACAGAAGAGAATGCATAGTCTTACTGCTTGTACAGTAGAGAATCCATAGTCTTACTGCTTGTACAGAAGAGAATCCATAGTCTTACTGCTTTTACAGAAGAGAATCCATAGTCTTACTGCTTGTACAGTAGAGAATCCATAGTCTTACTGCTTGTACAGTAGAGAATCCATAGTCTTACTGCTTGTACAGTAGAGAATCCATAGTCTTACTGCTTGTACAGAAGAGAATCCATAGTCTTACTGCTTGTACAGTAGAGAATCCATAGTCTTACTGCTTGTACAGTAGAGAATCCATAGTCTTACTGCTTGTACAGTAGAGAATCCATAGTCTTACTGCTTGTACAGTATAATATCCATAGTCTTACTGCTTGTACAGTAGAGAATACATAGTCTTACTGCTTGTACAGTAGAGAATACATAGTCTTACTGCTTGTACAGTAGAGAATACATAGTCTTACTGCTTGTACAGTAGAGAATACATAGTCTTACTGCTTGTACAGGAGAGAATACATAGTCTTACTGCTTGTACAGTAGAGAATACATAGTCTTACTGCTTGTACAGTAGAGAATACATAGTCTTACTGCTTGTACAGTAGAGAACTCATAGTCTTACTGCTTGTACAGAAAAACAGGCACAAAAAAACAAATATCCAAAAATGAAATAAAAAATCTTTTTGCAAAAATGCATGAAGGTAGTAATAATCATAAGGGTATTTAGTAAACATAATTTTGATCAAAATAATGTACAAGCCATCCCGCCACGTCAAGGCAACCCTCTGTGGGACAGTCCTACTCTAATATTGAAAACCTTTCCACTTGTCAAGTGACTTAAATGTGAACAAGGGCAGAGGGACTGAACCCACCAGTTGAAGCTCTGGCCAGACAGGATGGATTTTCTCAACTCAGAAAACAGGGCGGTCACACCCTTATATGCACGGAATGCACTATGAACTACATAGAAAACTAGATCTGAACTGAAAAAGTAAGTTAATGTGTATGCAAAATGTAAATGCACATTAACACATGACCATTACACAGAAAAACAGGCACAAAAAAACAAATATCCAAAAATGAAATAAAAAATCTTTTTGCAAAAATGCATGAAGGTAGTAATAATCATAAGGGTATTTAGTAAACATAATTTTGATCAAAATAATGTACAAGCCATCCCGCCACGTCAAGGCAACCCTCTGTGGGACAGTCCTACTCTAATATTGAAAACCTTTCCACTTGTCAAGTGACTTAAATGTGAACAAGGGCAGAGGGACTGAACCCACCAGTTGAAGCTCTGGCCAGACAGGATGGATTTTCTCAACTCAGAAAACAGGGCGGTCACACCCTTATATGCACGGAATGCACTATGAACTACATAGAAAACTAGATCTGAACTGAAAAAGTAAGTTAATGTGTATGCAAAATGTAAATGCACATTAACACATGACCATTACACAGAAAAACAGGCACAAAAAAACAAATATCCAAAAATGAAATAAAAAATCTTTTTGCAAAAATGCATGAAGGTAGTAATAATCATAAGGGTATTTAGTAAACATAATTTTGATCAAAATAATGTACAAGGCTTGTACATTATTTTGATCAAAATTATGTTTACTAAATACCCTTATGATTATTACTACCTTCATGCATTTTTGCAAAAAGATTTTTTATTTCATTTTTGGATATTTGTTTTTTTTTTGTGCCTGTTTTTCTGTGTAATGGTCATGTGTTAATGTGCATTTACATTTTGCATACACATTAACTTACTTTTTCAGTTCAGATCTAGTTTTCTTACTGCTTGTACAGTAGAGAATACATAGTCTCACTGCATGTAAAGAATCACCATCTATGATGATGATGATTAAATCTTCTTTCCTATTGAAGTAGTGGTTGTTCCCTTATCATTGTAGACTGAGGTGTAAAAAGATCATTTGAAAGCGCTATCTTGTCCATTCATATAGTTACATGGTGTAAGATCGCCTCTAAATCACCAGTTTTGATAATTTGTCTTGGTATTGCAGTGCATGCATTCTTTTAACTTTGGTCGGTCTTCCCTGCACCACCTCTATAGAGTTCAACTATGTCCTTCTTATACACTGGAGCCCAAAATTGTACACGGTATTCTAAGTGTGGCCACACTTGTACACAAGCAAAACTATGTTTTTTTCGTGAGCATCTATGCATCCCATGATTTTGTTTGCCTTGGCGGCAGCTGCCTGGCATTGGTCACTAATGTTGAGTTTTCTGTCCACCAGTGACCTTAAGTCTTTGTGTTGTGTTGGTAGAAATAAATAATCTACTGTGGCGGTAATCAGGGAGATTTATTAGTAGTAGAACAAACAGTAGCCGTGATGGATCGTGAAATATGTATGTACTGACAGCCGTGTTACGGCCTATCAAGTCCTAGAAGAATCGACCAACATAACCTATGAATAGTCTCCCCCATTGTGTGCATCGGTCACATATTTTATAGCTAGAGTCATTTTTCCACCCTTGGTAATTGGACTTCAAGTTGCGAGAGGAGTAAAACTTAGTGGAGGGGAACTACTTGATGCCCAAACGGAATTTATATTTTTAGCAAAAAAAAAAAAAGTATAATTTGTTTTCCAAGGGTCTGAAAATGGTGTTACTAAATTCCAGGCCCAAGTAAAGCAAAATATTTCTCAAGTTCAGTGACTTGCAAAAACACACTTGGAGCTCGCAAGACTGTAAAGTAAATGGTTGGAGAAGTCATGGCCTGTTCATTGTCCGTTACTCTTATTTTTTTTTTTCTCTCTTTCTTCAAATAGTAGTGCTAGAACAAACATTCTTGGAAGATCACATTGCCTTCATTTTTTATGAGCTTAATAAGAGAACTGTCAGTCAGGCCTAGCGTAAATATATGGCCAGATCCAACAGTTTAATTTATGAAAGCGCTATTCAAGCGCTTACTCGCTATTTTCATGTGGATTTACAAGGCCCGAGGTTTTCCAGAAGTTATGGTGTAGTTGGTTGATCTGAATTGATTGGCTTTTTTCTCATTTACACATTGTCAACCATTTTTGTTTTTTTGTTTTTTTTTTTGCTCTGATGCAACATTTATAAAATTGAATGAATTTTGCAACTAGTCTTGATTAAAATTAGCTTTGCGTTCTTTGTGTGCAGCTACTGTGCAGGTTTGTACATTCCCAGGGATTTGGGTTAAAAAAAAAATGCCTTCACATAAGGCGCACTAAGACAAGCTTGTCTTGGGGAAGTAGCAAGTAACGTTATTGATTATAAACCTGTTACTTGTCACTCGTTTACTTCCCAGTTAACACAGGCCATTGAATACCTATTGGAACAGAATAATTGCTACACCCAAAAATGATCTCTAGAATTCAACCTTTTCTTACCTTTGACTCTGCAATAACTCTCTTCCCTCTTCAATCCATTCTGATTGCAGCAGCCAGGAATCATAATCCTGTCCAGCCGCTACACTGATGCCTCCACCCTGTGCCAGTCATTGCACTGTTTACCCATCTAATATAGAATACAATATAAATTTATCAGTCACCCACAACGTGCTCCACTGTTCTGCAATAATTTTTTGAAATACACTATCCACTAATCATAGACCTCTTCAATTAATTTCTATTTTGAACCATAACTACTTTGCTTTTTTGGGGTCTTTACTTGGCAGATGACTTATGGATGATAAACTGAACATAACCTATTTCAGCTGCAGATGGAAGGAAGAGAGCCACAGTATTCATTACTGATGGGTAGGCGGAGCCCCAGATCAGGATGTCACCTCAGATCAAAAGAGTGCTGACTGGCTGGCCCCTCCAGCTCGGGCTCCTCCTACTCAGCTCCAGTCTAAGATTTGAGGTCCAGAGGATGGTCGCTGCTAATGCAGCTCCTCAGAAGATTTTATTATTTTATATTCGGACAGGAGACTTGGATCACTAGTTGGTCTAGAGGTCTCAGGGGTACCAGCGCTGCTGTACCCCAACCTCTCCCTTGGCGGATCTGTATTTACTCAAAGTCCCTGCAGAATCCTTGCCGGCCCTGGGGGATGAGGGGAGCTTCCCTGGCGGGACGCAAACCACACGTGCGGTCACTGCGTTCTTCGCCCTGGGGGGAAGCATGGGCACAGCGCCAGAAACCCCTGAGGGTCCCTGTGGCGCCTTGGCTGGTGAGTACTCCACACAAATTTTTGATTATAATTATGTGTGAGTGCTTTAGCGTCTGAATGAGCAGCGCTATTACTAATGTCAGTATGCTTCAGCGCTGCTGTGACAGCGTTACTACATGTATGTCAGTATGCTTCAGCGCTGCTGTGACAGCGCTGTTACAAGTAGATGTGGTGATTTTTTGTCCGCAGGCAGATACCTGCAGGACAGAGAGGGAGCAGGAGCGGGGGAGTTCGCGCTCAATATTCGAGCTGGCGGGGGGCGTGGCCTAACTATTCCCGGTCTTCTGAGCAGGAAGACGCGCGCTCTGGCGTTTCTCCTGCGACTCCCTCACTGTGGCGGCCATTACACAGGCTCCTGGGCTCCTCAGACCGCTCCTCTCCTCATAAGACACCACGGCCAGCTGGGTGAGTGCTGATTCCTCACCCCGCAGCGCAGCGATCGCTATCCTGCAGCTGCAGTCTCATCAGAGACATAAAAATTGGCTGGGGCTCACAAATATATATATTGTGGTGAGTTTGCAATATTAACCCCTCTGAGGGTTATTTCTACCAGCTAAATTTTTTGACTGAATACCGCTGGGGTAACCCTGCTTGGTGGAGCGTTAACCCTTCAGCGTTTAAAAAAAAACAAAAAAAAAAACCGCATAGTTTTTGCTGGTATTACCGCTTTGACCTGCTCATACAGGTGAGACATGTCTAAACAGAGTTCAGATGCCGCGGATCACGTCCCAGTGCCATTGCGGCAATCAGATACGCAGGCCTCCACAGCGTCTAGCGCTGCGGTCGACAGCGGTGGAAAATTGGACGATATCGCTCGATCGATCAACAACTTGTCTGACCTTTTAGGTCAATATGTGTCTGCTAATTCCTCTCAGAGGAAGCGACGCAGGCCGTTACCGGCCTCTACACGGAGCGAGTCAGATGTATCTGATATTGGGCAGAGTTCCCCTTTAAATTCGGATGGAGAAATATCCGATTCAGATGCGGACGAGCCGCAGGGGCGTTCCTCTATGGCGAAGCGTACGGAGGCATTGATTGAAGCCATGAGAGATATATTACAGTTACCGGAGGAGGTAACTAGTCGTCCTGGTAAATCAGCACGCATGTTCCAGGAGTCCCGTGCTTCGCGTACAACATTGCCAGCTCTGGATGAGCTTAATAGTGTAATAGAGGAGGAACGTCTATGTCCAGATAAGCGTTTTCATGGAACGCATTTCTTTGATACACTTTATCCTTGCTCTGCGGAGTTAAAGGCTAATTGGACTTCTGCTCCTGAAGTGGATGTGTCTTTATCTCAGCTTAGTAAATCCTCACTACTCCCTATTAAGGGAAAAGCGAGCTTACAGGAGCCTTTGGATAGAAAGGCAGAATTGGCGGCAAAAGCAAGCTATGAGGCTGCGGGTCATGGATTTCGAGCAGTGCTAGGATCCATGTGTGCTGCTAGAGCTTCTCTAAGCTGGTTGGCACGTCTGAAGACGGAGTTGCAAAATGAATCTCCGTTATCTGAGATACGGGAAACTTGTGAATGGTTAGAAACGGCAGCCTGTTATATCTTTGATGCCGGTCTGGATACGGCATCTCTGCTGGCCAAAGCGCAAGCTTCAGCGGTCACAGTCAGAAGAGCTTTATGGCTCAGACAGTGGGCCGGGGACGCAGTTTCCAAACAAGGGTTGTTGGCCTTACCTTACAAGGGTGGCCATCTTTTTGGATCCGACCTCACAGAGCTGATTTCCAAGGCTAAGGCGAAGGAATCAGCATTACCACAGCGTAGGGCCATGGCCTCGGTGTCCAGTAAGCCTGGTGTCTATAGTGGTCGGCGGTCCTTTCGGGGCCGAGGACGATCTAGTCACTCCTCGTGGGGATCGGGTCGTCCTTCCTTCTCAGGAAAGAAATCCTCTCAGAAAACTCGTACTCCCTGGAAGCAGAGTTTCCGCCAGGACAAGCGGGAACTTGACAAGAAGCCCGCAAAGTCGGATTGACGCCAGGGGTCCACTCGAGGATTCTCGAGTGGGGGGTCGCCTGCTTCTTTTCAAGGAGACTTGGATGGCTCGCGTTCCAGATTCCTGGGTAACGCGGATAGTGTCGGCAGGCTATTTCATAGAGTTTGCTTCTCGACCCCCAAATGTTTTTTGTCAATCTCACGTTCCGTCGAACCCGAGCTTGTTGTCGCTCTACAGCGAGAGGTCGAATCTCTGCTACAAAAGGGTGTAGTGATACCGGTTCCGTCAGAGGACCGAGGGAAAGGTTTTTATTCCAACCTTTTTATAGTTCCCAAAAAGGAGAACAAATTTCGCCCGATTCTGGATCTCAAGCGATTAAACCGGCATGTCCATGCCCGGAAATTTCGCATGGAGTCGCTTCGTTCCGTTGTGGCAGCTCTGTCACAGAACGATTTTCTGGTGTCAATCGACATTCGCGACGCCTATTTGCATATTCCCATCGGAAAGGCTCATCAGCGCTTTCTTCGATTTGCCATAGGTCAGAATCATTACCAGTTCGTGGCTCTGCCGTTCGGCTTAGCCTCAGCGCCAAGGGTCTTTACAAAAATTCTGGCGCCCCTCATGGCAATCCTTCGAAGACAGGGGATTACGATTCTCCCTTATCTGGACGATCTTTTGATCATGGCTTCCTCGGAGGAGGAGGCGTTGACGGCTCGGGATTTGTCTCTTCAGTTTCTGAAGGACTTCGGTTGGCTGGTCAATTGGGAGAAGTCGTCCCTGGAACCATCGAGGACAATCCTCTTTTTGGGAATGCATCTCGACACGTTTCGGTCGGTAGTTTCCCTACCACCAGACAAACAGTCATGTCTTCTTCGACATGTACAGATTATGAAATTCCCAATGTCCCTACGGAAGTGTATGCGTCTTCTGGGACTGATGGTGGCGTCCATGGAGGCAATTCCTTTTGCCCAGTTCCATTCCAGGACTCTCCAAAGGTTCATCTTGAGTCGATGGAACCAGTCGCAATCGCTGGATTGCAGTGTCACCATTTCTCGCGCGGTGCGGGATTCTCTAGAATGGTGGTTACGTCCAGGGGCATTCTCCCTGGGGAAGTCTTTCCTCCCTCCGAAGTGGTCAGTCATAACCACCGATGCCAGCCTGACGGGCTGGGGGGGTGTTTGGAACAATCTCTGGATTCAGGGGGTATGGTCATCGGAAGAGTCTTTTCTTCCGATCAACATCCTGGAATTGAGGGCGATTTTCCTTTGCCTCCAACATTGGACGGTCCCTTTGAGCGGTCTGCCAGTCCGAGTGCAGACAGACAATGCGACGGCTGTCGCGTATATCAATCACCAAGGTGGGACAAGGAGTTCCAGACTCATGGTAGAGGTGTCCCGAATTCTGATTTGGGCAGAGGCCAGTGTACCAGCCATTTCGGCGATTCACATTCCAGGGGTTCAGAATATTACAGCGGACTTTCTCAGTCGCAGAAGGATGGATCCCGGGGAATGGAGCCTTCACCCGGAAGTTTTTGCACTACTGTGCTCTCGCTGGGGAACCCCCCAAGTGGATTTGATGGCATCCAGGTCCAATGCCAAGTTACCGACATTCATGTCCAGGTACAAGGACCCGAAGGCGGTGGCGGTGGATGCTCTAGTGGCTCAGTGGGATCAGTTCGAGCTGATCTATGTATTCCCGCCGATATCCTTACTTCCTCTAGTACTGCGTCGGATCAGACTAGAGAGAATTCCAGCTATTTTGATAGCTCCAGACTGGCCAAGAAGGGTGTGGTTCTCGACAATAATGTCGCTGTTGGCGGCACCTCCTTTTCCACTCCCTCTTCAACCGGACTTGTTGACTCAGGGGCCCGTTTGTCATCCGGACTTGATGTCCCTGCGTTTGACGGCGTGGCTCTTGAGACCGAAATCTTGACCCGTAGAGGTTTCTCAGCCGAGGTCATTGCTACCCTTCGTGCTGCAAGATGTCCGGCTACTACTAGGATTTACCACAAAATTTGGGAAACCTTCTTTTCGTGGTGTTTGGGGTCCTCTCGGAACCCGAGAAAATTTTCCATTCCCAACCTGTTGGCTTTTCTGCAGCATGGGCTAGACAAGGGTTTGGCAGTCAGCACTCTGAAAGGTCAGATTTCTGCTCTGTCTTTATTGTTCCGGAGAACCATTGCTTCAAATAGAGACGTGCTCTCCTTTTTCCGAGGTATATCTCGTAAGTTTCCGCCGCGGAAGGCACCCGTGTCTCCTTGGCGGCTCAACCTTGTTTTGGAGGCTCTTCAGCATAAACCTTTTGAGCCTATGGTTTCTGCTAGCCTTTCTTTACTTTCTTGGAAGGTGGCTTTCCTTGTTGCAGTCACTTCCTTGAGGAGAGTTTCTGAGTTGGCAGCTCTTTCTTGTTCGCCTCCTTTTCTGGAGTTTTTTCCGGATCGTGTAGTGCTTCGCACTCGGGGTGATTTTTTGCCTAAAGTGGTGTCACAATTTCATGTTAACCAGGATATTGTGTTGCCTTCACTCTGTCCGGATCCGAAGAATGCGAAAGAGCGAGATTTACACACATTGGATTTAGTGCGGGCCTTGAAGTTTTATCTATCTATTACTCAAGGTTTTCGTAAGACGGACTCCCTGTTTGTGGTTCCAGCAGGTCGTCGGCGTGGTCAACGAGCTTCCAAGGATTCTATAGCTCGTTGGATCCGGTCAGCTATTTTGGAGGCTTACCGCCTTCGGGGTGAATCTTGCCCGATTAAGATTCGAGCCCATTCCACGAGAGCTGTGGCCTCATCGTGGGCTTTTCATCAAGGTGCCTCGGCAGTGCAGCTCTGCCGAGCGGCAACTTGGCGCTCTGTCCACACGTTTACAAGGTTTTATAAAGTGGACGTCAGTGCTTCCGCTGATGCAGCCCTCGGACGTAGGGTCCTGCAGGCAGCTGTAGTTTAAAGTTCTGGATGAACTTGTGTTTAGCGCTGGTTGCGTTTTGTTGTTAAGGTTGTTGGGTTTCTGCCTTTTGTTGGTTTTTCCCACCCTTATTTTTGAACTGCTTTGGGACGTCCCATCAGTAATGAATACTGTGGCTCTCTTCCTTCCATCTGCAGCTGAAACACGGATTTTGGTAAAAACTTACCTGTAAAATCCTTTTCAGCGAAGGAAGGAAGAGAGACACAGCACCCTCCCAAGGCAGAAGTGTGTTGATGTTTTCAGATGCAGCGCGACCCTTATCTGATAGCGATTATCTGGGCTGAGGTCAGCGCGCTAAGGCTCTGTTCCAGCATCGCCAGCTCATCGCAGTAGTCAGGTTCCGTGAGTAGTACCTGGAACTCTGTGGTTTTTGGCTTTCTTTGCATGCATAACCTGTATCCTTGTGTTTTTTCTCTGAAGTTCCTTCAGAAGGGGTTATGTTGCTCCGCTGGTGATCTTGGCTCTTTTCCTAAAAGCTTTGGTACGACTGGAGCTGAGTAGGAGGAGCCCGAGCTGGAGGGGCCAGCCAGTCAGCACTCTTTTGATCTGAGGTGACATCCTGATCTCGGGCTCCGCCTACCCATCAGTAATGAATACTGTGTCTCTCTTCCTTCCTTCGCTGAAAAGGATTTTACAGGTAAGTTTTTACCAAAATCCGTGTTTTTTATCTTTTCTGCTGGTAGTTTATTTTTGCATTTTTTTCAAGGCCCTATCTTTGCACATTTCGCTGCCCTAACATTACACCCTGCGTCCAAGAGATTTATGTTATTGACATAGTTTAGGACGAATCATTAAATGGACATATGGGGATGTGGATGAGGATATTCATATGTTTACTTCTGTCATAATTTTGCAGCAGCTGGATGATTCATGCTCAATTGTGCGCTGTCCAGTCGATGACTTTTATTGGTCTGTGGCATGCATCCATGTGGCATCAGACCTGAGTACAGTATAGCATCATGTACTGACTATGAGATGTGATAGGATGAAATTGTTGATATTTCATAGAGCTGAATCCTGGTGTATATTACCTCTGTACCCCTTGTCTTTGCTCCCCTGCATTTCTCACAGTTTGTCTATAAGATAAGTTCTTGCCTGTACCTGCTGATTAGGACACATCATGCTCCTGTTCTATTTTTTCAGGTTAGGACAGGACAGGTGTATGTACAGTCATGGCCAAAAGTTTTGAGAATGACACAAATATTATATTTTCACATGATCTGCTGCCCTCTGGTTTTTATGTGTGTTTGACAGATGTTTTTATCACAGACAGAAATATAATTGCAAACATATGAGTAACAAAAGCTTATATTGACAGTTAAGGGTATGCCACACTAAACAATATCGCTAACGGGATCGCTAAAAAACGTCACTATTTAGCGATCCCGTTAGCGATGTTGTTCAGTGCGGCAGCTTCCAGCGACGAGCTTCCTGCTGTGATCTCGCTCGTCGCTGGAATCGCTCCGGACCCTATTTTCTCGTCGGCGCTCCCGCTGGGTAAGTATCTAATCGCTGTGTGGCACCTTTTCTTAGCGATTTAGCGGTACTTTTGTACCGCTAAAGTCGTTAAGAAGATCGCTAACGGCGATAGCGTCGTTAACTATATCGCTAAATGTGGCCGCATTTAGCGATATAGAAACAATCCCGCTAGCGATCGCATTAGTATGCGTCGTTATTGTGATCGCTAGCGGGATTGTTTAGTGTGGCAGTACCTTTAGAATGAGTTAATGCAGCAAGTCAATATTTGCAGTGTTGACCCTTCTTCTTCAGGACCTCTGCAATTCTCCCTGGCATGCTCTCAATCAACTTCTGGACCAAATCCTGACTGATAGCAGTCCATTCTTGCACAATCAATGCTTTCATTTTGTCAGAATTTTTAGGTTTTTGTTTGTCCACCCGTCTCTTGATGATTGACCACAAGTTCTCAATGGGATTAAGATCTGGGGAGTTTCCAGGCCATGGACCGAAAATCTCTATGTTTTGTTCCCTGAGCCATTTAGTTATCACCTTTGCTTTATGGCAAGGTGCTCCATCATGCTGGAAAAGGCATTGTTGATCGCCAAACTGCTCTTGGAGGGTTGGGAGAAGTTGCTCTTGGAGGACATTCTGGTACCATTCTTTATTCATGGCTGTGTTTTTAGGCAAGACTGTGAGAGAGCCGATTCCCTTGGCTGAGAAGCAACCCCACACATGAATGGTTTCAGGATGCTTAACAGTTGGCATGAGACAAGACTGGTGGTAGCGCTCACCTTGTCTTCTCCGAATGAGGCGTTTTCCTGATGTCCCAAACAATCGAAAAGGGGATTCATCAGAGAAAATAACTTTACCCCAGTCCTCAGCAGTCCACTGCCTGTACCTTTTGCAGAATATCAGTCTGTCCATGATGTTTTTTCTGGAGAGAAGTGGCTTCTTTGCTGCCCTGCTTGAGACCAGGCCTTGCTCCAAGAGTCTCCGCCTCACAGTGCGTGCAGATGCACTCACACCTGCCTGCTGCCATTCCTGAGCAAGCTCTACACTGCTGGTAGCCCGATCCCGCAGCTGAAACACTTTTAAGAGACGTCCTGGCGCTTGCTGGTCTTTCTTGGGCGCCCTGGAGCCTTTTTGGCAACAATGGAACCTCTCTCCTTGAAGTTCTTGATGATGCGATAGATTGTTGACTGAGGTGCAATCTTTCTAGCTGCGATACTCTTCCCTGTTAGGCCATTTTTGTGCATTGCAATGATGACTGCATGTGTTTCTTTAGAGATAACCATGGTTAACAGAAGAGAAACAATGATGCCAAGCACCAGCCTCCTTTTAAAGTGTCCAGTGGTGTCATTCTTACATAATCATGACAGATTGATCTCCAGCCATGTCCTCATCAACACCCACACCTGTGTTAATGGAGCAATCACTGAAAAGAGGTTAGCTGGTCCTTTTAAGGCAGGGCTGCAATGATGTTGAAATGTGTTTTGGGGGATAAAGTTCATTTTCTAGCCAAATATTGACTTTGCAAGTAATTGCTGCTAAGCTAATCACTCTTTATAACATTCTGGAGTATATGCAAATTGCCATTAGAAAAAGTGAAGCAGTAGACTTTGTAAAAATTAATATTTGTGTCATTCTCAAAACTTTTGTCCATGACTGTATGCTGGCAAGTATGTGAACAAAAGATGTCATTGGGGTCACTTACTCTCCAATGTGGAAATAAACAGCAGCAGAGACCCCCTTTAATCTAGCCTGAGACTCTGATTAAAAAAAAAAAAGTTAAATGAAAAAAAAAATATTGTGGTGGTCCATTAAAAAATGCTGTTGAACCGCGCACACAAAGTCTCTAAGTATCTAGCCATTTAGGATCAAAAATTTGGTCATTAAGAGTTTAAGGGGTTGCCTGCTTTTTAAACCTATTTTAATATTCTATTAGAAAATTGAGCTAAGGGGTTTACAGGTTTCAGAGAACCCCTGACTCTCGGCTGCAATTTTGTTTTTAAAATATTAAAATAAAAGCATCTAATGTGATGTGCCACTTCTGGGGCAGCTGTGGACTGGTATTTTTAGGCTGGAAGGACCCAATAAACAGGGATCTTCCCAGTATGACAATATCAGCTGTCTGCTTTAGCTTTGCTGGATACAAAAAATGGAGGGGACCCCTTGTCATTTTTTTTCATTCATTTATTTATTAGGTTAGCTAGAAAGCTGCACAATAAGCTCCACATGTAAGGCACTAATGTGTAATGGGGTTGTGAAATTATATATCTGCCAGATATATATTTATTTAAAAATTAGAAAAGATGGTTTAATAGCCTATTGGGGCTCAGCTGACCTATATTGTCCTGTATTACACAGACAGTGAATGAGTACCGTGTAATTCTTCATTTCTCCTCTGGTAGTGCTGTAGGGAAATTGAACACTTGCTACCAGTTTCATCCACTGATCGCTGAGGATTCTAATAGGGTGACACTTTGTAATCTGCTAGGGGTCACAACTATTACACTATGTATAATACCTTTTATATATGTAGTAGTTTGTAGAAGGGTATGTTGTATGACTTAAGGCCATACTGTCCTATAGTAACCCGCCCAAGCAGACAATGATGTTCAGCATTTTGGCCACTAGAATGGCCGGTGACATCATTCTCTTTTATTCAATCAAAATGATAAGATTTTCTGTATAAAATGTTTTATCTAAGTATTGAGTGAACAGACATTATCTTCTTATATTCTTATTAAACTGCTTTGCACACAAGATTTCTGGAGAGCAGTCCTATAATCTGCCGACCAAAGAGCTGTGGCTTATAAAAGGCGGAGTACATGCCAATGTTTGCGTCTGAGAGTTATCGTCTTCTGTTTCTTCCTGTGTGAGTCACTTAGATTTCTATCTCTTTGTGAGCTCTTTTGTAGTTCTTGCTGTAAGTTAATCATTCCATGTGATCTGCGTCCACGCTTTTCTGATACTGAGGATGATATGGATTCATTTATACATCTCGATGGGTGTTTTTCTTAATTTTGCTGTTTTGCGGGGGTAATCTGGGGTTAGACCTATATGGCGCTGTGCCACGCCACTTGATGCTATGCAGAACTCTCCAAGCGCATGTTGGTTTTGTTGTCAAATTCATATGTGAGTCACGTCAAGTTTACATGTTCCTCGAGGAGTTTACTTACAATTAGAAAAGACCATATAATTGTGATTTCAACAGAACTTTCTCATTGGGTTCTGGTCTCATGTTTTGGCAAATTGGGCTTCAGGCTGATTGACAAGAACTTTTTCTCAACATCCGTTCATCTGTGTTTTCAATAAGGGATATATCTTCGAGATTATGGCGCCAGTCATCTACCGGCGAAACAAACTATTAGACCGTTTACATTGGAGGCTTCATCACTATTTCCCTTTGTCATTGAGTAACACGAACTTGCAACCCATTGGGGTCTGTTGTGAGCCAGTGGTGGCGTCCATAAGATGACTGTGATATCTGTTGAATGACAGATCCGGAACAGTATGGACATAGCTGGAGATCTAAGATCCTTGATATCCTTGTTGGGAACATCTGAATGGGCCAATATCGTCTAGATACTGCAGTACCTTTAGGAACAAAGAATCGGATGAGGATGATGGTATCGCTCACCTATAGAGGTTGTCTAAGGAAACAACACCTGTAGAAGCCTGATGTGCCATGGCTGGAGGAGAGTATCGCCCAGATAGCAGTTTGACAAAGCTGAGATAATAATGATGTGTGGGCTGTGCTCACAGAAAGGATGAGAATCGTAGAGCATAATTAGGGTTTTTAATTTTCACAAACACGTTTTGGCGTCGGCCCGGCATGTTTTTTACCTTGATAAAGGTGTCAAAACACGTTGGTGTGAATAAAAACCTGACTTATTTCTTTCAGATCTCATCTTTTCTGTTAGTGCAGCCCGCACATCCTGATTATCATTGCTTTGTTTTCCCTGTTGACAGGTGTTGAGATATTTTTGGTCCGCTTCCGTACACATTAGGCTTTTAGTGGACAATTATCTGAGATATATAGTGGGTATAAAGGGGTTTTCCAGCTCATGAAAATGGATGGTAAAAAGTAATACAATAAGTAACCGTTCTCCAAGTCTGTCTTGTCCTTGCATATATGTGTGTGTGTGTATATATTATATATATATATATATATATATATATACTAAGTTTTATTTTGATCAACCAGAAAGGTCTCAAGTACATAAGTGATTAAACAGATCTTTTATTGGGTATCCATATAGTGTCTCTGCCATATATATGAGCCCCTATGGCTTTATACTCACTAGGCTGAAATCAGCGCTACCTGCATAGTGCATGATGGCCCTCGGACTTCTCCCTGACAGATGATGTCAGGAAAGAGAAGGATTCTTCCTGTTAAAAGTCAATGGCAGATCCTTTTATTCTGCAGAGAGAAAAGCGCTTGTGTATGGAGGGAGTCAAGAGAAATAACCGTCCACTGACATTTTCCTAGATAGCTGCCCGCCAACACCTATCTAACGTGTATGGGGGCCCTTAAAATTAGAGAAATAATGCAATGAAGTTATTTACGGCCACTCTTTTCGCTAAACTAGCGGAGTAGAATAATGGAGCAGCTGCCGTTTGCTGTCTCTCCATTATGTTCAGTGCTCAATATAAAAGCGTACACTCCAACAGATTTGTCAGGAAACCTTTAATTTCTTTTCAGAATCAACACTTACTATGGGATAGATGCAAGATTTGTTATTTTTCACACCCAAAAAAGTAATTTTCCTAAAAAATTTTTATTGAAGACAACGTTGCAAATATGAGTACACACAAATGAAAGTCTTTGGAGCAAAGCTAAAGTTTAGATTGTTATTTATTTAACAAGAATTCAACCACATGCGAGTCTGATTGTTCACTGAACCAGTCCATCCGCCAGTTGACTATATAAAAGGGTGTTAGTTAATAAAAGAAAACCACTTCCCATTTCAAGCTGTCAGCAATGGCACCACATGGAAGAGAAATGTCACAAGACCAGAGAAAGAAAATAATTTTTCTTAAGAAAGGTGACAGCTACTAGAAGATCAGCAAAGCTTTACTCATCAGTCAGAATACTTGAGCAAAAGTGATGCAAAAATGTAACAAATATGGAATTGCAACCATCTCATAAGAACATCCAGGCCAACCAACACCTAAGTAGGGGCGTCTTCTGATGCGAAAGGTTGAAGAAAATTGAAGATATGCTCCTTTTTCCTTTCGACACTCAGTATGTGAACCTTGTGGTCCAAGAGAGTGTCAGGAGTTTTCCCTTGGGGCATCTCTGTGATTCTGCTTACATTGCCAATTGGACCACAAGCCAGGAATTATCCTACTGGGAACCCAAAGGAAAAGGGACATATCTTCAGAATGCAGGGATAAACTGAAAATGCCATCAGATTCAGGGGAGCACAAGGGTTTTGTTGACACATGACGAACCTTCTTTAAAGGGTTTTTCCCACGAACAAAAGACACAGTCATTACACAGTACACAGCAGAGGGCACAATTATAAGATTATCTCGGCACAGGAACATTTTATTGAAACACATCCAATTGTGGAAATTATTATTATTCCAAGGTCTGTTGTTTAAAATAAAGTTTTGTTCGCAGGAAAATCCCTTTCAATAAAAGTGTCGGCTGACTGCATAATCTAGTCACATTGACCTGTAGGAGTTAATGCCCCTAAACATTAAAAAAATCACACCTTTAGGATTATAATCACTGCCTCCAGAAAGCGAAATTTAATCCAGTTTGCTAATTAGGATTCTGGGTGCACCCATGGTGTGGCCAAGAAGCTCAGCACACCATTATAACCAATGGATTTGCATGTCTCTGCCACGGTAATTGACAGCGCTGGCTGGCCGAGATGAAGCAATGTCTGTAGAGAAATCTCAGGCAAACCTACGCTATGAATCTTCCAGGACGGGAGGCGTGACGTACAAAACCGATGCGCTGAGCTTCTTGGCCACACCAAGGTTGCACCGCGCATCCTAAATAGCAAATTTGATTAAACTTCTTATTTTGCAGAAAGAAAGCAGCAATTTGAAAACTAAAAGTGCACTCTTTAGAAGGGCTATAACCCTGCTTAGATTATACTGTCAGTTTGGACTGATGGCTGCACTTTAAAGGTTAGCAGACATTGGGTTTCTTCAAGCCTCACGCCCCTGAGAACTCTTCTAATTTCACTTTAGTTCCATGCAGAACCTGGGATCGGCTTTAGTCAGTTTATTTATTCCTTTAACCACCAGTCCCACAGGAGAAACACTCGTGATGCCATTTGTCAGAAAGATCTCTTTTGCATTACTGCCCCCGTAACTATTGACATCACTTTTTTTTGTCTTTTATTCCTCAAAGTAAAGTCTTGAGAATGTAAGGGGTCAACCCTAAAGACCGTAACTAAAAAAAAAGAAATGATACGTCTGCAGAAGTGTCCCTAAATTATAGTAAATTGCTTCAGCATAAAATACATGTATTATTCGCCGCTCGCATGGGATCGTCGTGGGAAAAACGACCTTTTCACACTATCATTAAAATATTATGTACAGAGTGGAATTTATGATGATTGCAGGGACCGTTTTCCACTGGATGCTCCCATGTGGAGGATGAATGCTCCACATAGAAGTATCCGACATGCGTCCAATCTAAAGAGGATGAACCTGGACCGCTGCTGCTGACTAGTTGTTTTTTTTGCATATACTGCAACGTTTGGTCAGTCACCACACTCAAACACTGGTGGTTAAAGCTAAGCCGTATAATCTTTGTGCGTGTATGGGGCGGCCGTGTTACCATCTAAAAACTAAAAGTGCTCTAACCCCAAAGTCCTGACTTTTTGCTGTGTTGTTAAAAGGTGATAACTTGTATAGAAAGGACCATTTCATATGCCCATGTTATAAAATTCTAACTTTGCTGACCCTCCTCTTATTTAAAACCCTCCTCTATTAACTGGGCAAAAATCGCAACATCAATTAAAAGTACTGCCCAGTCTAGCAGCAGAAGGTACAGAGCAGGAGAAGCTGAGAAGTTTGATATATATAGATATCTATATCTATACTAAACTTCTCAGCGCCTCCTGCTCTGTAGGAGTCTGGTGGGCTGTTTCAATCAGTAATAGAACCGCCCACTGGACTCCTAACCATAGAACAAGTAATGCTTAGTAGTGACAAGTTATTCCGAATCTTTTCCCACCCCATTATATATTGACTTGTTCAGTTGATCCTGCTCTATTACAAAGTGCTCAACAGATTGCTTGTCTTCTATTAAAGAGGTTTTCCAGTTTAAGTAGAAAAGTCTGCAGTCATTCTATTTGACTTATGAATTGTGACAGTGTGGGATATGCACACTGTCATGATTCGCAGTCATGATTTTCCTGTGCAAATTGGTGAAGTATTTTCAATAGGGGCGGCACGGTGGCTCAGTGGATAGCACTACAGCCTTGCAGCGCTGGAGTCCTAGGTTCGAATCCCACCAAGGACAACATCTGCAAGGAGTTTGTATGTTCCCCCGTGTTTGCGTGGGTTTCCTCCGGGTACTCCGGTTTCCTCCCACATTCCAAAAACATACAGATAGGGAATCTAGATTGTGAGCCCCTTCGGGGACAGTGACGATAATGTGTGCAAACTGTAAAGCGCTGCGGAATATGTTAGCGCTATATAAAAATAAAGATTATTATTATTATAGAAGAGAATTGAGATCCTCTTCATGAGACTAGTCAGCATGTGACCGCAAGTCTATAAGTTGCACTGAGAATGTTGATGAATTGTGACAGTGTGCGCAGTGCACACTGCCAATGTTCAGCAGTCTACAATCACATAGTGACTGCAGACTTTTCTTCTCAGACCGGAGTACAATTTTAATATCTTTTTCAAGATCATCTCTTGCTCTTCAGATTCTGCCATGTTTTTCCTTGACAGAGACAGCCTGGTAATTTAATTGTGCACTATGCAATGCTGGATTTGTCCTGTGGAGGTGCTGCAGGTAATTTGAGTAGATTTAGTCAGGTTCCTCCTAGAGATTGATAGGATGATTCAGTAATGTAACAACCCATAATCGGATTACCCTTTTAAAGGGAACTATCACACCCATGAATAGCATTCAAAACCTATGTAGCTGTTATTGTATCAGTGGCTACAGGAAGAAAATGGCGTTATATCCACCCTGAAGCCGCTTGCTTCCAGTCCTCAGGCTGGAGCAGGGAGGGTTACAATCATCACTGTAAGCAGCAAATGAAGCTTTAATCAGTCAGAATCATTGTAGAAGAAAATGAGAGATGGATGAGGCAGAGACGCCGAGATTAGTAATCAGCAGCCAGATTACAATAGTTTCCTCATTTACTTTACTTTTCACATCAATACTAACATTTCTGTTCCTTGTTGTTTCTCTGCAGGATGACCGGGAGAGAATTCTTCTCAAGGTTCCCCACTCTTTATCCTTTTCTCCTGGAACAACTGGAAATTGTTGCCAACACAGTTGACAGGTATGACAGATATTATCAAAAGACCGAGACGGAATAGATCTGAGAATGATCTGGCACGGATTACAAAAAAAAAAGGGGGTGACAAGCACACGTTTTAGGGTCTCCTGTCATTTTGCACGACCGAATTTCCAACAACTACACAAAAATAAAACCTGAGAAATTCAACAAAGCAGGACAATTTTAAGTCAGGTCTCGTCATGAAAAGTTGTCGACAGTCATCAGAAAATGGTCTTTATTGGCTTTTTGGCCAGTCAAGAGAATTGTTTGAAAAGTTTAAAGGGGTTGAATCCCTATGTCACCCTCCAATAAAATACTTATATGCACCTTCGGTGCCAGTGCAGTTCCAACAGTGTCGGCACTGGCTCTCCCGGGGCTCGCTTGACATAATCTCACACAGTCAGCGATGACTTCTCTCCCTTCTACAGGCGTAATTCACATCTACAGCGGGTGAGAGAACATCAGCAGCTCCCACTTCCTCCATATGTCTTGATTTGTTCGAAGGCGGGGAGAGTGAAGCCAGCGCTGATATGGAGCTTAGATTATGTCACGCAATCCCCGGGAGAGTCAGTGCAAGCATCGCAGGAAAGGTGCCAGCATTGGAGTTGAGTACAAGTGTTATTATTTTGAAAGAGGAGAAACAATGGGAATAAGAATGGGTTTGTCCTAGTAGTAGACAACCGATTTTAAAGGTGTATAAAATTTTAGACAATTCCTACTTGTTAAACAGGTCGCTTGATAATAAGCAGGTCAGTAAGTCTTCTTCCAATGATCGGCTGTGATCTGTGGTGAAACCTGGCAGTAAGTGTCTTGTTTCCCTGCAGCGCCACCACAGGGCAAATGAAGCATTACATGATTACACATTGCACATTCCACAGGTTGTCCAGAGCAATGGTTGCTCTTTGTAATTTTAAGAGATGTATCATCAGAAAATAACTAATGTTTAAATCAGGTTTTAGTGTTTGAATGTATTTTTTTTAGCAATGTCATTTTTTTTTTCATATCACAATATTCAAAAAAATTGTAATCTTCCAATTTATACACTGTCCAATAGGGCTTTTTAAACCCATACTTCCTTTTCAGGAAGAGTTTACTGGTGTTTTCTTATCAGCAAAGACAGGATTACAATAACAGCTAACATCTCTATACACAGATGATAACCCAGGATCCACTAGCCACAATAGGCGGTCACATCTGACCCCGCACCCCCCTCCCTTTACAATGACAGGTACATGCTCATTAGATGCTTCAATACAAAAGATAGTCGAGATCCGTCCATTGTGGTCAATATACATGTGTTGTTTCCTGAAACAAAATGAAGTTTCAGTTTAAAATAGCCCCAGCAGCCAGTGTGAAAATTGCTGCAAGATTTCTATTTTTTATTTTTTAATACAGATTGTGATATGGAAAATTTTACCCAAAAACAAAACATTGTCAAAAATATAAAAAAATACAAAAATCCGAGGTAAACAATAGGTAATTTCTTGATAATAGCCTCCCTTTATTCTCTCTACTTAGAAAATGAGATTCTTAAACATTGGTCCCTTCTCTAGTAATTCAGAATTTCCTAAAAGGGTATGTGGAAATTTGTTTTCTAAACTGGCTCTGCAGTCCAATAGCTCATCATAATGAACAATCCCACCTGCTTTTGGGCCCATACACAGATTGCACCAATGATATGTCCGCAGCTCAGGCTTGGACTGGCCCACAGGAGAACAGGAAAATCCTCCGGTGGGCCACCATTGTCCTATATGAGCAACACTTGGCACAATATACTTGAATCACTATGTACAGTGAAAGGCGGCATCTTATTCATTTAACAATCTACCCAGTTCATGTCACATTTGCATGTAGCTAAAAAATGGGCCCTGAAGTTGGTTACTGGTGGGCCCCTGGCACCCGAGTCTGCCCTGTATACATAGTTCTAGAGAGAATACAAGAAGTGTACCGAAAGGATAAGGATTTTTACAGGGGCATGAGAAGTTTCGAGTTGTGAGCAGCCTGATAGATGGGATGCTGTAAGAGTGAGCTAGAAATGCTGTTTGTAAGCCCATTTCCTTGTATTTTTGCACCTGTGGTTGGCATGTCTTTGGTCCGGCGGCCACTAAAGTAGTAAACTCTTGTTATAAAAACTACAGTCGTCCACAGGAATTTTTCCGTGTTTCGGTGGTTGAGGGGGTGGCACAGTCAGGAGTTTTATAAGCTCGGTGCCTCCCTCCAGGAATGTTATTCAGTTGTATTTACAGAAATGTGCTGCACCATGTGTCAAGATGAAGGGAAAAAAGGGAGATTTATTAAAGGTGAATCCATTCTGCATATTCCTAGAGTACAGTATGCTCGTGCCGGATCCATTGATTTCATGCATGTAGATTTCCTCTCCTGGGACAGGTGGGCTGTGCACAATGAAGAGCTACAAAGACATGGTGCGTACAGAACAGTGAGAGATACGGGAGTGATGGGCGTGAGAAGAGTTGTGACGTCTATCTCCTTTCCATTGTGCACGAAGTGTATTTATGCTTTACATGGTCTTAGTGAGTCCAGCACCCGACACCCCTACCAATCGGGCTCGTGTCTACTCTAGCAATGGCTGGACATAAGCATTGTACTAGGCAGCACACAACCGCTCCGTACATTGCCTGGAGGCCTCTGCCGAGTACTGCAGTTTTTCTCCCATTCACATTTCAGCTGATTGGTGGGTGGGACCGGGCGTCCGGACCTCACTGATTTCATATTGATGACCTATGCTTATACTGTTTTATGATTAAAGGGGTTAACAACACTTAGAAAAAGAAAATCAAAACTGTAGCAATAGTCGTTTGCCTTAATTTTGACATCACCTTTCAGCAATGATGGGAGCAGTGATGGCAGTAATAGGGCATAAGACTGCTGCAGCTATTATTTTACTGTGCACTTAGTAATACCTACCATCTGACTCCAGTGTTTTTTTGCACAAAAAAACCCCACGGCAACAAGCACCAGGAAAAAATGACTTAAAGGGATTTTTCACTTTCAGAAACGTGGACTCCCAAGCACCCTAAAGAATCTAAAATAGCAAAGAAGATACTCTTCCTCCTCGAGTCCAGCACTGGCTCCTTATCGCTGCTTGGGCCTCGGCGTTCTGGCTGCATGGATGACTTCATGTTGACAGCACTCATCACCACTGTAGCTAATCACTGTGCCTGGCGGCTCGTACCGTCTACATCGGCAGAGTCACTGAGCTCTGGCTACAGTGGTGAAATCACATCAACAGTGCATCAACACAGTAGCAAATAATTGCGCTAGTCATCTTGTTCTATCTACACCAGATCTCTGCAGCTTGTGCTGTTTACATAGGAGATTGGCAGCTTGTGCTGTTTACATAGGACTTCGGCAGCTTGCGCTGTTTACACTGGAGCTCGGCAGCTTGTGCTCTTTAAACTGGACCTCGGCAGCTTGTGCTCTTTACACCAGAGCTCGGCAGCCTGCGCTATTTACACCGGAGCTCGGCTGCTTGCGCTCTCCCCTGGAGCTCGGCCGCTTGCGCTGGCTCCCCTGGAGCTCGGCCGCTTACGCTGTCTCCCCTGGAGCTCGGCCGCTTGTTCTGTCTACACCAGAGCTCGGCCGCTTGTGATGTTGATATAGGAGCTCGGCAGCTTGTGCTGTTTACATAGGAGCTCGGCAGCTTGCGCTGTTTACACCGGAGCTCGGCAGCCTGCGCTATTTACACCGGAGCTCGGCCGCTTGCGTTGTATCCCCTGGAGCTCGGCCGCTTAAGCTGTCTACACCAGAGCTCGGCCACTTGTGATGTTTATATAGGAGCTCGGCAGCTTGTGCTGTTTACATAGGAGCTCGGCAGGTTGTCTAGTTCCCATTTCGTACCCCACATTGTGTAGAAAGGTGTCTGAGTGGCAAGCGACAGCAGAATACACATGGTCACATTTATAGGGGCCAGCCTTTTTGAACTGTGATTGACTTCTGAGATCGGTTGAGACTTTAGCTGAGATCAACTTTATTTTTTACTGTTTTCTAGGGTCTAAAATTAAAATAAAGCACAAGATAAAGACAGAGCACAATAGGAAGGAGCTGACTAAGTAGGAAGGGACTTCCATTTTCACCCACACACTTCGTGCTGAGTGAGAGGTCAACTTGTGTGGATTCTTTTCTGGTTTACGTTTTCGTTCTGCGTTTGATTTTTCTGCATTGGTTTTTTTATCTTAAGTAAACAAGTTAAGGGTTAGAATAACTTGGGCCAGCACTGGAGACCACAAGAACAGACATTCCTTAGGTTTTATATCTGTTTATTCGCAATGGAGCAGAAAACTGGGTTTGGCATCCCTTCTCTTGGTTACCCTAAACAGCTCAGGAATGATTAATGTGTTTTTATTGAATCGAAATACTACCCTGAAATCCATTTTTGCATACTTTATAGAGCAGAACGGATATTTAAACGGCCACTTGCATTTTTTTTAAACCGCACAGAATAGAGCAGAATAAAGGGAGTAATGCTCCCCTTACCGATCACACTGCTCCCGTTCAGACGCTTCTTCTCCGGTATGTGTACTTTTGTACTTCTTTGTTCATATTTTTTTCAACATGGAAATATGAGATTGCAGCCAATCACTGTATATGGTGCGCCACCAGGAAGCTTCGGAACGGGAGAGAAATAGTAAGGAATGGGCAGATAAAAAAAAATGACCGTATAACCACTTTTATGTTCTCTGAATACATCAGTTGAAAACTAACCCAATAAGGTTGAATACATGAATTATAGTCCTAGGCCTTGATCATCAAAGCTTTGAAAACCTGCAAAATTTTGAGCAAAGCAGAGTTGCGCAATAATTTTGTCTTTTTTCAAGCCAGTTTGAAGCAGCTCAACCAAAAGTCACAGAGTTGCGAGGAGCTAGGACGAGACGTGGCTACAGCCGCCCATCAAATTCAGCAAAGTGTCTGTACTTCACATGCCAGAAATGCTACTTCAGTCCCTAACTGGAATAACATATCTGGCGAGGCGCACGGCGCTGACAAGATGGGCCAAAATCATTAAATGACGTGCTTTTTTATGGAATTTGGCGCATTGTTCTCCAATGAGTCATTGATTAAGATTGGATGCAACACCATTCTTAACCCCTTAACAACCACCGATACGCCTTTTAATGGCAGCAGTTAAGGGGCCTTATTCCTCAGTGACGCTTTTTAATGGTGCTGAGAAATAAGTGTATAGCACCCCCCAGCGTCAAAAAATCTCCAGGGTCTCGGCTACCGGGGGTAGCCGAGACCCTGGATAACATGATTTGGGTCGGTTTTTAAAGTCCCTTTCACGTGATCACCATTATTCATTGAATAACAGCGATCACACAAAAAAGGCAGATTTTCCATTCATTTTGCTCTCCTCTGATATGAGGTAGCATACCAGAGGAGAGAGAAGTGGGGTCCCCCAATTCCCCCCAGTACTTCTTCCATCTCCAAATTTGCCTGCTCCATCCCCATCCCTCCACGTCATCTTCCTGGAAGAAAATAGCAGGCGCATGCCCAGTGCATTTGCCGAGACCTGCTGGCCGGTACCCAGCAACAATAGGAGATTTTTTCTATTGGTTCATTTTGAGCACTGTGATAGACCCTAGGGTTAGGGTTGGGGTTATATCTGGGGTTAGGGTTGTGTTAGGGTTGGGGTTAGGATTTTGGTTAGAGCTGGGGTTGGGTTTAGAGCTGGGGTTAGGCTTGGGGTTAGAACGGGGCTAGGGTTGTGTTAGTGTTGGGGTTGTGTTGCGGTTAGGTTTGGGGTTAGGGTTGGGTTTAGCCCTGTGTTAGGGTTGGATATAGAATTGGGGGGTTCCACTGTTTAGGCACATCAGGAGGTCTCTAATCGCGACATGGCTCCCTCCATTGATTCCAGTCAATTTTGTGTTCAAAAATTCAAACAGTGGTCCCTCACTTCTGAGCCCTGATATGCGCCCAAACAGTGGATTTCCCCCACATATGGGGTATTGACTTATTCAGGAGAACTTGCACAACAAATTTTGTGGTCCATTTTCTCCTTAGACCCAAACTTTTTTATTTTCACAAGGGTATCAAGAACATTTTTTGTGAAAAAAGGTAAATGTTAATTTTTTCCTTCCTCATTGCTTTAATTTTCGTGAAGCACCTTAAGGGTTAATAAACTCCTTGAATGTGGTTTTGAGCACCTTGAGGGGTGCAGTTTTTAGGATAATGTCACTTTTGGGTATTTTCTGTCATATTGACCCCTCAAAATGACTTAAAATGTTATGTGGTCCCTAAATAAATGGTTTTGTAAAAATTGTTGGAAAAATTAGAAATCGCTGGTCAAATTTTAACCCTTATAACTTCCTAACAAAAAATGGTTTCCAAAATTGTGCTGATGTAAAATAGACATGTGGGAAATGTTATTTATTAACTATTTTACGCTCTCTGATTTGAGGGCACAAAAAGTAAAAGTTTGAAAATTAATTTGCAAAATTTTTGGCCAAATTTTCATTTTTTTCATAAATAAACGCAAGTATTATAGAAGAAATTTTTACCACTAACATGAAGTACAATATGTCACGAAAAAAAACAGTCTCAGAATCAGTGGGATACGATGAAGCATTCCAAAGCTATAACCTCATAAAGTGACAGTGGTCAGAATTGTAAAAATTGGCTTGGTTATTAATAGAGTTGAGCGCATATCTTCGGTTCCCCGCTTATTCGTCAAGCTATAGCCCTTGCCGAATAAGCTACAGCGGAAACCCGGCTTTCTGGATCACCACCGCAGCTGCTTGTCACGGCTGTGTCACAGTCACAGCACATGCATTGAGAGCACAACAATCCAGGAAGCTGGGTTCCCACTGTAGCTTATTCGGCAAGCGCTATAGCTTGCCGAATAAGCGGGGAACCAAAGATATTCGCTCAACTCTAGTTATTAAGGTCAAAATTGGCTCGGTCACTAAGGGGTTAAAGTAAACCTGTCACAAGTTTTGTGACATAGCAGCTAAAATTATCCCCTCATTTAGTATCTGCGCTGCGTTCCCTAAATCGTTACATTACCCCCTGACTAACCCTGTATACCCCGAAAAACTTTTATTAATTTCTACGCTGTATGCTAATCTTCTCGGTCCGGTCCGATGGGTGTTGCTTCGTGCCTCGCTATCCTTCCACCGCCTGCTGCTTGCCGTCCTCCTTCTTTGGACAAGTGTAGAAGTTGTAGAAGCTCATCTATGGAGAATTATTAAGTTTGATTATACAAAAGTGTTGTCTCTAGAAGAGTAAAATTCTGTTCTTTTTTAAAATATGTGAAAGGCCTTGAGCCAAACAATGAGACTAAGCAAGATCCCGAGTAATCTGAGAGAGTGCGTTGGGTCAGGGTGAAGGAGCAGCGACGGTTTGAAAGATGATTATTTTGTGGTAAATGCAGTGTTTTATACTGAGTCAGCAGTCTACTAGAAAAGCACAGTGTTGACTGAGAGTAGAATTTTTATTTTTTTTACTTTTGTGATTTCTCTAGTGGTGAAAAGTGCCAGTAATGTAGGCTCTCTGTGTCCCTGCGGTCGTGCTATTGCAGATTGATCCTGTAAACCCGGGTAGGGTTATACTGCAGAAACTGTAATGTCTAAATATGTGAAATTTTACGTTCTGAAGTGCTAAATTCTGTATATCTACAACATAAACTAAATAGACATTAAGAAAATAATAATTCTCCAGGGCTTCATCAAGCTCAGAGATGCAGAGCCTGTACTTCAGCACCATCCCGGTAATGGTATGCAGCCAACTTTGGGACTGAAACTAGAGATTCCCTAAATGAAAAAGTGTTAAGTGTAATTATTTTATCAAATGTAGCAGTGACATGCTTAGGCCTAAAAATACAGTATTATTTCGCATTACTTGCTAACACTTAGACTGGTATTGTTTCTCATCGATTACATTGATGGGTAGAATACCTTGAAACAAGCATGGGTTGAGTTATTTGCTTTATTCTGCCTTTTAATTTTTTTTTTGGTTTGCTCCCTTTACTTTATTCCTTTCATTTCACTTTGTCTTGTTCCTGTCTTTGTTTTTTTACCTGTTTCGTGTCTGTTCCATTTGCCCAGTTGCACTTCTTTTTCTTCTCCTTTTTCCTGCCCAGTTGCTTTTTCTTTGTTCCTTTTTCTTAGTCCAGTTTCAATGTTCTTTTCCTTCTCTCTGCCATCTTCCGTTGACCTTGTTCCTGCCTAGTTAATTTCTCTTCATTTTACCTTGCTCCTGTCTCTTCTCCTTACTTTGTTTCTGTCTTTTCACCTTACCTTGCTCCTGTCTCTTCTCCTTACCTTGCTCCTGTCTCTTCTTACCTTGGTCCTGTCTCTTCTACTTACCTTGTTCCTGTCTCTTCTTTCCTTCTTACTGTCTCTTCTCCTTACCTTGTTCCTGTCTCTTCTTTAATTATTTCTGTCTCTTCTCCTTTAATTGTCCTTATCTTCTCCTTTAATTGTCTGTCTCTCCTTTTCTTGTTCCTGTGTCTTCTTCTTACCTTGTTCCTGTCTCCTCTCCTTATCTTGTTCCTGTCTCTTCTCCTTACCTTGTTCCTGTCTCTTCTTTAATTGTCCATCTCTTCTCCTTTTCTTGTTCCTGTCTCTTCTCCTTACCTTGTTCCTATCTCTTGTCCTTACCTTGCACCTGTCTCTTCTCCTTACTTTACTGTCTGTCTCTTCTCCTTACTTTACTGTCTCTTCTTACCTTGCTCCTGTCTCTTCTCCTTACCTTGCTCCTGTTTCTTCTCCTTACCTTGCTCCTGTCTCTTCTCCTTACCTTGCTCCTGTTTCTTCTCCTTTCCTTGCTCCTGTCTCTTCTCCTTTCCTTGCTCCTGTCTCTTCTCCTTTCCTTGCTCCTGTCTCTACTTACCTTGTTCCTGTCTCTTCTCCTTTAATTGTCCATCTCTTCTCCTTTTCTTGTTCCGGTCTCTTCTCTTTACCTTGTTTCTATCTCTTGCCCTTACCTTGCACCTGTCTCTTCTCCTTACCTTGTTCCTGTCTCTTCTCCTTTCCTCGTTCCTGTATCTTCTCCTTACCTTTTTCCTGTCTCTTGTCCTTACCTTACTCCTGTCTCTTTTCTTACATTGCTCCTGTCTCTTGTCCTTACCTTGCTCCTGTCTCTTGTGTTTACCTTGCTCCTGTCTCTTGTTCTTACCTTGCTCCTGTCTCTTCTCTTTACCTTGCTCCTTTCTCTTCACCTTACCTTGTACCTTGTACCTGTCTTTTCTCCTTACAAGTCCTGTCTCTTTTACTTACCTTGTTCCTGTCTCCTCTCCTTACCTTGATCCTGTCTCCTCTCCTTACCTTGATCCTGTCTCCTCTCCTTACCTTGTTCCTTTCTCCTCTCCTTACCTTATTCCTGTCTCTTCTCCTTACTTTGTTCCTGTCACTTCTTTAATTGTTCCTGTCTCTTCTCCTTTAATTGTCCGTCTCTTCTCTTTTTCTTGTTCCTGTCTCTTCTCCTTACCTTGCTCCTGTCTCTTGTCCTTACCTTGCACCTGTCTCTTCTCCTTACCTTGCTCCTGTCTCTTCTCCTTACCTTGCTCCTGTTTGTTCTCTTTACTTTGTCCGTCTCCTCTCCTTTCCTTGTTCCTGTCTCCTCTCCTTTCCTTGTTCCTGTCTCTTGTCCTTTCCTTGTTCCTGTCTCTTGTCCTTTCCTTGTTCCTGTCTCTTGTCCTTACCTTGCTTCTGTCTCTTGTTCTTATCTTGCTCCTGTCTCTTGTTTTTATCTTGCTCCTGTCTCTTGTTTTTATCTTGCTCCTGTCTTTTCTCCTTACTTTACAATCTCTTCTCCTTACATTGCTCCTGTCTTCTCTCCTTACCTTGTCTGTCTCTTCTCTTTACCTTGCCCCTGTCTTTTTCCTTTTTTTTGTTTTTGCTCAGTTCGTTTCTCTTCCCTTTACCTAGTTATATATGTTCCCTTTCCCTTGTTCCCATCTCTTCTTTTTCCTCTGTTCCTGTCTTTTTTCCATATCTTATTACTTTTCATTTCCTTTACCCTGTTCCTATGCATTCCCTTTGCCCAGTTCCAGTCTTTTTTCTCCTTATAGCTTTTTCCTTTGCCATCTTTCTGTCCATTTCCCTTACCATTTTCCTTACTGTTCTCTTACCTCGTTTCTGTGTTTTTCATGACATTGTTCCTCTCCTTTCTCTTTACCAAGTCTTTATCTGTTTTACACAGTTCCAGTTTCTCTCATTTTCTCCGTATTAATTTGCATGTTAGTTCTACACTTACTCTTTACCTTTGTATGATTTTTAGCACATTTAATGCTGTGTAACATGGTTGCTCCTTGCTTTAATAAATTGAAGCTGTGGATACCATGATTATTTACAAGGTTGTCTTTTTTCCAATATTCCATTTCAAATTGCATATTGTATACTCTGTAGTGCAGAGACCCGGTAATGAGCCCGGCTGGCAGGATTGGCGCTGGTGATGTGTTTATACATCGCTTTCCAAGATGTTTTTTTATTAAGGTCCTTGTTAATTAGTTCACTAAATAGATTCTGTGCCGCAGCAAAGGCAAGGTTTGTGTTCTTTGAAAGGCAGTCGGTGCACTATTAAAAGAAACAGATTACACATCGCCCTGTTCAACATTACATGTTGTGCTTGCTGCTCACGTGTCTTTCTTTATAGTGTTTTTTTTTTCAATTGAATGACTAACCAAATGCATCCAGTAACTCACATGGCAATGCTGCGTTCATTACTGGAAGCTGCTGTGGCGTGTATGACCAAAAACGGAACGAAGCTCTGCTGAGATGTATCCTCCATCTGGATTGTAGCCGCTTCATGATTATTGTGGGCCATGGAGATAAGCGTCATCACATAGGGCCCATCCTAATTAGCCCTATTATAGTGTCCACAGATGAGATGTTTACCCACTATACATATAGGCCACCGACTCTTCATAGCCTTTTTTCCCCAGAATAAAAATGGTTCTTTGTGCATTCACATTATTCCATATTTAATTTACATCCTTTTTTAACTTCATTAGAACCAAGCCTAATTTTTCGTTTTGTATTTTTTTCTATTTTTGTTTTTTTATTGTCACATTTCTGGAGCCTTTCTTTTTTTTTTCCTATGTGACTGTATGAGATGATGAGAGCTTGAGTGGTCTGGAATCAGTTGCAATTGTAACTGGCAGCACTTTGGGGTAAATGCAATCTGGTTCCTAATTTTTATTAACTGTTAACAGGTAGAAGTAGAAAACAAAAAGCAATTGTATTGTGTTTTTTATGTTTTAAATTTTACACTTTTCATTTGCTGCACAAGAAAATTCTTCTGTTTTACTATTCTTTTCTGTTTTTTTTTTTCTTTTGAATCATATTTTGAGAGCCATAATGTTTTTGATTTTTCTTAGTATGGGAGTTTTTTTTATTGTAGTTTTTATTGGTAACTTTTGAAATACATACAACTTTTGATTGAATTTTTTGTATTTCATTTTATGTGAAAGTAAATAAAAGTGGCAATTCTGGGGTAGTTTTTTTTTGGCATTCATTGTGTGGGATAAATAATATATTTTTATTGTATGTGTCTTTAACAATGCTATGATAAGATATGTGTCTCTTTGAAGGCATTTGTTTGTAAAACTGAATAACTTTTTCTTCCGAATTCTCCTGTCTTCTGTAAATTAGATATACATATTTTTGTAGATCCTTTTTCTTTTATATACAATTTTTTTACTTTTTTTCAATTTTTTTTATGAACATGCAAATAGTAGGAATCCATACCATTCTTAAAACGAGGGCTTTGAACTGTCCCGTGGCAAACAAAAACATCACCGCTCCTTTTATTGACTGTGGGACTGACGGAGATAGCTGGGCGCTAAAATAGCATAATTTATAGTGTCCAAATTATAGTGTTGAAAAAATGCTAATGTCACTACAAATGGTGCCATCTTACCTCCTCAATCAATAATACCATAATTTGTCCCCCCATACTGCTACTTCAGCAGGATTAAGATAAGGTTCTCCCCTATAATATTGTCCCAATTTACCGTTATCGATAGGGTTATCCTACAGTCTACTGTGTATGAGAGCCCCCAAATTGGACAGCACGGTGGTTGGCACTGTTGCTTTGCAGAGCTGGGGTCCTGGGTCCGAATCTCACCAAGGACAACATCTACAAGGAGTTTGTATGTTCTCCCCATGTTTGCGTGGGTGTTATTATTATTATTATTGTTATGATTATTATTTATATAGCACCATTAATTCCATGGAGCTGTATATGAGAAGGGGTTACATACAAAGTTATAGATATCGTTTACAGTAAACAAATTTACAATGACAGACTGGTACAGAGGGGATAGGACCCTGTCCTTGCGGACTTACATTCTACGGGGTGTTCTCTGGTTTCCTCCTACACTCCAAAGACATACTGATAGGGAATCTAGATTGTGAGCCCCAATGGGGACAGAGATGATAATATCTGTAAAGCGCTGCAGAATATAAGCGAGTGAAATAAACTCTCCCCCGACAGATCATTATGGGTAGGATTAGTTTCTCGTATGTCCAGTTTCGGGCTGCTGCTCATTTTGTTCTTGGTAAGATAAGCCACTGCCAGAGATGTCTGGCTGCTGCTCCCTCATAGAGAGCACTCGGCAGGTTGAACGCTTCTGTGTACGGAGGAGTCTTCCAGCCGGCAGCCATTCCAGTGTATGGGGGACTTGCCTTTTTAGACTTTAAGACAAAGGGTTGTCTGTAGCTGAAGAACCACTGTAACAATCACTTTAATTTTCAGATGTCACACTTGCAGATCGTCCTTTCCCGACAGGTTTATGGCACCTCTTTGTTTGACGCTTGTGCTTCTTGGTTACCATTGCTGGAGTTATTTGATGGTCTTGTTGGCCACCTATATAACAGCCAGTAAAAGGACACATCTCTTCCAGGACTGTAGCCCTGTCAGCCACCTTGTCATAACACGCTGATTTTCCACCACATTGCACTCTCCTGTATAGAGGAATATGGAAGCAACACAAATTGACAGGACGCGTTAGATGGTGTCCTGTGATGACAAACGCCTTTCTGGGTCTCTGGATTCTGTAACAGAACAGTCCATCTTCTATGCATTTGGTATTTTATATATCGGGCAATCCTCCTGACAGTTTGGGGGGGCAGTTTTATTAAGCTAGGGGCTGTCAGAAAGGTCAACAGTCTTGCAGTCTCCTCTATAACCCCTGGGAGCAGAGCGCTGATTTATGTCTTTAAGTTCAAGGAGTAAAAAATAGTTTCACAAGTGTGAAAAACTGTTGGATGTGGGACCGAATAAAGCAAATAGTGAAACTTCAATGCAAAGCAAATATCCTGCTCTTAGGTTTCTTAAGCAAATGTCAGGAAAACCCGGAGCATCTGCCATTTTGTTTTCTTCTGCATTACTAATATCGAATTAATAAGTAAGACTCGGTTAATGCCAAAGCCTAGCTTTAATCTAGGGATTTATGTGCGGAAAATCTTACAACAAGGCTGGTTTGGGATTAAAAAAAAAAGGGCATTTTTACAAGCACAACCCAAGCACACAACGAAGACTGAGATGACTTTGTGCCGTGTCCATCCTGACACATCTGGTTTACATTCGAGAGGTTTTTTTTTCCGACAAGGATGGATGATTAAAACGTATACAAAAGCTTTAATTGTGTGGTGAAATGACACATACGTGTGGTAGACCACAGCAACTGATCGGACAAAAATGAAATCTGATGTTTTTCATAAGCTCAGTAACGTGAAATTTTCAGTTTTGGCTGAAGTTGTAGAAGTTTTCCATCCACTAACCAACCCTTCCTTTACCATGGGTTTCTCAGCCATGTTGATTTGTAGCGTTCCTCTTATGGTGATCAACAATATCTACACGATTCCTGTTTTTTGCTTTGGATGTAGGACTTGACCACGTCTTTAACAACCCTGATGATCGTCTCTCGAAAGCACCTTCATTTGGGCAATTGAAGTTCCAAGAATCTAGAAAAGGACACTGGTCAACTGGAAACTCCCAGTAGCTAAGAACTCAGCGGGGACTTCACCAGATATGGATTGGAGTCCCCGCGTCTGCATGTCTTGCGGGTATTCGACAGCCACAACACATGCAAGGATTGTCTGTTTGTTAGGCAATCCCTTCAGGTGTTGCGGCTGTCAAACAGCTCGAGACATGCAGCTGCAGGGACTCAAACTTATTTTTTGGACACGCCGAAGACACTCGGTTAGCACCCGATCATGATCATCCGAATTAACACCTTCTCCGAGCACATTCGCTCATCACTAATTACTAATATACTTACCACTCCAAAGTGTCTCTGATTTTTTTGCCAATCACGTGACACCCCTGGTCTGCAATTTTCAGATGTCCCTACCTTCCCTTGCAGCCGCCGCTTTATGCTGGACATCATAATTGGTGTTACCGACCATTTGAGCCAAATGTGCCTGAGGTTACGTTAAAGGGGTTTACTTGGAGCAGACCATGATTTTTTGCAAGTGGGTAAAAAAATTTCACCTTTTGGCTTTTAGAGGTTGTTCAGCTGCACATTCAACTTGAATGGGATCTGTGGTCATAAATCACCTGAGAGGAGCTCAGGAAACAGATAAAAGAAAAATTGCTAATTCTCCAGTCATTCGATCTGAATGAGTTCACTGACAGGTTTTAAGTTAACTCATTGTACAGTCAGCAAATTCCTATTCTTTCCAGTTTACAAAAATACGAACAAAAATAAAACTGTCCTTGACTCATCCTCACCAGGTCCTGCTTTGAGTCTCCATTGTTGCTCCCATTGTATGCTATCGTTTGTTGTGCTGACATGACGTTGACAACGCTGCAGCCAATCATTGATCTCAGCGGCTCTAAATGCTGCCAACTCAGACAGAGACGCTCCATTATTGGCTAACAGCGCTGTCGTCACGTAAAACAATAACCATTTCTGGCAGAGCTGGCAGCCTCTTCTATGCTGGACCCTGGGAGGGGGGAAAAAGGACAGTTGGTTTGTTTTTTAAAAACAAACTGCAGCCAGGGAATAAGCGTTACAAAAAAAAAAACAGAACACCCCCCTTTTTAGTGCTTCTAGAATAATAATAAAAAAGAAATAGTTGAATATTATTTTGCTTAAATAAATTCTATAATTTAGTGAAAGACTGTGTGTCTCCATGGTTACAGACTACAAACAAATCCAGCGTAGTCGGAGCCTGCAGTCTTCTCGCTTACATCCGATCTTTTCCTCTTTCTCACATCCTTTAGCAATGATTCAGATCTTATTTCCGGGATTTATTTTCTGTCCATCCCTGATTTCTGGCAGTTGTAATCATTTGCCTCCATGCCAGAAAACTTGTTAAGTTGCGGGGATTAAGAGTCGCAGATTTCCTAAAATATCATAGATTGCACATGTGGAACGACAGTATCCGTCCACCGTGTCCAGGTGATCACCGTCGCCTCCTGCGTCGTCCGGTCACGTCTCGGCCTCAATATTCGGCATTATTCCTCGCTGCTTGGCAGATCCTCCGGAACATTTGGAAAGTATCCACATCCTAGCCGGTAAATGGCATGAAGTCATAGGGTAGATTTGCCAAACATGCACACGAGACTCGGAACAATAGTCGTGACCGACGAACAATGTGAAGGTTTCTTTATCAGCAAGGAACGCCTTATTTTAGCGTTCCCCCGTGGTGTCAGACATACACAGCACTAATAATATAAGGGGTTTTTGGATTTAGAAAACCCATTTAATCGACCTTATTAGTAAGCTCGGGATTAATAGACGTGGCCCGCTTCAGAATCGGTATGTGACGCTTAGACTATATTCACACTGGAAAAAACTGACCTCACGCAGAGCGTTTCTGATTTTTTTACATGGATTAAATAAAAAAAATATACGAAGAATGCGTCAGTATCTTTCTGATTTTGGATGAGACTCGCCTATTCGTTTTCTATGAGTGCATTAAAAAAATCAGATCCCGTAGAGATTCTTACGGACGCACTGTGAAATTAAGCTGCATTTGGTCTTGTAAATTTTATAACAGACGTCATGCAGATGAGAATTTGTCTGTTTTATTTTCTGGACGATTTTTTTTTATATGTATAATCGCATGAATTTAGTCTTAAGGTTCATTCCGCATACGAGAAAAACGGAGCTATTATTTTGATCAGAGTTTGGTCTGAATGTCATCCAATTTTCTCATATGTGAAGAAATAAAAAAAATGTCAAAGTTTCTCCAACTTTTATATTCCGACAGTCAGTGAAAATTACTCCGCACTCTGATGTCATCCGAGTGCAGTCCGATTTTTTTTTTTTTTTTTTTCCGGATACATTCACTTGTATTGACGATTTTGTTTGTTCCAACCCTCGGATCAAAATCAGACATGTCTTCGATATTTTACAGGGACCATTTGGTGCACGGCCAGATAAAATCACATGGGATCGAGTGCTATCCTAGAAAACCACAGATAGAAGTCATCCACCAAAAAAAAAATGTGTGAGCGATCCCTTATTTTAACTCTGGATGACCAAGCAGCACTTGCATTACAAAGGCAGCCTGTAAGAACCATGTAATGCTGACATATCCCTGCGGAGGCGCTGCAGGTAGCTAGACAAAAATATAATGCTTCTGGCAAACACTGGAGTTTTCTAATAACAAGTGGCTGTCTTATGATGATTTGCTGATGTGTGTTTTTAATGGTTTCCGAATCTGCATCTGATGATGATTTCTTTTTCTTACAGTCAGACCGGGAATTGAAGCTTCATCCCAGCTTGTACCTGCTGCTCCTCATCCTCAGTAAGCTGTACCCGTCTCCCATGGATGGCACATATTCTGCTCTCAGCATGGCGCCTTTCATCCCTTTTATAATGAGGTGATTTCTTCACTATTATTATTTGGATCAAGTGTTTAATAGCGATTTGCCCTTTGGATCGGTATTCAGTATGCGACGATCGGTTGTGGGGCGATCGGCTGTTAGCAGGTCCAGGAACAGCTCCACACATTGTGTAGTGGCCATTTTTAGGTATTGCATCTCAGGTACCATTCACTTGATTAGGGGCTCAACTGCAGTACCCAAGAACGGCCACTACACAGTTTAAGGCGCTGTGTTGTCCGAGCTTCATACACTGCCAGGTGTTTGATCCTCGTTGATCTGATAATGATGACCTGTCTTAAGGAATCCCTTTAAGTATCAAAAAAAGTCAGCAAGAAAATCCAAAATTCACATGCAACTATAGAAAGGAATGTCCTAATGTATTATTAACAGTTTTCAGCGTCTGCCATTAAAGTGCTGGATTATCGGACTTTACAGGTTATTGTATTGTTGCAATTGGTCTGCACCCAGCGCTTACATCGAAAGCATGAGGTCCCAATGTTTACCAAGAGTGCCCATTTTCTCAAAGTCATCCCTTTTTCTCATATGCACTGAAAATCCAAACTGGGACACTTCCCCTTTAAGGCTCCTTCATCAATATAATTTTTTTAATGAATAAAATGAGATTCCGTTGACTATTTTGTACCAAGGCTGGTAGCACACACCCAACATTCATGGCCCGTGTGCGGAGCGCAATGTCTGGATCGGCTGCGGGTCTCCTGATCCATATCTGACAGTTTCATAGACCTATCGTTCTCGGGGTATTATGGCAGCATCTCGCCTGAACTTCTGGTACCAACATGTAGAGATTGACTTTACTGCACTAATATGGGCCAAGGAACTTGTAGTGTGGAGATGTCCATTCACTTCTATGGAAGAATGTTATGTGCATGATCTGTAACCTATGTAGAGGGGTCACTGTAGGAGTAAGGGGAGGAGGTGAGCTGTGACATCACCTATTTGGAATGGTGGATCCTGGGTTATCTCCGGTATATAGAGTTGATATCTGTGATTGTGCAGAAGGAGGAGGAGGTGAGCTGTGACATCATCTACTGTGAATGATGGATCCTGTTTTATCTACTGAATATAGAGATGTTTTCAGTCATTGTACAGGAGGAGGTGAGCTGTGACATCACCTATTGTGAATGGTGGATCCTGTGTTATCTACTGTATATAGAGGTGTTATCAGTCATTGTACAGGAGGAGGAGGTGAGCTGTGACATCATCTATTGTGAATGCTGGAGCCTGTGTTATCTTCTGTATATAGAGGTGTTATCTGTCATTATAAAGGAGGAGATGAGCTGTGACATCATCTATTGTGAATGGTGCATCCTGTGTTATCTACTGTATATAGAGGTGTTATCAGTCATTGTACAGGAGGAGGAGGTGAGCTGTGACATCATCTATTGTGAATGCTGGAGCCTGTGTTATCTTCTGTATATAGAGGTGTTATCTGTCATTATAAAGGAGGAGATGAGCTGTGACATCATCTATTGTGAATGGTGCATCCTGTGTTATTACTGTATATAGAGATGTTATCAGTCATTGTACAGGAGGAGGAGGTGAGCTGTGACATCATCTATTGTGAATGCTGGAGCCTGTGTTATCTTCTGTATATAGAGATGTTATCAGTCATTGTACAGGAGGAGGAGGTGAGCTGTGACATCATCTATTGTGAATGCTGGAGCCTGTGTTATCTTCTGTATATAGAGATGTTATCTGTCATTATAAAGGAGGAGATGAGCTGTGACATTACCTTTTGGGAATTGTGGATCCTGTGTTTTCTACTGTATTATGTATTATGTGTTATCAGTCATTGTACAGGAGGAGATGAGCTGTGATATCATCTATTATGAACTGTGGATCATGTGTTTTCTACTGTGTATATAGAGGTGTTATCAGTCATTGTGCAGGAGGAGGAGGTGAGCTGTGACATCACCTATTGTGAATGGTGGATCCTGTGTTATCTACTGTATATAGAGGTGTTATCAGTCATTGTGCAGGAGGAGGAGGTGAGCTGTGACATCACCTATTGTGATGGTGGATCCTGTGTTATCTACTGTATATAGAGGTGTTATCAGTCATTGTACAGGAGGAGGAGGTGAGCTGTGACATCACCTATTGTGAATTATGGATCCTGTTTTATCTACTGTATACAGACAAGTGCTTCTCAAAAAATTAGAATATTTTAGGTTGTCATGATTTAAAAAGAGAAAACACAGTAGTTTGACAATAAATGGCTTCACCCAACCATTAACCATGAGTGGAGAAAAAGCTTTGGTGTTCTCATTCATATTCTCTGAAAAAGAAAGCAAAAATCCTGTCAGGGTATGTAAACTTTTGAGCATAACTGTATAAAGATGTGTTATATTAATAATAATTTTATTTCTATAGCACCAACATATTCCGCAGCACTTTACATTATAGAGGGGACTTGTACAGACAATAGACATTACAGCATAACAATAAACACAGATCAAAGTAGATACCAAGAGGAATGAGGGCCCTGCTCGCAAGATTACAATCTATGAGGAAAAAGGGGAGACACAAAAGGTAGATGGTAACAATTGCTTTCATTGTTCGGACCAGCCAAAGTGTAAAGGCACTGTCACACTTAGCGATCGCACTAGCGATCACGACAACGACACGACTTGGCGAGATCGTTGGTGCGATCGCTATATGGTCGCTAGTTAGCTTCCAAACACAAAGATCTCATCAGCGATCAGCAATCTGTATAACGACCTCTGCGGTCGTTGGGAACGTTCATAAGCGATCAGCGACATCTCAGCGGGGGCCACATCGCTGCTACATGTCACTCACAGCTAAGTCGCTAACGAGATCGCTGCTGCGTCATAAATGGTGACTCTTTAGCGATCTCTCTAGCGATCTCGCTTAGTGTGACAGTATCTTAAGAATTGGGTGTTCATGTAATTCTGCATGAACCAGTTAACAGCCAAAGTATGTAACAGTACACACACAGAGGGCTATTAAATGCATGAAGCGGTTGAGAACATAATACGAGGTACCTGATTATGGTGGAAAATTTTTTGAATGGGCCAACAGGGATAGTTAGGTTAATGCATTGATGCGGTATGCCAGTCTGAACAAGTGCGTTTTTAGGGCACGCTTAAAACTGTGGGTATTGGGGATTAATTTTATTAACCTGGGTAATGCATTCCAAAGAATTGGCGCAGCACGTGAAATGTTTTGGCGACGGGAGTGGGAGGTTCTGATTATTGAGGATGCTAACCTCAGGTCATTAGCAGAACGGCGGGCACGAGTTGGATGGTAGGCTGAGACAAGGGAGGAGATGTAGGGTGGTTCTGAGCCATGGAATGCTTTGTGAGTGAGGGTAATAAGTTTGTACTGGATTCTGTAGTGGATGGGTGACTGGCACAAGGTAGAGGCATCGGTATAAACGATTGGTGAGGAATATGATCCTGGCTGCAGCATTCAAGACAGATTGGAGAGGGGAGAGTTTGGTAAGAGGGAGACCAATTAGTAGAGAGTTACAATAGTCCAGACGAGAATGAATAAGAGAAACAGTAATAGTTTTTGCAGAGTCGAAAGTAAGAAAAGGTTGAATTCTAAAGATGTTTTTGAGGTGGAGATAACAAGAGCGAGCCAGTGATTGGATGTGGGGGGTGAATGAAAGCCTGGAATCAAGTATGACCCCAAGACAGCGGGCATGTTGCTGGGGAGTAATGGTGGAACCACACACGGAGATGGCAATGTCAGGCAAAGGTAGGTTAGTAGAGGGAGGAAACACGAGGAGTTCCGTTTTTGACAGGTTCAGTTTCAGATAGAGGGATGACATGATGTTAGAGACAGCGGTAAGACAATCACTGGTGTTTTCAAAAAAGGCAGGCGTGATATCGGAAGAAGAAGTGTATAATTGGGTGTCATCAGCATAGAGATGGTACTGGAAACCAAATCTACTGATTGTTTGTCCAATAGGGGCAGTATACAAAGAGAAGAGGAGGGGGCCTAGGACTGATCCTTGAGGAACCCCAACAGTAAGGCTAAGTTCACACGTTGCGGAATTGCCGCGGAAATTTCCGCGGCAATCCCGCACTTCTCCCGCAGGAAATACGCACGTTTTTTGTGTGCTGATTCCCGCCAGAATAATAGCGTTTTGCAAGCGTAATTAGCTTGCAGAATGCTAGCGTTTTCCTAGCGATCTGTAGCATCGCTTGGAAAACTGATTGACAGGTTGGTCACACGAGTCAAACATAGTGTTTGACAAGTGTGACCAACTTTTTACTATTGATGCCGCCTATGTCGCATCAATAGTAAAAAGATCTAATGTAAAAATAATAAATAATGATATTCTCACCTTCCGGCGGCCCCCGCAGCCTTCCCGCCTTCAGCGACGCTCCCGGCAACTCCGGTCCCAAGGATGCTTTGCGGCAAATCACACCGATGACGTAGCATCTCGCGAGACCGCTATGCCATCTGGGTGATTCTTGCAAAGGACTCTTGGGACCGGAAGTTGCCGGGAGCGTCGCTGAAGGCGGGAAGGCTGCGGGGGCCGCGGGAAGGCTGCGGGGGCCGCCGGAAGGTGAGAATATCATTATTTTTTATTTTAATTATTGTTTTACCAGGGATATGGTACCCAGGGCCTGGAGGAGAGTCTCCTCTCCTCCAGACCCTGGGTACCACCGCACATGAACCGCTTACATTCCGCAAAATTAATGAACATGTTGCTATTTTTTCCGCAAAGCGTTTTTTTCGCGGAAAAAAACGCAACATGTGGCCAAAACATGCGGAATCAATTAACATGTATAGGATGCTTAATGCTTGCGTTTTTATCGCGTTTTTACCGCGGAAAACCGCGGAAAAAACCGCGAAAAAAACGCAATTATTCCTGATCGTGTGCACTTAGCCTAAGGGGGAAGATGAGAGGAGGAGGAACCAGCAAAATATACAGTGAAGGAACGGTCAGAGAGATAGGAGGAGAACCAGGAGAGAACAGTGTCCTTGAGGCCGATAGAGCGGAGCATAGTGAGGAGGAGCTGATGGTCCACAGTGTCAAATGCTGCAGAGAGATCCAGGAGAATTACCATGGAGTAATGACCATTAGATTTAGCTGTTAAATCATTAGAGACTTTAGTGAGGGCAGTTTCAGTAGAGTGAAAAGAGCGGAAACCAGATTGAAGAGGATCGAGAAGAGAGTTATCTGAGAGATAGCGAATAAGACGGGAGTGGACCAGGCGTTCCAGGAGTTTAGAGATGAAGGGAAGATTAGAGACAGGTCTATAGTTAGCGGCATAGTTTTGGTCGAGAGATTATTTTTTAAGTAATGGATGTATGCTGGTGTGTTTAAATGAGGAGGGAAAGATACCGGAAGAGAGAGAGATGTTGAATATTTTTGTTAGGTGAGAGGTGACAGCAGGGGAAAGAGACTGGCGGAGATGTGACGAAATGGGGTCACTGATGCAAGTGGTAGGGCGAGAAGATGCAAGGAGCCTGATCTCTTCTTCTGTGACTGGTTCAAAATCAGAGAGTGAGCTAGATGCAGTGGGGGAGGGAGGACAGGGCATGGTATGAGGGGATTGGGAGATAATTTCCTGTCGGATGTGGTCAATTTTTTCTTTGAAATAATTGGCCAGATCGTCATTGTGGAGATCTGTGGTTGGGGCCTGCACTTTTGGGTTTAGTAGGGAGTGAAAAGTGTCAGAGACATTTGGGGTTATTGGATAGTGAGGTGATGAGGGTGTTGAAATAGGTTTGTTTGGAGAGGTGAAGGGCAGAGTTGTATGTTTTAAGCATAAACTTGTAATGTATGAAATCTGTCATCTGTCATTGTAATCATGTCTGTGATGATAATGACATCGCTGAAAATAGAAAGTATCAGTCCATAAAAAAATATAAATCATTGGTCATTTTCTGATGACATGTTCACTTTTAAAGGATTTGCTCAGCATTGATGAAACATGGCTGCTTCCACAAACAGCGACACATCTGTTTACAGGTTGTGTGCAATATTGCAGATTAGCTCTATTTGCTTTCAATGGGCTAAGCTGCAATACCAGACACAACCTACAGTCATGGCCAAAAGTTTTGAGAATGACACAAATATTATATTTTCACATGATCTGCTGCCCTCTGGTTTTTATGTGTGTTTGACAGATGTTTTTATCACAGACAGAAATATAATAATTGCAAACATATGAGTAACAAAAGCTTATATTGACAGTTAGAATGAGTTAATGCAGCAAGTCAATATTTGCAGTGTTGACCCTTCTTCTTCAGGACCTCTGCAGTTCTCCCTGGCATGCTCTCAATCAACTTCTGGACCAAATCCTGACTGATAGCAGTCCATTCTTGCACAATCAATGCTTTCATTTTGTCAGAATTTTTAGGTTTTTGTTTGTCCACCCGTCTCTTGATGATTGACCACAAGTTCTCAATGGGATTAAGATCTGGGGAGTTTCCAGGCCATGGACCCAAAATCTCTATATTTTGTTCCCTGAGCCATTTAGTTATCACCTTTGCTTTATGGCAAGGTGCTCCATCATGCTGGAAAAGGCATTGTTGATCGCCAAACTGCTCTTGGAGAGTTGGGAGAAGTTGCTCTTGGAGGACATTCTGGTACCATTCTTTATTCATGGCTGTGTTTTTAGGCAAGACTGTGAGAGAGCCGATTCCCTTGGCTGAGAAGCAACCCCACACATGAATGGTTTCAGGATGCTTAACAGTTGGCATGAGACAAGACTGGTGGTAGCGCTCACCTTGTCTTCTCCGAATGAGGCGTTTTCCTGATGTCCCAAACAATCGAAAAGGGGATTCATCAGAGAAAATAACTTTACCCCAGTCCTCAGCAGTCCACTGCCTGTACCTTTTGCAGAATATCAGTCTGTCCATGATGTTTTTTCTGGAGAGAAGTGGCTTCTTTGCTGCCCTCCTTGAGACCAGGCCTTGCTCCAAGAGTCTCCGCCTCACAGTGCGTGCAGATGCACTCACACCTGCCTGCTGCCATTCCTGAGCAAGCTCTGCACTGCTGGCAGCCCGATCCCGCAGCTGAAACACTTTTAAGAGACGGTCCTGGCGCTTGCTGGTCTTTCTTGGGCGCCCTGGAGCCTTTTTGGCAACAATGGAACCTCTCTCCTTGAAGTTCTTGATGATGCGATAGATTGTTGACTGAGGTGCAATCTTTCTAGCTGCGATACTCTTCCCTGTTAGGTCATTTTTGTGCATTGCAATGATGACTGCACGTGTTTCTTTAGAGATAACCATGGTTAACAGAAGAGAAACAATGATGCCAAGCACCAGCCTCCTTTTAAAGTGTCCAGTGGTGTCATTCTTACTTAATCATGACAGATTGATCTCCAGCCATGTCCTCATCAACACCCACACCTGTGTTAATGGAGCAATCACTGAAAAGAGGTTAGCTGGTCCTTTTAAGGCAGGGCTGCAATGATGTTGAAATGTGTTTTGGGGGATAAAGTTTATTTTCTAGCCAAATATTGACTTTGCAAGTAATTGCTGTTAAGCTGATCACTCTTTATAACATTCTGGAGTATATGCAAATTGCCATTAGAAAAAGTGAAGCAGTAGACTTTGTAAGAATTAATATTGGTGTCATTCTCAAAACTTTTGGCCATGACTGTATGATGATAAGTGGCGCTGAATATAGAAGAAAGCTGCTAGGTGTTTCAAAAGCAGGAGAACCCTTGGTATCATGTTCTGTTCTCTGTTTTCTCCTTCTCTGTAAATTTTCTATTTATCTTCTATCTATCATCCATATTTGCTTGTTTTTCTTTACTCTCCATTGACAGGTGCAGAGCTTGAACTTAATATAACCAGGGATAGTCATGTCCTTTGCCTTGGGGCAGTTTTGGGTGCAATTAGGAGAAAGGAGGTCTCCAATGTAATGAGATCCCAGCACACCCACACACAGACAAACCAATAAACATGGCTGGATGAATATGTGATGGGTTCCAGCTGAAGAGCAGGCAGCAAAGGATTAACCTTCTGACTGCTGGCCGCCCAGCACCAAGGGTGGGAGGGAGAAACTCTTTTGTTTTCCTTTTATTTCCTTTCATCTGGGGTTCACTCCTCTTTATAACCACTGCCATCATAAATAAGAATAATGGAGGTGAGCTTTTCTATACTTTCTGATCTGTCTTTGAAGATGTTTTAATGACTTAAAGGCCAAAAACAGTTCATTAGGATATTTAAGTGACATCGCCTCCAAAGGCAGCTGGAATATCTATCTATTATCTATCTATCTATCTATCTATCTATCTATCTATCTATCTATCTATCTATCTATCTATCTATCTATCTATCATCTATTATCTATCATCTATTATCTATCAATTATCTACCTATTTTTCTATCTCATATCTATCCATCTATCTATTTTCTATTTATCTATTATCTATAATCTATCTATTTATCTATTATCTATCTATTACAGTTGTACTCAAAAGTTTACATACCTCGGCAGAATTTTTGCTTTCTTGGCCTTTTTTCAGAGAATATTAATGATAACACCAAAACTTTTTCTCCACTCATGGTTAGTAGTTGGGTGAAGCCATTTATTGTCAAAGTACAGTGTTTTCTCTTTTTAACCCCTTGACGACCGCCGATACGCCTTTTAACGGCGGTAGTTAAGGGTACTTAAACCACAGCGTCGTTAATTAACGGCGCTGTGGAAATAGTGTATAGCGCCCCCCACAGTCGGATTTTCTCTGGGGTCTCGGCTGCCGGTGGTAGCTGAGACCCCTGAAAACCTGAACCGACCCCGGTGTTGCGATAGCCGTTATTATCCCTATAACGGCGATCGCAACAAAAAAAAAATCTGATGTGCCATTTAATTTCTGTCTCCTGTGATGTGATCGGACATCAGAGGAGAGAGAAATAGGGTCCCCGATACCCCCTTTGTGGCCCCTGGTGGTCCTACTGCCCTTCTGAGTCCCCCGGTTCCGCCGCCATGCTACAATGCCAAGAAAATGGCGGGCGCATGCGCAGTGCGCCCGCCGCGATGTGCCGGGGGGTTGGGCGATTTTCTCCAGGGTCTCGGCTGCCGGGGGTAGCCGAGACCCCAGAGAACATAATTAGGGTCCCCCGCAGTACCCCCACTTTTGCGATCGCCGTTATTAACCATATTATTATTATTATTATACATTTATATAGCGCCATTTATTCCATGGCGCTTTACATATGAAAAGGGAAAAATATAGACAGGTACAATAAACATGTGCTAGACAAGGGACACACAAGTACAGAAGGAGAGAGGACCCTGCCCGCGAGGGCTCACAGTCTACAGTGATGGGTGAGAATACACTATAACGGCGATCGCAAAAGAAATAAAAAAGCTGCCATCCTGCATGTAATTTCTCTCCCCTCTGATGTGATCGCACATCAGAGGGGAGAGAAATAGGGTCCCCCGATCCCTCCCGGTACCTCCAGGTGTCCGCCATGTCCCCCTGTCCTCCGGCAGGTACTGGCGTCTTCTCCCTGTAAAAGAAAAAGGCGGGCGCATGCGCAGTGGCGCCCGCGGCAGATTCATTCAGTCTCTAAAAGTACATTTTGATCACTGTGATAAACTATCACAGTGATCAAAATAAAAAAAAAACAGTACATAAACCCTCCCTTTATCACCCCCTTAGTTAGGGACATATAATAAAATATAGAAATTGTATTTATTTTCATTTTTCCGTTAGGGCTAGGGTTAGGGCTAGGGTTAGGGTTACAATAAGGGTTAGGGATCAATTAGGGTTAGGGATACCATTAGGGTTGGAATTAGGGTTAGGATTACCGTTAGGGTTGGGATTAGGGTTAAGGGTGTGTTGGGGTTAGGGTTGGAGCTAGAATTGAGGGGTTTCCACTATTTAGGCACATCAGGGGGTCTCCAAACACGACGTGGCGTTCAAAAAGTCAAATGGCGCTCCCTCCCTTCCGAGCCCTGCCGTGCGCCCAAACAGTGGTTTACCCCAACATATGGAGTATCAGCGTACTCAGGAAAAATTGCACAACAACTTTTGGGGTCCAATTTCTCCTGTTACCCTTGGGAAAATAAAAAAAATAGGTGGGCTAAAAAATCATTTTTGAGGAAAAAATGCTTTTTTATTTTCACGGCTCTGCGTTTATAAATTTCTGTGAAGCACTTGGGGGTTCAAAGTGCTCACCACACATCTAGATAAACTCCTTGGGGGGTCTAGTTTCCAAAATGGTGTCACTTGCAGGGGGTTTCTACTGTTTAGGCACATCAGGGGCTCTCCAAACGCGACATGGCATCCAGCCAATTCTGCGTTGAAAAAGTTAAACGGCTTCCCTTGCGACCTCTGCAGTGCGCCCAAAAAGTGGTTTACCCCCACATATGGGGTATCGGTGTATTCAGGAGAAATTGCACAACAAATTTTGTGGTTTATTTTTTCTTTTAACACTTGTGAAAATAAAAAAATTGGTTCTGAAGTAAAGTTTTTGCAAAAAAAGTTAAATGTTAATGTTTTCCTTCCACATTGCTTCAGTTCCTGTGAAGCACGTAAAGGGTTAATAATCTTCTTGAATGTGGTTTTGAGTACCTTGAGGGGTGCAGTTTTTAGAATGGTGTCACTTTTGGGTATTTTCTATCATATAGACCCGTCAAAGTGACTTCAAATGTGATGTCCCTAAAAAAAAATGGTGTAAAAATTAGAAATCGCTGGTCAACTTTTTACCCTTATAACTTCGTAACAAAAAAAAATTTTGTTCCCAAAATTGTGCTGATGTAAAGTAGACATGTGGGAAATGTAATTTATTAAGAAATTTGTGTGACATATCTCTCTGATTTAAGGGCATAAAAATTTAAAGTTTGAAAATCGCTAAATTTTCAAAATTTTCGCCATATTTTCATTTTTTTTAATAAATAAACGCAAGTTATATAAAAAATTTTTACCACTAACGTGAAGTACAATATGTCACGAAAAAGCGAGATTCATTAAAGCGTTCCAGAGTTATAACCTCATAAAGTGACAGTGGTCAGAATTTTAAAAATTGGCCCGGTAATTAAGCTGCAAAATGGCTCTGTCACTAATGGGTTAAATCATAATGACAACCCAAAACATCCAAATGACCCTGATCAAAAGTTCACATACCCCATTCCTTAACACCATGTATTGCCTCCTCTAATGTCAATGACAGCTCGAATTCTTTTGTGGTAGTTGTGGATGAGGTTTTTTTTTTATTTTCTCAGATGGTAAAACTGCCCACTCTTTTTGGCAAAAAGCCTCCAGTTCCTGTAAATTCCTGGGCTGTCTAGCATGAACTGCATGCTTGAGATCTCCCCAGAGTGGCTTAATGATATTTAGGTCAGGAGACTAAGATAGCCACTGCAGAACCTTCACTTTGTTCTGCTGTAGCCAATGACAGGTCCATTTGGCCTTGTGTTTAGGATCATTGTCATGTTGGAATGTCCAAGTACGTCCCATGCGCAGTTTCCGGGCTGATGATTTCAAATTTGCCTTCAGTATTTGCTGATAACATGCTGCATTCATCTTTCCTTCAACTTTGACCAAGTTTCCTGTGCTTTTGTAGCTCACACATCCCCAAAACATCAGCAATCCACCTCCGTGCTTTACAGTAGGAATGGTGTTCTTTTCATCATAGGCCTTGCTGACCTCTCTCCAAATGTAATGTTTATGGTTGTGGCCAAAAAGTTCAATTTTGGTTTCATCACTCCAAATTACCTTGTTCCAGAAGTTTTGAGGGTTGTCTCTGCTGTTTTGCGTATTGTAGGTGAGATACTTTGTGGCATTTGCGGTAATGGCTTTCTTCTGGCGACTCGACCATGTAGCCCATTTTTCTTCAAGTGCCTCCTTATTTTGCATCTTGAAACAGCCACACCACTAGTTTTCAGAGAGTCCAGTATTTCAGCTAATGTTATTTGTGGGTTTTCCTTTGCATCCTGAACAATTTTACTGGCAGTTGTGGACGAAATCTATGTTGGTCTACCTGACTGTGGTTTTGTTTTTACAGAGCCCATGACTTTTCATTTGTTAATCACAGTTTGAACACTGCTGACTGGCATTATCAATTCCTTGGATATCTTTTTGTATCCCTTTCCTGTTTTATACATTTCAACTACCTTTTCCCGTAGATTCGATGACAATTCATTTGCTTTCTCCATGACTCACAATCTAGTGGCTGGATGAAATATCCAAGAGTCTTTCTGGATCCCAGAAACTCACTCACCTTTATGCACACACACTGAATACAAGCAAACAGGTCACAGGTGAGGATGTTACCTTTAGTATCCATTCAACCCCGTTTGTGTCAACTTCTGTGCATGTTATCAGGCCAAAATCACCAGGGTATATGAAATTTTGATCAGGGTCATTTGGATATTTTGGGTTGTCATTATGATTTAAAAAGAGAAAACACAGTAGTGTTTCAATAATGGCTTCACACAACCACTCACCATGAGTGGAGAAAAATTTTTGGTGTTATCATTCATATTCTCTGAAAAAAGGCCAAGAAAGCAAAAATTCTGCCGAGGTATGTAAACTTTTGAGCACAACTCTCTACATATCTATCTATGATCTATGTCACTTTTGGCTTTGTTCTATGGTTGTAGATCCATTTTTCTGGACAGTTAGTATCAGTGATTGCTCTGACTCTTAGACTTAGACATTGTCTGCAGGAAACATTGTTGTTATGGAAATAAGCGTTGGGTCTGGAAATTGCTAAAAGGCTCCATCACCAGCCTAACAGCACCTGGACTTTGGGTTTATGCTTATCTATGTATTATGCATTTATTTATTTCTGTTAGCCTGTGGATGTTTTTATCTATCTGATCTATGTATTGTATGTGTGTGTGTGTGTGTGTATATGTACAGTACAGACCAAAAGTTTGGACACCTTCTCATTCAAAGATTTTTCTGTATTTTCATGACTATGAAAATTGTACATTCACACTGAAGGCATCAAAACTATGAATTAACACATGTGGAATTATATACTTAGCAAAAAAGTGTGAAACAACTGAAAATATGTCTTATATTCTAGGTTCTTCAAAGTAGCCACCTTTTGCTTTGATTACTGCTTTGCATACTCTCGGCATTCTCTTGATGAGCTTCAAGAGGTAGTCACCGGAAATGGTCTTCCAACAGTCTTGAAGGAGTTCCCAGAGATGCTTAGCACTTGTTGGCCCTTTTGCCTTCACTCTGCGGTCCAGCTCACCCCAAACCATCTCGATTGGGTTCAGGTATGGTGACTGTGGAGGCCAGGTCATCTGGCGTAGCACCCCATCACTCTCCTTCTTGGTCAAATAGCCCTTACACAGCCTGGAGGTGTGTTTGAGGTCATTGTCCTGTTGAAAAATAAATGATGGTTCAACTAAACGCAAACCGGATGGAATAGCATGCCGCTGCAAGATGCTTTGGTAGCCATGCTGGTTCAGTATGCCTTCAATTTTGAATAAATCCCCAACAGTGTCACCAGCAAAGCACCCCCACATCATCACACCTCCTCCTCCATGCTTCATGGTGGGAACCAGGCATGTAGAGTCCATCCGTTCACCTTTTTTGCGACGCACAAAGACACGGTGGTTAGAACCAAAGATCTCAAATTTGGACTCATCAGACCAAAGCACAGATTTCCACTGGTCTAATGTCCATTCCTTGTGTTCCTTAGCCCAAACAAGTGTCTTCTGCTTGTTGCCTGTCCTTAGCAGTGGTTTTCTAGCAGCTATTTTACCATGGAGAGTGATGGGGTGCTAAGCTAGATGACCAGGCCTCCACAGTCACCAGACCTGAACCCAATCGAGATGGTTTGGGGTGAGCTTGACCGCAGAGTGAAGGCAAAAGGGCCAACAAGTGCTAAGCATCTCTGGGAACTCTTTCAAGACTGTTGGAAGACCATTTCCGGTGACTACCTTTTAAAGCTCATCAAGAGAATGCCAAGAGTGTGCAAAGCAGTAATCAAAGCAAAAGGTGGCTACTTTGAAGAACCTAGAATATAAGACATATTTTCAGTTGTTTCACACTTTTTTGTAAAGTGTAATGTATAATTCCACATGTGTTAATTCATAGTTTTGATGTCTTCAGTGTGAATGTACAATTTTCATAGTCATGAAAATACAAAAAAATCTTTGAATGAGAAGGTGTGTCCAAACTTTTGGTCTGTACTGTATGTCTGTATATATAATATATATATATATATATATATATATATATATCTCCCTCTGTCTATATTACATCTATCTATGTGTCTATCTCTTAACCATAAGTGGAAGTGTTGCTGATAATATGCAAATTCTATGGGGACCAAATGAACATATTAATATCTCTAGTCCCTATACAGTTGGATTTGACTCATATTAAAGTGCCTTTATAGGGCACCTATCAATGATTTTTTTCTAAAATGATGGGTACTGCTTGACCTGAGATGACAATCGGGGGATAAAGATCCTGAGACCCTCACCAATTGCTCAAAAATGCCCTGAAAGATGAAGGGGCGCCATAGAAAGGCTGGGGCTCTGCACGCAGTAGGGTTCAGGCTCATACACTTTCTTTTGAGTCTTTATGCTGCTCAGCGTGCTTCTTCATGATCAGTTGAGTGTTTCAAACCATTTTTCTTCTCAGAGGTCGGTGGTCGTTTCAGGACCTGCACCCCCCGCCCATCGTCATAGATGTAAAGAGGTGTTATATTTTAAAAAACATTGGAAAATAAGTGTTCATTAACGGGTTATTCCCATGTTTGCCCCTATCCTTGGGGGAAGTTGCTAATCATTAGTGGGCCAACTTTTTGTACCCCCAATAAACCTGAAAATGGGTTTTTGAAGAGCCCTGTTTATATAGCACAGGGCGGTGGTGTACCTGCTGAACCTGCGCTCCACTTGTTCAGCGGTACTGGTGGATGTAGATGACTACAGTGGTTTTTCCAGCAGCCTATAGAGTGAATGGAGTGGAGGTCACGCATGTTCGTCCTCCACTCTTTTCAAGATGGGACCACCATGCCTCATTTTTGGAGTTCCAGAAAATCTTCCCAATCTCGGGATCGCTATTTGGGCTTCACCGATTTTCTTGTATGAGCGCTATCTTTTGGTTTTCTTGGATAGCACTCATACCTATGATATGCTATGGGGCTGTGCACATGTCTGTGATTTTTTTCCTTAGACCAGAGGCTCGTGTAAAAAATGTGAGAAGTCTGATATTGCTCCAAGTGTCAGATCAAAATCGCCAATGCAAGTCTATGGGGTCGTGAAAAAAAATAGACCTCACTCAGATGTCACCTGAGAACGGTCCACTTTTCACGGGTGACAGAATGGGAAAGACAGAGAAACTTTTTTATTTCTTCTCAACATGTGCAGAATATTGATTCCAATCTGATCAAACCCTGATCAAACCCTAACTAGAATAATTAAACAGTTTTTTTCTCAGATGTGGAGAAAACATGACCCTACTCTAAGTCTCAGCAAGTTAAAGGATAGGGAATAACTTTTTTTTTTGAGGATTTATAGCAAAAACAAAACATGAAAATGACTTTTCCTTCCGTTCCTGAGCATACAATAGAAGTATTATTAGCTCCACTTTTTCTTTCTGTGCAAAAACGCTTTTACTTATTTAAACCCTTTTGCGTCCATGTGAAGCCGACACTTACTCAGCATTTTGGAAAGTGACACACAGCTGGGATGGAGGCCGGATGCCCAGCTGGGCAGGATAAGGAAAGTCTAGGCGAGTAATCAATGTTCTTTCAGGAAGCTCCTGCAGGGGGACGACTATGGTGTCCGTATTCTGCTACATCAAGGGGAGGAATTAGGATTTTGTTTTTGAATGCTAATTTTGGGTTAGAGAGAAATGTACGTGTACCCCGCTGGAGGGATGCTCACCGAGGGGGGAGCTGTCACTGACCGAATAATCGTGTCTCCCTTGAACCTGTTTACGTCGCTTTTCTTTACACTGGTTAGTCTTGACCTTGCGCGATTGTCATCTCAACTGATATCCATTTAAACACCACAGCCCATGGAACCGGCGGCGTGATCAAGTTTCGCACATCACAAATTTAATTACTTTATAGCTACATAACAACCGATTGATATTATGGAGCAGAGATTTACAGCTTTGCTCAGCCCCACTTTTTTTTATCAAATCGCCAAAATTCACTGGTATTAAAAAAGGTACAGAAAGACAACCCCAGATCTGAACCTGCCGATCTGTGGTCATGGACATCTGCAAAGTTGGCCCATTAGACTGTTAGCAGAACTCTCAGATCTCAGCAAGCAGATCATTTACAGAGGACCGGTCACTTGTAAAATTTTTTTCAATCTGGTGTATATGCCGCTATTCTTCTGAATCCGACGTAGTTTTTCTTTTATTCCTGCGCCTCTCCGATCCTGAGATACAGCCCTTTCTTGTTTATATATAAATCTAGTCTTGTTAGCCAAGCAGGTGTGGTCCTCAATTCTTCTCCATGGGCGTCGTCTTAAGGATCACGCCCCGTTGGCTAACTGACACTAGTTGTACGTCAAAGGAAGAGGGAGCCAATTCTCGGGAACAGAGAGGTGTAGGAGCAAAATATAAACAACGTCGGATTTTGGAGAACGGCGGCATTCAGACATGATAATGCAATAACACATTAATGGAAAATGAGCAGTTCTTGGCATTAGTTGTTTGTGTGACATTTTTAGCACATGGGGTAAAAAAGATCAAGATTGTGGATTGTTAAAATGTCCTCTGGTTTGTTTTCAAGAAAGGTAGGCCACTGTCATAGATGGCAGTTGTCCCTCTCCCCCCAGCTGAGCCGAGCTGACATGTGTAGACCAAAAGCCATTGATAGTGTACCACCACCTTAAAAGCTCCCTGTACTTTCAGACAATGTGAGGGATTCTTTTACACTTTGGCGCTTCTTTAATGTTTGTCAAGGGGCATACAGGAATAAGAGAGGCAGGCTGTCGGTCAGTGACACATGCAATACATGCTAGGAAGGGAGGGAAAAGGAGGTTCCAGCACCTATAGTGCTGACAGAATACTGATTCCATGGAGCCGCTTATTTATAATGACAGAGCATGAGAGTTAAGAAAGTTCCTGGACATATTAGACTGGTATGTTCACCATGTGGGGGATTAGAATAGCAGGACCATGCTTTTCGACAGGTTTCAGTATAAAAGGAATTGTACAGTTTAAGCTACATGTTTTCTTTGAACGTGCGAAAGCCATTCTTTAGATTCAATCTGGTGTAAATCTTGACTAGGCAATCACATGATATACACACCTCTCCGGTCATCTGTTATCATGGCTGTGAATAATTGACTCGATTGTACAAGCAAATCAGTACCTAGAGATGACTCATGGTCGCAAGGTAATCTTACGCCGGGTCACTTTTCCGTATAAGGCCAGAACATATAGCAAGGAAGCCAGCAGCCATCAGCAATTACCTTGGTTAAAGGAAAACCCAAGTCAAGCTTTTTAATATCTTACATAGAAGAAGATAGAATCAGATCTGCTTTTTATTTCACATTTTTAATCTCTCGCTCTACGTTAGCACCATTAATTCTGCAACGTCACTGTCCCCTAGGGTGCCAAGGATTGCATGGTAAAAATTAAGTATCAAGTTTTTGAAGGTCTTACCTCCTAATTTTGTTCCTTTTTGGTCATAGATATTTTATCATTTTCTTTTTTTAAGATTAGTTATCATTTACTGGCTGCTCAATGGCACATCATATTGCAGTTTTAAATGTTTGTTTAGTATTTATCGTCATGCATATCCCACGTTATGGTATGTTATGCCGTTTACTGATCAGATTAATTGATTTTATTTTTTGATAGATCAGGTGTTTCTGAACGCGGCGATACCAAATGTGTGTAAAAAATTTTAACCCTTTAATTTTCAATGGGGCGAAAGGGGGGTGATTTGAACTTTGAGGGGTTTTTTTTTGTTTTTTTTTAAATGTTAGTGGTTAAATTTTAGTGGTTATTGTGTGTACAGTCATGGCCAAAAGTTTTGAGAATGACGCAAATATTATATTTTCACATGATCTGCTGCCCTCTGGTTTTTATGTGTGTTTGACAGATGTTTTTATCACAGACAGAAATATAATAATTGCAAACATATGAGTAACAAAAGCTTATATTGACAGTTAGAATGAGTTAATGCAGCAAGTCAATATTTGCAGTGTTGACCCTTCTTCTTCAGGACCTCTGCTATTCTCTCTTTATGGCAAGGTGCTCCATCATGCTGGAAAAGGCATTGTTGATCGCCAAACTGCTCTTGGAGGGTTGGGAGAAGTTGCTCTTGGAGGAGATTCTGGTACCATTCTTTATTCATGGCTGTGTTTTTAGGCAAGACTGTGAGAGAGCCGATTCCCTTGGCTGAGAAGCAACCCCACACATGAATGGTTTCAGCATGCTTAACAGTTGGCATGAGACAAGACTGGTGGTAGCGCTCACCTTGTCTTCTCCCAATGAGGCGTTTTCCTGATGTCCCAAACAATCGAAAAGGGGATTCATCAGAGAAAATAACTTTACCCCAGTCCTCAGCAGTCCACTGCCTGTACCTTTTGCAGAATATCAGTCTGTCCATGATGTTTTTTCTGGAGAGAAGTGGCTTCTTTGCTGCCCTCCTTGAGACCAGGCCTTGCTCCAAGAGTCTCCACCTCAAAGTGCGTGCAGATGCACTCACACCTGCCTGCTGCCATTCCTGAGCAAGCTCTGCACTGCTGGTAGCCCGATCCCGCAGTTGAAACACTTTTAAGAGACGGTCCTGGCGCTTGCTGGTCTTTCTTGGGTGCCCTGAAGCCTTTTTGGCAACAATGAAACCTCTCTCCTTGAAGTTCTTGATGATGCGATAGATTGCTGACTGAGGTGCAATCTTTCTAGCTGCGATACTCTTCCCTATTAGGCCATTTTTGTGCATTGCAATGATGACTGCACATGTTTCTTTAGAGATATCCATGGTTAACAGAAGAGAAACAATGATGCCAAGCACCAGCCTCCTTTTAAAGTGTCCAGTGGTGTCATTCTTACTTAATCATGACAGATTGATCTCCAGCCATGTCCTCATCAACATCCACACCTGTGTTAATGGAGCAATCACTGAAAAGAGGTTAGCTGGTCCTTTTAAGGCAGGGCTGCAATGATGTTGAAATGTGTTTTGGGGGATAAAGTTCATTTTCTAGCCAAATATTGACTTTGCAAGTAATTGCTGTTAAGCTGATCATTCTTTATAACATTCTGGAGTATATGCAAATTGCCATTAGAAAAAGTGAAGCAGTAGACTTTGTAAAAATTAATATTTGTGTCATTCTCAAAACTTTTGTCCATGACTGTACAATATTGTGGAAAATGAGAAACATGGAATAATTCACATGCCTTGAGCAAGTGGTAAATCTAAATTTAATGTCAACATATTTTACATGGTGAATCCTTATGCCAAAAGGAACAAATTTGAGGGGTAAGACTTACCAATTTGCAAAGTTCATTTTTCCTTGGCACCCTACTGTCCCCATTGGGACTCACAATCTAGATTCCCTATCAGTATGTCTTTGGAGTGTGAACCCGGAGGAAACCCACACAAACACGCGGAGAACATACAAACTGCACAGGTTAGGTGATAATTTGCTGATCGTTGGGCATCCCACCGCTAGGAACCCGCACCTCGATAAATCAGGGAACGTTTATCCCCATTACAAAATGGAGCGGCCAGTTGGATGCCCGATCACCAATCTATTCATTCTCTATGTGGCTGCCGTAAAAAGCCGAAAGCAGCGCTCAGCAGCACCGTAGGGAACAGATTGAGCGGCGGTCGAGCATGTGAACTGCCAGTCAGTGGTTGGACCTCCACAAGCAACATTTTATCACCTATCCAAAGGATAACTGGTTATCATTGGACAATACCTTTAATTGAGCACTTCAGGTGTTTTCACTGGGCCCTTTTTACTATCCCTACTAAAATGGTATGATCACAGGTTGTCCTTCTGCTATGACCCCTAACCATCAGAAAAGGTTTTTCTACAGCATCACCAAAGGGGAAAATTTAAGGTTTGGTTCACATTTTTGTCCAAGCAAAATCGGTACCATTAACAACTATGATTGCCAAATTTTGTAAGTTCTTTGCCTATACAGTCATGGCCAAAAGTTTTGAGAATGACACAAATATTATATTTTCACATGATCTGCTGCCCTCTGGTTTTTATGTGTGTTTGACAGATGTTTTTATCACAGACAGAAATATAATAATTGCAAACATATGAGTAACAAAAGCTTATATTGACAGTTAGAATGAGTTAATGCAGCAAGTCAATATTTGCAGTGTTGACCCTTCTACCTCAGGACCTCTGCAATTCTCCCTGGCATGCTCTCAATCAACTTCTGGACCAAATCCTGACTGATAGCAGTCCATTCTTGCACAATCAATGCTTTCATTTTGTCAGAATTTTTAGGTTTTTGTTTGTCCACCCGTCTCTTGATGATTGACCACAAGTTCTCAATGGGATTAAGATCTGGGGAGTTTCCAGGCCATGGGCCCAAAATCTCTATGTTTTGTTCCGAGCCATTTAGTTATCACCTTTGCTTTATGGCAAGGTGCTCCATCTTGCTGGAAAAGGCATTGTTGATCGCCAAACTGCTCTTGGAGGGTTGGGAGAAGTTGCTCTTGGAGGACATTCTGGTACCATTCTTTATTCATGGCTGTGTTTTTAGGCAAGACTGTGAGAGAGCCGATTCCCTTGGCTGAGAAGCAACCCCACACATGAATGGTTTCAGGATGCTTAACAGTTGGCATGAGACAAGACTGGTGGTAGCGCTCACCTTGTCTTCTCCCAATGAGGCGTTTTCCTGATGTCCCAAACAATCGAAATGGGGATTCATCAGAGAAAATAACTTTACCCCAGTCCTCAGCAGTCCACTGCCTGTACCTTTTGCAGAATATCAGTCTGTCCATGATGTTTTTTCTGGAGAAAAGTGGCTTCTTTGCTGCCCTCCTTGAGACCAGGCCTTGCTCCAAGAGTCTCCGCCTCACAGTGCGTGCAGATGCACTCACACCTGCCTGCTGCCATTCCTGAGCAAGCTCTGCACTGCTGGTAGCCCGATCCCGCAGCTGAAACACTTTTAAGAGACGGTCCTGGCGCTTGCTGGTCTTTCTTGGGCGCCCTGAAGCCTTTTTGGCAGCAATGGAACCTCTCTCCTTGAAGTTCTTGATGATGCGATAGATTGTTGACTGAGGTGCAATCTTTCTAGCTGCGATACTCTTCCCTGTTAGGCCATTTTTGTGCATTGCAATGATGACTGCACGTGTTTCTTTAGAGATAACCATGGTTAACAGAAGAGAAACAATGATGCCAAGCACCAGCCTCCTTTTAAAGTGTCCAGTGGTGTCACTCTTACTTAATCATGACAGATTGATCTCCAGCCATGTCCTCATCAACACCCACACCTGTGTTAATGGAGCAATCACTGAAAAGAGGTTAGCTGGTCCTTTTAAGGCAGGGCTGCAATGATGTTGAAATGTGTTTTGGGGGATAAAGTTCATTTTCTAGCCAAATATTGACTTTGCAAGTAATTGCTGTTAAGCTGATCACTCTTTATAACATTCTGGAGTATATGCAAATTGCCATTAGAAAAAGTGAAGCAGTAGACTTTGTAAAAATTAATATTTGTGTCATTCTCAAAACTTTTGGCCATGACTGTACTTGTGAAAGGCCAGGTATACCTCTGACGGGAGTATGATCGCTGGATCAGATGACTGTGTGGGGTCTGTTACCATACGCATTGTCTGTATAGGTGTTGGGGAAAAAACTATTTTTTTTAGATTTTTTTACATTCAGACCTATTGAAAAATTGCTAATTTTTCTTTTCAAGATGATGATAATAGAAAATGATTTGCAAAGATGGACATAACCTTTTAGGGTAAGTGTTTGGGAAGACTGCGGAGGCAGAGACCGCAGGAGATAAGCATTAGTGCTCTACAAAGCTTCTTCATTTTCTGTAGATATGGAAAATCCTGATGATTTTGTGTGGTCAATGCATCTGCCAAATTTTATCGCAGTATATCAGGATATTAACCCAGCTAGACAAAACGCCCCCTTCCCATATTTTTTTTTATATTAACAGTTTGGATGGCTCCTGGTGTCACAATATTTGCACTTATATTTCTGTTCATTGGTTTTGTATTATACCATAACACTTTTGTTGCTCACACGGAATAAATTGCCTATTAGGTTCCTGTAAAAAGTACATTTACCAAACAATAAAGTTGGGCTTTGTTCAATGCCTAGTTCACGGTGATTTTTTTCCATAAGGTTGCAGTTGAATTTTCGAATATTACGATAAGTCATCAGAGGAAACAGTGGATCATAATAGATTGTTTAATATACAGTAGTGTGTCTTTAATAAAGGGCTCAGTCAGACCACCATATAACATAGACGACAATCGCATCGCAATGCTCGGACTGTCCGGCGGCTTTCCTAACCCAAGCGTTGCCGCATGTATGTCTATGCAGATGTCAAACCACGCAAGCTCAGGGAGAACATACAAGCTCCACAGGTTAGATAATAACTTGCTGATCGTTGGACATCCCACTGCTTGGTCCCCGCTCTTCAACAGATCTGGGAACTTTTATCCCCATTACACTTGGGTCATGAGAACCACCGGCCAGTCCGTGCATTGCGATGTAATCGTCGTCCGTGTTATGGCCCCTATTACTGTAAAAACTAGTAAAATTACACCAGTGCGAGTCAAGTCAATTACTTTGCAAGAGAGCAATTCCTCATCTTTGTGGGAGTCATATAAGTAATGAGTGAACTTGCTCAAATAACGTGTTATCTGAGTATTTTGGACATGCCGGGTAATATGTCCGAGTCCTTGCGACTGCATGTTTTGCTGCTGTTAGGCTGCTACAACACACGCGGAGATTGTCTAACAAACAGGTAATCCCCGCATGTGTTGTGTGACTGTCTAGCAAAACATTAAGCCGTTACTCGAACATATTATCCGAGCACCGCTGAGATACTCTAATACCACTCGAGCGTGCCTGGATAACGCGTTATCTGAGCACGTTCACTCATCACTAGGTCATATGGCTCCATGTGTGTTAGGTTTTGATATTGAGTTTCCGTTCTAGAGTTCATATGTTCTTTGAATACTCAAGCTTCCTTCCAAAAATACTGAATATTATTTTATGATGGACTTTGACGCTCTCTGTTCAGCACTTTAGAAACCCCCTGTTTTATATTGTAGATTCATAATTTTAAGGTTTAAAGAAGACACACGGGTCCAACTTTTATGTTCTTCTCATGCCACCAGAACATCTCTCACCCAATCAAGCCATGGACTTCACAAAACCTTTAAGTGTGTCATGTAGTACCTGGAACCAAGATGTTAGCAGCAGATCTTTAAAGTGGTTGTCCAGTGAATTTCCACTCATCTCTCCATAAGATAGGTGGTCACTCGTTGAATCGGTGGGGGTTCGACTGCTGTAATATACAGCGTGGTCGGGGGTCTCCATGGGGGTCTCCATGAACTGGGTTTGTGTTTACAGCAAATTCCACAGATGTTCGATCAGTTCTAGATCTTCACATTCTGGAGGTCAAATCAACGTCTTGAACTCTTTTTCATATGCCTCAATACATTCCTGAACATTTTTGTAGTGTGACAGGGGCATTATCCTACTGATGGATGACACTTCCATTAGGCAGTACTGCTGCCATGATGGGGTAGGGGACTTTGATTTGTACAATTTTTAGGTAGGTGGCATGTGTCAAAAGTAATATTACACCCAAGGTTCTCCATCAGAACATTGCCCAGAGCATCACACTTTCTCCTTGTCATCTTCTTGTAGTACATCCTGGTGCCATCATTTTGCCATGTAAGTGACGCTCATACCCAGCTCTCCACATGATGTAAAAGAACTTGATATTCATGTAATCCAGCATGCTCCTTCCATTGCTTCCTAGTCTTGTCCTGATACCTAATGTTGGTGCTTTTGACAGAGGACAGCTGCAGTCTGCAGAATCTGTGATTCTCTGGGTGTTCTTGTCTCCTATCATGAACTTTTTCAGCAAGTTTTGCCGGTGACACCAGACAGGCTAGTCTTGGCACATCAATGTTCCTTAGACACCAATAACCTGTTTTAATGGTTCTACTTATTGTACTGATGAACAATTGGACATCCCCCATGACCTGCCAATTTGAAGAAGCCATAACAATTTGACCCTTGTCAAGGTTGCTTTGGTCATTTCGTTTGCCCAATTTTTTCTGCTTCCGACACATCAACATCAAGAACTGACTGCTGCCAAATGTAACCTGACACTTGTTTTAAGTTTAGAGCCGATCGGTGCTTATTTATTACCTATAGACCGGGTGAAGCATGAAAAATGCATTTGGGTGGACGATTAAGCGTTTTTAGTTTCCAGCGAAAAACATCAAAATTTGGAAACCGTTCTGTACATGATTAGTGACAAAGGAACAATTTAGCCTGTGCAGCATATATTATTTTACATTTACATACTTGTAAGCTGAGCTCTGTTCCTGTAAGTGGAGGCAAGTCCAGAAGGCAATGACTTTCATGAGTCGCTTATAGTTTTTCTGTAATTTGAAAAACCCTCGCTCATAATTTTAATGTACAGTTGCCGTGAGAGGGAAAACGAGACCATTATCAGGGGAATGAAATATTTTTGGCACAAGCATAATAGATTGGTTGAGACCATGGATCTTACGAAGATAACTTTCCGCATATGTGCCTTTTTAAAATTCCTCTCCAATTAAAGCCTCCTTCGTAGTCCGAGGAGTCGACAATTAAATTATCTAAGGTTACTTCATTGAGGAGAAGTTGTTAGAAAGTCATGCATCCCGGGTTAAAGGAGGAGGAGGAACAGATGGACGTGTGTCCTTGTAGCATTAAATCCTTCTTGTATCATTAGCTCGATTGCATCATGGTCAGAGCAACCTCAGCGCTGCTCCCACTCGGTGGAAAATTCCACTCGGGCTGGAGTGAAATGGTCTTAACCCAATCAACATTCCCGGCCAGGGTACATTGAGGAGAATGATAAAGCAAAACACTTCTCTTCCCACTCCAAACAAACTCTGCTCTCCAATACTCTCGGCAAAACAACAAAAGTCGAAAGCTAATGGTTTACTAAAGACAATCTTGAGGAGGCCGGAAAAACATGATTTCTTGTTTTTGAAGAGCTCTATGATTAATTGACTGTTTTACCTAAATAAACTGAAACCATTAAAAAAAAAAAAAAAATGTCACTGAGCCAATCGTGACTACTGAGATTCATGTTTCCAGAACGGTTTCATAATGATTAAAAAGGAAATGTTATGTCCTTATAAAGTGCCCCAGGCAGACCTCGAGCTTTCCAGGCTTCAGAGTCCTGACATTTCCGTGTAGGGATTAACTAAAAAATCCCTGTGATGCAAATATTACTGTATGTCTCCAACATAGACCATAGTGTAACTTGTGGCAGTCCCTACTGCAGTATGGCGCACAGTCTTTGGGTATATTCACATGTTGCACAAAAATATGCACTTAAACACAAAATGTGGGGGTGGGTTTTGTGTACAATATTTGCATTTTTGTTACGCTTGTACATGCGTTTTTGCAGTTTTTTGTGTTTTTCACTTGCAAAAAACACTGAAAGAATGACACGCTGCGTCTTGACAAAAAAGCTGCAGCGCTCAAAATACTTACTGAAATGATAAGCCGGGCGTGCATGAGATATCAGAAATCTCATTGACTTTCCTGGTACTGTACAGAATTCCAATTATTATGGGATGGGATTAAAGTGTCATGAAGATTTAATTTTTTTACTTTTCAAATAAACTCATCAATGGTATTTTATCTTAGGGGTGCCCAAATTTGTACTTGTGTTTTTATTGTGTCTAAGGGATCGTTAGATCACCAGAATCAATCTTAAACACCTGTGATAGTTTGACAAGGGAACCTGTCACCAGGAATAACGTTGTTAACCTGCAGTGTTATGTTTCGGTAGCTGAGGAGGACAGGAACAACAGCAGGGCAGCCGAACACCTGAGATGTTGGTAACTGATGGGTTGCAGATTCCTAAACTAATGACACAACTAGAGGTAGCCGTGGAGCGTTCCTACGTTGATCCTAGACGCCTCGTCACAGCCTGAGAGATAACTACACCTAAAGGCAGAAAGATGAAAGCTATCTGCCCCGGAGCAGATCCCCAAAGAAAATAGGAAGCCCCCAAACATATAATGGCGGTTAGACAAGATGAAAATACAAACTAGCAGAAAATAGACTGAGCAAATGCTGGGGCCACAAGCTGACTAAATAGGATAGGACAGGAGAGATTACTTTCTGCAACCCAGAAAACCCTACAAAAATCCAACAATTCTGATTACAAAAATACTGAGATCACACGATCTCGCCTCCCACTAAATCAGATCTCAGTGTGAACAAAAACCAAGCCGCAGCCGCTGAAAAAACAGAAAAAAGCAAATGAGCAAATAACAGTGGCTGCAGAAAAACTGTGAGGAGCTCAGGCCCCAGGAGGGGACCTGGCTGACCTCCACAAAAGTGCAGAAAACAATGCAAAAAGCAAGCACAAAAAGAAAAGCAAAAAATATCTTATCTGAAAGCAGGAGATGCAGACAGGACTCCAGCAAACTTCCAAATGAACCAGGAACTACAATTGAGACAAGAACAATTGATCACCGGCAACCATCATGGGAGAGAACCTCCCTTATATCAGACCAGTCCGTGATTCCAGATTGCCACTCCTCGCTGAAAGGTTCAGTACTGTCTGTAACCACCAGAAGGAGCCTCTGCTCAGAAACCATCTCTAGCACATTCATAACACTGCAGGTATGGGGTTAATCTGCAGGTTAGTAGCATTATGATGCTGTCCGTGCGCCTGCACGTAGCCGAATGCAGCGGGGAGAAAATGATCTTCATTCTCCATGATTGCATTGCAATGCTCAGACTGGCTAACAGCTCTCTTGACCCGAGCATGACAGACTGTATATCCATGCAGCTGTCACGCTCGGATCAGCAGAGCTGCCAGCCAGTCCAAACATTATGATACGAACCTCGTCATTGTTATACGGTCGTCTGACTGTGCCCTAAGTAGGTTTCTTTTAATTGGGCTCACCTGGCAAACTATCACAGGTGTGTAAGATTGATTTCAGTGATCCAATGAGCCCTAAAACACAAAGTTGCAAGTAAAAAATTGGGCACCTCTGTCAAAAATTGTGAACAGTTAAGCAAGTTGAACATGAAATGATCTCTGAAAGGACTAACGTTAAAGATGACACATTTTCTTTGTATTTTAAGCAAAATGCAAGTGGGCCGATGCAGACATTTGGGCATCCTCGAGACTTGAGTGCTTAGATAACTTTGGTCAAGGTTTCAAACCTTTATTAGCCTGTTAGGGTTACGGCTTGTTCACTATCTTTGTTAGGGAAAGCCAGGTGATGCACATTTCCCAGCTTTGCAAAAACGCAGCCTCCTGTAACCTTGTGCCAAAAAACAGCAGCCATGGGTTCTTCTAAGCAGCTGTCTAGCATTTTGAAAATAAAAATGGTAGCAGTCCACAAAGCAGGAGAAAGATATCAGAAGATAGCAAAGTGTTTTCAAGTTGCCATTTGCTCAGTTCGAAATGTAATTAAGAAATGACAGTTAACAGAAAGAGTGGAGCTCAAGATAAGGTCTGGAAGAACAAGCAAGATTTCAGTGAGAGCTGCTCACAGGATTGCCAGAGAGGCAAATCAGAACCCCTGCTTGACTGTAAAAGACCTTTAGAAAGATTTAGCAGACTCTGGAGTTGTGGTACATTGTTCTACTGTTCAGAGACACGTGCACAAATATGGCCTTCATGGAAGAGTCATGAAAGGAAAACCTCTTCTGCATCCTCACCATAAAATTTGGCATGAGAAGTATGCAAAAGAATATCTAAACAAGCCTGATGCATTTTGGAAACAAGTCCTGTTTACGAATGAGGTTAAAATAGAACTCTATGGACACAATGATGAAAGGTATGCGTGTAGAAAAAAGGGCACAGAATTTCAGGGTAATAACATCTCTCCAACCATTAAGCATGAGGGTGGATCAATCATGCTTTTGAGGTTGTGTTGCAGCCAATGGCATGGGGAACATTTCACAGGTAGAGGGAAGAATTGAATCAATGAAATTTCAACAAATTCTTGATGCAAACATAACACCATCTGTGAAAAGCTAAAGTTGAAAAGAGGATGTCTTCTGCAAATGGATAATGATCCTAAAAGCACGTCAAAATCCACAATAGACAACCTCAAAACGCAAGCTGAAGGTTTTACAATGGCCCTGACAATCCCCTGATCTGAACATCATTGAAAATCTGTGGCTAAACCTCAAAATAGGAGAGAATGCAAGACAACCCAGGAATCTCACAGAACTGGAAGAATTTTCCAAGGAAGAATGGATGGAAATCCCTCAAAGAAGAATTGCAAGACTCTTGGCTGGCTACAAAAAGTGTTTACAAGTTGTGATACTTTGTAAAAGGGGTGCTACTAGGTACTAACCATGCAGGGTGCCCAAACTTTCTCATCGGCCTGTTTACTTTTTGTAAATTTTAAAATGTAAAAGATGAAAATATGTATTTGTTTTTGCCAAGAACGAAAAGTAAATGTGTCATCTTTAACTTTAGAACTTTTAGAGATCATTTCATCTTCAACTTGCTTAACTCTTCACAATAATAGTAATTTTGACCAGGGGTGCCCAAGCTTTTACATGCTACTGTGTGTTGTGCTGTCCTGTAACCTGACTAGTTAGTACGGCGCTGGTTGCATTATTACCCATATTTTACTGGTGAATGTACCAGGTTAAAGGAGATAAGCCATCTCTGTTGTAGCAAGCAATATTTCCAGTGCTCTGGGACAAATATACAATGAAAAGGTTTTATAAGAGCAGTCACACCCAAGATTTGATATCACGGTTCTTTCCTACTAATGTATACACTTGAAAGAGTGCAAATATACAGAGACTGAACATTTTTGGCGGGTAGGCATTTAACCCTGACTATGGATTACTGTTGTCCTTTGTTAGCAGTTTTATAATGTTTCTTGGTTTAATAGAAGTCTGAAATGAGTAAGGCTATGGTTCCACGGTCCGGAACCATAGCGCTTTGGACGGAGCGGAAATTCCGCTCCGTCTAAGCCCCGCCCCCTTTATGACGCGCGATCTTTCCGGAGGTGTTCAGGACACCTCCGGAAAGAGCGCAGGGCTACATAGCCCTGTGTTAATTCTGTTGCGGCGACGCACCGTCGCCGCAATACGCGAGGACATGCTGCGGTCTGAAAAGACGCGCCGCATGTCCGTTTACGCAGGTTTGCCACCTGCGTATTGTTACGCATAGTGGAGACGGGATTTCTTGAAATCCCCTCCACTATGCTGTAACATCTGGACGCTGCGTGTTTGGCGCTGCGCCAGCGCACAGCGCCAAACACGCAGCGTTTCCTGACCGTGGAAACTCACCCTAAGGCTAAGTTCACACAATATTATAAATTTATCTGCATTTTGTGCAGGTGATTGTTTTTTTTACCTGCAATGTAGAAAGAAATCTTCATGTATTTTCGTCCACGCCACGGAAAAAAAAGGCTTAAAAAAACTGGAAAGGTTGACCACATGCAGAATAGCCCTAATGGGGCTAATTGTTATGCAGCACATCTGGCAGAAATCTGAGTTATTCTTGGATTTTTGACCTGAATTCTGCAGTAAATATGTGCCGACATACCGCATGGTTCAGTTGTTAGGAGAGATGTGTATCTTCGTACCGTGTTAGCCAGTAGATAGAAAAATATTTAGACTTGAGAGTCCTCAGTGGTTGATACCTTTTAATGGCTAACTGAAAAGATGGTAACAAATTGCAAGCTTTCGAGACTACTCAGGTCTCTTCATCAGGCAAAGACTAAAACAAAAGCTGAAGAATCACATATTTATATACACAAAGGACACAGGAATAATGCAACAGGTAAGACAAGTGACGTGAAGCAGAACTGTCATCATGGCAGAGGGATGAACATAAATATGACTAGTTCATAGATAAGGAGTGAAAGTTGTTAGGAGATGCATTCACATCCTTACATGCTATGCACTAATGGCATTATGTAAGGTGGGACTGAAGGCTACAAATTTAATAAACTCGACAACCTCCAAAACTTGTAAGCTATGTTCCCGCATTACAAAAATGCAGTGGATTTTCAGCCACTTAATTGTTTTACTGTTTTCAGGTTGAAAAGACAAAAGTGCATAGAGTTCAACCTATAACCTGATGTGTTGATCCAGAGGAAGACAAAAATCCCATGAAGCAGATGCTAATTGCCCCATATTAGTGGAAAAATTGACAAAGGCAGCACGGTGGCTCAGTGGTTAACACTGCAGCCTTGCAGCGCTGGGGTCCTGGGTTCAAATCTCACCAAGGACAACATCTGCAAGGAATTTGCATGTTCTCCCGTGTTTGCATGGGTTTCCAACTGATTCTCCAGTTTCCTCCCACACTCCAAAGACAATACTGATAGGAAATTTAGAATGTGAGCCCCATCGGGACAGTGATGATAATGTATGTAAAGCGCTGTGGAATTAATGAGTAAAAATAAATAAGAGCTCAGGGCTTGAGATCCACAGCTTGTCAAATGATGAATGGATCGATTCGAGGGACTCTGGTCCAGGTCAGTGGTACCTGGCAGCGAAATTGGAGGTTCGCGAATCGCGTCCTCGGCTCATCTTTCGATCAGCTAGGGCATTTGCTCAGATAACACCAGGCCACCCCTGACCAATCAGATGCTACTCCTTGAATGCCGGAAGGTCAGGGATTCGAAGCGCTCCCATTCAGCTGACGGATACAACAGATCTGGACCCCGGCGGAAGTCCCGTGAATTGATCCGCTCATCTCTACTGCAGATGTTAGTGTGAATTTCACCCATTGTAATGGAAAGAGTGAAATGTGCGACTATGCTGCACCGCCCTTGCAATTATATTTTCAGCAATAAGCCCTGATGCAGATATCACCTCTGGATGAGCACAGTTAATACGTTCCTTGGGAGTAATACTGAATTACTACGCCAAATAATACTTTCCAAGAAATGCCCCCGCTCATTCTTCCGTTCAGTGTACAATTAATCCACTGTCTTAATAATTGCTCCATGTGGTTTTCAAATAATGCTACCATAAAGTCCCCATGCAATATTGTCATCCAAAGCACAAATAAAACTGCAATTCAATATTAAAAATGTTGTGACCAATCACTGCCTAAATAATAAGGGTTGTTTTTTCATAAGCGCACTGCTCCCCAGCCTCCTGGCTTCCTACTTGCAGGAGGGTGAGGGTTGGCGCACTCCTGATTCACAGGTCGGACCAGTGGAATGGTTGCTCCACCTGCCAAATTGTGCAAGCACAGGCACTGCTTCAGAGAAGTGAGTACAAACTCTATTGAAAAGAGCTTGTAATTACTGCGCTCCTTGCCTAGAAAACCAGGCACTTCTGATAGACCTAGGCATCAAGCAATTAAAAAATTTAAAAAAAAATTCTTCTGTTTTTGTGAACAGAGAGGATTTTTAATAAGTATTACAGTGCAAAGTTTGTTTGTTTTTACAAGAATGGTGCACTTTGACCCATTGAAGATCTTGGGAATATCACTTTGGTCAAGGACAGTGATTGGGTTATTGGTAAAGATTCACATGCCGAACTCTACGGAGGCTCCTGGTGGTCCAGCACTTGGGTGCTGTTTGCAGTTTCCCACTTTGTCGCCCCATAAAACCAGCTGTACTTTAATCTCATTACAACTATTTTCTTGTGAATATTATTTGCTACTGACCTTTTGAGCTTTTGCATCGAAGATTCTATTTTTAAGCAATGGAAAGACACAGTCGATAGCGTTGTGATTAAAATGCTTGTGCTAAGCCTAGATACAATTTCAGTTGACAATACATACACTCAGGGTCCTTTCTTATCATTTTAATTTCCTTTGTCATGCTTCTTCTATACTTTTACATTTATATATTTTTTTATTACCCTTTGCATTACCATTTTTCCCCTCTCGTAGGCACAGAGGGGGAAGGAGGTTGTGATTGACATGTTGCTATTAAGCTGTGCAGTGATTGATTTTAAACGGAAAGGATCAGGTTTAGAAAAATAAAGGAAACCCAAATTTGAGAGAGAGAGAAAAAAAACTCAAAAAGAAAACATTAAAAAAGAAAAATACAAAAACAAAAGTGTCCATATGATGATTTGGATCAAATGTGAGAAGTGTAAACTCCACATAGTATACATAGTTTTTTATGCCTTTGCAGATTTCTGTTTATTTCACTCCTTACCCCGCCCCGCCTGCGTGTATTCTGCAGGCTGATATCACAGGTTGACCGAAACCACTAGTCTTCCTGTTTGGGTAACTATAACTCGCTCTATATGCCATACCAAATACTGCCCCTCTGTGCTGCACAGACTTGTATACTGCACTCAAAAGAATAAAACAAGTCTGTATAATAACTTATGCAAAACATAAGAAGGGAAAAGTGGAAGATACAGTATATATTTTATTTTTAGGTTTTTGTTCTTTTTTATTTTTGCATGCAAGCATTCAGTGATAAATATATCTCATAGGTGTCGTCGTATTGAAAAAATATATAATACATGGTGACAAGTCTTTTTGTGTATATCTGTTTATTAAATAGCATCACCAATCATATCAGATCAGTAGGGATCTGAAACCTGGGAGCCCCCATTGATCAGCTGTTTTTAGCTCTACCCGCGGTCAGATGTAAACAAAGAACAGAGTCCTAAATAGCACTGCTCACTACATTGCTTAGGCCTCTTTCACACATCCGTCTTTTGCCGTTAGGCACAATCCGTCCAAAACCGGAAAAGACGGATCCGGCTCTGATTTTGAAAAAACTGATGCAACGGATCAGGTTTTTTGCTGGATCCGTCCTGAACTTTTGAAGCTGTAAATGCTTGGTACACATGTCCAGACTGAGGAGAGAGAGAAACCTTGGTTTCCAGAATCCGGATCAGTCTTTTGCCGGATTGCACAAAAGACTGATCCGGCACCATAGACTTGTATTGTTTGCGCCCGCCGGATGCGCCGCTTCAGGCGCTATCAGGCTGGTGCGGCAGAAAGAAAAAACGTTGCAGTGACCGTTTTGTCCGGCTGCCGGAATGAAAACGGACGCAATGCAAGGACATTCGGCGCAATCCGGCGCTAATGATAATCAATGACAAAAAACGCATCCGGCGATTTAAAAAAACTGATCCGTTTTTTTAAAAAAGCGCCGGATTGTGCCTGACGGCAAAAACGGATGTGTGAAAGAGGCCTTAGCGGCCACTGTCAGGTACTGCGGCACAGGCCAATTAGCGGATAGAAGCCAGAGCTCCCAGCAGTGGCCACTACACAGTGAAAGGAGCTTTGCTGTCCTTGCTCCGTTTATGGTTTACATCCTGCTGAGAGAGCTGAGAACAGCCTTTTGTTGCATGTGCCAGTTTTTTATTTAATCCCACTTATATACAGTTGTGCTCAAAAGTTTACATACCCCGGCAGAATTTTTGCTTTCTTGGCCTTTTTCCAGGGCATATGAATAACAACACCAAAACTTTATCTCCACTTATGGTTAGTGGTTGGGTGAAGACATTTATTGTCAAACTACTGTATTTTATCTTTTTAGATCATAATGACAACCCAAAACATCCAAATGACCCTGATCAAAAGTTCACATATCCTGGTGATTTTGGCCTGATAACATGCACATAATTTGACACAAAAAGGGTTTGAATTGCTACTAAAGGTAGCATTCTCACCTGTGACCTGTTTGCTTGTAATCAGTGTGTGTGCATAAAAGCTGAGTGAATTTCTGGGATTCAGACAGACTTTTGCATCTTTCATCCAGCCACTGATGTTTCTGGATTGAGAGTGATGGGGAAAGCAAAAGAATTGTCAACGGATCTACAGGAAAAGGTAGTTGAACTGTATAAAACAGGAAAGGGATACAAAAAGATATCCAAGGAATTGATAATGCCAGTCAGCAGCGTTCAAACTGTGATTAACAAATGGAAAATCGGGGGCTCTGTAAAAACAAAACCACGGTCAGGTAGACAAACAAAAAATGTTTCCACAACTTCCAAGAAAATTGTTCAGGATGCAAAGAAAAACCCACAAATAACATCAGCTAAAATACTGAACTCTCTAAAAACTAGCGGTGTGGCTGTTTCAAGATGCACAATAAGGAGTCGCTTGAAGTAAAATGGGCTGCATGGTCAAGTCGACAGAAGAAAGCCATTAGTGTGCAAATGCCACAAAGTATCTCACCTACAATATGCAAAGCAGCACAGAGACAAGTCTCAAAATTTCTTGAACAAGGTAATTTGGAGTGATGAGACCAAAATTTAACTTTTTAGCCACAACCATAAACATTACATTTGGAGAGAGGTCAGCAAGGCCTATGATGAAAGGAACACCATTCCTACTGTAAAGCACAGAGTTGGATCGCTAATGTTTTGGGGATGTGTGAGCTACAAAGGCACAGGAAACTTGGTTAAAGTTGAAGGAAAGATGGTGCCCCCATGCATATTAGAATGTCGGCTGAGCCAGTCAATATCCGTAGGTACAGCTGACATTAGTATCATGTGTATGGGGGCTTGGCCTGCAAATGTGGAATTGGTCTCTAGTGTTGTTGCTCAATGTCCTGTTGTAATTTTTTGGCATAGACTAGTAGTTGTAGTTGCGACTTCATTTTCTCCTACGCAACAATTCCAGGATTTATTGTATTACTAATATCATTCACTGCCTCTTGAACAGAAGCAAAACTTAAGTCTTAGACCCCAATGCAAATTTTTGTAGCGGGCCCAACTATGTGCCATTCATTATAGTTGTGTCTTATGTGGTACAAGGGCATTTGGATCCCCTTTGGGCACAGTGGCACAGGTGTAACCACTATCTCAGCACCCCATTTTGCAACTCCCATGTCTTTGAGTCATTTTGTCTCCTTGATTTTGCCAGACAGTTACTGAATGGCCGTGTCTGATTCACTACAGCGAATGGGCAATTACTTCTACGATTTCGGAGTTTTACATCATCCGGCACAATTCCACTCTAGGTCGTTTCTTGCTTTGTCAACTCTATCTCGTCTGGCGGTTAGAAGGATTATGTATTATACCTTTTCCTAGACGAGAACAACAGTCAACGCCCTGCAGAAAAAGTCCCTTTTTTTTGCAGAGCAGGTTTCTGTGCCAATGGTTTGAAGTTCAGCTATTTACATGTACCTTAACTTTCAGAATTGCTGCCCCATTGTTTGTGAGCGGAGTTGTTCTCTTAATGGAAGTTAATCATTGACCGTTCCATGTTTGCTGAACGGGTGAAGTAGTTTAATAGAAGTGTGTGGATTCTTGTTTATCTCGACTTTTTACCCTAGGACTGCATTCCTTCTTATAAATCTCCCTCCACAACAAAGAGCCAGTGTCACGTTAATTAAATACTTACATGAAATGTGTTTGATGCCATGGATATAAACATCAGTCCTTTACATTCATATAACCACGAAGAAGTATATTGGATGTCACCAATGGGCAAGACTACTGGCTGTGTCATGGACATGGCCAATAGCTCCTTCACTTAAAGGGTATGTTCAGTCAGAAGGTATCACTTATCCATAGGATAGGTAATATCGTCTAGATTGGTGAGAGTCCAACCGCTTGACCCTCAACTAGTCTTCAGAACGCGGCACTTTAATCCCCAGTAGAATGGAAAGGGATCACGCATGCTCAACCTCTGTTCCTTTGAGCATGGCAGAGAAAGGAATGTAGCACTCCAGTAGTCCTATCCTGTGCACTATCTCTACCCCAGCGATCGGAACGGACCTTACCGATCTAGAAGCTATTGCCTATCCCAAGGAGCGATAACGTCTTCCAACTGGAAAATACCTTTAAAGCTTTAAAGAACTTTCTAGGCTACACTTTTATATTATTAATATGTTATCAGCTGATGGTCCCGTTTGCTTATTCCGACCACCATTCTCATGACTGCACTAGCCGGATCCTCGACACTTCCGTTGACATCCTGTTTAGATATCCCATGATCTCTGCTTTTTTGGGCTGTCGTCCAACTGAGCATATGTTGAAAATCCAGCTCAGACAACAGACCTCATGGATGACTTTGAATTCAGGTGCCACAGAGACCCACAGGGGTATCCGAATGTGATGTCTGCAGAAGTGCCAAGGATTCGCATTGTGCAGTCAGTCACGAGATCGGTGGCTGCACTTGGAAAACGGGACATTGCACCTAAATAAAAAGTGCAGCCAAGATGGCTCTTTAGAAAGGCTTTTCATAGTGCTGGACAAACCCTTTAACCTTCCACTACATGTATATTTATGTAAATTAAATGATCAATTGATTATATTTTATGGATAATTTAAAGTTCTCCAAATATTTGGCCTATAAGGACAAGTGGGCATCATTGAGTAGATGACCCAATTGAGACCTTCTAGCAATCAGTGGCTGTCATTCTGGCAGTCTTGGCCATCTATGGCTAATATTACAGTATGTCCACTCATAGCAGCCAACATCAATCTTCCAGGGTCTCAGCGGCTAATCGGTAACTCTCATTTTAAGAGACCACCTTTGATGAGTTACATACCAATTACAGATGCTTATTGGTATCCAAAAAAAATGTCTGCCCCATGACCACAGTGACATCTCATATAGATCCTTGTTATGAGAATGTCTACAACCAGGTTGATTTGCACAATAAATTGGTTTTGTATCTCAGCAGTGCCATAATTTTTGTTCAGTTATATAACTTTTTTTTGTGTTACATCGGACGTATTGGTTAACTTTCTTTTTTTACCCCTGTTTTGAAACTTTTTTTGCGCAATTCTTACTTTAAAAAAAACCTCATTGACTGTTCGGGATAAATAATCTGTCACTTTTACAGTACAGACTGTTACGGATACAGCAATAGCCATTATATGTAGTTTATTTTTTATTTGTTAATATTCTTCCAAATAAAATATTGAGTAAGTAAAAAGGGGTTTTATGAGTTTATTTTTTTTTTACTTTTTCTTTTTTGTACATGTGCTTTTTCATGGAGCAACAGGAAGTTGAGTGTGAAAAAAAGCCCTGGTGGCCAATGTGAAAATTGCATTATTTCTATTTTTTATTTTTAATACACAGTGAGATATAAAATTAAAAAAAAAATTGACTCAAAAATCTAAAAAAAAAACCACATGCAACACAATAACCTGATTTAAACAATAGGTCATTTTCTGATGAAAACTTCCATTTAAGTGTCGTTCGGTGGGATCAGCCATTGTTTTAGCGATGCCATACAATAAATGAGCTGAAAGCTTCTTTGCAAATCTAGTCCTTTTTCTTATACTTATTAACCATATGAGGTTTCGTTAAACGCAGACTGAACTACTTGTTTATACACTCCTTGTGTTAAAGAGGACCTGCCACTTCCCATCAATATCTAATTTTGTGCCTGGTGTGAATGCCGCTGTTTTCCTGAATCTGGGATTGTTTTGCTTTTGTTCCTGCATCTCTCCATTTCTGAGATATGACCTCCTCAATATATCTAGTCTTTATAGCCAACTGGGCATGGTCCTCAAGTATACACCCGCAGAGGAGAGTTAAACCACACCCACTTGACTAAAAAGAGGAGGCCATATCTCAGGAACAGAGAAGAGCAGGAACAAAAGATAAACATCGCCGGATTCGGGAGAACAGCGGCAGTTACACCATGTAAAAAAAAAATAAAATACTTGTTTAGAGTAACTAAGATCACTCTCGCTTACTGGAAGAGCCAAGCACAGGTTAAATTTAACTGGAAATAGACTTTCCATTCCCACACTTTTTATTGCATCCTGCAAAGTCCGACTTACTCACAGATCTCAGGACTTTGTACCCTTCAAACTCCATAACACTGATTTATTTGTCGTGGGGTAGAGGTTGGGCCGAGCGGCAGCTGCAGACTGGGTGCTTGCGGTTATGTAAAGTGCTGTAAAATAAAAGGACACGTTATCCTAGGTGTGGTCCCATCTATGGTGAACTCTGAAGTTTCAGCCCAGAGCTGATGATTTACTCGCCAGCAATTATCCCGTATGGGCGGCAAAATCGGACTGAACTTGTTACTCACGCACCTGACTTTGTACAAGGGTGCCTAGAAGAATTGGATGGCAAAGGCCGGTCACACCAAATATTGATTTGAATTAGATTTCTCTTCCTTGGAATTTAATTGACAAAAATATACTTAACACTTCTATTTTAGAAAGCATTCTTAATCTGCAACACTGTTTTCACACTTGCATAAAATTTTTGTATTATATAAAACTTTTTATTTCCCCCCTCCAGCTTCATAGCATGCTGGTGATTTAGACTTTCTGATTTTTTACTATAATAATTATTTTATCTATATAGCGCAACGTATTCCACACCACTTTGTACACTCTAAGATGCTCACAAAATACAATGGGAGCTCTATTTAACCATCTTCGTTTTGGTGATTGGTCCATTAAAATCAGATCTCTGTTTATTTCCAGTAGGGGTACTCAGAATTGTGGTTCTTGTGTAACCCAGGCCCTAAAAATTAAAAAAAAATTCTTGTGGTATTCACAGAGTGACTGTTCAATCCCTGCAAATTGTCTTTTCAAAGAGGAAGAAGACTTTAGCTCTAGTGCCTATAGGTGGCGCTATAGAGTTCAAGTCCACTTCCTCTCTGAAGAGGCAATTTGCATATTTAATTCCCCAGAGGAGCATGCAAGGCGTTTAAGTCTCTTCATACTGGTGTGACAGACCTGGCATGTCACTCTCCACAAGGAGAAAACTTACCCCTTAGATGTTCAAACCAAGCACAGATGTTCTGTGCACCCTTGCCATTTTGGAGCAGTTCAGTGCAACTTCTGGCTTATTTGCTTTGCACCTAACTGTGACTTCCTCCGGCTCCTGCAAATCCTGAGCTGTCAATCAAGGAAGAGAGGGCAAAGATCTATGCAAAACAAGTACGGTAAATGGGAAGGTGCGCTCAACTGTTTGGCCACTACGTGACCACACCGAGCGTCTGCGCTTGATTTAAAGAGTCGGTTTGTGCTGACTGAATCACTTTAACAATAATAAAATGCATAATTCATAAATACATCATTAAATAAATATTTAAAAAATATAAAAACACATGTAACACAATAACTTCATTTAAACAGGTTATTTTCTGATGAAAGCTTCCCTTTGTGTCGATCCGTGGGATCAGCTATTGTTTTAGTGATGCCATACAATAAATAAGCTGAAGGCTTCTTTGCAATTCCGTTCTTTTTTTTACTTATTAACCATATAAGGTTTTTTTTTAAATGCAGAATAAACTCTCTGATATCTTTACCCGTTTTTACACATACAATTATTGTATTAATTAAAGAGGACCAATCACTTGCTGTAAATATCTAATTGTGTGCATGGTGTAAATGCCGCTGTTCTCCTGAATCTGGGATTGTTTTTCTTTTGTTCCTGCGTCTCTCCATTTCTGAGTTATGACCTCCTCTATGACTCTTTATAGCCAACTGGGCATAGTCCTCAAGTAGACACCCACAGAGAAGAGGTAAAAAACACACCCACTTGTCTAAAAAGACTAGCGTTATATACGGGGAAATTTTAGCGTTATAGAGGTAATATTTAGGTACTGTATTTCGTTATGTTTTGGGTTCTGAGGCTTTGTATTTTGTAGATATTGTTTGATTGCTTACATGATATTGTAAAATAATGTTTTGGTACAACTATCTTATTAAATACTGCATAATGACTATGTTTTATATCTATATCTTTACAAATCATGAGAAAATCTGTCTCTTTACGATGAGCAGGGGCCGCCTTCCTTATCCTAGGTCTATTAAACTAGCCCTGCAGCCTGTATGTCCATCCTAGGACCATGATTGAGAATTGCTACTTCATACCATACCTTAAATTTCTTCAGGTGTGCTCCACATCTCATCTAAGGATGACTTGTATCATTTTTAAGAATTTGGAAATAAAAAATAATAACCAGAGCAGAGTTGTTGACTTTATACGCCGGCACGTTGTACAGGATTGCCCAGATACTGAGATAAAATGCCTTGATTACAGTGTAATATCCAATTGCCAACTGGATCGTTTCTAGTAAACGTTTAAAATATTGGACCGTGAACCTCCACTCCCTGGTACTGCCTGATATTAATATGAGATTAGGTCCTGGCAGCTGGTTGGTTTATAGGCTGTGTTCTGTTATTTTATTTTTTTTTGTTTTTTTTTTGGTTTTGCAGTTTTGCCAAAAGACGAGAAACTATTAAATCTGTTATTTTTTTTTATTGCTTTTTAATTATTTTTTTTCTGTGAACTTTTATAAGCTCTCATACAGTTCAGGTCAGGTTGACACAATTCATTCTGTGTCTGACTTTCAGATAATACATTAAGAATAAAACATGCAAGTCAGACAATCAACTTTTTTTTCGCTCTTAAAATATTTTAATCTCTGATATAGTTGTCATTTTTCTATCTTGGGGTCCAAAAATCTGTCTGTCCTTAATATGACAAGTATGAAATTCGGAACGTACACTGCGAGAGCGACCAGTATTGACAAATGGCATGTAAATTATACAGTGCGTCTTTATATCGCTGCCTTCAGAAAGCCAACCTCACTTGCCACCGGTTGTTTCCACAACACTAAAAAATGTATTCATTTTAATATAGGACACTCGGGAGACTTCCCTTGTACTGTTCTCATGTGTTTCAGAGTGCATTATACAGAAATAAGGTATAAAAATGACTGATATGTTATAAACAAGTGTGGAGTGTTATATCTGCATGCTCATTATCCTTATTAAAGGAGGAGCTTTTGCTTCCAGCACTATTCAGTTGAATATCCTCTTCATTTTCTTAAAAATGTTCTGCAGGACTGCAAAATAATGACTTTTTCTTAAAAGTCCAGCCTCGGGGCTCAAGTATGGAGTCACTCTATGTGACTGCCGACTTTTGAATCTTCACAGCGTGCACACTGCACGCTGTCAGGATTCTCCTGTGTCGGGAGCTGTCTGGCACATTACTGCAAGTATTCAATTTGCATACATTCTGTAACACCAGCGTCCCTGCTTGCCTACCTTTCTCCCCAGCAGAGAGACTAACATGCTCACCATCCTGATTGCACTCCCTACTTCTAAAACCTGCTTTGCCAGAAGCATTAACTTTTCCTAAACCTGCTGTGCCTGAATCAGTCCCATACCTCTAAACCTCTATGTAAGTAGCAGTACCCTTTCCTAAACGTGCTGTGTCTGAATCAGTATCTACCTTCAAACATTCTGTAAGAAGCAGTACATTTTTCTAAACCAGCTGTCTGAATCAGTATCAATCTGTTATGCATGAGCAACATTAGTAATCAGCATGTTCACTCTGCTTGTCTGCATGCTTGCTAGTTCTTAGGATCCCTGTTCTAGTATAACTGTCTGTACCTGCTGGTCTGTATACCAGCCTGCCTGGTGTCCAGTGGCTCTAGTGATGAATCAGGTGTTCGCCTAGTCACCCCCCCTCCAGGCTTTCCTCTGTCCATGGTACAGTAGGTCCACGATCCACGCGTGACCGTCACAGCTTGGACTGGCAATGGAACTCACTGATTCCAGTACCCCATTAGCCTCTGAGCCATTCAAGGAATGTGCCAAAGAACCAGTACGAATGAAGAGACTGATTCATCTGGCCCCAACATTTCCAAGGCACTAATTCCTTTGCCACCTGCGGTTGCGGTCTTTCCTGGATCTATGCGGGTGGGCCATATTGAGCCAGTTGCGCGATGGCAGGAGCATCGTCGTTCCAAAATTTTGTGCTGCTGTATTGGTGGCACGGAATTTGTTATCTGCACTTGCCCTGTGAAGTTAGGAGAACTTCCAAGCCAAGGGTCTGTAGAAGAGGCTTCCCTGGGTGAGAGTGACTCCCCTCCAACATTGACTGTGGCCTTATCCATGTCCTGTGGAGCTACCCACTTCATAGAGACTTCCAGTTTCAAATTTTATCAGCTGGAGACTTAAGGGTATGCCACACTAAACGAGATCGCTAACGAGATCGCAAAAACGTCACTATTTAGCGATCTCGTTAGCGACCTCGTTGTGAGTGGCATGTAGCAACGATGTGGCCCCTGCTGTGATGTCGCTGATCGTTCACTAGCGTTCTGGACCGTTTTTTGATCTTGGCGTCCCACTGGTGAGCCTATATCGCTGTGTTTGGCACCTTTTGCGAACGACGAGCGACCTCGTTTGTGACGCATATGACAGCGGCGCAGGCGGGACTGTTTTTTAGCGTCACGGAGTGGATCGCAATATCTGTAAGTTCTCTTTTGCGTCACAGAGAGGATCGCAGAAGTTGCAAAGCAGGACGCAGAGAGCAGGAGCGATGCTGGAAATTCCTATGAATCAGAAGCGCTCAGTACATGCTAATGACATATCCTAACCACCGCCAAAGTCATTAAAGAGATCGCTGACCGCTGATATGTCGTTTATGAGATCTCCTGTTTGGCAGCTACTAGCGACCTAAAAGAGATCACATCAATGATCTCGTTAGCTTGCGTCGTTATCGTGATCGCTAACGAGATCGCTAAGTGTGGCAGTACCTTTAATCACAGCAAGATGTACACCTGCTCTCAGGATCCACACTGCCTAATGGATGTATCTTCGTGGGCACCGGTTTAAAGATGCCCCTGAAAAGCGTAGCTTAAATTCTTTATTGGCCACTGAATAAGAACATCAAGGCAGATGCACATCCCATGGCCCACTTTCCCACTGACCTAGAGGAGGAACTCCAACTTGATTTTTGCAGTTTTCAAGTTGGTATCTGGTTGTTCTGTGCCGAAGGAGGCTTTGCAGCTCGAGGATCCTGGTACAACACCTCTCCACAGTTGAGGCTCCCTGTTTCTCAGTACCTGCGTTTCCTTATCAGGCCACACCTGCCGTTCCTTGCCAGTCCGCACCTGCTGTCCCTTGCCAGTTGGCACCTGCCGTTCCTTGCCAGTCTGCCCCTGCCGTTCCTTGCCAGTCTGCCCCTGCCGTTCCTTGCCAGTCTGCCCCTGCCGTTCCTTGCCAGTCCGCCCCTGCCGTTCCTTGCCAGTCCTCCCCTGCCGTTCCTTGCCAGTCCTCCCCTGCCGTTCCTTGCCAGTCCTCCCCTGCCGTTCCTTGCCAGTCCTCCCCTGCCGTTCCTTGCCAGTCCACCCCTGTCGCTCCTTGCCAGTCTGCCCCTGCCTTTCCTTGCCAGTCTGCCCCTGCCGTTCCTTGCCAGTCCACCCCTGCCGTTCCTTGACAGTCCGCACCTGTGGTTCCCTGTCTGTTCATACCTGCAGTCCTGTATCTCTCCTGCCAATGACTTAGAGAGGATGAGGTATGGATTTCTGAGGGAGTGCAGGGCGCAAGCACATAATTCAGTGGCCATAGCTGATGTGCATGGGAGGGGCGTAGTGTTCCAATAAAGACAGGGGGCAGGGATTTCCTTCAGGCACCGCATGCCCCGGAGCCTGGAAGAAATCATCAGTATTAAGACAGAATATAACATTTACAGGTATTATGATGTAGGGTGTGTCATCCATATGAAGCAGGGCAGAAGGACGGCGCTTGTGGCGAGAGATAAAGTGCTGAAGGAATACCAGCGACACCCGTCGGAGCGCACCGCATCCTATGGGGTATAATAAAAGTTATTTTTTGTACTATGCAGAAGGGATTGGGAACATACAAACATGTTACTAGAATGCGGTAAAAGCCTGGGAAAACCTGATGACATGTTAATTTTACACGTTAAGACTATTGTCACCTTATAAAGTGATGACCTATCACAATGATATGCCTTCACCGTAAGATAAGTAGAGGTCTTTCAGACCCCAATTGATTTTAAGAATAGAAGGACCACAGTACTAATTCAGTCCTGCGACCTTTTCACAGTGCTTTGCAAGGCAACTTACAACCCGATTACACTCAAAGCATTGGGGGCCGGCTGTGACCCTTTATTTTCTGAACCGACCACTGTTTGGCAAAAGATAATTTTGTCTTTCCATTGAAAAAAAACAAAACAGTAATATATGTGTTTGGTTGTATCAGTGATTATATAGCCGGGCTGTCCTGTCGGATAGTGTATATCGTTATGCCACCAGACTTCATCTTTACAGCCCTGTTAGCAAAGCACAGTCCTTCGGAGTTCGATGCGTGGATTCTTCTGATTCATGGACTTGAATTGTGCCGACCCCCGTGAAAACATGTACAAAGATAAAAAAAAATGAACCTGATATGTAAAAAGTGCTTATCTGACAAATAAAATTCCGACATCATGCCAAAAATATTTCTCAACACTGCATGAATCAGCCTGTGCAGCCGCACACTTGTTTATTTAATCTCAGGGAGGAAAATCCAAAATGATTAATGGGGTGGAGAGATAAATGCACAATCAATGCTGCCTGTTTATTCTGGTCAATAGGCAGAAATGTAACACCATCACTGCAGAATTCTCCAGCGGTTCTGAGAAGTAGAGCTCTACAGAGGTAGAACCTGTAAACTTCATTGTGGATACTTTGAAGAAGACTTGCTAATTGCAAAAAATGTGTATTTTTTCTTACCTGGTGTAAATGCCGCTTTTCTCCTGAATCTGGCGGGTTTTTTTTTCCTGCACCACTAATTTCCTGAAATATGCCAACTCCTTTGCCTTTCCTGGTCTTTTTAGCCAAAAGGTTGTGTTACTCGACTCTCCTATATGGAAGTCTTCTGGAGGTGTATACCCACTTCGCTAAAAAAAGGTTTTCTTTATATACAGTGAAGCGGGGACCATATCTCAGGAGCAGGAATTAAGCGCCCCACACCACATAAATCCCCACAGCTTCTTGTACCGCCTCCAAACTTGTCATCAGCAGGGGACAGTTATAGAAGCAGTGACACCAGTGCCAACCCCAAATGATGACTCTTTTGAGGGCATTGCTATAAGCTTAGGAGCGGCCCTAATGTTACTTAGTGCTCCTATCTCCGTCCCCTAGCAAGATCTGTCACAGAAGCTACGGCGGTGGAGACATAAGCAGAGTGCCGGCGCTGCACTCGCTTCTCACGCAGTGTTCATCATCCATGACCCAAGACGTCTTCAGAGGGCAGTAATGCAACAAACTAGTAACTACAGTGCTACCCCCCTCTGAGATCTTGTTCCAAGAGGGGCGATGGATGCTCTGGGGAGCGCGTGCAGCCCTGGCCTCCTGTGACATCATGATCGAGACTCCTCTCAAACGAAATGTCACAGGGAGTACAGTAAAAATCTATATTTACTGATTAAGTAGATGGAGAAAAATGTAGGGTGTTGTGTGATAAAGTTCACTAGAAAAGTGGTTGGGGTGTAAGGATAGATAGAAAATACATTTTAGGTGCCGGACCTCCCCTTTAAACTGTAGTATATGGAACGTTATGGCAACATTTTTCATCATTGAATGGTTTGTGCCAAGTTAGAAAATAATCCCCTATCAATAGGATAGTGGATAACTTCCTGATTGCTGGGATTCCAACCAGTAGAACCCCCACAGATCTGGAAAAATACGGGCTCTGACTAAAAGTAGTGGAGATTAAACATGCATATATTTGCTTCATTCATTCTCTATGGGATGGCTGGAGATGGTCCCATAGAGAATGAATGGTCAAACGCCTTAATAGTCATTTTTCTGGGGCATAAATATTGCCTGCAACTAGCACCAAAGTTATGAAAACTTGATCTGCACTTTTTTTTAATAACATTTGCGTTTTGCTAGAAAATATTGATTGTTCTCACAAAGCCTTTTTTGTTTAGTCAGTGGCCTGTGTACACAGTGGATGTACTGCCGGCCAATGATGAGTTTTAAGGTACTGCCACACTTAGTGATCTCGTTAGCGATCTCAATAACGACGCAAGCTAATGAGATCGTTTGTGAGATCTCTTTTAGGTCACTAGTAGCTGCCAAATAGGAGATCTCATAAACGACTCATCAGCGGTCATCGATCTCTTTAACGACTTTGGCGGTCGTTAGGATGTCATTAGCATGTACTGAGCGCTTCTGATTCATAGGAATTTCCAGCATCTCTCCTGCTCTCTGCGTCCTGCTAGCCTGCTTTGCAACTGCTGCGATCCTCTCTGTGACGCAAAAGAGAACTTATAGATATTGTGATCCATTCCGTGACGCTAAACCCATATGCGTCACAAACGAGGTCGTTCGCAAAAGGTGCCAAACAGCGATATAGGCTCACCAGCGGGACGCCAACGATCAAAAAACGGTCCAGAACTCTAGTGAACGATCAACAAGATCACAGCAGGGGCCACATAGTTGCTACATGCCACACACAGCTAAGTCGCTAACGAGATCGCAAAATAGTGAAGTTTTTGTGATCTCGTTTGCGATCTCGTTTAGTGTGGCATACCCTTGAGTCCGGCATAAAAGATTTGATATTCAAGTGAATAATCGCTGATAGTCACCTGGTAAATTTGTGCATAGATGTTGAAACCATTGTTCTACAGTGACTTGTGAAAGTATTCGCTACCTCACAACCCGGAATTTCACTGTTTTTTTTTTTTTTTTAATCATTTAGGCTAAGTGCACACGTTCAGGAATATTTGCGTTTTTTTCGCGTTTTTTCGCGGGAAAAAACGCGTCAAAAACGCATGTATTAAGCATCCTATCATTTAGAATGAATTCCGCAATTTTTGTGCACATGGTGCGTTTTTTTCCGCAAAAAAAACGCATCGCGGAAAATCTAGCAGCATGTCCATTAATTTTGCGGAATTCTAGCGTTTTTCCCGCTTTATTATTGACCTAGAAAGTTCAGGAAAAAATGGCCGTAAAAACGCGTCAAATCCACACAAAAAAAACCGCACCAAAAACGCGCAAAATCCACGCAAAAAACCGCGCGTTTTTGCTGCGAAAAAAGTCCGGTTTTGCTCAGGAATATTCTGCAAACGTGTGCACTTAGCCTTAATGTATAGCACATGCCTACAACTATGAACGTTTGTTTTTCGTTTCTTTGTGAAGCAAACAAGAAATAGGACAAAATAACTGAAAACGTCAGTGTGCATAACTATTCACCACCCTAAAGTTAGTACTTTGCAGAGCCTCCTTTTGCAGCAATTACAGCTGCAAATCACTTTGGGTAGGTCTCTATGAGCTTTTCACATGTTGTCACTAGGATTTTTGCCCATTCCTCAAGGCAAAATTGCTCCAGATCCTACAAGTTAGATAGTTTCCTCTGGTGAGCAGCAGTCTTCAAGTCTGACCACAGATTCTCAATTGGATTAAGGTCTGGTATTTTGACTAGGCCACTCCAAAACATTTCCACTTAAACCACTCGAGTGTTGCTTTGGGTCATTGTCTTGTTGGAAGGTGAACCTTCGTCCCAATCTCAAATCACTGACATACTGAAACTGGTTTTGCTCAAGAATATCCCCGTATTTTTCACCAGTCATCTTCCCCTCTACTCGAACCATTTTCCCAGTCCCTGCTGCCGAAAAACAACCACACATTTTGATGCTGCCACTACCATGTTTCACTGTGGGGAGGGTGTTCTTGGGGTGATGAGCTGTGTTGGTTTGGTGCCAGACATAGCATTTACCTTGGTGGACAGAAAGTTAAATTTTGGTGTCATCTGACCACAGCACCTTCCTCCATACATTTGGGGAGTCTCCCACATGTCTTTTGGCAAACTCAAAATGAGCCATACACTTTTATGTGTATAAGTAAAGGATTTTTTCTGCCCACTCTTCCATAAAGACCACCTCTATGGAGTGTACAGCTTATTGTTGTCGTATGGACAGATACTCCAGTCTCTGCTTGGGAACTCAGCAGCTCTTTTAGGGTTAATTCTGGCTCTGTGCTGCCTCTCTGATTAATTCTCTCCTTGCCGGAGCTGAGAGTTTTGGTGGGCGGCACTCTCTTGGCAGGTTTGTTGTGGTACCATGTTCTTTCCATTTGATGATAATGGATTTGATGGTGCTTTGGGGGATCATCAGAGATTGGGATATTTTTATAACCCAACCATGACAAGTTCTTCTCAATAACTTTGTCCCTGACTTGTTTGGAGATCTCCTTGGTCTTCATGATGTTTGGTTAGTGGTGCTTCTTGCTTAATGGTGTTGCAGCCTCTGTGGCCTTTCACAAAAGGTAAAGTGTATATATTGACAGACCTGTGACACTTAGGCCTCTTTCACACTTCCGGCGGGCGCCTGACGGCGCCCCCGGCATTTTGCCGCAGCGCCCCATCAGAAAACCTGATGCACCGCCGGCGGCCGCATGCGGTTTTTTACCGGATGGTTTCTGATGCTTGGAGACATCAGAAACCATCCGGCAAAAACAAAAAACGTTACATGCAGCGTTTTGTCCGGCCACCGCAATGTACATTTGCGCCGCATCCGGACAAAACCGCATGCAACGCATTGACATGCGGCGCCATCCGGCGCTAATGCATGTCAATGCGAAAAAAGCCGCATGCGGCGCATCAGATTTTCTGATGCGGCGCTGCGGCAAAATGCCGGGGGCGCCGTCAGGCGCCCGCCGGAAGTGTGAAAGAGGCCTTAGATTACACACAGGGGGACATCCTGTCACTAAGCATGTGACCTATGAAAGTAATTGCTTGCACAGAAAATTTTAAGGGCTTCATAGCAAAAGGGTGAATACATATGCACATGCCATTTTTAGTTATTTATTCCCATATATTTCTCACTTCACTGCACCAATTTAGACTGTTTAGTGCTGATTCATCACACACAAATCTGATTACACAAATATTTCAACTCAAGGGGTTGAATAGTTTTGCAAGCCACTGTACAAGTGATCATTTTACCATGTAAAAAAACACTTAACATATAGTATGGTACTACAAGTGGCGCAAAGAAAAATGCTTTTGCTGAAATGGTTTAGTAAAAGTACCCTATGGCACTACGTGAACAATCAAAATACAAGACCTAATAACATACTGTACTACACTTTACAACCAGCTGTTGCAAATCTACAATATAAGATTGTTTTGACTGCTATTGAAATGTTTTATTTCAAATACCCCATGGCACCATATCAACAATTTGAATACAAGACTAGATAACATACTGTGGTACCCTTTGCAAACAACTATTGCAAAACTACAGCTTGCAGATAATTGTAGTTGAGTTTGACTGCCACTGTAATCTTTTGGTACGAGTACCCTATGGCACTGCTTGAGCAATCAAAATACGAGACCTAGTGACAGTACCTTTTATAACCAGCTGTTGGAAAACTACAAGTCACTCGGGACGATTGTAGTTGACTGCCGCTGTAATCTTTTGGCAAGGGCAGTCTTGATATCGGAGACTAGATGGCTACAACTGGCACACCTCTGACTGTAATGCCACATTTTTTTTCATTTATATATATATTCTTCTTGTCTTTTATTGCTCCCAGGATGACATTTACAGCTTGTTTTGCACTGAGTGATATATTGATAGTAATGACCTTGGTCGCTGGTTTCATCACTGTGCACTTGGTGAGCCAGCCATGGTCAGTACAGTTATGTTTGCCCGGTCTGCTTACTTACAGAGACATGGCATTGTTACACAGCATGGGATTGCAGCTGCAGACCATTTCTGACCGCTTACCCCACAATAAGCAGCAGCAGGGGGTGAGGAAAGAACATTGTACTCTGCTTCATTAAGCATAAACGTGTCAATTTATTAGATTAAGGATAATCATGAGATGGATAAAGTGGTTACACATCATTGTTATGGGCTGACGCACTGGAATTTTAGCTGCGGTCCAGTGTAAGGTACATGGAGGGCCATCTACAGTATTGTAGAAAGTTGTAAATGTGGCTGGCAGAGACATAGTCAGCCTACAGACTGGCACAAGAGAGTTGTCCTAGATAGTAAAAGTTTGATTTATAGCCTAAACATAACTTGAAGTGATGCCAAGCAATTATAGGTTTGCCCCTGTAGAATAATGCGCTTGAAGAATTATGCCCTTCTAGAATGATGCCCCTCTAGAATGATGCCTTTTTAATATTTCATCCTTAGCAAAAACGGGGATAAATTACTTTCTTGCCTTTGCTCATTAGCCCGTCAATCACCATAGTTTAAGAAGATCTGAGTAATTAATTTTTCCTAATTGCTACCAACTATGTGTGTAATGTTGTGTAGAATATAGGGAGACTCCAGCTGTTTTTCAGTTAAAATTGTACGAAAACCTTATTGTAATTCAGATAAAACAGGACATTTCCGGAACTAGAAAAATTGTGAGTTTTTTTTCCGACTGATTAATCAGACCATGATTAAGACCTCACGGTCGAAACGTGTCGGTCGCTAGCCATCCTGGGCTTCCAAGTGTATCCACTATATGTCCTTTTAATTCTACAATAAGCATGAAGTTTTATTCCTGACCATGCTGGAGAACCTCTTTCACTTTCTTTTATCTGAATTACAATAAAGTTTTTGTGCAATTTGTCTCCAAAAAATCAGCTGGATTCTCTCTATACCTACTCACTCACCACTGAACCGAAGTTTTTTTTTTGTCCGGGGCGAGGACTGGTGGCAATTTCAATTTGGGTGAGCTGGATCTTATTTTTTTTTGTATATGCAATGTAGTGTAAATGTATTAAAATACTTACTGATTGGCGTTACTTCCAATGCTGCTCTGTTAATTTTTTGGTCGACATAACCTGTCTCCAACTTTTTCGGCTCACACTGTGCGAGGCAGGGCTTCTTGTCTGTTGGTCTGGCTATACACATTATAGATGACTGTCGGCTGAACAATGCTTCGGCTGATCATTTGGCCAACAGCCATCTGAGCCAGATCTTCCACATACAGAAGGGCTCGTTTGGCCGAGCGCTCCTGAATTCTCAATGAGAAACCAGTCAACTGACATGTCGACCACCAGCTTATCTCTTGTAGAACAATGCGATTAGCAGTGTGAGATCAGACATCTCTGATTGAATCACCTGTCGGCCAGCGCCGCCATACACAGACGATCGGCCAGACCTGTCATTAGTCTAAAGGGGCCTTTACACATAGCGATATCGCCAGCAATATCGCTAAAGCATCACCGATTTGGTGACGCAGCAGCGATATTGCTAGCAGCAGCGATATGTGTGATACTTACCTCCGACCGGCTCCACCGCTGTCTGTCGTGATCGCGCGTGTAAGCGGCGGAGGAGTCAGGATCGCGCTCCGAAAGTAAATATGAAAAATAACCGTCGGCACAACCAAGAAGTCCAGCGTAGGTTCCCACACGTACTAATAGAATGACTCGGCACCAACTTGATAGGATAAGATTTTATTCACAGTAGTAACACTGTAGAATCTTTCTCCTAACTAAGTTGATGCCGGTTCATGAAAGGTAAGTAACGACCGCTGCTGCGTTGCTAAGTCGCTGTGAGATCTGCCTGTGTGGCAGCTCACTAGTGACCATTCAGCGATGCACCAGCGATCCTGACCGGGTCTTATCGTGGTCGGGATCGCTGGTGCATCGTTAAATGAAAAGGCCCGTAAGTTCTTAAGTCTATGATACGCAGAACAAAGCTCCATAAGTGACCTCCGGTTCACCTACAAAACTCATTTCAGATCATGTGGACCAGAAGTAGCCCAGGCGAGACGGTGCTGGAAATCGGGTAAGATAGTGATTGGGAAGTATTTTAATGCACTTGCATACAGTATATCACATCATATACAAGAGTCTTTGAAGGGGTTGACCACTACTAGGACAACCAGTTCTCATTCTGAATGTTTTGCACCTGTCAAAATAAAAACATTTATTCTCACTTCCGTGCTGATGCCATTCCAGCGATGTCTTCATTCACATTTCCGGGTCTCATTTGAGGTTGTTGCGTCACGCGAGCCCTGCGCCCAATCTGCACCGGATTCACTGATTGGGTAATCAGGAGGAGGTGAGGGAGCAGCCGCGACTCTGACTTCCTATTGATTACTTATTCGTCTGAAGGCGGAGACAGTGACGCCAGCGCTGATTGTGGGACTGCTGGTGTGACGTAACAACCTCAGATGAGCCCTTGGATCGGGAGTGTCGATTCCCCGGGAATGTGAGTGTCGACACCACTGGAATACCAATGGCACGGAAGGTGAGTATAGGTATATTTATTTTAATAGGAGGTGAGTATAGGGGTTTTTAATTTTATTATGTTTTTGTAGTCACATGCCAGTTTCCTGTAAACAAAGACTGAGTGAAGCACCAGAACTTTGCACCAGAACGATTAATGTATTATTTTATAACATTTGTTTTTTTTTTTCGTTTTTTTAAATACTTCAAACAACCTTTTTAATTCTCTGGCTATGCAGGAGATTTGGAGTTCTGTAGCATTTTCATGACGATTTTCTCTATCTCCTATTCTCCATCTTTTCTGTATTCCCAATTTTTAAAAGCAGGGATGATGGGTAATATTAGGGAATTGTCCTGCATGTAATCTACAGCCATAAGCTCTATGAAGGTGAATCTGTACTGTAGGATACATAGCGGTTCAATCCGAAACCTCATGACGAGCTCAGATGAACGATGTTGATTTAGATTTGTGTCTTCTGATTTGTAACGGACTTATTGACTGGAGGAGACGGGTCCAAGAAGTGGTCCACAGTACAGTCATGGCCAAAAGTTTTGAGAATGACACAAATATTAATTTTTACAAAGTCTACTGCTTCACTTTTTCTAATGGCAATTTGCATATACTCCAGAATGTTATAAAGAGTGATCAGCTTAACAGCAATTACTTGCAAAGTCAGTATTTGGCTAGAAAATGAACTTTATCCCCAAAACACATTTCAACATCATCGCAGCCCTGCCTTAAAAGGACCAGCTAACCTCTTTTCAGTGATTGCTCCATTAACACAGGTGTGGGTGTTGATGAGGACATGGCTGGAGATCAATCTGTCATGATTAAAGGGTATGCCACACTAAACAATATCGCTAACGGGATCGCTAAAAAACGTCACTATTTAGCGATCCCGTTAGCGATATTGTTCAGTGCGGCAGCTGCCAGCGACGAGCTTCCTGCTGTGATCTCGCTCGTCGCTGGAATCGTTCCGGACCCTATTTTCTCGTCGGCGCTCCCGCTGGGTAAGTATCTAATCGCTGTGTGGCACCTTTTCTTAGCGATTTAGCGGTACTTTTGTACCGCTAAAGTCGTTAAGAAGATCGCTAACGGCGATAGCGTCGTTAACTATATCGCTAAATGTGGCCGCATTTAGCGATATAGAAACGATCCCGCTAGCGATCTCATTAGTATGCAACGCTAACGAGATCGCTAGCGGGATAGCTTAGTGTGGCAGTACCTTTAGTAAGAATGACACCACTGGACACTTTAAAAGGAGGCTGGTGCTTGGCATCATTGTTTCTCTTCTGTTAACCATGGTTATCTCTAAAGAAACATGTGCAGTCATCATTGCAATGCAGAAAAATGGCCTAACAGGGAAGAGTATCGCAGCTAGAAAGATTGCACCCTCAGTCAACAATCTATCGCATCATCAAGAACTTGAAGGAGAGAGGTTCCATTGTTGCCAAAAAGGCTCCAGGGCGCCCAAGAAAGACCAGCAAGCGCCAGGACCGTCTCTTAAAAGTGTTTCAGCTGCGGGATCGGGCTACCAGCAGTGCAGAGCTTGCTCAGGAATGGCAGCAGGCAGGTGTAAGTGCATCTGCACGCACTGTGAGGCGGAGACTCTTGGAGCAAGGCCTGGTCTCAAGGAGGGCAGCAAAGAAGCCACTTCTCTCCAGAAAAAACATCATGGACAGACTATATTCTGCAAAAGGTACAGGCAGTGGACTGCTGAGGACTGGGGTAAAGTTATTTTCTCTGATGAATCCCCTTTTCGATTGTTTGGGACATCAGGAAAACGCCTCATTTGGAGAAGACAAGGTGAGCGCTACCACCAGTCTTGTCTCATGCCAACTGTTAAGCATCCTGAAACCATTCATGTGTGGGTTGCTTCTCAGCCAAGGGAATCGGCTCTCTCACAGTCTTGCCTAAAAACACAGCCACGAATAAAGAATGGTACCAGAATGTCCTCCAAGAGCAACTTCCCACAACCCTCCAAGAGCAGTTTGGCGATCAACAATGCCTTTTCCAGCATGATGGAGCACCTTGCCATAAAGCAAAGGTGATAACTAAATGGCTCAGGGAACAAAACATAGAGATTTTGGGTCCATGGCCTGGAAACTCCCCAGATCTTAATCCCATTGAGAACTTGTGGTCAATCATCAAGAGACGGGTGGACAAACAAAAACCTAAAAATTCTGACAAAATGAAAGCATTGATTGTGCAAGAATGGACTGCTATCAGTCAGGATTTGCTCCAGAAGTTGATTGAGAGCATGCCAGAGAGAATTGTAGAGGTCCTGAAGAAGAAGGGTCAACACTGCAAATATTGACTTGCTGCATTAACTCATTCTAAAGGTACTGCCACACTAAACAATCCCGCTAGCGATCACGATAACGACGCATACTAATGCGATCGCTAGCGGGATTGTTTCTATATCGCTAAATGCTGCCACATTTAGCGATATAGTTAACGACGCTATCGCCGTTAGCGATCTTCTTAACGACTTTAGCGGTACAAAAGTACCGCTAAATCGCTAAGAAAAGGTGCCACACAGCGATTAGATACTTACCCAGCGGGAGCGCCAGCGATGAAATAGGGTCCGGAGCGATTCCAGCGACGAGCGAGATCACAGCAGGAAGCTCGTCGCTGGAAGCTGCCGCACTGAACAATTGTCATGGGTGCATCGCCACGAAGATCGTCGCGATTGCACATTCTGACTTCTCACAGCTGAGCTTCTGTTTCTTTGTTTTTTGGTGATGTGAGAGTTAATTTTTCCTAGCTCTTTGCTAAGGCTAGGTGCAGCCTCGCCCGGCTGCTTTTGTTTATGTTCTAATTAGTTTCCTTTATATTTCTGCCAGTCTGGGTGTTAGACGCCGGTGAAAGCATTCATGTAGTTCAGCAGACTGGATCGGTTCTGAGAATATTTAAGCTAAGAGTTCATTAGGTGTTTTTACTCTTATAGCTTATAGTTAAATCTCTGAGACCTTAGGTGTTCCTACTGTGTGTGAGTGTTGTATGTAAGACTTTATTTACTTTATTCCTTCTCTTTCTTGTATGTCTTTCTGTTCATTAACCGTTACCTGTTCATTCCCTTTGGTGGTATTCAGGGTCCTTCTTAGGACTAGAATACAGTTGGCAGGGATTGATAGGAGACAGGGTTTACGCTGGTGGCCTGGACCTCTGTACCTTTAACAGTACCTCCAGGTTGAGGGATTAGTTAGGACCCCAGTTCAGGGTCAGCTTAGACCCCGGTCACCCTCTAGCCGGAGACAGCGTATAACGGATTCCGTTTTGACCCAGTGGACATTCTGTCAGGTAAATCCATGTTATAATATATCTATGCGCATGTTATATAGTATGTTGCCCTTTTTGATATAGATTACAGACATCTCATATATATATCTGCTATACAGCGTGACATTTTCACCGGCCCAAACTAAAGATTCTCCCCAGCTGTCATGGATCCAGTAGCCCAGCTGGCCCGGCAGTTGCAGGGGTTGTCCATGGAATTTGCAGACATTAAGTCCAAGGTTTTGTCCCTCCCAGAGCAAGCCAGATCTGAACCTAAGGTTGCTCTCCCGGACAGGTTCACTGGTGGGCGGGACAAATTTTTTACTTTCCGGGAGGCATGTAAATTGTACTTTCGGCTGCGGCCTCGGTCATCTGGGAGTGAAGAGCAGAGGGTGGGAATTGTTATCTCGCTCTTACAAGGGACCCTCAATCTTGGGCGTTCTCTATTCCTCCAGGCTCCCCAGATCTCCAGTCAGTGGATCGATTTTTTACTGCCCTGGGTCTGGTATATGATGATCCGGATCGAGTTTCCCTTGCTGAAACAAAGTTACGTAAAATACGGCAAGGAAATCGTCCAGCGGAGGAATATTCTTCTGAGTTCCGTAGATGGGCAACAGATACTCAGTGGAATGACCCAGCTCTTAGGAGCCAGTTTTGTCAAGGGTTGTCTGACAAATTAAAAGATGTGTTGGCTCAGTATGATTCTCCTCCATCACTGGAGGCTGCTATGGCCCTCGCTATTCGCATTGATAGACGACTTCGGGGAAGACGCGAGGTAACTCCGCCCCCCATGATGACTCCACCTACTACTAAAGTCCCTTATACTGAGGTTCCCCTGGTCTGTTCTGAGGAACCCATGCAGTTGGGAGGGACATCATTTTGTAGGAGGGAATCGGCGGTGCGCCGCAAGACTAGAAGGTGTTTCTTTTGCGGGAGAGAGGGACATTTTGTTGGGGGTTGTCCATCCCGGACCTCTTTGACCCAAGGAGTTAACCTGGGAGTCTGTATTTCGTCCCCAAATCCCTCTCAGTTTATCGTGCCTGCGGAGGTGGTGATTGGTACTAGAACTGAGAGGATTTCTGTTTTTCTTGATAGTGGGTCCGGGGCTAATCTTGTGGACGCTCGGTTTGCCCAGGTGCATGGTATGCAACTGAGTGTATTGGCCAAACCGGTCCCTATACTCTCTATTGATTCTAGACCTCTTGGTCAAGGTAGCTTGGTTCAAGCTGTTCATAACATAGATCTTCGAGTAGGGGCAATACATAAAGAGCAATTGTCTTGTTATGTGTTGGAGGGTCTACCTACTCCTATTGTGTTGGGACTTCCTTGGTTGGCTAAACATAACCCAGTGATTGATTGGCAATCCAGAAAGATTAGCCAGTGGGGTGAATTTTGCAAGAATAACTGCATGAGCACGGTCATCGGTGCGGTTGTACCTAGGACTTTGCCTCCTTTTCTGGAGGACTTTGGGGAGATGTTCTCAGAGGAGGGGTGTAAAGAGTTACCTCCTCATCGCGCATATGACTGCTCAATAAAGTTGCTTCCTGATGCCTTATCTCGTACTTTCCCAGGGACCGGGAGGATGGATGATCCGGTTCCTATTCCTCAGGAGGGAGTTGTAGTGTCAGCTGTATGCTCTGAGCTTGAGGGGGAGGTATTGGGGGCTCAGGGGGACGCCCCTGTGGGACTTCCAGGGAGACTGATAGTTCCAGATCAGTTAAGACTGAAGGTTACGGAGAACCATTACAAACGGATGGCTGATAGGGGGAGAGTTTCTGGTCGAGATCTGAAGGTGAATGATCTGGTGTGGTTGTCTACCAGGAATATTAAACTTAAAGTTTCCTCCTGGAGGTTGGGTCCCAGATTCATCGGGCCGTACAGGATCAGCTCCATAATTAATCCTGTGGCATTTCGTCTGGACCTCCCTCCTACGTTTAAAATTCATAATGTGTTTCACAAGTCATTACTTAAAAAGTATGTGGCACCAGTCATACCGTCACCTCTACCTCCTTCAGTGGTGGTCAATGATAACGTGGACGGACCTTTCACACAACTCACCCGGACAGACCTGGTCATGAGGGTCCGGAGGCCCCTCGTAGAAGGGGGGTACTGTCAGGGGTGCATCGCCACGAAGATCGTCGCGATTGCACATTCTGACTTCTCACAGCTGAGCTTCTGTTTCTTTGTTTTTTGGTGATGTGAGAGTTAATTTTTCCTAGCTCTTTGCTAAGGCTAGGTGCAGCCTCGCCCGGCTGCTTTTGTTTATGTTCTAATTAGTTTCCTTTATATTTCTGCCAGTCTGGGTGTTAGACGCCGGTGAAAGCATTCATGTAGTTCAGCAGACTGGATCGGTTCTGAGAATATTTAAGCTAAGAGTTCATTAGGTGTTTTTACTCTTATAGCTTATAGTTAAATCTCTGAGACCTTAGGTGTTCCTACTGTGTGTGAGTGTTGTATGTAAGACTTTATTTACTTTATTCCTTCTCTTTCTTGTATGTCTTTCTGTTCATTAACCGTTACCTGTTCATTCCCTTTGGTGGTATTCAGGGTCCTTCTTAGGACTAGAATACAGTTGGCAGGGATTGATAGGAGACAGGGTTTACGCTGGTGGCCTGGACCTCTGTACCTTTAACAGTACCTCCAGGTTGAGGGATTAGTTAGGACCCCAGTTCAGGGTCAGCTTAGACCCCGGTCACCCTCTAGCCGGAGACAGCGTATAACGGATTCCGTTTTGACCCAGTGGACATTCTGTCAGGTAAATCCATGTTATAATATATCTATGCGCATGTTATATAGTATGTTGCCCTTTTTGATATAGATTACAGACATCTCATATATATATCTGCTATACAGCGTGACAACAATATCGCTAACGGGATCGCTAAATAGTGACGTTTTTTAGCGATCCCGTTAGCGATATTGTTTAGTGTGGCATACCCTTAACTGTCAATATAAGCTTTTGTTACTCATATGTTTGCAATTATTATATTTCTGTCTGTGATAAAAACATCTGTCAAACACACATAAAAACCAGAGGGCAGCAGATCATGTGAAAAATATAATATTTGTGTCATTCTCAAAACTTTTGGCCATGACTGTAGAGCATTCTGATTTTCTCTGCATGGACTGAAGATCCATGTGAAAAATAGCACTGGCCCATTGACTTTACTCAGACAGCACTCGCACATAAAATGCGATGATGACTTTCCCTTGAGAAGGTTAAAAAATTAAGCATGGAAATCTTTCCTACTTCTGTTCAGTATATGTCAGAAACCTTTTCATCACTTATTTATTTTGGTATCACTTTAATCCTTCCCACATATCTGGGTACACTTTACCTTTAGCATAACTGTAATGTGAAACTTCTGTTAACTTCTAACATGTTTATGATTTTTTGACTGTTCCTTATTTTCAATTCCTCATGTTATTTTTGGTGTGACCTATTTGTTGAAAATGATATGATGCGTGAAATATCACAATGTCACATTTGGGTATCAGGCAAAAAAAAACATTTTTCATGTTAAAATGATCCTGACATCCTGGACTGTCTGCTGCAATTCAGTATTGCATCCTTCTTTTTCCACTGAACATGAACAATAATTTTCCAAAAACTGCTAATCTTCTTTATGGGCTCCTTAAGGAATGAAAAAAAAAGTGACCGAAAATGTCACTATAAATAAATTCCTAAATTCCAAAAAGCAAATCACACTGGCTTGTCTAGGTAGGTAGTCAATATAATATGTCAAAATGGCTGCCATCTTGTTACACCACTGATCGATATCGGACTATAATGCTAATAAAACGAGAGGGTGTGTAGTAGGAAGCTCTGCTGCTGTTACCTGGAGATAACCTATACTATCTTCTCCAGGTCACAGCATCCGCTTATCTTCCAGAAAGACTGCGGACAGCAGTGTGAGCAGCCTCTTCTTACCACAGCACTCCTTGTATCTCCAGTATTACATCAGATAGTCAAGATGGACAGCAGTGAGAGCATCCACTTCTTAATTCAGCACCCCCGGTATCTCTAGTATTAGTTTACATAGATAGGGTGAACAGCAGTGAAAGCAGCCTCTTATTACCTCAGCACTCCTGATATCTCCAGTATTAAATAACATAGACAGGGTGTACAGCAGTGTGAGCAGAGTCTTCTTACCTCAGCACCCCTGGTATCTAAAGTATTAAAACAGATAGACATTGTGTACAGCAATTCGAGCAGCCTCTTCTTACCTCTGCACTCCTGATATCTACAGGATTAAATCAGATAGACAGGGTGTACAGCAGTGAGAGCAGCCACTTCTTATTTCAGCACCCCAGGTATCTCTAGTATTAGATTACATAGACATGGTGGAAAGCAGTGTAAGCAGCCTCTTCTTACCTCAGCACTCCTGTTATATCCACTATTAGATCAGTTAGACATGGTGGACAGCAGTGTGAGCTGCCTCCTCTTACCTCAGTACTCCTTGTATCTCCAGTATTACATCAGATAGTCAAGATGGACAGCAGTGAGAGCATCCACTTCTTAAGGCACTGTCACACTTAGCGATCGCACCAGCGATCACGACAACGACACGACCTGGCAAGATCACTGGTGCGATCGCTATGTGATCGCTAGTTAGATTCCAAACACATCTCATCAGCGATCTGTATAACGACCTCTGCGGTCGTTGGGAAAACCTAGTCCCACGTGCGACGCTGGTGAAGTCGTTCATAAAGGGTGTCACACTCAGCGATTCAGGCTCACCAGCGGGACACCAACGACCAAAAAACGACTCAGAACGTTCATAAGCGATCAGCGACATCTCAGCAGGGCCACATCGCTCCTACATGTCACACACAGCTGCGTCGCTAACGAGATCGCTACTGCGTCATAAAATCGGTGACACTTTAGCGATCTCGTTAGCGATCTCGTTTAGTGTGACAGTACCTTTAGTTCAGCACTCCTGGTATCTCTAGTATTAGATTACATAGATAGGGTGGACAGCAGTGAAAGCAGCCTCTTATTACCTTAACACTCCTGGAATCTCCAGCATTAGATCAGATAGACATGGAGGACAGCAATGTGAGCAGTGTCTTCTTAACTCCAGTAATAGATCAGATAGACACAGTAAACAGCAGTGTGAGCTGCTTCTTTCTACCTCCACACTCCTGGTATCTCCAGTATTAGATCAGAATATCCGCTGGGAGAACATCTTCCTACACATTTATCAATAGTGAGAAACTTCCAAATGCACATGCTCACAGGAACCGATCTTGTTAACAGTTTAGGACAGACGTTTGTAAGTTTAACAAGGTAGCAGACATTTTATTGAACAATAGTGATTTGCTTTCTAGGCAAAACAAGTGTGATTGGCTAAATAAAGGTATTTAGAAATGCAATTTTAGTGACATTTTGTTTATTCCCTTAGAACCCTTTTAAAGATTTTTTACCAAGATTACAAATGAGATTGGTGATTATTTGCCAATCTTAAGGTACTGCCACACTTAGCGATCTCGTTAGCGATCCCGATAACGACGCAAGCTAGCGAGATCGTTGGTGTGATCTCTTTTAGGTCGCCAATAGCTGCCAAACAGGAGATCTCATAAACGACACATCAGCGGTCAGCGATCTCTTTAACGACTTTGGCGGTCGTTAGGATCTGTCATTAGCATGTACTGAGCGCTTCTGATTCATAGGAATTTCCAGCATCGCTCCTGCTCTCTGCGTCCTGCTAGCCTGCTTTGCAACTTCTGCGATCCTCTCTGTGATGCAAAAGAGAACTTACAGATATTGCGATCCACTCCGTGACGCTAAAAAAACCCTAGTCCCGTCTGCGCCGCTGTCATATGCGTCACAAACGAGGTCGCTCGTCGTTCGCAAAAGGTGCCAAATACAGCGATATAGGCTCACCAGCGGGACGCCAACGATCAAAAAATGGTCCAGAACGCTAGTGAACGATCAGCGACATCACAGCAGGGGCCACATCGTTGCTACATGCCACACACAACGAGGTCGCTAACGAGATCGCTAAATAGTGACGTTTTAGCGATCCCGTTAGCGATCTCGTTAGCAATCTCGTTTAGTGTGGCATACCCTTTAGGGTGTTCCAGCACTGGGACCCTCAACAATCCTTAGAATAAGGTTCTGCTCTGTCCCAACTGGATGGCCGCAGTAAAGGAGCATGTGCACCTCCGCTCCTTTGATTGTCTGTGGTACTGCTGGAGAAAGCCGAGTTTCACCTGTGAGTTTGTTTAGTTCAGGATCAGCCATTGTGCCCTAAGGGCCCCGTCTCACATAGCAACGCACCAGCGATCCCGACAACTATATGAACTTGTCAGGATCGCTGGTGTGTCGCTGCATGATCGCTGCTGAGCTGCCAAACAGGCATCTCAGGCAGCGATCAGGACAGCGAAACTGCGGGTAACAAAGCTTAGTAACCCGCAGTGTATGTTGGATACCAGCCCACTGGTGCAGGGAGCTGGTAACCAAGGTACACATCGGGTTTCCAGGCGCTGCGCGGTGCCTGGAAACCCGATGTGTACCTTGGTTACCAGCTCCCCTGCAGCAGCGTGCTGGTATCCAACGTACACATCGGGTTTCCAGGCACAGCCCCGCGCCTGGAAACCCGATGTGTACCTTGATTACCAGCTGATCGCTGGTCTCCTGCCTCCCACACGCAGCGATGCGTGCTGGCCAGCGGGAGACCAGCGATCAAAAAAAAGTCCTGGCATTTCTGACACGACCAGCGATTCACAGCAGGGGCCTGATCGCTGGTACGTGTCAGACATAGCGAGATCGCTGCTGAGATCGCTGTTGCGTCACAAAATTTGTGACTCAGCAGCGATCTCGCTATGTGAGACGGGGCCTGTTGTGAATAGGCTGGAAATGAGTTCTGAGCAGAAGCTCCCTCTGGTGGTTACAAACGGTACTGGACTGTCCAGTGAAGATTGTGAGGATTGGGAATCAGGTGTTACTGACTGGTCTTATATAAGGGAGTCACCTTCCCATCAGGGTTGCCGGTGATCAATTGTTCTGGTCTCAATCCTTGATTCCTGTTTCCTTGGTAGCCTGCATTGTCGTGTCTGAATCTCCTGCTAACAGATAAGACATTTTCTTCTTTTTGTTTTTGTGCTTGATTTTTGCATTTTGTCCTGCACTTCTGTGGGGGCCTTCAGGGTCCCCTCGGGGGGCTTTTGCCTCTCAGTTCAGTTCAGCCACTGATGTTTGTACATTTGCTTTTTCCAGTTTTTTCAGTGGCTGCTGTTTTGTTTTTGGTTACACCAGAGAACTAATTTAGGTGGTAGAGGTCGTGTGAGCTCAGGTGTTTTTGAAATTAGTAGAGTTGGTGCTTTTCAGGGTTTTTTGGGATTGCAGTAAGTGCCCTTCCTATCCTTTTCTATTTAGTAAGTTTGGGCCCCAACGTTTGCTCATACTATTTTCTGTCTGTGTCAGTATTTCTTCTTGTCTAACTGCCATTACATGTTTGGGGGCTTTCTATGTTCTTTGGGGATCTGCTCCGGGGCAGATAGCTTTCCTCTTTCTATCTTTAGGTGTAGTTAGTTTCTCAGGCTGTGACGAGGCGTCTAGGACCAACGTAGGAACGCTCCACGGCTGCCTCTAGTTGTGGTGGTTAGTCAGGGTACTGCAATCTCATAGTTTCTAACTGCTCTGGTGTATTTCCTTTTTTGCCTGCTCTCCTCAGCTACCAAATCATAACAGTATCCCCGGCCCAAAACTGAAAATTATATGGTACTCACAGAAGGGAAAAATATTGTGAAAGAAAAAAGTTGTCAGAGTTGTCAGAGATTTTTTTTTCTGTTTGTTGCATTTTTTTTTTTCCCTCTGTATCTCTGGGTGCTGAGGAGGATTTATTTTTTTTTTCTCTCAATGGAGTTTGCACAGTTGTCTGGCCGTGTGGATCAGCTTGCCACTGAAGTTCGGAGTATTGCTACCTATCTTGCTAGGTTGCCTGTTGTGGAACCTAGGATTCCCATGCCAGATTTGTTTTTAGGGGATCGAGCTAAGTTTCTGAATTTCAAAAATAACTGTAAATTGTTTTTTGCCTTAAAATCTAAGTCCTCAGGGAACGCAGCGCAGCAGGTTCAAATTGTGATCTCTCTCCTGCGCGGCGACCCTCAGGATTGGGCTTTTTCCCTGACACCTGGGGATCCTGTTTTGAGTGATGTTGATGCGTTTTTTCAGGCTTTGGGGTTATTGTACGATGAGCCTAATGTCACTGATCAAGCTGAAAAAACTTTGTTGGCATTAAGTCAGGGGCTTGAGGACGCTGAGTTATACTGTCAGAGATTCCGTAGGTGGGCAGTCCTGACCAAATGGAATGACGACGCTTTGGCAGCTCTTTTTCGGAAGGGACTGTCAGATAATGTAAAGGATGTTATGGTGGGATTCCCTGTTCCCTCTGGTCTCAATGATTCTATGTCATTAGCGATTCAAATTGACAGACGTTTGTGTGAGCGGAAAGGTATGCGTGGAATAATGTTGCCTTGTGAACCTGCTTCTGAATCCATGCAGTGTGATAGAGTGGTTTCTGAGGCACAGCGTCATGAATTTCGAAAGCGCAATGGGTTATGTTTCTACTGTGGTGATGCCTCTCATGCTATTTCTGTCTGCCCTAAGCGGGGAAGACGTTTTGCTCGCTCAGTTGTCTTGGGTAGTGTTCAGACTAAGTTTTTGTTAACTGTTACCCTGATATGCTCTCTGTCCTCATTTTCTGCTCAGGCTTTTGTTGATTCTGGAGCAGCTATTAACCTGATGGATTTTGATTTTGCTAAACGTTGTGGGTTTCCCTTGATACCCCTACGGAAGTCTATTCCCCTACTGGGGATCGATTCTACCCCTTTGGCTGAGAATAAACCTCAGTTCTCTACTCAGGTGATAATGAGGGTAGAACCTGATCATCAGGAGAGTTGCAAATTTTTGGTTCTGTATAATCTGCATGACATTATCGTACTGGGTTTCCTTGGTTACAGTCTCATAATCCCGTTTTGGATTGGAAATCTGTGTCTGTTACCAGTTGGGGCTGTCAATGTGTTAATACCAACACTCCTGTTTTTTCTGCCTCCCCCCAGTCTCAGGATGTTCCTGACTTTTTGATTGATTTTTCTGATGTGTTTAGCGAAAGTAAATCTGCATCCTTACCTCCCCATAGGAGCTATGACTGCGCTATTGAATTAGTGCCTGGTAGTAAATTCCCTAAAGGTCGCCTTTTTAACTTGTCTGTACCTGAACATGACGCTATGCGGTCTTATATCAAGGAGTCATTGGAGAAGGGTCATATCAGACCATCCTCTTCACCCTTAGGTGCCGGTTTTTTCTTTGTGGCCAAAAAGGATGGTTCATTAAGGCCGTGTATTGATTATCGTCTCTTGAACAATATTACTGTGAAATATCAATATCCGTTACCCTTGATCTCTGATCTGTTTTCCAGGGTGAAAAACGCTACTTGGTTTACCAAGCTTGACCTCAGGGGGGCATATAACCTTATTCGCATTAAGCACGGGGATGAATGGAAGACGGCATTTAATACCCCTGAAGGGCATTTTGAGTACCTTGTGATGCCCTTTGGGCTCACTAATGCTCCTTCTGTCTTCCAATCCTTCATGAATGACATTTTCAGGGATTTTGTGGATAAATTTCTGATTGTTTATTTGGATGATATCTTGATTTTTTCCAATGACTGGGACTCTCATGTAAAACATGTTCGGACTGTGTTCCAGATTTTGAGAGAGAATGCTCTGTATGTGAAGGGATCAAAGTGTCTTTTTGGCGTTCAGAGGATCTCATTTCTGGGTTTCATTTTGTCCCCATCTGTTATTGAAATGGACCCGGTCAAAGTTCAGGCTATCTGTGATTGGGTCCAACCTACTTCTTTAAAGGCTCTTCAAAGATTCTTGGGTTTTGCCAATTTTTATCGTAAATTTATTGGTAATTTCTCTGTTATTGTTAAACCATTAACTGATTTGACCAAGAAGGGTTCTGATGTGGTGAATTGGCCTCCTGAGGCAGTCTCTGCATTTCAGGAACTTAAGCAGAGATTCACTTCTGCTCCTGTTCTACGGCAGCCTGATGTTTCTCTACCATTTCAGGTGGAGGTTGATGCCTCTGAAATTGGGGCAGGTGCCGTTTTGTCCCAAAGAGATCCAGAGACCTCTAAAAGTAACCCTTGTGCCTTTTTCTCTCGAAAATTTTCTCCCACTGAACGTAATTATGACGTGGGTAATCGGGAGTTATTAGCCATGAAGTGGGCTTTTGAAGAGTGGAGACATTAGCTGGAGGGAGCCAAACATCAGGTGGTGGTCCTTACTGACCATAAGAATCTAGTTTATCTGGAATCTGCCAAGCGACTTAATCCTAGACAGGCCAGGTGGGCCTTGTTTTTCACACGTTTTAATTTTGTGGTTTCATTTCTTCCTGGCACTAAAAATGTTAAGGCGGATGCCCTCTCGAGGAGTTTCCTGGCGGACTCTCCTGAGTTATCTGATCCTTCTGTTATTTTGAAAGAGGGTGTAGTTCTTTCCGCCATCTCGCCCAATTTGAGACTGGCTCTGGAGGGGTGCCAGGAAGATAAGCCCGAGCGCTGCCCTGTTGGGAAATTGTTTGTCCCGGACCAGTGGAAAAAGAGTGTATTGTCTGAGATTCATTGTTCCGCGTTGGCCGGTCATCCCGGAATTTTTGGTACCAGGGACTTGGTTGGTCGGTCCTTTTGGTGGCCTACCTTGTCTCGTGATGTCAGGGAGTTTGTGCAGTCCTGCGGGACTTGCTCTCGCTCCAAGCCTTGCTCTCGTTCTAGTGGTTTGTTGATGCCATTACCGGTGCCCAAGAGACCATGGACCCATATCTCTATGGATTTCATTTCCGACCTCCCTGTTTCTCAGAGAATGACCGCCATCTGGGTGATTTGTGATAGGTTTTCCAAGATGATACATCTTGTGCCATTACCTAAGTTGCCTTCCTCCTCTGAATTGGTGCCTTTGTTCCTTCAGCACGTGGTTCGTTTACACGGCATTCCTGAGAACATTGTGTCTGAAAGAGGAGTCCAGTTTGTTTCCAGATTTTGGAGGACCTTTTGTTCTAAAATTGGTGTTCAATTGTCTTTCTCCTCGGCGTTTCATCCTCAGACCAATGGTCAAACTGAGAGAACAAACCAGACATTGGAGACTTATCTAAGATGATTTGTGTCTGCTGATCAGGATGACTGGGTCTCTTTTTTGCCTTTGACTGAGTTTGCTCTTAATAATAGGGCTAGCTCTGCCACTTTGATGTCTCATTTTCTCTCCATTTTTCTGTAATTCTGGGTTTCACCCTTGATTTTCTTCTGGACAGACGGAGGCTTCTGTCTGCCCGGGTGTTGACTCTGTTGTGGAGCGTATGCAACAGATTTGGGACCAGGTAGTGGAGAGGTTGTCCCTCTCTCAGGAGAGGGCCCAGCGGTTTGCTAACCGGCATAGGACTGATGGTCCTCGGTTTAAAGTGGGGGACTTGGTCTGGTTGTCCTCAAGAAATATTCCTATGAGAGTTGCATCTCCTAAATTTAAGCCTAGGTTCATTGGACCTTATAAGATCATGGAGATTCTTAACCCTGTTTCTTTTCGTTTGCTTCTTCCAGGGACATTTAAGATCCATAACGTGTTCCACAAGTCCTTGTTGAAGAGGTTTGTTGAGCCAGTGGTTCCTACTACTGTGCCTCCTGACCCTGTTTTGGTTGAGGGCAATCTGGAGTATGTGGTTGAGAAAATATTGAATTCTCGTTTTTCTAGACGGAAACTCCAGTATTTGCTTAAATGGAGAGGTTATGGTCAGAAAGACAATTCTTGGGTGTTTGCTTCGGACATCCATGCTAGGAGACTCATCCGTGCGTATCATAGAACTCATCCTGACCGACCTGGTTGCTCAAATGAGGGTTCGGTGACCCCTCCTCAAGGGGGGGGTACTGTTGTGAATAGGCTGGAAATGAGTTCTGAGCAGAAGCTCCCTCTGGTGGTTACAAACGGTACTGGACTGTCCAGTGAAGATTGTGAGGATTGGGAATCAGATGTTACTGACTGGTCTTATATAAGGGAGTCACCTTCCCATCAGGGTTGCCGGTGATCAATTGTTCTGGTCTCAATCCTTGATTCCTGTTTCCTTGGTAGCCTGCTTTGTCGTGTCTGAATCTCCTGCTAACAGATAAGACATTTTCTTCTTTTTGTTTTTGTGCTTGATTTTTGCATTTTGTCCTGCACTTCTGTGGGGGCCTTCAGGGTCCCCTCGGGGGCTTTTGCCTCTCAGTTCAGTTCAGCCACTGATGTTTGTACATTTGCTTTTTCCAGTTTTTTCAGTGGCTGCTGTTTTGTTTTTGGTTACACCAGAGAACTAATTTAGGTGGTAGAGGTCGTGTGATCTCAGGTGTTTTTGAAATTAGTAGAGTTGGTGCTTTTCAGGGTTTTTGGGATTGCAGTAAGTGCCCTTCCTATACTTTTCTATTTAGTAAGTTTGGGCCCCAACGTTTGCTCATACTATTTTCTGTCTGTGTCAGTATTTCTTCTTGTCTAACCGCCATTACATGTTTGGGGGCTTTCTATGTTCTTTGGGGATCTGCTCCGGGGCAGATAGCTTTCCTCTTTCTATCTTTAGGTGTAGTTAGTTTCTCAGGCTGTGACGAGGCGTCTAGGACCAACGTAGGAACGCTCCACGGCTGCCTCTAGTTGTGGTGGTTAGTCAGGGTACTGCAATCTCATAGTTTCCAACTGCTCTGGTGTATTTCCTTTTTTGCCTGCTCTCCTCAGCTACCAAATCATAACAGGGGCCCTAAGTCACACATTTCATTGTAGTGAATAGATAGACTAGTTTATTTATCTTAAAGCAGAGTTGTTGTTTTGTTCTTTTTGTTGGGGGGTACCATTGTGTGTATTAGCTCCATCTGTGTAAATGGCACTTGCAAAACTCGTCTTAGAATCTAATCGGATGAATCTTGGCACTTACCTGCTAGTGGAATGGATGACTCACGCGTCATATGTGATCATAACACGCGTCCACCCATCATCTTGGATGTCTTAGAAATGTTTAGACCCTTGTGTGTTACTGGAGTAACGTTCTCATTGACTGGATAATATGGGGAACCTCTAATGAAAATAAACCTGCTGACAGCCATCAGTGAGTAACTTCTAACAGCTGCAGCGTGCGACAGCGTCCACGTTATCCCCGCACCGCCTGATCTTTCATGAATTATTAATAAAATAAACCTTTGTGGATTCCAGCCAGGAATGTATAATAGGAAAAGTACTATTAACTGACTATACATTTTATTATTAAGGGGTTATGAAACACCTCCATAGTACATGCATGGTCACATTTTATAATAAGGTACTACCTATAGTATGCTGTATTCCCGTTTCCATGGTTTAGGATATGGAAGGTGCATTTTGTTACAGGTTATTTAAAATAGTGGTGGTTTTAAGGAATTTTCATTTTTTAATTTTTTTAATGTGTTAATGATATTCATTTACTAATAAAAATATGATAATGATGCACTCAGGGATGTGGGAAAAGGCGGATAGGTCATCTGTGTCTGATCCTTCAGGGTTCAACAACCGGCACCTCCTCCGATCAGCTGTTCCCAGTGTGAGCAGAGACTGGAACTTCTCAGTTGTGGAGGTGCAAAGCACAGCTCAGTTGTGGAGCTGCACAGCTCAGTTGTGGAGCTGCACAGCTCAGTTGTGGAGCTGCACAGCTCAGTTGTGGAGCTGCACATCACAACTCAGTTGTGGAGCTGCACAGCTCAGTTGTGGAGCTGCACAGCTCAGTTGTGGGCTGCAAAGCACAGCTCAGTTGTGGAGCTGCACAGCTCGGTTGTGGAGCTGCACAGCTCGGTTGTGGAGCTGCACAGCTCTGTTGTGGAGCTTCACAGCTTGGTTGTGGAGCTGCACAGCTTGGTTGTGGAGCTGCACAGCTTGGTTGTGGAGCTGCACAACTCGGTTGTGGAGCTGCACAGCTCAGCTCTGTCCACACTATACTGGCCATGACCAAGTACTGCTCATCTGCCCTCTATTCGTATCTATAGGGGCAGATGTGCAGTACCCGGTACTATTCCGTCAATGAAGCTGTACATCTCTGTTACTGAGTAGCTCTGGCTGACACTAGTCCATCAGTGTTAAAGTAGTGGACAACCTCATTAAAGGGAGTCTGTCACCCCATTTTTGAACTATGAGATGCGACCACCGCCTTCAGGGCTTATCTACAGCATTCTGTAATGCTGTAGATAAGCCCCCGATGTCACCTAAAAGAGAAGAAAAACGAGTTATATTATACTCACCCAGGGGCGGTCCGTCGTCCGGTCCGATGGGCGTCGCGGTCCGGTCCGGCACCTCCCATCTTCTAGCGAAGCCGGCCTCTTCTTTGCATCCCGTCGCGGCTCCTGCGCAGGCGCACTGATCTGCCCTGGTGAGGGCAGAGCAGGAAAATACTGCAGTGCGCAGGCGCCGGACATCTCTGACCTTTCCCGGCGCCTGCTCACTGCAGTACTCTACTCTGCTCTCACCAGGGCATATCAGTGCGCCTGCGCAGGAGCCGCGACGGGACGTAAAGAAGAGGACGGCTTCGCTAGAAGATGGGAGGCGCCGAACCGGACCGCAACGCCCATCGGACCGGACGGCGGACCGCCCCTGGGTGAGTATAATATAACTCGTTTTTCTTCTCTTTTAGGTGACATCGGTGGCTTATCTACAGCATTACAGAATGCTGTAGATAAGCCCCTGATGGCGTGGTCGCATCTCATAGTCCCAAAATGGGGTGACAGATTCCCTTTAAAGGAAACCTGGCAGCAGGATTGCGCTGTGTACACTACAGACAGTGTCATTGTGCCACTTTTATACTGATTAAAATGATACCTGGCTGATGAAGTCTGTCTTGTGGTTGTTGTTTATTATTTATTTTCAGTTTTCAGTTAATGATATGCTCGTGCTCCAGGGCGGCCTTTGGGCGGAGCTTTATGTGGTGCTCTCCTTACATATTCATCCTTATGGCTTATGACAGGTCTCTGATCCCTCACTGACTTGCCCCCAATTTTACATACTGAATATAATATGGTTAAAAAAAATTTCACCTTCATCGGGCCGGCGCCTACGCTGTAGCATGATACAGGGGATAATATGCATATTTTTGGGGTTCTTTAGACATATAGTTTTATTTAAGACATTTTTTTTCTCTACCAAAATAGCGGCAGCGCCTGTGCAGTAGCATCTATTGTGTTCCGATACTGATGTTTCAGTATAATGGCGCCAACCTGACACTGTCTGTAGTTTACTCAGCACAATACTGCTGACAGGTTACCTTTAAGGCATGGAGCCTAAAGGAAAGGCCAGAAAGAACATCTCAAAAGCAGCAAGTCTTTAGTAAATTTGCAGAGGCAATATTCACATCCAAAGTGTAAATTGTGCCGCAGATTTACCGCGCACTTTACTCTGTGTTGTAGCATAAATCGACAGGCAGCAGAAATGTAATACACAGAGGCACTCCATTTACCCTGCAGATTTTTTCCTAGTATGTAGACGATAATTTTGTAAAATTTCTTTTTTTTTCTTCCATGTATTGCTTTATATTAGTACCTGGACAGCGAAAAAAAAAAAAAAAACCTGTAATCGTTGACTTATTTTAGAAAGTGTTGTGGACATGTCCTGTGACAAGCTGTGTCTGCACCATTAGTAGCAAATGCCATCAGTAATATTAACATTGATTTTATCAAAACTAAACCAAATAGCTCAGTAAGTGACACATCGGTGGAATCAGTGTCTCTAACCCTACTTCATGGTGCACAAAGTTGGGGGGAGCAAAAACCTGGAGAAAGATTCCTTTTACATAAACATTTATGACATGTCCACCAGATACATACATGTCTGAGGAGGCAGATCTGACCTCCGGTACCTGCATCTACCTCCATGAGTGGAGCCAGCGAGTATTTGCTGAGCTGAATTTGGAAATTTCTTCTCACTGGTGGTCGGACAATGGCTGGATCAGGGTACCTCCATTCTTGTGATAGGTGGGGGTCATGGACATCCTATGGATATGCCTTAAGTGTCTCTTGTGCGATAAACCCTTTAAAAATGCAAATTACCTTTTCAGAGCAGATGATGACTTGAACTGTAGTGCCACCTACTAGAAGTAGCAATCCGAGAAAGTCAATATCAACCCTTTAATGAATCTTCCACATGACTTAGGACAAGTCAGGCATGTCACTCTCGCCAAGGAGAAACTTTACCCCTTAGACCCTATTCATGGGTCTCTTTCTCATACAGCCATATCAGATATGTTGCTTTGCACTGAGGAGGGGCAAACACCCCAAACACATGTCTGCAAATTGAGATTCTGGTTTGGCTTTTATCCTAAAGGGTATGCCACACTAAACAATATCGCTAACGGGATCGCTAAAAAACGTCACTATTTAGCGATCCCGTTAGCGATATTGTTCAGTGCGGCAGCTTCCAGCGACGAGCTTCCTGCTGTGATCTCGCTCGTCGCTGGAATCGTTCCGGACCCTATTTTCTCGTCGGCGCTCCCGCTGGGTAAGTATCTTATCGCTGTGTGGCACCTTTTCTTAGCGATTTAGCGGTACTTTTGTACCGCTAAAGTCGTTAAGAAGATCGCTAACGGCGATAGCGTCGTTAACTATATCGCTAAATGCGGCAGCATTTAGCGATATAGAAACAATCCCGCTAGCGATCTCATTAGTAGCAACGCTAACGAGATCGCTAGCGGATTGTTTAGTGTGGCAGTACCTTAAGTCATGTGTTAAGGCTCGTTAAAGGGTCCATATTGACTTTTAGGATTGGCACTAGAGTTCATTTTATTTTCCTCCCTGAAGAAGCAATTTGCATATTTAATGTTCCAGAGGAGGATTGAATGGCCTACAAGTCTCCTTACCCTTACATGTCCGGCATGTCTCTCACCACAAGGAGACATGTTACCCATTAAACCAGACTTGGGCAAAGTGCGGCCCACTGGCCAGACCAAGACAGTTGAGAGGCTGCATAACAGATGCCCACGGGTCACACCGTGCCCGCCCACTTGCTGTGTCCATCTACTTCATTGGTGGAGGAGAGACCTCCGGTGACTTACATGGCCTATATGTCTCCTTACACTTTCATGTTGGGCATGTCTCTCACCACAAGGAGAGATGTTACCCCTAAAACACTTCAGAGAGTTCGTCAATGTAGTCTCCAAGCTGATGCATTGTATGTTCTCTGATACATAGCAGCAAACTATTTAGCTCACAGAGGATTGCTTGAGTGTATTATGGCTACATTACCTTTCCATGAACAGTGGGCTATCACAGAATAACATTTTTGCTATTAGTCTTTTATTTGTAGCATTGTTTAGACATTAAATAATGAAATACCGGATTATATTTCTAAACGTTTTGCAATGACAATGTCTTGATGGATGTCTTAATATTTTTTTTAAAGAATTCCCATAAAGAAAAAAAAAATTACCTAGAATTCTCTGACTATATATTAATTTTTTAACTTTTTGACACTGATTTGTAATCTGGAAATAGTAATTAATGAGTCGTCCTTGTCCTCTAAAGCAAGTGAAGTCAATGCCCTAGAAAAAAAAAAGTATGGATCACAACAAACATGTGATGTGTAAACCAGTGCATTTCTTTATCACACATTATTTTCCTTCTCTCTTTTTTTTTCCATCTTGGTTGTCCTTGGTTAGTCATTGTCAAACACTATTTTGTAATGTCTGCCTTTGCCAATATTATCTGTACAAACAAGAAAATACCTGAAAATAGAAATGAAATGCAGGTTACATAGCCACATCGATCCCTTGCTATTTGCATAGTTAGTGGTTGGTCACTTTTCCCCGAGTGACGTGTTGTAGCTGTGATTGAGGAGCCACAGGTCAGATTCAATAATTTATGTTCATTACTAAGCAGTAGTTGGCATGTGTATTTAGATAAATGTGAGCCATTTTTTTAACAATTTTACTAACGTTTTTTCTGTGCAATTTTGACACAAAACCTGAAGGATTTCCTGGTACCAACAAAGTGAATGAGATTCTTGAAGTCTCATACTTGGGCAAGAAAACAAAAATTACATCTACAGAATGGGAGGAATAGAACTAAGCAACAGCAAGTGTGAAAAACACTTGGGTATACTAATAGATCACAGACTGCACATGAGTCAACAGCGTGGTGCAGCAGCAAAAAAGGCAAACACAGTTCTAGGATGAAGTAAGATAAGCATAGAGTCTAGATCACGTGAAGTAATTATCCCCCTCTACTCCTCCTTGGTCAAGCCTCTTCTGGAATACTGTGTCCAGTTCTGTGCACCACAGTTTAAAAAAGACATTGAAAATCTGGCGCAAGTTTAGAGAAGAGCTACCAGGATGGTGAACATACTGCAAACTATGTCCTACGAAGAATGGTTACAGGATCTGGGATTGTTTAGCTTGCAAAAAAAGAAGGCTAAGAGGAAACTTAATAGCTGTCAACAAATATCTGAAGGGATGTCACAGCCTAGAGGGATCATCATTATTCCCATTTGCACATGGAATTACGAGAAGCAAAGGAATGAAACTGAAAGGGAGAAGATACAGATTAGATATTAGAAAAAACTTTTTGACAGTGAGGGTGATCAGTGAGTGGAACAGGCTGCCATGAGAGGTGGTGAGTTCTCCTTCAATGGAAGTCTTCAAACAGATGTTGGTCAGACATCTGTCTGAGATAGTTTAGTGAATCCTGCATTGAGCAGGGGGTTGGACACGACGACCCTGGAGGTCCCTTCCAACCCTAAAGTTCTATGATTCATACAACATTGCTTATTTTTTTCCTTGCAGATTTATGTCTGCAGCATATCAATTCTTTCAGCATTTATGCTGCCGATTTCACCTATACTAATGAGTGGAGAAAAATCTGCACCATAAGCGCATGTAAAAAAAAAAAATGGTACCTATTTTTTGCAGCACTTTTCCTGCCAAGAGATGCAGAAATTTCTGCAGCAAATACTGAACGTATAGACATACCCTTTAAGAGGTCTTATGGAAAAAACCACTTGGTCCCGTACACTGGATAGGATATAACTTAGATTGGTGGAGGTCCAACTGCTACTGTGGTCATGGAGGTGGGGGAGGGACTGATGTCCTCCGTTCTAGTACTGATAATTCCCGTGGCTAGACAACCCTCACCCACCTCCATTCTGGCATTTATCATCTATGCAGGAGATATGTGATAACTGTTATCCCTTTAACCTTCTAACACCCCTTTAATTGTTATTCGCGGACACTAAAGGTACTGCCACACTAAACAATCCCGCTAGCGATCACAATAATGACGCATACTAATGCGATCGCTAGCGGGATTGTTTCTATATCGCTAAATGCTGTCACATTTAGCGATATAGTTAACGACGCTATCGCCGTTAGCGATCTTCTTAACGACTTTAGCGGTACAAAAGTACCGCTAAATCGCTAAGAAAAGGTGCCACACAGCGATTAGATACTTACCCAGCGGGAGCGCCGACGAGAAAATAGGGTCCGGAACGATTCCAGCGACGAGCGAGATCACAGCAGGAAGCTCGTCGCTGGAAGCTGCCGCACTGAACAATATCGCTAACGGGATCGCTAAATAGTGACGTTTTTTAGCGATCCCGTTAGCGATATTGTTTAGTGTGGCATACCCTTAAGAAGTGACGTACTATTACTGCCTAGTGATGACACAGGAGTTTTGATCATCCCAGCTGTATTATAAAGAAGACACCCAGCTCTAAGAGTCGAGATTTAAGCTATCCCCGATCCCAGCCATTTAAAGGGGTTGCATCACAAGAGATATTTCATACTTAACCACAGTATATAACATACATGTCTTAAAGGTATGAGGGTCTCACCTCTTGGACCATCACCTATGTCCACGACAGGGGTCTACCGTACCAACTTGGATCTGACCACCAGTGGCTAGAAAAGTGGCTGCATATGCGCCAATTCTCTCCATTCATTGTTGCGGCGGTTCCTTATACAGCTAAGCAAATACCCTCGGCTGTATTAGGAACTTCCATACCAATAAATGGAAAGACCAGATGCATGCACCACCACCTCCCCACTGTCTGGTCGAACGCAGGTTGAAAAGGGAGATCTAGGGGATCCCCAGACTGGAAATAGGTGCAGGTCCCAGAGGTGGTACCGTCATCTGTAAGACATTTAGAGCATATCCTGTGGATTTGACCGTATGTTGCACGTGCTACTGTGAGCAGCCTACATGGACTAAATCTGCTACAATGGCCTGTAACGTCTCCGAACTTGTCTCCCGTCGAGCACATCTGGGACATCATTGGTTGCAAATTGCAAAAGGAGCTGCGAGCAGCGGATCTTGATGATTTGCCCAAGTGCATTCAGCGCAGCAGAACATTCCTCAGACGACCATTAATAACTAGTGATGAGCAAGTGTGCTCGGACAAGGTTTTATCCGACCATGTTTGAGTGCTACTAGAGTATCTTCGGTGTCCTCGTATACTATGTTCGAGTCACCGTGTCTGCGTGTCTAACAAACATGCAATCCCTATTAGCACTGGAGCATGCTCAGATAACACCTGATCCGAGTACGTTCACTCATCACTATTAATAACCTTATTGATAGCAGACGAGTTTAAATGGTTACTATACGTGGTGCTCGTACGTGTTTTGTAAATGTTGTTTCCATCTCTTTCATTATTTTTACACATCTATCCATCCTGTGATGAACATAATTCAACTACTTTTCCTTCTTGGTATTGCAATTTCAATGTTGAGGAGTGTAGCTCTCTTAGACCTGATGAGGCTAGTGTGTTTATTTCCATATGATAATAGCTGTGTAATGCTCCCTAAAAGTTTAACTCAAATCTCCGCCGACCTAGATTGCCGGACCCTCAGTGTCCCTCCTCCCTGCTGCTGCTGCTGCTGGGATCTCACACTGCTCAGTACAAGCTGCAGCTGTCAGTTAGGCTGGCTGGCTGGAGACTGAACACAGTTGGACTCACTGACATCTCTCACGCTATAGTTGAACTCCTAAAATGAGTATTGTTAAAGACTAATCGGCACAACCTAAAAACGACAAAAGCTGGAGATGCTTTTTAGAATTAATTTAGTTTTCCAACGGAGCCTTTTAAACTCTGCATTGTTGGATTTTTAGGGCAACTTCAAATTGGATCCTGCAGTTCTCATGACGCATTGCTACTAACATTTTCTTTTTTCCATTTTTTTCCCTTCCTTTTCCTCTTTTCTACGCAATGATGGGAAATGATACAGCAAGCGGGATTTTTTTTTTCTTTTTCTATAATGAACTGAAATGTAATTATGTGTTTACTTGCCGAGAACCGCACCTTCTGTAACCAGATGCACAAGCATGTAATAAAAGATCTGCATTTCATACGCTTTTTCAGAAGTCCCCTGTGCTCAGTCGCTGCCAGTAGAAAAACTTGGCCGCACTCCCATTTTCCAGACTTCCCACTGAGCCAGAGCCAAATTCCTTTGGGAAATCATTTCCCCGAAGGTCAGAATAGAAAGGAGGACATTCTTCAGCAGGGCCGTTTCTGTTAATATAAAAATCTAAACATCTGCAACAATATGTGTTGTTTATATGTGCAAGGGAGAAAAAAATGTTCATGCACGTCCTGCGGCTTAATATATTGCAGAGCGGCGTTAATCGGCGCTTGTGGAAAGAATCTGGATGAAGCCTGGCCACATTCTTTTTTTTTTTTTTGCAAGGTACAACAGAGTTTCTGTGTCTAAGTAGTTTACAACCAGTTATTTCCTCTTTGGAGAACTGATCAATTGCTTAAACATTTTAGAAGATGTTTTTTTTACAAACAGGTAGTTTTTCTGGCTAGCTCCACCCAAAAAATATGAATATTATGAGCATTACTGAGATTAAAGCGGTTGTACGCGTTCGACAATCCTTACTTGCTAGGAACGAAAATATGGTGAGAAAGTGCCCCCTCTCTACCGGGACCCCAAGGGATGAGCTGTACTCTGTGGTTAAACTTGATAAGTGTATAGTTTCCCTGCAGCGCCTCTGCAGGTGACATCAAGTATTACACAGTGCTCATGTGTTAGTCCCACAATGGTGATATTTTTGACAAAGCATAGCGTCTGCTTAACTATTGTTATTTAGCCCAACAAAAAGTTTGAAAGTTTATTTCTTGTATCTGTATTTTTTTTATCTCCTGCTTTCTCTGTGCATAGCTGAATCTGCAATACTCTTACCTGCTAAAACTACATTTCCCAGTTTCTTCTTGACATGTTAAAAATACAATATTTGTGAACTGTGGCAATGTCCATCATATGATCACCCCTCATGTGTAGGTAGAGCTGAGCATAAAACACCATAGAACAGCAGAGGTTAGCTTTGCTGCAACCCAATCACTCGTGGGTTCTGTGGAATCTTTGGTGTAGGATTATCCTTTGCGTAGGCACCTTAGAGTTGAGCTAAGCACAGCTGTGCTGTGTTGTAAACGGGACTTACAGAACAGTCAAGAAGTGTTGTGCTCAAAGCCTATCATTGGTGAATTGTGCAAGCATAGCACAGCTGTGCTCTGCAGGTACACTACTTACAGCACAGTTGAGCGTAGCTGTGCTGTGCTCAAAACCTTTCATTCGTGGATTGTGGATGCTTAGGACAGCTATACTCTGCAGAGACTCGACTTATAGGTCAGTCAAGCATAGCTGTGCTCTGCCCAAAGCCTTTAATTGGTTGTTTGTGGATGCATAGCACAGCTGTGCTGTGCAAAATCCCGGTTGACAGCTCAGTGGACTGTCTTTTTGCTGGGAGAACACATTTCTGAGAAAGAAGATAAGATCACTGCGCATGCTCTGCCAGAGCTACAGGATTAGATTGAGAGTGATACAGTTACCAACTATGGGGGAAGGAGGAGAAGGCATAAACTGCACATATTTGGTTAAGAAAAATGGATCCAGTAGCAATACAATGGTAAATAGAGCTTGTAGAGTTTTGGGGGCTGGGGAGTTGAAAAACAGCACAAATTGTAATATAGTTTGCAGCCCCGCTTCAGCTGTCTGTGACATTGAAGGGACAAGGTGGTCACCGCAGATGTTTTTCACCTTTTTTTTTCCAATCTAAGAAAAAGTTGAATATTATTTTTGTTTTATTTTCGTTATTAGCCTCTCAAAGGACTATTGTTTTCACCTGGTAAGAAAATGACGATTTCAGTAACGATTGTCTTACATTTACTAGAGGAGATTTCATTACAAACATAATTGGTGCAGTTTTCCTTATTAATCAGTTTTAAATTGATTAATAAACAACTGAAAGGGATTGTCCACTTTTAGTTGTGAAATAACTAAATGAACCGAGCCGGTTCTAGCCCTGTTTGGATCCAGCGGTGTCTCCCTGACAATGCTCTGCTCTTGGTGTTCTGGCTTGAATGGAGATGTTATATGGACAACCGACATCACAACTGTAACAAATCACTGATCCCAAGCCGGTTGTTGACTGCATGAACCGCTGAGCTCTGTGATTGAGTGCAGTGGTCATGTGCACTGTCGATATATCATCACCGATCAAATCGAAAACACTGAGACCGGACCACATATATTTCAAGAAAGGAGGTCCCCTGCCTCTATTTGCTAGTGTGATGGCCTTTTTTTTTGGCCTGGTGCTCTGCTGTAACGGTGGTTCTCATAGAAGTGAGTGGAGAGCAGTGCATCCTCTCCATCTATCCTATGCGGCAGTGGCCATCTCGACAGGTAGGGCGGCGGTAATGGGCCGCCCTTTCTTCTGGGTATATGTACAAGTCTCAGAGGTGCTACCAGCATCTACAATGCAATGAGCCTTTATGAGTAACTCGCCCTTTGATCCCCGGCAATGTCCTATGAGTGTTACCCAAAGATTGCACTTTACTGCAGTCTTATGTGACTTGTGAGCAGAGCTGGCCTTTAGAAAAACAAAGGTCAGCTCTACTAATATGTAATTTTTTATAAAATACCTGTGTTACCCGTAAAATAACTTTTACAGGAGGAATAATAGAGAGAAGGCACAAGAGAGAGTTGTAAGAAAATATTGCCACTTTATCAGATATGTGCCCGTCCTGCCATTTCCGTAGATATGTATGGGACTATTGGGGGGGCACTGTGCAGGCAGCCATCTTTGCCCAAAGTCGAGGACTTGGTTTTGCATACACTCTCCAATGTCCGGTCTGCGTCAGCGGCGGTTCTAGTACAGTACGTGCTTTCCACGTCCCTTGATTCCCCTCTTCCCACAGCTGTTGTGTGTCTGGGTTGCCATGAGAATTCGGAGCTTTACGGTGATGACTCACGGCTCCACCACAATGATGTCTCTTTCCTGTGGATGCTTAAACCATTAGCAATCAATGAAAACCAGCAAGAGTCAGCAGCAGAGGAATGCACACGACCTTCCAGCTGATCATTTATAAATAATGCAAAACTGACATTGGCAAGAAGGGATAGAATAGGTGACTCACCGCCCCCAAAAATAAACCCGGCCATATTAAGAGCCTCAGGCTCACGACACGAACGTCAGGATGTGTCCTTAAATGAATCTTACAATAAACGGGATTATTTTCCACCTTCACAACCGCACCTACGTCATGAATTATAACATTTTACGCTCTCTTCTGTCAATTAGCCAGTGAAGGGCATTTTCCATCAAAATCAAAAAGAAAACCATAACTATTTCACAATAACTAACGAATTAAAGCTGCACCCTGTAACACTATAGTATGCAAACATGGAGTAGATGAAATTTGGATTGCATTACTGCTGCAGAAAAATGAAGATACTTCAATTGGCCACTTTATGAAAGCCAAACAGCCACAACAAGGCGTACCTCTTTGTCATTGGCTGTTGGGTCAGCAGGATAGGAGCCTGCGTTGCATCCCTGACAAGACCCCATTATAGTCTATAGAGATAATTAGAAAACAGTGCCACTCCTGTCCAGAGGTCGTGTCTGGTATTGCAGCCTAGTTCCAGTCACTTCAGTCTGACAAGAAAAAGAGAACTGGATTACTGATTTATCTTTCATTTGGAAATTCTCTCCAGTGTGAGTTATTTCATATATCCTATATTCTGATTATACATTTTAGATGCCTGATGACAGCCAGTCCAATAATAGATCTCATAATCATTCTTGGATTTATGTAATATGTGATTTTCCCTTTTTTATTATTTAATATCCACAGGCAAAAATTCAGGTGCTATAATATAATTATATATGGTATCATAATTTCCATTGCGTAGCTTTCCTAGAATTGAAGAAAGTGAATATCAACCCAAAAAGGGAATCTGTCAGCAGCTTTTTGATATGTAACCTGAGAGCAGCATGTTGTAAGGGCAAAGACCCTGATTTCAGCGATGCATCACTTACCAGGCTGTGTGTTGCTGTTTCAATGCAATCAGTTTTATCAGCAGGAGATTATCACTACTGGACTAGCTTCCACATGCCTCCTAGTCATTCTGCTCTGTGTAACCCAGCTCCCACTACTGTTTGGCAACTTTCTGCCTATGCACAGTATACACAGAAATCTGCCAATCAGGTGTGGGTGGGGTTATGCAGAGCTCCCCATTCTTAGCACTGCTAGATCTACTGGAGAGAAAACAGAGATTGTATAAAATTGAATAAAAATTACAACATGCAGACCAGCAAGTGGCACATCACTGTAATCAGGGTCTTGGCCCCTACATCATGCTGCTCACAGATTAGATAGCAAAAACTTGGTGACAGCTTCCTTTAAACACCATTTTGTTGTTGTTTTTTATACTTCACTCTCTACTGTAATTTCCGCCCTTTTTAACCTTTTCTCTTCCTCCCCTGTAATTTTGGTCTCTTCTCTTCCTGAGAGCAGACAAGCAGCTTGTCCCATGTGACCCAAATAGTGCATTGTACTGAGGTGCTGCTAACTTCTCATCTCCAGTCTTCTCCTCTGACCTGGAACTTCAAAGAAAAAATGTCTCTTTCTAGTGGCAGCCATTGTACCATTTTACTTTTTGCCTGTGTATGAAACCTGGAATTCTGTATACACTGGCAATTGATCGTAAGCTCTTCTGATAAAGATTTGAAGGATTATGTCCTCCGTTCAGTGTTTGTGTTAAATTTGGATTCTACATAAATTTTCTTGTTTTTTTTTTTCGTAGATGTGGTCACTCACCAGTTCACCGTTCACGGGAGATGGCAGCACGGGCTCTTGTTCCCTTTCTCACTGTACAAGACATTCCTCAAACTGCAGCAAACTTGCTCCGGAGCCTGCCAGATGCCAGTAGCTGTATTGTTCGGCAGAACCATATCCATGGCGTGCTTCTTCAGGTACTGACCATTCATTGCATTCTTCTTGAATTACTTAGTGTATCTATCACTAGTCTGGGGCTGCCATTGTCTTCCCCACGCTGATATACGAATGGTACCTTGCTTGCAGAGCTGAATCCCAAACAAAGATATGCAGTCTGATATGTGGACAGAACGGGATAGAAAAGGTGAAACTGAGCTGAAAACATTCAGAATAACTTGTATTTTATGTATTGCAACCTCTGGTGTTTATATACGGGTCCAGGGGGTGGTCCTACTAGTGATTGACAGCTATCTCTGCAAGCACAGTCATACAGGGAAAGACTGTCAATCACTAGTAGAACCGCCCACTGGACTCATACATATAAACACCAGAGATTTTAATGAATAAAATGCAAGTTTTGCAGAAGCGTTTCCCACAAAATTGTATTTTGACCTGATCAGACGCTCCTGCTGTATAACATCCTGCCTGCAGATCACATACTATTTTCAACATGACAGGTTTCCTTTAAATAAAAAGAGCAACCCCAGACTGATGACAAGTACTCTTTAAGGGTAAGTTCACACTAGGCATTTTTTTTCAGCGTTTTTTTTTCTGCAGCAAAACCTGATCTCTTGGCAGGAAAGAAGCTGCAGACAAAAAGCATGTTTTCCTTGTTTTTTCTTGTGTTTTTTGCTGCATTTTCACTGTGGTTTTGGCGTGCTGATAAAGTTTAGTGTTGAAGAAAAAAATCCTATTCTATAAAATCGGGTTTTGGCACAAAAAATGCATCAAAACCTGATACCTGTGTTTTTAGTGCGTTTTTTTTTCACCACCCATTCATTTCAGTGGGTAAAAAACTTGCAAAGCACAAAATCCTGATGACAAAAAAACAAGTTGTGTTCATGAGATTTTTGATATCGCATAGATTTTGCTGGTACTGTAGAACGCAGCTAAAAATTTGCATAAAAAACGCTGCAAAATCACCTTTTGTGAACTTAGCCTAAAGGAGGTCTGTTGGGGCAAAATGACTGTTCAAACCAAGTACAAGTGTTTAGCTTGGCTGTGCACCTTACCACCTACTTCTTTTCCATCTTTCTCCAGCTCTCTCTGGCTCCAGTAATCGTAGAGTTGTCAATTTAATAAGAGCGGTCGGCGATGGAGACAAAAAAAGTAGGATGGGAAGGTGCACTGAGCTGCTTGGCCACTCCAAGGGTGCACCGAACACCTGTGCTTGGTTTGAACAGTCATAATGTGCTGACAGACTCCCTTTAACAATATATTGTCAATGTAGTAAAAATCTTTTAATCCATCACCTTGTGCTCTCAGCTCTTGTGGTCTCATAATATGCAACACAACAGAAACTCCTTAAAGGCAGTGTCCTGCACAAAACTTATATCACCTATCCACAGGCATAGGTGACACATCTATTATCACTGGGACAGGGTCGTTGACCCATTGGATCCCACCAATCACCTGAACGGAGATCCTGTAGAGAAGCAGTGAGGATGTGCGACCACCTCTCCATTCACAGGTCTCTCGGCCTGATGGTCGCTCGTGCTCCATTCACACAGGGCGATTTGCCTTTTTACTATAGGATTTCTTCTTTTGAATTTTTGAGAAATTATGGCAGGAGGAGAATCCGTCCATTGCACATGATGGCTATAGGAAAATGTCAGGCAGTAATAGATGTTCCCTATTGACACATATGTAGCAGAGCTGAGTTTATCACTTGGCACAAGTCACTGCTATTATTGTAAAGTGAACTCGGCCCCTCATCTTTACTCAGTGACTTATCGCGGTACACAGAAGGAACCGCCAGAGGCTCACAGTACAAATCTATCTTTAGGGAAAAGTGATTAATACCATAATGTAAAGGTGGGAAACTGACTGGTGGGATGGCATCCAAACCATCATGCTCCTCTGAGACAGGAAGATTGCGTGTAAGGAACTGAGCTAATACATTTCATGTGTTCACAAATCAGATGTCATTTTTCTTCCAGATAGATAAAAATTGCACATGGATGCAATAGTCAGAAAACTTTAGCGGTACTACAGACAGATGCCTAGCTGGATAGTGATAAGCAGATATGAGAGAGATACTGTAGGTAGAAACTGTATATAGATATTATAGGTAGATACTGAAGATTAATAGATTCTGGATCCCCAACCTGTGGCTTGCGGGCCCATGATGTGTGGCTATGAAGAGCAAATCTCCAGATGTTGACACTTGTGAGTAGTCCCGCGCAGAAGGGAAGATCTGATGGTGAATTTTGTAAGTAGTCCCATACAGAAGAGCAGATCTCCAGATGATGACTATTGTGAGTAGTCTCATACAGAATGACAGATCTCCTGATGGTGACTTTTGTACGTAGTCCCGCACAGTAAGAGCAGATCTGCAGAAGGTGACACTTGTGAGTAGTCCCACACTGAAGATCAGATCTGATGGTGACACTTGTGAGTAACCCCACACAGAAGAGCAGATCTCCAGATGGTGACTTTTGTGAGTAGTCCCATACAGAATGGCAGATCTCCTGATGGTGGCTTTTATGAGTAGTCCCACATAAAAGAGCAGATCTCCTGATGGTGACTTTTGTAAGTAGTCTTGCACAGAAGAGCAGATCTGCAGAAGGTGACACTTGTGAGTAGTCCCACACTGAAGAGCAGATCTCCAGATGGTGACACTTGTGAGTAGCCCCACACAGAAGAGAAGATCTCCAGATGGTGACTTTTGTGAGTAGTCCCATACAGAATGGCAGCTCTCCTGATGGTGACTTTTATGAGTAGTCCCACATAGAAGAGCAGATCTCCTGATGGTGACTTTTGGGAGTAGTCCCGCACAGAAAAGCAGCTCTACAAAAGGTGACACTTGTGAGTAGTCCCACACAGAATGAAAGATCTCCTGATGGTGACTTTTGTGAGTAGTCCTGCACAGAAGAGCAGTTCTGGATGCACATATACTGGCTTAAGAATTGGAGAGATAAGTTAAGAGGGTTATCCAGCTTTGGGCTTCAAGTCTTCAGTCCCTCTATGACACCTCAGACTTGTGAATCTGAGTCGCCCGTAGCCAGGGCCTGTGGGGTACTCGGCACCGAGCCCGTTCACTTCAATGGGGGATGTCACGGGTAGCACAGCTCGGTCCGTTGCCCTGGGGGCTCACCTCAATAAAAGGGGAATATTTACAGGGGATTATAGGTTTGTAGAAATGTTTGTGACGCCACCTGTGGTTCCTGGTCAGGGTGACCAGCGCTGCAGGGTAGATCCTCTGAGGGGTTGTTACTGGGCAGCAAGGTGTTAAGTCTTCCACAGGCAAGACTGATCCCTCAGGGTATATGGCGGTGTAGGGGTGCTGGATCAATAAGGCAGACACACACAAGAAAGTCTCTTTCTGTACCTTTACTGATGGTAGATGCAGGCACGTCCCGGGAAGCTGTCAGGGTGGAGGATGCACTTCCAGTAATCCCACTGAGTAGGTGTAGGGCCTCCGTACTCCTTTTTGTGTGTGATTTTCTGACTTGTATGAAACGAAGTCTAACTCTATCTTCTCATATATGCCCGGCTGACTTTGTGGTGAGGCCTTCTTGTGGACAAACAGTGTCTCTAATGGTTGGCCGACCAGACTCCTGTCTTCCTGACCTCGGTTACGTATCAGCAATGCTGGGCCCCTGCGACATGAAGTCCCACAGGGTCTCCGGTTTCTCCTACTAGTCGTGTAGATGCAAGCAAGCTCGGACCCGGCGTCCGGTAGTGCAGAGTAGAGGTAAGCGATCAATGCTGTTTCAACCTCCGTTACTCTCTTTCCTTTTTCCACTCGCCTTTCGTCCTACTCTCACCTTTAACATAAGCACACACTAGCAGTAGATGGCAGTTCTTCCTTCTCTTCACCGCTCTCAAAGCGTCGGCACGCTCGCTCACTAACCATACCTCAGTTGACTCAGTTCAAGCTGTAGTCTTTAGTCTTTCCTTCACTGCAGTTCCCTTTCCTTCACTTCCTTCTGAGACTCTGTCCGAACAGTAGCTATCAGGACCTTCCGTCAGACTGATCTACGCTCACTTCGAGAGTCACTTTCCACTTTCCTAGGGAACTATCAGTCTGCACGTTCTGAGGTAACTTTCCTCTCTGCTCATCTGAGGTAACACCAACAACTAGCTAACGTTCAGCTAGACTGCCTTCATCTGACTGCCGTCTCTCTCCACTACCCTTATATATATGCATACTCTCCAAGAGCTCCCTCTGGTGGCACCAGGGAAAAGTGAAGGGGTGAATGAATATCAGGTATGTAAGTGTGGGTTTACCTTCTGTGCATCCTCCAGGGTACATGTGGCTCCAAAGCGCAGCTGGGCTACACAAATCCTCTAAGCGTGCACTCGCAGGATTTTCCGGTGCCGGTAGCAGGTGGCACGTGAGTGCAAGTATGTGATTTGCATACATGTGGTCGCGTGCCGACTAGACGTGTGCAGCCTCTCTCAATACAAAGGAATTGAGCAAGGCCACACACGTCTAGTCGGATTGTGGCCAGATTCCAAATCGCATACTTGCAGTCACATGACAAAGTGTGACTGCAGACTTGTACCCCAACCCCTTTAAGTATAGTACGCTTGAGATAGGATGATACTGCCAGTTAACGGGTTGCTTAAAGCTGAATGCAATAGTGTGGTGGAAGTGCCTGATGCAAGAATACCCAATGAGGTAAGGTGGGAATAGATATCAGACAGGCAGATGTGATATAGGTAGATATTGGATGCGCATCAGATATATACCAAATGAATAGATGTCGGACTGATAAATTGATGCGGTACACATGAGATCAGTTGCTTCCGTGACTTGGCTACAAACGTATTAATACTCCAGACCCTGGCAGACATATTATAAGTGTCATCCACACCTGTAGAGATCTTGTAAAAGTTTCTCCTGTGATTTTGGATGCATGAAGCACATGCTGGAGCAGAGCTGGAGTTGCGTGACTTCTCTGGCTTTATTGCAGCCCAGCATACCGTAATGGGCAGGATTTGTTACTCAACTCAGGAAATAATTCTCCCTTCCAAGCCCAGACTACTCCAGAAATTGGCTTTTTTTCCATGCAGTATAAAGTTTGAAGATCAGTTTTCCATATGAAGCCGGTGTGCTGTTTATTATTACATCCTCTCCCCGGCCTGCAGATGTCATGTGTATCTTCTATTGATCTGGAGCTACCTCTGCCTTAAATACCCGTATGGCTTGCAGAGATGAACAGATACTTTTTATTTTCTAAACTCATGATGTCTTGGATCTCATGCAGATGTTAAGTGTAAGCAGCAGGCTGGCTTTAAATGGAAATTACAGTGAACATCTAAGCCTTGGCTTTACTTCTAGCGTAGCTACAGTTATGTCCTATGCATTCAGTAAATTAAAGGGAGTCTTGTCTGCCCAAACTGACAGTAGAAACTAAGCACTTAGCCTTGTAGGGGATATCACCCTGAGAAAAATGGCGCCTTTAGTTTTATAATCGCTGCCTCCGTTCTGCATTAATTGAGGTTGAATCAAATATGCTAATTAGGGTGCACACTAGGTGTGGCCAAGAGGCTCAGTGCACTGATTTGCCCGCTGGTTTTGCATGTCCCGCCTCCCTCACTGAGGATTGACAGCTTGAGTTTTCTCTGCACACAGTGCTCCTTCAGGATGGCAGGTCCATAGGAACCATTCTCACGATACTGTCTAAAGTACCAGACAGACTTCTGTAAGACTCTAAACCCATACTTCTTGAAGAAGACAAATAAATAGTTGCACTTTTATTGTGTCCCGGTAAAGGCCAGAAGGGCTCTAATACCATTTAAAGTCAATAAACCATTGGCCCACCCTTTTCGGAATCGTGCTTGGTACCTGATACCAGAATCAGTCGCTCTGTCAATGTCTACCAGATGTTTGTGACTTGGCAGTTTTTCTACCAAGCTGCTCATGACTTTGCTTCCCCGCACTCGCTACAATTACATGAAAAATAATTTGCTGTTGATAAAAAAAGAAGCTCCAGTCATAAATTGGGCCTCGATGTGTCGCACTGGCGACACTTGTAGGATTTCATTGTCAGAGAATTTGTAAAGCTGTAAACAGACAAAAAGATAGATTGTAACAATAAAACAGATGTTATCTGATTCGTGGTCTGCCTAGAAGATAGTCCACATGTTGGTTCACAATGGTTAGGTTCAGTTAAAAGATAAATTAATTGAGCCGAATGAAAAGTCTGTGATTGGACAGGCTCGTTGGGTACCATGGGGCAGCCCACTTTCTGAGATCCTAGAAGGGTGAAGTTCCTGAACTTTAATAGATTTGAATGTTCCAAATTGATCCTGGCCTTCATTAGGAGACTTCAGACCATAGAAAATACTTTGAGTACATCTCTCATATGATGTAAATTGAATATCTAAACCATCAGAAAGGGGATCTTATTTGAAAGGGAACCCCAAAAAACAGCTCAAAAGTGCAACCAAAAGAGTGAGCAAATACTCAGGGACTATGCACATTGTAGTTCATGCTTGACCAAAGTATCGAACCTCCTACCTGCCGGTATCCACGTCCCCTAATCTTATTGTAGGTTTGGAACAGTATGTTCAGCAATACGTAGATGATGTCGTGCTGAGCTTTAGTATAGACAACTTGGATGCCGCAAGTAGGATGAGTTCGCGGGCTCTGTTGGTGGCCACGACATTGGTCATTGAACGGTTTCCTGTAATCATTTGCTCAACCCCCTAAGAGATCTGTTGTAATCTGATCAATCTTTGTCTAGTGTTTAATTCTGCACACTCCCTGAGAAATGAGGCATTACACTGTGCTTATAATATCAATGAACGTCTCCATTGACAACCGGGCCTCAGAACCCAACTGCATTGTCAAGCTCAGTATGTACCCCCACATGCCACTGTTTCATAAATCCCATTGAGATGGGTTTATTAAAGGGTATTCCTGATAATGCAAATACGCCCATGAGCAAAAGGGGTAACAATTTTTTTAACTTTTGACTTCAGGACTCTATATGTCACTATCCACTACAGCTTCAAAACGTGAACACCATCATTTTATAGATAATCATCTTGGCATCTCATACATAAATTTGACTTGCAACTATAGCAATGACTAGTTATCTTACTGAGTTCTTGTCATGTCACATGCATTGTTACTGTTTGCTCCTAAAAAACATCTCAATTAATTTCATTAATTGTAAATCCACCTTGGCTTACAAACTGCTTAATCATTCTGGGCATGCTCTCGATCAGATTCAAGATGTCTCAAACGAAATCAATACAGTTCTTCTACAAATTCCAAAGTTGGTGATACGGGTTGACTCACTTTGGGATGATACAGCTATACACAGATATATGCTTTTGGTCATTTCGTGATGGGTTGATGTCTGGGACTGTGGTGGCCAATTCAGCACCTGAACACTGTGTCCCTTCATACCCATGTACTCGAGGTATATGAATACTCACATAGACACAGCATGAGCCCACCATGATCCAGGTCAAGTCACAATTGGCTGTGAAACGCTCCCTATCACAGGCTCCTCCACCAAACTGATATTTCCTAAATTCTCGATCGTAGCCCCTTTCCTCTTGTTTCTTCCAGATTCATTTGTACTGATCAGAGCCTAGTCTATTGACTTTCGCTCCAAATCACCTGTTTCCAATCTTTTACTGTCCACTTTTCGTACTTTTTTGCAAACTCGAGCCAACGCTTCTTATGAAGATATTGAAGTTGAAGCTTCTTCACCTTTTTCGTGCCACCATTCCAGACCTGTGTAATGTGTTTCGCACGGTACTTGCATGGATGTCTATCATCTCACTATTATGAAGCATACGAGCCTCCTCCACTGCCTTGTTTGTCGCACTAGAACTTATAGACCTTGTGAGGAGCAGATGTGTTGACTCCGATATTTTGCCTGGACGTCCATCTCTTGGCTTTTGAATGGATGGACGGACTTCATTTTGTATTCTTCCAACTGTAATGGCGCTCACATGATGCAGTTTGACAATTTTGTTGGCTGAGAGACCGCTATCAATGAGCTGTACGATGGTGTTTCTTGGGAAACCTTCTTCATGGCTGCTCCTCGATTCGAACCAGTGACCTTTCACTTGGGAATGAACCTAATAACACATGGAGCTATTAGGGAATGTGAGAACAGGTTGTATTTTGTAGTATTCAGGAACAATTTCGTGACATGACAAGAATCTGCATAACTAATCATATGCTAAATAGCTGCTTGTCAAATTTATATATGAGATAGCCAATACGATTGTCCATTTAAATGGTGGTAGCCTCTCGCTCGAAGCAGTAATGGATGGTGAGATATGGAGCCTGAAAGTCAAAAGTTCAAAACATTGTTACCCTTTTTTCTTATTTGTTAATAAGGTCCCCATCACAGGTCTGAGTTTGCAGGAGGGGCAGTTTTAGATCCTTAGACGTGAACATCCATTGATTCCCGTGGATGTATGGAACATGCATAGATGCCACCTGCCTTTCTACATATTAAAGACACTATTCTACTCTATCGAAGACCAGGATACGAGTGCTTTTGACTTCTGTTACCTTTGCATTCCTGATTTTAAGCTTTTCTGAAGGTTTTGCTTCTTTGTGGATTGTATGGTCTTGATTTTTAGTTTCCCTTTTTAGCAAGTGATATCTTTTGTAACCTGTTCCCATTCAGCAGAACATACTTGTGCTGTTTTCCTATGAGTCATGAACAGCACACACGCTCACAATGTAGTTATCAGTCGCACAATGACTAAAACCGGACATTTTTAGAACATTGCACATAAACTTGAATCACACAAAGGTGACTGCCTGTGAAACTATGCAGCTTCGGCTTTTATTTTTATATTTAGTCTATAGCTTTATTTAATTTTGTTAGCAGCGTTTGCTGGGTGAACTTTATACATTTGAGGGGACTGTACAATGCTACATGTGCGCTGCAGGGAACTGAACCCTGGCTGCCTGCTTTTCTTAGGCTATGTGCACACAGTGTCTTTTTGATGCTGGCGCACCTGCCGAGTTTTCCCAGGTGAAACTGCTTCAGTAAAACGCTGGCTGTCATTTTCTTGAAGGTGCTTCTTTTTGCCATAGATCTTGCAATGGCGTTTCTCCCTCACTCCAAAGATATGCTGGTAGGGAATGTAGATTGTGAGCCCCAATGGGGACAGCGATGATAATGTCTGTAAAGTGCTGTGGAATTAATGGCGCTATATAAGTGAGTAAAATAAAGTATAGAGAGTATGTTAAATTATTTAAACCATGTACTAAATACCCAAAAGAGATAAAAAAAAAAAGTTTTGAACACTAGAACTAACATTTTTTGCTCCGACACTCCCCCAAAAAATAAAACATTGATTATTAAACTCTGGACCTGTATATGTTTTTGTTTTGTTTTTTTTTGCTTTAGTAACTCTGAAGTTTTATCAACACTTGTCCTTTTGTCCATTTTTTTATTATAATTAGAGATGTGTCAGATGAGATGGATTATGATTCACTTTCCGCATTTTACACCCATGTCGTGTGCACAGATAGAAGAAGTGAATGTTTCTAGTATGTTACTTGCTGTCAAAACTCAGTGCTGACCCTCCGGCCCCGATCATTTCACAAGCACGCTGTTTATTAGAGACGTGTGCAACAGCAAATAGGAAAGTTACATCTGCGGCTTCTTCCATTCATGAAGAGTTCATTTGTTTGGAATTCAGGATACATTCCACATTTACATGAAGCTGCACTACAGAACCGGGGTTCAGCGTGGTATCAATACATCCGCACTGATATTTTACATCATAAATCTGATTACACATTTTGTTTTGGACCTCGCAGTTTCCCCTAAATTAATTAAATATTAAATATGTAAATTACTTGAAATTAAAATCTGCAAATTATCTGCCACAACTGGGGTTGTCCTTGCTTTTAAAGGGGTATTCTCCTTGTAAATTGATACAATACTGCTAGGTTATGCCATTTTTTATGGTCATTATTTTATGGCCATTTATTTTACTTGGACCTTCACAGATCCTGTAATGGGAAGCCACGGGGAACTGCAGCCAGTCCCGCTTACTTGAATAATATTGTGCTGCTGTTCCTGTGCATAGAGGGTGGCTGGGGCAGTGCTGCACACAGACATCTTTCCTCCATCTCGCGTATCTTCCCTACCTGATCTATCTATTATGGTAAATGGCATCACGCTCTCTGCCGCACCTGAAATCTGCTGCCTCGGAGTAACTCTCGACTCTACCCTGTCCTTCAAACCACACGTCCAAACTCTTGCTACCTCCTGTCGCCTCCAACTCAAAAACATTTCCAGAATCCTTCCCTTCCTCAGCCCTCAATCTACTAAAACTCTTGTGCATACCCTCTTCATCTCCCGCCTTGATTACTGCAACACCCTCCTCTGTGGCCTCCCTGTCAACTCTATTGCACCACTCCAGTCTGTCTCCAACTCTGCTGCCCGACTAATCCACCTCTCACCTCGCTACTCCCCTGTTTCTCCCCTCTGCAAATCCCTCCACTGGCTCCCAATTCCCCAACGAATCCAGTTCAAACTACTAACACTGACCTACAAGCTATCCACAACCTGTCCCCTCCCTATATCTCTGAACTAATCTCCCAATATCTTCCTTCACGTAATCTTCAATCCTCCCAAGACCTATTACTATCCTCCTTATTCGTTCCTCACACAACCGCCTCCAAGATTTCTCCTGAATATCCTCCATCCTCTGGAATTCCACGCCTCAACATGTCCGATTATCCACCACCCTTGAATCCTTCAGACGGAACCAGAAAACCCATCTCTTCAGGAAAGCCTACAGCCTGCAATAACCATTCTGCTGCCTTGCCACCACCCGAGCTTCCGCCTCACCACTATCACCAGAGCTGCCGCTCCCCGACCTTCTGTCTCTTCCCCATTATCTCGTAGAATGTAAGTCCGCAAGGACAGAGTCCTCTCCCCTCTGTACTAGTCTGTCATTGTAGATTTGTGTACTGTAAACGATATCTATAACTTTGTATGTAACCCCTTCTCATGTACTGCACTATGGAATTAATGGCGCTATATAAATAAATAATAATAATATATATATATATATACAGTACAGACCAAAAGTTTGGACACACTTTCTCATTCAATGATTTTTCTGTATTTTTATGACTATGAAAATTGTAGAATCACACTGAAGGCATCAAAACTATGAATTAACACATGTGGATTATACATTACACTTTACAAAAAAGTGTGAAACAACTGAAAATATGTCTTATATTCTAGGTTCTTCAAAGTAGCCACCTTTTGCTTTGATTACTGCTTTGCACGCAGAAAAGGTGAACGGATGACTCTACATGCCTGGTTCCCACCGTGAAGCATGGAGGAGGTGGTGTGATGGTGTGATGGTTCTTTGCTGGTGACACTGTTGGGGATTTATTCAAAATTGAAGGCATAGTGACCAGCATGGCTACCTCAGCATCTTGCAGCGCATGCTATTCCATCCGGTTTGCGTTTAGTTGGACCATCATTTATTTTTCAACAGGACAATGACCCCAAACACACCTCCAGGCTGTGTAAGGGCTATTTGACCAAGTAGGAGAGTGTTGAGTGCTACGCCAGATGACCTGGCCTCCACAGTCACCAGACCTGAACCCAATCGAGATGGTTTGGGGAGAGCTGGACCGCTCACCGCTTCAATTTTGAATAAATCCCCAACAGTGTCACCAGCAATGCACCCCCACACCATCACACCCCTCCTCCATGCTTCACGGTGGGAACCAGGCATGTAGAGTCCATCCGTTCACCCTTTCTGCGTGCAAATCAATAATCAAAGCAAAAGGTGGCTACTTTGAAGAACCTAGAATATAAGACATATTTTCAGTTGTTTCACACTTTTTTGTAAAGTGTAATGTATAATTCCACATGTGTTAATTCATAGTTTTGATGCCTTCAGTGTGATTCTACAATTTTCATAGTCATGAAAATACAGAAAAATCTTTGAATGAGAAGGTGTGTCCAAACTTTTGGTCTGTACTGTATATAATTTTATATATACAGTACAGACCAAAAGTTTGGACACCTTCTCATTCAAAGATTTTTCTGTATTTTCATGGCTATGAAAATTGTAGAATCACACTGAAGGCATCAAAACTATGAATTAACACATGTGGAATTATACATTACACTTAAGCCCGAAAGGGCAGGGTCCTCTCCCCTCTGTATCAGTCTGTCATTGTTAGTTTGTTTACTGTAAGTGATACCTGTAATTTGTATGTAACCCCTTCTCATGTACAGCACCATGGAATCAATGGTGCTATAGAAATAAATAATAATAATAAATAATAATAATAATAATTACACTTTACAAAAAAGTGTGAAACAACTGATATTATGTCTTATATTCTAGGTTCTTCAAAGTAGCCACCTTTTGCTTTGATTACTGCTTTGCACGCAGAAAAGGTGAACGGATGGATCTACATGCCTGGTTCCCACCGTGAAGCATGGAGGAGGTGGTGTGATGGTGTGGGGGTGCTTTGCTGGTGACACTGTTGGGGATTTATTCAAAATTGAAGGCATACTGAACCAGCATGGCTACCACAGCATCTTGCAGCGCCATGCTATTCCATCAGGTTTGCGTTTAGTTGGACCATCATTTATTTTTCAACAGGACAATGACCCCAAACATACCTCCAGACTGTGTAAGGGCTATTTGACCAAGAAGGAGAGTGTTGGGGTGCTACGCCAGATGACCTGGCCTCCACAGTTACCAGACCTGAACCCAATCGAGATGGTTTGGGGTGAGTTGGACCGCTCACCGCTTCAATTTTGAATAAATCCCCAACAGTGTCACCAGCAAAGCACCCCCACACCATCACACCACCTCCTCCATGCTTCATGGTGGGAACTAGGCATGTAGAGTCCAGCTGTTCACCTTTTCTGCGTGCAAAGCAGTAATCAAAGCAAAAGGTGGCTACTTTGAGGAACCTAGAATATAAGACATATTTTCAGTTGTTTCACACTTTTTTGTAAAGTGTAATGTATAATTCCACATGTGATAATTCATAGTTTTGATGCCTGCAGTGTGATTCTTCAATTTTCATAGTCATGAAAATACAGAAAAATCTTTGAATGAGAAGGTGTGTCCAAACTTTTGGTCTGTACTGTATATATTATATATATATATATATATATATATACAGTCAGGGCCAGAAATATTTGGACAGTGACACAATTTTCGCGAGTTGGGCTCTGCATGCCACCACATTGGATTTGAAATGAAACCTCTACAACAGAATTCAAGTGCAGATTGTAACGTTTAATTTGAAGGGTTGAACAAAAATATGTGTTAGAAAATGTAGGAATTGTACACATTTCTTTACAAACACTCCACATTTTAGGAGGTCAAAAGTAATTGGACAAATAAACATAACCCAAACAAAATATTTTTATTTTCATATTTTGTGGCGAATCCTTTGGAGGCAATCACTGCCTTAAGTCTGGAACCCATGGACATCACCAAACGCTGGGTTTCCTCCTTCTTAATGCTTTGCCAGGCCTTTACAGCCGCAGCCTTCAGGTCTTGCTTGTTTGTGGGTCTTTCCCTCTTAAGTCTGGATTTCAGCAAGTGAAATGCATGCTCAGTTGGGTTAAGATCTGGTGATTGACTTGGCCATTGAAGAATGTTCCACTTTTTTGCATTCATGAACTCCTGTGTAGCTTTGGCTGTATGCTTGGGGTCATTATCCATCTGTACTATGAAGCGCCGTCCAATCAAGTTTGCAGCATTTGGCTGAATCTGGGCTGAAAGTATATCCCGGTACACTTCAGAATTCATCCGGCTACTCTTGTCTGCTGTTATTATTATTATTATTATTATTATTATTATACATTTATATAGCGCCATTTATTCCATGGCGCTTTACATATGAAAAGGGAAAAATATAGACAGATACAATAAACATGTGCTAGACAAGGGACACACAAGTACAGAAGGAGAGAGGACCCTGCCCGCGAGGGCTCACAGTCTACAGGGATGGGTGAGAATACACTAGGAGAGGGTAGAGCTGGTCGTGCGATGGTTCAGTAGACTGAGGATCATTGCAGGTTGTAGGCTTGTCGGAACAGGTGGGTCTTCAGGTTTTTCTTGAAGGTCTCCGTTGTTGGTGAAAGTCTGATGTTTTGCGGCAGGGAGTTCCAGAGTATGGGGGAAGCCCGGGAGAAGTCTTGTATGCGGTTGTGGGAAGAAGAGATGAGGGGGAGTCGAGAAGGAGATCTTGAGAGGATCGAAGGTTGCGTGTAGGTAGGTAGCGGGAGACCATGTCACAGATGTATGGAGGAGAAAGGTTGTGGATGGCTTTGTATGCCATGGTTAAGGTTTTGAACTGGAGCCTCTGGGCAATAGGAAGCCAGTGAAGGGCCTGGCATAGTGGGGAGGCTGGGGAATAGCGGGAAGACAGGTGGATTAGTCGTGCAGCAGAGTGTAGGATGGACTGGAGTGGTGCCAGAGTGCTAGAGGGGAGGCCAGACAGTAGGAGGTTGCAGTAGTCGAGGCGGGAGATGATAAGGGCGTGCACTAGTGTTTTTGTGGTTTCATGGTTGAGGAATGAGCGTATCCGGGAAATATTTTTGAGTTTGAGGCGGCAGGAGGTGGCGAGGGCTTGGATATGTGGTTTGAAAGAGAGGGCAGAGTCGATGATCACCCCAAGGCACCGAGCATGTGGGACTGGGGAAAGCGAGCAGCCATTGACATTGATGGATAGGCCTGGTGGAGGGGTAGAATGAGGTGGGGGAAAGATGATGAATTCTGTTTTGTCCATGTTCAGTTTGAGAAAGCGAGCAGAAAAGAAGGCTGAGATAGCAGACAGACACTGTGGGATTTTGGTCAGTAGGGAGGTGAGGTCAGGTCCAGATAGGTAGATCTGCGTGTCATCGGCATAGAGGTGATACTGCAAGCCATGGGATTGTATGAGCTGTCCCAGGCCGAAGGTGTAGATGGAGAAGAGTAGGGGTCCTAGGACTGAGCCTTGGGGAACACCGACAGACAGGGGGCGAGGTGAGGAGGTGGTGTGTGAGAGGGAGACACTAAAAGTTCGGTCTGTTAGGTATGATGAGATCCAGGATAGGGCCAAGTCTGTGATGCCAAGAGATGAGAGAATCTGTAGGAGGAGGGAATGGTCTACGGTGTCAAAGGCAGAAGATAGGTCCAGGAGAAGGAGGACAGAGTAGTGTCGCTTGCTCTTGGCGGTTAGTAGGTCGTTGGTGACTTTAGTTAGGGCAGTTTCAGTTGAGTGATGCGGTCGAAAGCCTGATTGTAACCGGTCAAAGAGGGAGCAGGAGGAAAGGTGGGAGGACAGTTCAAGATATACATGCTGTTCCAGTAGTTTTGAGGCGAAGGGGAGAAGAGATATCGGGCGATAGCTAGACGCTGAGGATGGGTCGAGGGAGGGCTTTTTGAGGATCGGGGTGATTGAGGCATGTTTGAAGGATGAAGGAAAGACACCATTTGTAAGTGAAAGGTTGAAGAGGTGTGTGAGAGTAGGGATGAAGACTGTGGCAAGGTTAGGGATGAGGTGGGACGGGAGTGGGTCAAGCGCGCAAGTGGTGAGGTGTGATCTTGACAGGAGAGTGGAGAGCTGATCTTCTGTCATGGTGGTGAAGCTGGTTTTGGAAGAACAGGGCTGAGTGGCTAAGAGGGGCATTGGGGGCTGCGGGCCAAAGCCTTCTCTGATAGTATCAATCTTTTGCTTAAAGAAGGAGGCAAAGTCTTCGGCAGAAATGAGAGGAGAGGGAGGAGGTGCTGTGGGATGGAGTAGAGAATTGAAAGTGTTGAAGAGCTGTTTAGGGTTGTGAGACAGGGAGGATATGAGAGATGCAAAGTAAGTTTGTTTTGCGGCAGAGAGCGTGGACTTGAAGCTGGCAAGGGACTGCTTGTATGCGTTGAAGTGCTCGATGGAGTGGGTTCTCTTCCATCTCCGCTCGGTAACCCTGGAAGCCCGTCTCAGTTCTTTGGTCAGGCTGGTCAGCCATGGCTGCCTGTTGATTGTACGAGTTTTGCTCTGCATGAGGGGGGCGGCCGAATCAAGTGTGGTTTTTATTGTGGTGTTATAAAATGTGGCAGCAGCATCTGTGTCATTAAGTGAGGCTATGTCTGTGAGAGGGAGGAGGGACTCAGAGAGCGATTGTAAATTGAGGTGTTTGAGATTTCTGCGAGGGTGGGTGAGTTTGTGGAGTGGGGGATGCGTACTAACAGAGGAGAGGGAAGAGAATGTCAGTAGGTTGTGGTCAGACAGGGGGAGTGGGGAGTTAGTGAGATTAGTGAGGGAACAGAGACGGGTGAAGATAAGGTCCAGCGTGTGACCGCCTTTGTGAGTGGCCACAGAGGACCATTGAGTGAGGCCAAGGGAAGCTGTGAGCGAAAGAAGTTTAGAGGTTGCCGGGGTGGAAGTGTCAATGGGGATGTTGAAGTCGCCCATAATGATGGTGGGGATGTCAGCAGAGAGGAAATGGAGTAGCCAGGTGGTGAAGTGGTCGAGAAAGGTGGAGATGGCTAGTTCCGGGGGGCGGTAGATGACAGCCAGCTGGAGGTTGGAGGGGGAATAGATGCGGACGGAGTGCACTTCGAACGAGGGAATAGCAGCGGAGGGTGGAATTTGAATAGGGGTAAAGGAGCAGGTATCAGACAGGAGTAAGCCAACTCCTCCACCACGTTTGTTGCTGGGGCGAGGGGTGTGAGAAAGATGAAGTCCGCCATAGGAGAGCGCAGCTGGAGAGGCTGTGTCAGAGGGGGTGAGCCAGGTTTCAGTGATGGCAAGGAAGGAGAGTTTGTTGGTGATAAAGAGGTCGTGGACAAATGACAGTTTATTGCAGACGGAGCGTGCGTTCCATAGTGCTCCGGGTAGGGGACTGGGGAGGGGGGTGTGGATGGATAGGTATGAGGTTGACAGGGTTGCAAAAACGTGTGGAAGATCGTGGCAGGGTGTTAGAAATGAGTGTGGGGATGTGATGAGGAGGGCCAGGATTTGGGGATACATCGCCAGCGATGAGGAGTAGCAGACAGAGCGTTAGAAGGTGGGAGCAGGATAAGCCATGGTGTGGCCGTGTGTGTCTTGGTGAAAAGGATTGTATGTGGAGGAACAGTTCTGTGGGAAAGGTGAGATGGCTGGAGAGAATGGAGGGGGAAATGACTAATTCCTTACTAGGTGGGGGGATTACAGGGGATAGGAAGAAAGAAAGGAGGATGGGGGTGAAAGTGATAAGAAAATGAAACATAGTGGTTTTAAATTATGTTACCTTGCAGCCAAATTCCAGTCCAATTCTAGTCTAATTCACAGTAGTGTAATTAGAAATCTGTAATTTGAAATATGGGATTTGAAATATGTGGAGCAGACTAAAGTCTGGAGCAGACCCATTGCACTGACTAAATAATGCAGCTAAGGGCAATCAGGTGTGATTGGGAAGTGGGCTGGGATTGCTCAGGCCAAATGCACAGAGTTAAGGAAAGGTCATAAAAGGGGGTAGGTGTTACACAGACCACTCAGATGTGTGGTGAAGATAAGAAGTATGGAGTACAATTATGTGCACAGGAAGATGGGTGAGCAAATCATACCATTAAAAAAGCAATATATATGATGCATTCAGGAGCATAGAAAGCTGGGGTTTTCATACCATTAAAAAAGCAATATATATGATGCATTCAGGAGCATAGAAAGCTGGGGTTTTCATACCATTAAAAAAGCAATATATATGATGCATTCAGGAGCATAGAAAGCTGGGGTTTTCATACCATTAAAAAAGCAATATATATGATGCATTCAGGAGCATAGAAAGCTGGGGTTTTCATACCATTAAAAAAGCAATATATATGATGCATTCAGGAGCATAGAAAGCTGGGGTTTTCATACCATTAAAAAAGCAATATATATGATGCATTCAGGAGCATAGAAAGCTGGGGTTTTCATACCATTAAAAAAGCAATATATATGATGCATTCAGGAGCATAGAAAGCTGGGGTTTCATGTCATCAATAAACACAAGTGACCCAGTGCCATTGAAAGCCATGCATGCCCATGCCATCACATTGCCTCCACCATGTTTTACAGAGGATGTGGTGTGCCTTGGATCATGTGCCGTTCCCTTTCTTCTCCAAACTTTTGGCTTCCCATCATTCTGGTACAGGTTGATCTTTGTCTCATCTGTCCATAGAATACTTTTCCAGAACTGAGCTGGCTTCTGGAGGTGTTTTTCAGCAAATTTAACTCTGGCCTGTCTATTTTTAGAATTGATGAATGGTTTGCATCTAGATGTGAACCCTTTGTATTTACTTTCATGGAGTCTTCTCTTTACTGTTGACTTAGAGACAGATACACCTACTTCACTGAGAGTGTTCTGGACTTCAGTTGATGTTGTGAACGGGTTCTTCTTCACCAAAGAAAGCATGCGTCGATCATCCACCACTGTTGTCTTCCGTGGGCTCCCAGGTCTTTTTGGATTGATGAGTTCACCAGTGCTTTCTTTCTTTCTCAGGATGTACCAAATTGTAGATTTTGCCACTTCTAATGTTGTAGCAATTTCTTGGATGGGTTTTTTTCTGTTCTTGCAGCTTAAGGATGGCTTGTTTCACCTGCATGGAGAGCTCCTGTGACCGCATGTTTCCTTCACAGCAAAACCTTCCAAATGCAAACACCACACCTCAAATCAACTCCGGCCCTTTCATCTGCTTAATTGAGAATGAGATAACAAAGGGATTGCCCACACCTGTCCATGAAATATTCTTGGAGTCATTTGTCCAATTACTTTTGGTCCCTTTAAAAACAGGGTGGCACATGTTAAGGAGCTGAAACTCCTAAACCCTTCATCCAATTTTAATGTAGATACCCTCAAATGAAAGCTGAAAGTCTGGACTTCAACTGCATCTGAATTGTTTTGTTTCAAATTCATTGTGGTAATGTCTAGAACCAAAATTAGATAAATGTTGTCTCTGTCCAAATATATATGGACCTAACTGTGTATATATATATATATATATATATATATATATATATACACAGTCATGGCCGACTTGGCACCCTTGAAATTGTTCTAGAAAATGAAGTATTTCTCCCAGAAAATTATTGCAACCACACATGTTTTGTAATACACATGTTTATTTCCTTTGTGCGTATTGGAACAACACAATGAAATAAAGAAAAAAAGCCAAATTGTGCACAACTCCAAAAATGGGCAGGACAAAATTGTTTGCATCTTTCCAAAATTGTGGGTAAGCTACTTTGTTTCAAACTCACCTATGGCAAGTAACAGGTGTAGGCAATATGAAAATCACATCTGAAACCAGATAAAACTTGATGTTCCTTTGTCCACATTGTGCAACATAATCAAGAAGTTTACAACCCATGGCACAGTAACTAATCTCCTTGGCAGAGAAAAAATGATGAGTGATTGCAACGCAGGATAGTCCGGATGGTGGATAAGTAGCCCCAATCGAATTCTAAAGAAATTCAAGCTGTCCTGTGGGCTCACAGTGCATCGGTGTCAGAGCGAACTATCATTTGAATAAAATGAAGTGCTATGGTAGAGCAGAGACCCATGCTGAACAGAAACTAAAAGCTGATGCATTTGCCAATGCAGATAACAATATCCTTCTTGGAAGTAGTGGACAGATGACACCAGATAAGCTTTGAAAGCCTTTCACGTTACTGAAACTAATGAGCTCGAGAAAGACACATACCTACAGCAACATTTGAACTCTACTTTTAAGTTTTGCTCCCAGACAGTAGTCGAGTGATAGTAGCCAATGAATTCTAAAGATAAGTGTCCTTGGTCACAGTGATCGTCAAGCGACTTCATTTGAAAAGAAGGCATGGTAGAGACCAGGAGACCATGCTGAACGAACATAAAAGTTGATTGGTTGCAAAATGATGAGTAAGCATATCCTTGGAAGGTATGTGACAGTGCCAGATAGCTTTTTGGGAAAGCACATTCTACTGTTTACTGAAAACTAAATGAGGCCTACGAAGAAAAGAACACAGTACCTACAGTCAAACATCTTTGAACCTCTACCATATTTAAGGGTTTTGCTGCCTCAGACACTGGGTGCCTTGACTGTATACAAGGCAGCTTGAAATCTGAAGATTATGAAAGGATTTTGGGTTGCAATGTAGTGCTCAGTTTCAGAAAGCTGGGTTTGCGTCCTAGGTCATGGGTCTTCCAGCAGGACAATGACCCCAAACATATTTCAAGTAGCACCCAGAAATGGGTGGAAACAATGCGCTGGAGAGTTATGAAGTGTCAGCAATGAGTCCGAATCTAAATCCCAGTGAACACCTGTGTGGAGATCTTAAAATTGCTGTTGGGTGAAGGTACCCTTCAAATATGAGAGACCTGGAGCAGTCTGCAAAAGAACAGTGGTCCAAAATTCCTGTTGAGAGGTGTAAGAAGCTTCTTGATGGTTATAGGAAGCAATTGCAGTTATTTATTCCAAAGGGTGCGCAACAATATAGTTAATGGTGTCAACAATTTTGTCCTGCTCATTTTTGGGGTTTTGTGCAAAATTATGTCCAATTTGTCTTTTTTCCTTTTGTTTTTTTTTTGTGTTCCAGTACACACAAAGGATATAAATGTGTAATTGCAATAATTTTCTGTGAGAAATACTTCATTTTCTGGAACAATTTTAAAGGTGCCCATTTTTTGCGGTGTCTGTATAAAATGGACCGACTCTGACTCCTAAAATGTATAATAAATTAGTTACAGTAGTACCATGCAGGATGTACTATAAATTTTTTCATAATAATTTGGGAAAGTTATGAAATGTCTTATAAATGTCTGTTCTTTTCCTGATCTAAGGATCTTGGCTTTTAGATGAGACGTAAACTGTGCTGCACTTTATGCACATGCTCAGTAGTGACCAGTGCTGTGGGGTTGTAGATGAGATGAATCTGTGCTGCACTTTATGTACATGCTCAGTAGTGACCAGTGCTGTGGGGTTGTAGATGAGATGAATCTGTGCTGCACTCTATGTACATGCTCAGTAGTGACCAGTGTTGTGGGGTTGTAGATGAGATGAATCTGTGCTGCACTTTATGTACATGCTCAGTAGTGACCAGTGCTGTGGGGTTGTAGATGAGATGAATCTGTGCTGCACTTTATGCACATGCTCAGTAGTGACCAGTGCTGTGGGGTTGTAGATGAGATGAATCTGTACTGCACTTTATGCACATGCTCAGTAGTGACCAGTGCTGTGGGGTTGTAGATGAGATGAATCTGTGCTGCACTCTATGTACATGCTCAGTAGTGACCAGTGTTGTGGGGTTGTAGATGAGATGAATCTGTGCTGCACTTTATGCACATGCTCAGTAGTGACCAGTGCTGTTGGGTTGAAGATGAGATTAATCTGTACTGCACTTTATGCACATGCTCAGTAGTGACCAGTGCTGTGGGGTTGTAGATGAGATGAATCTGTACTGCACTTTATGCACATGCTCAGTAGTGACCAGTGCTGTGGGGTTGTAGATGAGATGAATCTGTGCTGCACTTTATGCACATGCTCAGTAGTGACCAGTGCTGTGGGGTTGTAGATGAGATGAATCTGTGCTGCACTTTATGCACATGCTCAGTAGTGACCAGTGCTGTGGGGCTGTAGATGAGATGAATCTGTGCTGCACTTTATGTACAAGCTCAGTAGTGGCCAGTGCTGTGGGGTCATAGTTGGAGTCAGGGAAATTGAGGAGTCGGAGGTCTGGATTACTGACTGGACAGCCCTGCTATATACCGTATATATGTATATTAAAATGTATTTTGCCTCCAAGCATTGGAAACTTTCTGTTTCTGTTCCAATTCATTTCTATTCTGTGGTGGCGGTGACATGACCTGAAAAATAAGCTGGGAACATTTCTCCCTCCCTTTAGCTTTGTTCACACAAGCCCCGCTCTTTTTAACCACAGGCATGGTCTTTAATGTAGATGCCAGTGTGCAGAGATTTGCTTGTCTATTAACTGCTTTATTTTTGGGATCAGTTTCTCAATCATTTGCAAGTTGCTATATTTATCTCTGCAGTCGACTTAATTTCTTCTGCACCCTGGACCACCTTCATGTCGTTACTGATCCTCCACTGGATGGCATCCGTCTCCTAAATAACCAGAACTCCGGGCACATTCATTGTCTCCTGATCACAATTAAAGGGAAACTTCATCTGTAGCGCAATGCAGACAAAGCCATTCACAAAGATATATGTTCCGTTTGGTTCACATCTAGCTATGGACAACATCTGAATGGAGTTTGTATGTTTTTCCCATATGTACGTAGATTTCCTCCTCGTGCTTTGCTTTTCCTCCTGCACTCGGAACTGGTAGGAAATTTAAATTGTGAGCTCCACTGAGGACAGTGAACAACGCCCATCCAACATTGCTAGTCATTCTTTCCCCTTAAGTGTGGTGTCATGAGCATTTCGAGTGTTCACCATAAACATCAACTAGTTGGGCAATATCAGCAAAATGTGTATGCTCATCTGACCTGACTTGAAGTAGATAAGTATTTTTATATGCAGGTAGCCTTTAGGATCATATAAGGTTCATGAAGCCTACTCTACTTCCCCCTTATGGTAGATACTGGGGTAAGAAGTGTTGGTCATGGAAAGAAGGGTCAGGCATATTAAAGGAATATGTCAGTTGGAACAAGTTATTATTCATTCTTGTACTAGGTTATAACTTTTAAATTTATGGGGACTAGTGATGAGCGAACATTCTCTGATAAGGTGTTATCCGCCATACTCGGGTGCTAAGCAAGTGTCTTCGGCGTGCTCAAATAATACGTTTGAGTCCTCGCGACTGCATGTCTCGTGGCTGTTTTACAGCTTGCAACACATGCATGGGATAGTTGTTTGTTAGGCAATCCCTGCACGTGTTGTGCCTGTCTAACAGCCCTTACACATGCAGTCGCAGGGACTCGAACATATTTTTCGAACACGCCGACAACACTCTGTTGAAAAAATAACCGTGTGCACAACCAAGAAGGTGCCAGAGTAGGTTCCCAAACCGTATCTAATAGAAAATGAACTCGGCACTCAACTTTAGTATAGTGAGAATAAAGATTTTTATTCACAGTAGTAACACGAAACGTTTCGGTCCTATATCATGGACCTTCATCAGTCACAGATACTACTGGGAAGGGGGTTGATCCACATAGGGAAGAAAGAAAGGGCTGGATATAGCCTGTATTGGTGGGGTGAGATGAGGAAGAGGACAATGCTTCTATTGCACTAGTAACCTGTTGTGAAGGAGTCCGGTAGTGAGGATAGGTCCTCTGCATTGGACGCGGTGTCCACCGCTAGTCTGAGTGCCACTCAGACTAGCGGTGGACACCGCGTCCAATGCAGAGACCTATCCTCACTACCGGACTCCTTCACAACAGGTTACTAGTGCAATAGAGGCATTGTCCTCTTCCTCATCTCACCCCACCAATACAGGCTATATCCAGCCCTTTCTTTCTTCCCTATGTGGATCAACCCCCTTCCCAGTAGTATCTGTGACTGATGAAGGTCCATGATATAGGACCGAAACGTTTCGTGTTACTACTGTGAATAAAAATCTTTATTCTCACTATACTAAAGTTGAGTGCCGAGTTCATTTTCTACTAGACAACACTCTGTTAGCACACGAGCATGCTCTGATAAAACCTTATCGGAACACATTCGCTTAATCACTAGTGGGGACCCAAACGCTGGGACCCTAGATGATCGCCAGAATGTGACACCTTTATCACCCTTAAAATCAGGGTGGATTTGATTTAAATCAAACTGATTTAAATCACGATTTAAATCACTAGTCAGTAAGGCTTGATTTAAATCAGTGACTTAAATCAAAGTTTCTACCTAAACTAGTTCTTGCTACTTTAACATGCAAGTAGATGAAGATTTTTAGAATCACTTTTTATATTACTTTTTTCTCCCCAGTTTAATGGGTTAATCATTCATATTTGGACACCACTGTTCTGTTGTACTTAGGAAGGAGAAAAATAATCCTGACCTTAATAACAATTTAAATAGATTTATTCAACTGAAACAATAACAACATTACAGCATAAGTTATTTGCTTAAACAAACATCCATGTTTGTTAACTAATTTGGCTAAACAAAATATATATATATATTTTAAGAAACTTAGACTGTCAGCCCAACCGACACATGAAAAACTTAAATACTACTGTCCCTGCTGTGCTCTGTAGCTCACTTGTCGTCATCTTCATCATCATCTTCTTCTTTGTTCCTATTCATAATCTGGAAAAGAAAAACAAGATTTCCTGCTTTATTGGGTCCCAACCGATTTCTCAATTTAGAATGAATGAGTCCAAAGGAAGAGAATATTCTTTCAACGCCTGCAGAAGAAGCTACTGCTGTTAAAAGTGAAATCATTACTTGAACAGTCTCTAAATCCAAGCGCTTAAGTGACTTCCACCAGTTTACTGGTGTGACCTTCCTTAAAATATCTTCAGCAAACACATATTTCTTGAATGGTTCCCCCTTAGCTCTGAAGTTTATTATAGTTGGCATTAAAGATGGATGATTGCTGGATACCCATGTCATAGCTAACTCCTCTTCCTCAGCACTTAGGTTTTGACCCTGATATTGGATATTGACAATATTTGCCAAAAAAGGAGCTGGAGTCAGTGCTTGTCCCATTCGTTTGTTTACTGCTTGTAATTTAATTCTGTCCATGTGTAGTTCTGTTTTTAAGTGTTCACTCAGTTCCTTCCAAATTTCAACAGCATCCGCAATAAAACAGCTATTTTTCTGTATTTTGTTTAAAGCTTGAGAGATGGGTTTCAGGAAGCTCAGCATATGTTCAACATTTCTCTTAAGCCCAATGTTGAGGATTTTGGCCGTGACAGTGCCATCTATTTTATCTCGATTTTCTTCACAAAGTGTCATCAGAATAGGCCAGTTTTTGATATACTGCTCAAAACAGTCCACCACAGAGTTCCATCTAACATCTTGTGGGAGCGTTAGCTTGGTTCCACCCATCCTTTTCAGAGCTGCTGCAGCAAAATGATTATTACGGAAGTATTTAGCAATTTCAACAACATTAGCCTTTATTTCTGGAACACTTAAGTCTTTGGCTAAGAGGTGCAGCAAATGAGCACTGCAACCATATGTTATTAGCTTTGTATTCCCTCCCTGCTCTTCTAAATTTCTTCTCATCTTAGATACGTTTGCAGCATTGTCAGTGACCAAACTGCGTACTAGACATTTGAATTTTTGTTCACATGTTGTTATAGCTTTTACTGCCACTTCTTGTAAGTATTCTGCTGTGTGTGCATTTCCTGACGTATCAGTTGTTTGTGCAAGGAAGACTTTACCTTCTTCTGTTGTTATACAAGCACATACAATAGGATCATTGTGGACATTACTCCACCCATCAATACTTAGGTTAACAATTTTACCCTCCAGAGCTGTTGCACATTGCTCCATTTCTCTGTCATACACTTGATCCAGCAGTTTCCCTGCAACATCAGCTCTGCTGGGTGGACTGTATCCTGGTCTCAGTGACTGAACCATATTAATGAAATGTGGGTTCTCAGTCAGACGGAAAGAAGAGTTCGTTGCATAAATAAACTGGGCAATTTTTTCATCAATCAACTCTTTTTCTAATCTGCTAGTTCTTATCACAAACCTATCTATGGTGGTTCCAGGAGGTAAAGGTTTTTTCTTCCTTTTGGGTGATGGTGATATGTGGCTGTGGGTGTCTGATGATGATGCTGCTGCTAATGAAGCACTATCCTGGATGGATAACTCTGAAACTGTAGAACAGGATGATGGTGATCTTGGAGGTGGATAGTTTCCAGAATCCATGAATTCCCCTAAACAAAAAAAGTCAATGCTGTTATTTTATTGTTTATACAATTTCTGCTTATTGTACACAACACAGCACTGCCCCAAAAGGAATATTTGTTTTTCTTCATAACTGTACCAAATGACAGTAACATGCAGTAATAATAAGAAATATAATTTTTCTCACACATGACAGTTCAGTCTTTAGAAATAGGATTCAATAAAAATGTTTACCAACCTGAAGATCCTGCCTGTTCAGAAGTGTTTCTTTGGTCATCTTCATCACCGCACTTCTCATGATGTTGCCTCATTCGCGCCACCAGGCCTTGCATCTCTTTGTTGCATCGTTTGCATTTTGCACGCATGCCTGCCTTACCGATAGGCGAAGGAGCTTCATTAAAATATTCCCAAACTGGGTCTCTTTTACGGCCTGCTGCCATTATAAGGAAAGAATGTAATAAACCTCAGATCGTACACACAAACAGATCCAGACTTGTCTGTCTGTGGCTATGCTGCAGTATTGTGCTCAAAGTTTCACTTTCATTTTCTTGTCTGCTTGCCCTTCCTCCTCCTCACACTTAGATTCACATTCTTCTTGTGTTGTGCAGATCTATTCCACTCCAAACAATCAGAAACATATTGTCTAACTTCTTGGACTTGGCACTGAAGGGGTTGATTCTGTATTCATATAGGTTTGTAGATCAATAGGATTAAGGTCTTTTTCTCAACTCTGTTCATGTTGTAACATTTTTGCCGTGAAGAAGAGGCTGGGACCTCTGCGGAGTCAAATTCAGTTTTGAGAACTGCGTAAGTAAAGCGAGCGTCTGTGATAATATAGGAGAGAAACTGCCCACTAATCCTACAGAAACCTCTGGAAGAGCATGGCATTGTGAATGTTACACATATACAGCCTTTATTCTACTGAGTTAAACAACTCAGCTTTATCTCATGATGGAAGAACCTTTGGATGGTAAAATATTTTCCTCAAAAAGCAGTTTATTGAAAAAAATCCGATTTAAATCAAAAAAATCCGATTTTTTTTTTTGATTTTTTAAAAAAAATCATTGATTTTTATCCACCCTGCTTAAAATGGTGCTGCAGCACATATGCCTGAATTCTGCTCCATTTACTACCTGTAAGGATGTCAGAAATAGAGAATACAGTGCACCAGTAGTGCATCAGTAAACCAAAGCCAGGAGTGGTTCCAAATCACAGAACAGGTGTGAATCTTTCACTTCTAGTTTTTCTCTCTAGGTTTGTAGATTTCACTTCTGATTTGGGAAGTGTTTCTTGATCTTGCATGTCTTAAAGAGGTTGTCCACTACTAAGACTACCCTTCTCAATATGAATATTTGCACCTGTTATAATAAAAACACCTGTGCTCACCTCCCGTGCCAGCGCCTTTACAGCTGTGTCTACACTCACTTCCCAGGACTCACCAGAGGTTATTACGTCACACGTGCCCATTCAGCGCTGGGGTCACTCTTACCCTTTCGGGTGTATAATTAATCAGGAAGTGAGCGACTGTTTCAGACGAATAAGTAATCAAGATGCAAGGGACAGTGACACCAGCACTGATTGGCACAGGCTCATGTGACATAACCTCAGATGGGCCCGGGTGCCGACACCACTGGAATGGCGCTGGCACAGGAAGTGAGTATAAGTATTTTTATTTTAACGGCAAACATTCAGATTGAGAAGGGGTTGTCCTAATAGTGGACAACCCCTTTAAAGCCTAAAGAGAACACAATTTTGTAATGTAAGGTAAAGACATGGCTCTAATGGCTCTGTAATACTGACTACATTCATACCTTTGGTGAAGATATCTCCTTTGTTGTTCTTCTTTAATCACCAATTTGAAGTTTTCTGCTAATTAGATTTTGGTGGGCAGGGGCTGGAGTGTGCACCCGGGTCGTCTTCTACCTGTCTGTGATTCCCACGCCACTCCGTCTGTCTCCGGTTTTTGAACAACCTGCCTCCTCTGTTCGAAATATCAGCAGCGACTTGTCATTCACAGACCAGAGGCAGGTAGAGGGGCAGGAAATCAGAGACAATGAGGAGAAGACCCAGTGCACAGTCCGGCCCCGGTGCACCAAAATCGAATTAGCAGAAAACTTCAAATGGTGGTTAAAGAAGAACCACAAAGCGGATTTCTTCACCAAAAGCATCAATTTAATCAGTATTAAGGCGCCATTACAGCCATGTCTTTACTTTCCATTACAAAATTGTGCATCGCTCCCGTGATTGACAGGTCCTTCCTTTTCTAAGTTGTAGGGTAGCGTTTAATCAACCTTCTGTTGAATTTGCATTGATGCAATATCAGTCTGCTATAATGTGTTGTTGTACAGCACAAATCCCTAATGGTAGGATATACTATACAATTTCAATATAACTGAAATTCTTCACCAGAATAGAAATACTCTGTATCTGTGATTTGCAACTAATACCTCTCCATATAACTACAGCTCCCAGCATGCACTGATAGCCTGTGGCTGCAGAACACTAATCCTTATGTATATCTTTTGTAGCCTTCTGGATGCTTGGCCTGGCTTCTCTTGGCAGTCCATTACACAGTTAGCGGGTATAGCTGTCACTATCTGATGTTTATATTATTAAGTGCTATAAAACTTCCTGTGTTTATTCTAGACCAGAATATCTGGAGAAGAATACTGGAGAGATTTACTGCTGCACGGACACGACTCTGGGAGCTGCTATCATTTTAGCTGCCTAGACGTTAAAATGGAAATTCTACTGGGAGATAATATTCTAAACTAACAGAGGAGCAAAACACGATAGAGAACTCTCTTAATCTTTAGTCCACCATACTGAGGGTCAAGAGAACTCTTGAAAAGTTAAGGTAGAAACATTCCATTTTGGGAAAAAAAGTGTGGTTGTTATTAATGCTTTCACAGGGGTTGTCACCAAGTTTTCCTAGATGCATGAATGGTAAAGTGGTTGCTAGGCTCATGTGGATTCACGAGTAGGCAGGATGACACATTAAGTACCCCAACAACAGACTACGCTGAATTACAAAGTAAGGCAGTACACACAGGAAGCCACAGAACCGAGAGTGCAGATCAAGAAGAATACATCAGTTCTGAAGCAGCACATAGATGATGTTAGTGGAATCCACAGCAGATTGCAACTTAATGTGAACAGAATCTAATTACAATTTGTGATGCTTGGAGCAAACGATGAGTTATCCAGAGCAGATGAAAGTTATAGAATACACAGCAGATTAAAACTTAATGAGAGCAGTCTCTTAACAGTTCATGATGTTTCTAGCAAACGATGGATTAACCAGCAGCAGATGCAAGTAAGTTGAACAGATTGTAATAACAGTGATGCTTACAGCAAAAGATTGGTTAACCAGCAGCAAATGATAGAAATCACAGGCATCTGGTAGTGTGATGGAAACAGAAGAATCAGGATGGTGGCAATCTCCACATTAACACATTAGTCTCAATACTCTGACAAAGGAATGTGTCTGATTTGGCCTTAAAAGATCTTTTGAGATGATGTCACTGAGGAATGCCGGGCCACTTATAAGACCTAATGTGGAGCATAGCAAAGGGCAGCGGCAATAGGGCAAGGGAGCAGAGCTCAGCCCTAAAGACTAGACTGGTGCGTAAGACTGCAGAAGTGATACACTAGCAGGTTCAGAGTCTTCATTGGATTGTGCAGATGTCATAAGGGGTTGTTGGAATAAAAACATGGCTGCTTTCTTTTAAAAACAGTGCCAATTTTCCACATGGGTTGCGTCTTTTACTGCAGCTTGGTTCTGTGTGAATGGGATAGCGCTTTAATACTATGATTTTGTAATATGAGATTATGCTATTAAGACTTCATTCATATACTTTTGTGAATGGAATCCTGTAGATCCCTACTCTTTTATTTAAAAAGTAGACCACCCAATTGCTAAGTTGTCTATCTTGAGGATGCTTGCTATCCCATCAGTTAGCTCGAGGGGGAGCTCACTGTATATTTTTACAGATTCATTTGGGTCAATGGAAGCTTCATAATTTTATTAATATAAAGCTCCCCCTAGTGGTGGCTACATGCAGCCAGAATTTTATCATTGCTGTTCCGAGAAGTGTGCAATTTCAGACTCTTCATGTCACATGGTGAACAATTTCAGTGGATGTTAAATCGATTCTATGATTTCTTTGCACACCTTTAATAAAACTCCTACATAGAGTAACTTTTCCCCCAAAGAAATATTGTAGTAGATGTTTTCTTAAGTGGTACTCTTAGCAGTTACTTGTAGCTCATCCCTATTGATGTGTGTGAGGTTACACTATAAAACCCTGCTCATGAACATGAGTGGCACTGTTCCTGGGAAAAACAAAATTAGACCTATGTTCCTAACTCTAAACAGCCACTTTAAAGGGAACCTGTCACCAGGTTTAGCCGATACGAGTTACGGCCACTGCCTTTCAGGGCTTATCTACAGCATTCTATAATAACTTCTATTATACTCACCTGTGGGGCTGTCTGGTCCGATGGGTGTCACAGGTCTTGGTCCGGCGCCTCCCATCTTCTTGAGATTCTGTCCTCCTGCTTGCTTCATAGCTCCTAGCATCGTGCTCCTGCACAGGGGTACTTATCTGCCCTGTTGAGGGCAGAGCAAAGTACTGCAGTGCACAGGCGCCGGGAAAGGTCAGAGAAGCCCTGCGCATTCCAGGAATTTGCTCTGCCCTCAATAGGGCAGATAAGTACGCCTGCGCAGGAGCGCAATACCGGGGAGCCATGAAGCAAGCAGAATGGCGTCATCGCAAGAAGATGGGAGGTGCTGGACCAAGACCTGCGACACCCATCGGACCGGACCGCCCCCAGGTGAGTATAATAAAACTTATTTTTCTTCTCTTGCAGGTCGGCTTGGGAGCTTATCTACAGAATTGTAGAATGCTGTAGATAAGCCCTGAAAGGTGGTGGTCGTAACTCGTATCGGCCAAACCTGGTGACAGGTTCCCATTAAAGGAACAGTAAAAGTCAAGAAATAAAAAAAAGTCCCATCAGTTCCTGCACCTTGTTGGACAACTTCTTTAATCCCCTCCTTTTTTATCCATTTTGTTCTAAAATTACAAAGAAAATTAGAAATTTATAAAGAAACCTTCTGGTGTGTCTCAGGAAGGTCATCCTCCTCCTCCAGTGTACGGTAGCAGGCTGCAGCGGAGACCTTGTCTCTATAAGAAAAGATTGCTAAGCTCCACCCCAAGTGGGCAGGTCTTTTGTTTGTCACCAGGTAAAGATGGAGCTGATCAGCAGTTGATTAAGTCTTGTGTTCTCTGCAGGATTTCTACATGACTGATTGTTTCAGGATCATGCAGAAAATTCTGTAAAGTAGCTATAAGTGAGGACGACTATATGGGTCCCGTCACACTCTTCAATGTCCCAGCGATCCCACCAACGATACGACGTGGATGGGATCGCTGGGACATCGTTAGCTGATTGCTGGTGAGCTGTCACATGGGCAGATTCACCAGCGATCAGGACCAGCGAACACTCTGGTATCCAATGTACACATCGGGTAACTAAGCACCGCGCAGCACCTAGTTACCCCATATGTACCCTAGATACCGGCTCTCAGCTTCTGCTGTAGAGCACTGAGAGCTGGTATCCAATGTATATATCGGGTAACTAAGCACTGCGCGGCACATAGTTACCCGATATGTACCCTAGATACCTGCTGTCAGCTTCTGCTGTAGAGCGCTGAGAGCCGGTATCCAATGTACATATCGGGTAACTAAGGACTGCGCGGCACCTAGTTACCTGATATGTACCCTAGATACCGGCTCTCAGCGCTCTACAGCAGAAGCTGGGAGCCCGTAACCAGGGTACATATCGGGTAACTAGGTGCCGCGCGGTGCTTAGTTACCCAATATGTACATTGGATCCCAGCTCGCTGATCGTTGGTCTCCCTCTGTCACACGCAGCGATGCACGCTGGCCAGTGGGAGACCAACAATGAAAAAATGGTTTAGGACATTCAGTGATGATCAGCGATACCCAGCAGGGGGGCCGGTCGTCGCTGCGTGTCACACATAGCGAGATCGCTGGCTAGGACGCTGTTGCGTCACAAAATCGGTGACACTTCAGCAATCTCGCTTAGTGTGACGGGGGCTTATTTCTTGCTCAAATTAAAAAATTATTTCTAGGTCTGGTGCCCCTTTAAGAGCACAGCTTGTGTAAAAGCTCAGTCCATTAAGAATAATCATATAATCCTCCCCTGTGTTTAACACAAGCTGTAAGAAATGTTTGTAAAAAAAAAAATGCATAGTATCTTAGCGGGGTTATACTGAGCGATAACATGCAATTTAAAATCAAATGAAACCTTGTCAGGAGATGCCAGGTATGACAGCAGCGGGCGCCTCGGAGTGGTTAATAAGGATCTCAGTCTAACGGGAACCAGATGGGCTTCACTTGTGGACCTACAGTTCTCGTAGGCGGCGCTCGCAATGACGACCGCGGAGAACTTCTCATTTAGCAACTCTCACTTGGCACTCCTCGAGCAAAAAAAAAAAAATCTAACAAACAAATAAAGCCTGTCTAATCTTTAAATTAAAAGCCGGGCCTTCTGTCTTGTCTATTAAAAATAAGCAGCCTTAAGATATTATGTGCCATTTCCTGGAGGGGGCTGTGTTTATTTGTCTTAAATAAAAGGGTCTGAGTGTGTGTGGAGGAGAGAGCTGATTTTTTTTTTACCTTCTCCTGCCAGTTAGTTTTGGTTTATACAAGTGTGGGGGAGTGATTTTTTTTTCCTCCTTTGCTTTGGTCTTTAGTCTTTTGCCTGTATGTTGTGGGTGGTTTGGGGGGGCATTAATGCATTCTTTCTGATATATAGCATAATGGATGCCTTTACTGTGAGGGAGGTAGACTTACTATGCATGGACTGGTTATCTTAGAAGTATCCACCCTATAGTTCAAGAATAAAAACGTCAGATCAACATTTTATAGCATTACGCATGTTAAGATCGCTCCACAAATTTGTAGACACTAAAATTGGTAGTATCTATGCCAGATAATAAGAAAATTGTGATTCACATTTGGAACCCCAATTAATATTATAACAATTTATCTAAAGTCTTAAAAATATATATACCGGTCTATGTACATAGCACCAATGCAGACCTATGTGTTTCCATAGTTACAGACTACAGGTTAAATGTTTGTAGTCTGATCCAGTAGTCATACGACTCTTCTTCCACCCCCACTGGCTCTTCTTTTTAACTTAAAAATATTCTCTAGCATTGTAAAATATATGGACTTAACTAAGGGTAATTAATCAGTATCAGAACAGCGGGGGTCTCAGTCCTACCACCCCTGTGGACCACCATTGTTTACCAGGCACTGCAATTTAACTACTGTATGAAGCTCCGTTTCATTTAGGTGAAAGAGTCAGCTGCAGTACCAGGCACAGCCACTACCACATGAACGGCGCTGTGCCTGATGAAAGCGATGAAGTTGGAGCTACTCTAAACTGACTTTGATGGTCTATCCTAAGGTTTGGCCATCAATAATATAGTCCTTTTTATGCATTATTGCTTTTGGGGTGCTATAGAGCACTTTGGAGTTAATATAATTCCATTAAGTCTGTCAGCTATTTTCATTTCTTCATTCATTTTCAGAGCACCTGATATGCAGTTTGCAGCCTGATCCAAGTTTCAGATTTTTCTCTTGTGTGAGTGTCTCTCCTAGAAATAGAAGCTGAATGTGAGAACTCTGTATATTCCTGGTGCTGTCTTCAATTGCATTCATAAATCGGCACAGTTTCTATCATGTTCTTATTTTTGCCTTATCTGTACAGTATTCTCTGCCCTCTCTAAAACTGTTGATACTTTCTCCCCTGTCCCTAACACAGAAGTTTGTGGAGAACAACACCATTCCTCTTCTACTACCCTTAATAGTGAGAAAAGGGATGGGAGGAACAGATAGCCATCAAGACAAGGAGAACTCTGATGGATTTGTAATAATTTGCAAAAGCAAACTGCTAGATGAAAGACTTAAAGACACTCTTGCAGCAGCAAAGTGGTAGATCACTTTCTAAAAAAAGAATTTTAAAGCCTTCGATACACTTCAGATCGCTGTCAGCCAAACAATGGTGCAACAGGGTGGCTCAGTGGTTAGCACTGCAGCCTTGCAGTGCTGGGGTCCTAGATTCAAATCCCACCAGAGACAACATCTGCAATGAGATTATATGGTCTCCCCATATTTTCATGGGTTTCCTCCGGGTTCTCTGGTTTCCTTGCACACTCCAGAAACATACTGATGGGGAATTCTAGATTGTGAGCCCCAATGAGGACAGTGGTGATAATGTCTGTAAAGCTGTGGAATTAATGGCACTATATAAAATTAGTAAAATGAATAATGGAAAGATGTGTATCTTCGTACCGTGTTAGCCAGTAGATAGAAAAATTTTAGACTTGAGAGTCCTCAGTGGTTGATACCTTTATGATACATAAAAGGTATCAACCACTGAGACTCTCAAGTCTAAATATTTTTTAAAATGAATAAATAATTTAACATGTGTCTTACTCTTTCATGTATATTCTCTATGAGAGAGTCAGCGGGAGACATCGGTCTTTTATAGAACGAAAGATTGGCAGTCTGAAATCGGGCAATACCGGACCCCTATATCGCCTAGTGGACAGTCGGTGGGCCCCATACACATACAGGGGAATTTACACTGCAAGATAATCATGAAGAAGTGTTAAAAATGCTAATTTCACGATTATCTTGCAGTGTAAACAGGCTGCTGGACAAAGCGCTCGTTCATCAGGAGAAATGATCTTATGTATATGGCCGGGATCACACATGTGAGAAACTCACGATTCTCATGCCAGTCTCTAGCATGAACACCTGGCACTGCCGCCAGCACCCGGACCAGAGCGTGCGGCTGCATAGAAATACATGCAGCTGCACGCTCCTGTCCGAGTGCCGGTGGCAGCGCCGGGTGTCTTACGAGAATCGTGCGAGTTTCTCGCATGTGTGATCCCAGCCTATAGATTAAAATGTCATCGTTCTCGGCAGTGCATCGTGCTGTGTCAACAGGGCTTGCACTGCCGAGAACTATGGCAGCCTATGCTCACTGAGTGATTTATTATAGATTGTTCAGTGCTCATTGTTTGCTTTGTTCTGCCTGTGTAAACAGGTCCAACAAATGCCGATCGATAAACATTTAGGTCAGACATACTCGATAGCATTGGCGGGTGCAGCCGAAATTAGTCTAATATGCATGTGGGCTTTTGGAAGGTTTATTAACTTTACATTTAGCAATCAAATTGTCAAGGCTCACTAGGTGGGGTGGTTCCTATAAGCCCCAGGTCCACACAGACCCCGGGCATTGTTGCAGGAAGGCACGCGAGCAGTAGAGGCTCCCCAGGAATCTCAGGACCAGCTGGACGGAGGAAGTGGAACCCAGCAGGGATAAACGCAAGTAAAGCACAGAAGTTGGAGCACAACTAGCATAGAGATCTAGAAGCTCAACTCTGAAGACACAAGTATGTGTGTGTCAATGGGCCTCAAATAGGTCTACGGAGATGATGCAATTGATTGACTGGGCAATCAGCAAAACCTGATGTGGAGCACAGCAGAGGGCAGCGGACCCTGGAGAAGGGAGCGAAGCCTGATATACCGGGACAGAGGTGTAACACAAATGAACAATAATAAAATATTTGCATAGGTGTAGATAGCCTTTATTATAAGAGAATGAGGATCTCTAAATTTTAAGAACCTGGCACCCTATAATCTGCACTGTCCAGATTCCTGGCATACACTGTGTGCCTTGTAACATTGTTGCTGGCCGCTTGCACCTGTTTTGTGTTATCGCGCACTGCATTGAGTCAGACAAGCTGCTTCACTTTATCATGGAGGGAATGAAAGCTGTTTTTACAGTTCACTAGAATAGATTGCGACTCTGGGGTTATTGAATGCTAATTTTCCTGAATGGTTAGATGGGACTCAAGATTAGTACATTGGAAGGTTCATTTTTCACCTTCGAGGCACTGATCCAAGTCAAGCAAGAAAACAATTTTTTTTTCTTTCCTCTACACAATAGAGGAGTGTTAAAATGCGCAGCGCTGGAGCCTCCACATGTAACTGCTCGGTTACAGAAGAATAATCGCCAATCTGCAAAAACAAGTCTTCATCTGCAGAGCTTTTCCTAATGGCTGATGGGACAGATTGGCTTGGCACTCCCTCGCTTCCTGTAATACAATACCTCCATCCACCAAATTCCTCTTTTTGACATATAAGCCACAAGGACTGGGTTCTTTTAACTGCGTTGTTATGGAATTTCTTATTAATCTTGTTTTCACTGGACGGTAAGAATTCACTGAATTGGATAGCTGTGCGCTATAGACTGGTTACCGACCCTTCCCCATCAGAACCAGCGTCTGGAAACTATTTCTATGGCATAAATTGGATGTGACTTGACAAAGCTTGCTACAACTGCAGATTTTCTTCTTCCCACTGGAGAAGGAAAAAAAAATTACAACTCGCACAGTAGGGTTGTTCTGTTGGGTTTAAGGGGTCCATCACATATTGCCTAATTGCTGGGCTAGTACTCTGCTTCTACATACAGAAGGTTGGTGGAAGGTGATAGATTAAAAAGTATCAGAGGCGGTTCTCCTTAGGTGGCTGTGCTGTTGTCCATAATCTCTTAAATTTTGAAGTCGGGTGAATGACTACAAAGAAATGTAAAACCCATAGATGCCTCCAAGTCAAGACATCTCCAATGGAAGAAATGAAGGGCAACTTGCATCAAAGTAAAACTCATTTCGGGGCACCTGGATCACCTTCACGAGAAAAAGGACTAAGCCGGATACACTTCCCCCATAACAAACTATCAGTGAAAAATGTTTTCTTTAAGATAAGCTGCCGTTTACTTCTAATAATAAACAATATCATCGATCCACGGTATAGATGATAAATGTGTGATTGATAGGGGTCCAATGTCTGAGCCCCCACTAATCTTGAGAAGACCGGTCCTAAAGTCTCCTTTTTGGCCATCGCTTCCATAAACCGTGAATGAAGTGATGCTTACATATGCTCACTACCACTTAATTCACAGAGGGGACTTTGGAACCCTTATTCTGTGAATTGGTGGGGATCCCAGGAATTGGAACCCCAGCAATTATATATTTGATTTATCCGTTCAAACCTTTTAAAGGCATTCTGTCAGCAGGGTATATAATCTGAGAGCCTGATTCAAGTGGTGTCACTGTTGCCATTTCAATAAAAACAGTGTTTTATCAGTAGTAGTTTGACTACAGGACTAGATGTCTCCTGTTTCCTAGTCAACTGCTCTGTATAACCCCGCCCCCACCACCAATTAGCATTTTTCTGTGTACGCTCTACATTGACAGAAAACTAGTGATCAGTGGTGAGGGTGGAATGCTACAGGGCTCAGCCTTCAGAGAACTACTAGATCTGCCGCAAAGAAAACTATGATTTTATCAAAACTGCAGCAGGCAGCCTAATAAGTGACACATCGCTGTAATCAGTGTTTCAACCCCTACATCCTTCTGCTCTCAGATTGCATAGTAGAAACCTGATGACAGATTCCCTTTAATATTCGCTCCTTTGATGTGTCCTAGGTGTCCTCATGGTTCTATGTGGTTCCTCACCCAACATTCGTACATCGTACTGGTTCAGAGGGTCACAATAGACTCTTTCATTTTCCCTGTATAGGTGAAGGAAATGTGAAATGGTTAAATTTTTTGCAAGTTGCAAAGTTTATTCTGATTATTCTTTGGCAGAAGAAATAGCTGTAGTCTTCCGGGTTTCTGTGTGGCCTTAGCCTAAATCTCGCCTCAACTTTGCAAGTCATTGACTAAATATTGGTTGACAATTTGTTGTCTAGAAATAGCCAACGGATGACTGTTGCAGGCAATCCATAGCCAATTCGGTACTTTGCTAGCACAATCGTCCTGTGCTGAGCCATAAAGAAAGACACATGACCAATGATTGGCGGCAGCGGTCACACGCTGTCGCCGCTTCTAGATAAAGATTGGGAGGACCATTGGGACATCAGCACATTGGATTGACAGGTGGCACAAAAGGTGGGCAGTACATTTGTTTTTTTACAGAAACTATTATGGAGACTTATGTTTATGAGATGAGCAGTACAGTTTTGGGGGTTAACGACAATAAATAGGGAAGCCAATGTGTATTTCTTTTGTGTTTATTTGGGGAATTTAATCTCTTACCAAAAATGCTTTGGACTCTACATCCACCATAATCCAGCAGATTTTACCAGCTTTTTTTTTTTTTAGTCAACTATATTCGCTATGCAGGAGAGCGCTTCTTGTGCATAGCGGTGGACACCGCATGGCTTTTCCTGGCACTGTATATGCGATCATTCTCAAATCCAGCTGTAGACTGAAGGTTGAATTACAGACCGAAACGTCTCTTGTTTTCTGGATTATTTCGCAAATAAATGTCCATCCTTATGAATCACATTTGAATGCCAAGTTTCTAAATATTGTTTAGTGGGGTAGGATCCTCCTTGTGCACCAACTTACCGGAAGTGCCATGTTCTCCCTTTCCTTCTGTAACATACAGGTGCTGGGTTTAGGTGGAAATCTTAGAACTAGTGAAGAGCAAACGTGCTCGGATAAGGTGTTATTTGAGCATGTTCGGGTGCTAACGGAGTGTCTTCGGCATGCTCGAAGAATATGTTCGAGTCTCTGCGGCTGCATGTCTTACAGCTGTTCAACATCCGCAACACATGCTGGGATTGCCTGTTTGTTAGCCGCGAGACATACTGTACTTCCACGGGGACTCTCATCCCAGCACGTTTGCTCATTCAATTAGCTGGGTCAGGAGTTGAAGAGGGGAATAATTTAAGTACACAGTGCTATATAATATGACGACTGGAAGATATTAAAAAAATATTTAGAGTTGAGAGTCCGCAGTGGTTGATACCTTTTAATGGCTAACTGAAAAGGTATCAAAGGTATCTTTTCAGTTAGCCATTAAAAGGTATCAACCACTGAGGACTCTCAACTCTAAATATTTTTCTATCTACTGGCTAACACGGTACAAGATATACATCTTTACTGTATGGAAGATATTAAGAAGATAAAAACTTTGATAGGATTGCTTCTTCAAGTGTAAAAGGTTACAGGTAATGCACCATGGGAAAAGAGGGCAAGTGTCACGGTTCCACCCCTCAATGTGTCTGGGATGCAGTTACTGACAGCTCAGGTGTCCAATCTGGTACAGGTGTGTGCTGAAGCTGTTAGTGCTTTGATTGACAGCTCAGTCGTCCAGTCTATTGCAGGGGCGTGCTGAGTGATCATTGTGTTGATTGACATCTTGGCCGTTCAATCTGAGACTGGGAGGTGCTGGATGTCTCCAGGTGTTCATTATAACAGGTGATTGCCAGGCTACTTACCTGTGTTGGCTATAAGAGAGCTCTGGCAGACATACATTCAGCTAAGTGTGGTTTATTTCCTCTGTGCCTTGCATTCTGTTTGTAGGTCTTTTGTTGCCTGACCTTGTTCTGACCATCCATCTGTTTAACCCCTACAGCTCTGATCTGCTATCCTCCTTGTATTCTGACCTTGGAATGTTACCTGACACATTTGTTTCTTCCTTCTGTTTATGACGTATCTTCCTGGCTTTTGACCTCGGACTACTTGACTACTCCGTTGAATGGCTTGGCCGAGAAAAGTGACTCCGTTTCACAGCAAGTACCCCAAAACTGCAATGCACCATGGGAAATTAGGGCAACTACCCCCCAAATTGCAATGTAATGTGGGAAATGAGGGCAAGAACCCCAGTACTCCTAACTATTAATTAGTTTTTCTAATATCCCTCAATATGATGCAAGGCACGTGAATGGGTAAGACATTGACTTGTCAGGTAGCTACATGTATCTCCAGTTGGTAGCACTAGAGTGTTTTCTTCATTGTGGTTGAAAGATAAATTGCATATGTTTCCCATGTAGCACTGTAAGCCTCCATACTTTACCTGGATCTCTCTAAAGGGTCGTTGTCAATTTTTATCTTTAATAGTACAACGCTCCCCAGCATCCTGGCTTCCTGTTTGCTGGGGGGAGCAGTACATTCTTGAAGATTGTCGTTTTGGACCAGCAAATTTTTGTGCCTCTAACATGAACTGCACTCCCCGATGATGCAGCAGTATTGGGAGCACGGTGGCACTAAAGCTGAACGAATCCAGCAAACCAGTCAGTTTTAGATCTACGCTTACAAGCTGTATAGAAAAGAGCTTGTAAACATTGCATGTTTGGCCCCTACTAATAGACTGAAGTGGTGGCCCAGTTCCTAGACAACAAGGGTTAAACCATAGAATTAAAATTCCCTCCGTTCTTAAGAAAGAAGAGTATTATTAATAAAAGGTAGATTGCAAAGTTTCTTCACTTTCTTGTCATTTTAACTATTACTGATGTTGAGACTAAGGGTCCATTTACATATGCAATAAATGCTGATCAGCTGCTTTTTCGCTGATTGGCGGTCATTTACTATCCTGTTTACACAAGCCGACCCCGTTTCAGATGCACAATGAACGATCTACAATAGATGGTATGGTGTACACAGGTTGCCATTGTTCCAAACCTTTTCCACATGATGATGTGCTGCCTAAAATGATGATCTTTTGTGGAAACCAAAAGATCGCCAGCCTGTTTACACTGCACGATTATCGTGATCGATTGTTCTTAGGAAAGCTCATTCACGATAATTGTGCAATTTAATGAAAAACAGGACCCCCCCAGAGTGACCAGTGCAGTGTCTGATTCAATGTATGCTTAGTCCGCCATTCTGTACTCTGAAGATGGGTAAACCAAGGTTATTTCTTACTTATTAAGCTGGTTATCCAGGGCTATTTAATTTCTTTACTACTGGACTCAGAATTAAGAGGCAGGTAATTGGTACCTACCTGCCAATTGTGCCTGGCGCCAATCGCTTCCGGCACAGAGCAGTCACAGATAGCTCCTGCCGGCGATTCAGATGCTTCTCCTTACATCAGCGCAATGGCTTCTCTTCCACTCTGCTCTGTTGACTGGGTGTGACTGTCGAAGTCATGCTGATTGACAGCCTCCTCCCTTCTACCTAACTGCTTGGAGCTGGCTGTCAATAATCATGTCGTCGGCAGTCACGCACTGTCAACAGAGCAGTCCAGAAGAAGAGCTGCTCTGATAACATGGAGCAGCTGAATTGCCGGCAGGGACAGTCAGTGACCGCAATGACCCAGCGCTGGGCAGAAACGGCAGGTTGTTAGCTACTACCTGCCTGTTTGATTTTATGACCATGGTAAAAAAAAATGATAGTCCTGGCCAACCCCTTTTAAGTTATGTATTTTTGTATTGGATTTGGAAAAGACGAAGTGGAGCAGTTAGCTGTAGCAGTGAATCAACTTTTCTTTTGCACTAGTTTCCATCAGTGTCCCACATAAATTGTAATATTTTTTGTGGCCTCTCTCACTCCCTTTACAAATTCCAGCCCCCCCAAAAAATTATGTAAAGAAAAAAAAATGTGATTTAGTTTTTCGTTAGGACAGTCCAGGAAGTGTTGCACTATAAAATTGATAATAAAAACTACAATGGCGGCAAAACCACACAAAAAAGTGCCATACTGTGTATAGAGGATTATCACAAATTTTGACACAGTGTGAAACATGCACAGCTGCAGGAATGCCCAGTGACTGAAGTAGATAATTGGGGTGGGGTGACCCAGTAGATGTCTATCCTACTGATTTGCTTCTAGTTGAATGCTCTCGAGGAATCTGCAAAATTTGTGTTAGCACAGCACACTCTCCCCACTAGTAAATGTCCTGACAGGCTCTAATTAAGAGAATTGATTTGTGCTCAGCTTTAGGTTGCATTGCCCTCCTGGGATATAGCGAGTTTTAATACAGACCATTTGGAAAAACAGTGTATGTATGACTTACTATTAAAAAGGAAAGAAATCATTTGGACCCAGGCCAAGCACATCATCAAAAATCCTGCCACAGTTCAGAGAGGGGCCTTCACCGCCGCTAACGTTTCCAAGCCTTGTTTTTGTTCTAGGCTGCAGTGTTCCTATTTGATTTTAGAATACACATTTGTGTTGACTTAACATGTTAAACGTCTGTTAGCTTTGTAGGGCTGCAGTATTTTTCTTTTTTACAATTCATCTTTGCGTTTCATTTTTATTTATTTTTCCATACGGCTGATATGTTTTAAATGAGAAATACTCAAAGTTCTCACTTGTCAAAGGATTGGGATGTTTGCTGTACACTCGACTGATTGCTCGAACATTGTTGCTGTTAGTGAAGCTTGTCAGAGCCGATTTCTTAAAATCTAACGCTGTCCAGCTCTGTAAATGTTAAAAATAAAAAAGAGGAAAAAAAGCAAATGTTTAGATTGTTGAAAAAAAATTAATAAAATGAGCTATATTCACCTGTTGTCCCACTCCTATTTTGATGCTTTCCAGTCCCCATCCGGTCTCTGATCTTCCAGGTCCCTCGATTAAGTCCTGTGATGGACGTGGTACTGCTGCAACCAAAACCACTAAGATCACTGCTGCGGCCGTCACATGTTCTTGTCAGGATTTAATCATGGATCTGGCAGAACAAAGACTGTCGAGGAACCGGAAGGCATCGGAACAGGAGCACCAAGGGATCTTCAAGTGGTATATCAAATAGATGGATAATTTTATTAGTGTGCCCTTCCTTTCATATAACTAAAGGGGCATTTAAACAGCATGATTATCAACAATGAGTGTATGAGTTTGTATGTTCTCCCCGTGTTTGCGTGGGTTTCCTCCAGGTTCTCCGATTTCCTCCCACTCCAAAAAACATACTGATAGGGAATCTAGATTGTGAGCCCCATCGGGGACAGCGACGATAATGTGTGCAAACTGTAAAGCGCTGCGGAATATGTTAGCGCTATATAAAAATAAAGATTATTATTATTAATGAGTGTTCGAAGGAGGACTTGTTTCACTATGCTCCGCTCTATTGGCCTCGAGGACTCGGCTCTCTCCTTGTTCTCCTACCTCTCTGACTGCTCCTTCAGTGTAACTTTCACTGGCTCTTCTTCCTCTAATCTTCTCCTTACTGTCAGGGGTCCTCAAGGCTCAGTCCTAGGACCCCTGCTCTACTTTCTGTACTCTGCCCCTAGTGAACAAACCATCAGCCGATTTGATTTCCAGTACTATCTATATGCTGATTGAACCAAATTATACACTTCTGACATCACACCCGCATTACTATAAAATACCAGGGATTGTCTGACCGCTGTCTCTATCATCTTGTCCTCCCTCTATCTGAAATGGAATCTCTTTAAAATTGAACTTCTTGTCTTTCCTCCCTCTACTAACCTACCTATACTCAATATTGCAATTTCCTTGGGTGGTTCAACCATAACTCCCAAGCAGCACGCTCAACGTCTTGGGGTCACATTTGACACAGAACTTTCCTTTATTCCCTATATCAAATCACTCGCTTATGTCACCTGCATCTTAAAAACATCTCCAGAATCTGACCTTTTCTCACTTTTGAAACTGCAAAATCTCTTAGTGTTCCTCTTATTCATTCTCGTCTGGAGTACTGGAACTCTTTCTCTCTCTAATCTATCCTGAATGCAGCAGCCAGTGTTGTATTTCTGTCCAGCCGCTTCACCAATGCCTCCACCTTGTGCCAGTCATTGCCCTGGTTACCCATCTGTTTCAGTACAATATAACATTATTTCTCTCACCCACAAAGTTCTCCACAGTTCTTGACCACCCTACATTTCCTCCCTCATGTCTGTTTATCACCCTACCCATGCCCTACGTTCCACAACTGATCTAAGGCTATTATACTCGTAAATCTGAAACAAATATTTCTATCTCCAAGACTTATCTCGTGCTGCGCCAGTTTTCTAGAATGCATTACCCCAGACAATGCTATTAATACTTAGCCACCACATTTTTAAGCGTGCTTTTAAAAGCACATCTCTTTAGGTAGACTTATCACCTCACTTCACTTATCTAACTCAGTTTCTTCTTTCTAAATTTTCGGCATGATCTGGTCCCTCCTACTCATCTGTCTCCACATCCTTCATTTGCCCAATAGCACTTGGTAACTGCACTTAGACAGATACTGGCTGATGACCGGATCATGCAGCTTTATATTATAATCCCTATGTATTATAATGATGGCTGGGCCGTACATGATAAGCACGTTCCACCTATTGTGCCCCATATTTTATTATAGATTCTAGCTTACGAGCAGGACCCTCTCTCCTGTAACTATTGAACTATGTGTAACTTATTGTCGGTACATGTCTCCACTTAATTGTAAAGTGCTGCGGAATATGTTGACTGAACAAACAAGCAACACACTCGTTCTTTGGGTGAAATGATCTCAAATGCTCATTCTTCTTGGCAAACAAGTAGCTGATTGGTGGTCATTTAGTGCCTCCGATTGGCTGGTGTTCACTGACTTTAAGACTGTATCTGTAAGTAGAGCAAAGGTAGTGTTACATCTAAACTGAAAGGGAATCTGCCACCCAAGTTTTTGCTACCCTATCTTGACATAGTGGCAGAGATCCTGATTACTGTGATACATCGCTTATTGGACATCTTGCTGCAGTTTTGACAAAATCCCTGTTTTTTCTCCTGTAGATCTACCTGTTCAAGAATGGTGAGCTTTGTATAACTCCACTCACACCACTGATTGGCAGCCTCCTGTGTACACTGTGCATAGGCAGGAAGCTGCCAATCAGTGGTAGAGGCAGGGTTCTAGAGCATTTATAAATATGGAGGACTACCTGGCAACAGGTTTACTAGTCCTAGTGTTAATCTCTTATGGTTCGATGTGAATACTTTTCCGCCCAATGATGACAAGAGTATTCATAGAGTGATACCTTTATTGGCTAACCAGAAAATATGTTTGCAAGCTTCAAGAGCACAGGGGCTCCTTCTTCAGGCAAGATTACAAATAGATTAATAAGAAAAAGGCACAACATTTAAAGGGTAGTACAGTAGGACATTTGTTCATTAGGTGGGAGGTGTGATGCCTCCTGAAGATTAAGCCAAGGAAATCGAATTAGCATTTTCTTATAAATGGAGAGGCAGTGGGAATGATGTGCCTTTTTCTTATTCATCTATTTGTAATCTTGCCTGAAGAAGGAGCCCCTGTGCTCTGAAAGCATGCGAACATATTATTTTCTGGTTAGCCAATAAAGGTATCACTCTAAGAATACTCTTGTCATCATTGGGCGGAAAAGTATTCACATAAATTTTTCTGGGTACCACAATATAATTTATTATTGTACTCTCCTATGGATAAAACAGTGAATTTATCAAACTTACAGCAAGCAGCCCCAGTAAGTGACACATCAGTGGAATCGGTGTCTCCGAACCACATTATCATGCTTTCAGATTAGGTAGCTAAAACCTGGTGACAAATTACCTTTAAAGTCTCCTCTGCCACATAAGAAGACAGATTTTTTAAAAAATGCAGGCAGAAACAGACATTACACAAGTAGAAATTAACATTCTGCAGGCAGAAACGGACATTCCACAGGCAGAAATGGACATTCCGCAGGCAGAAACGGACATTCCACAGGCAGAAACAATCATTCCGCAGGCAGAAACGGACATTCCACAGGCAGAAACGGACATTCCACAGGCAGAAACGGACATTCCGCAGGCAGAAACAGACATTCCGCAGGCAGAAACAGACATTCCGCAGGCGAAAGAGCAAGAAACAGACATTCCGCAGGCAGAAACGATCATTCCGCAGGCAGAAACGAACATTCCGCAAGTAGAAACGGACATTCCGCAAGCAGAAACGATCATTCCGCAGGCAGAAACGAACATTCCACAAGCAGAAACAGACATTCCACAGGCAGAAACGGACATTCCACAAATAGAAACGGACATTCCGCTGTAAATTTTCCTGGAATTCCTGTTCCTGTTCTCCATAGCAACTGTCGTCTGCTATCTCTGTAATGCGAAAGTCTGTATTTGCTGAAGACCCGTTTTTGCCTGTATATTGATTGCTGAAGACCCCTTTCAGCAGCAGATGGAAGGAAGGGAGACCCATTCATTACCAGTGGGTAGGCGGAGCCCACACAGGATAGAACACCTCAGATTAAAAAAAGAGTGTTGACCGGCCCCTCCAGCTTGGGCTCCTCCTACTCCAGCTCTCCAGTCTAAAATTTGAGGTCACAGAGGATAGTTGCTGCTGGAAGCAGCTCCTCAGAAGAATTTTTTATTTTTATCGGACAGAGACTTGGACCCCCGTGGTCTTGAGGTCTCAGGGGTCTCAGCGCTGCTGGACCCCCACCCTCCCTTGGCGGATCTGCATTACCCTTTAAGGTGGTCCCTGCAGAACCCTGCCGGCCCCGGGGGATGAGGGTTGCTTCCCTGGCGGGGACGCAAACCGCGCTTCTGGGGTCACTGCGTTCCCCGCCCTGGGGGGAAGCTATGGGCACAGCGCCACAAATCCCTGGGGGTCCCTGTGGCGCTCAGCTGGGTGAGTACTCCACATTTTAATGTGTATGAGTGCTTCAGCGGCTGCTGCGGCAGCCGCTGCTACATGTGTTCAGTGTTGGTAATTGTGTACTTTTGTCCGCAGGTGGATGCCTGCAGGACATGGGAGCGGGGCAGGAGCGGAGGAGTCGCGCGCTTTTTTGAAGCCGGCGGGGGGCGTGGCTTCGCGCTTTCCCGGCTTTTCGTGGGCAGGAAGCGCTCTGAGCGCGCGATTTATCCTGCTTTTCTTCTTCCCGCTTCTCTCCTTCAGCGCGGCGGCCATTACTGACGGCCTCCTCGGGCTCCTCACTCTCCGCTCCCCCCGACCGACCAAAGGAACAAAGTACACTGCACCGCGGCCAGCTGGGTGAGTCGCTTCTGCCTATCAGGGCAGAAGCTTAACCCCCTCACCCCACAGCGCAGGGCACCTTTCTGGAGGTACTGCCACACTGAAGGCTCCCGCTAACGATCACGATAACGACGCATACTAATGCGATCGTTTTTGTGATCGTTTTAATGTCGCTAGTTGCTGCCACAGTGGACGATCTCATTAACGTCGCATAAGTGGTTAGCGATCTCCTTAGCGACTTTGGCGGTCATTGCGATGTACAAATCAGCGCATTATGTTAGCGATCTCGTTGGCGTTCTTGTTTAGTGTGGCATACCCTTGAGGCACTGTCCTGAAGCTGCTACCTCATAAGAGGCACCTGGGGCTCGCACACCCTTTTCATTAACAGGAGTTGTGGGGAGTCTGCGACATTAACCCCTTCTTAGGCGGTTAACCCTTAATTGGGGGACAGCTGGGGTAGCTCTCTCTTTAAGAGCTTTAACCCTTCAGCGTTCGTTTTGCCTTTGAGAAACCACACTGTTCTAGTTGCTGACAGGTTTAACCTGCCATATACTGTGTGAGGGCATGTCAGATCAGGGTCCAGGAGGTGCGGACCGTCTCCCAGATCCGCTACAGGATCAGTCTCGCGTATCTGACACGCAGACCTCGACGGCGTCAAGCGCAGCGTTCGGAGGTGTCAGTGATGTCAAAATGGAGGCCCTCGCTCGTTCTATTAATGGCCTTTCTGACCTTCTAGGTTATTGGGTGTCAGCTAGATCCTCTCATGGTAGGAAGCGACACAGGCCGGTGCCATCCTTCCCGCGTAGCGACTCGGAGATCTCGGGCATGGAGGGTTCCCCTTCAAGCTCGGATGGGGAGATGTCCGATTCGGATAAGGAGGATCGGCAGGGACACTCTGCCTCTCTTTTGAGCCGTACAGAGGCTTTTATTGGAGCCATGAGGGAGGCGTTACAGTTACCGGAGGAGGTAACTAGACGTCCTGGTAAGTCGGCCCGGATGTTTCAGGAGTCGCATAGGTCGCGATCAGCTTTACCATCTCTGGATGAGCTTAATGGGGCAGTGGAGAAGGAACGCCTGTGTCTAGATAAACGTTTTCAGGGGACACGGTTTTTTGAGACGCTGTATCCGTGTGCAACGGAGTTGATTGATAATTGGATTCCTTCTCCTGAAGTGGATGTCCCTTTATCCCAGCTTAGCAAATCCTCATTATTTCCTGTTAAAGGGAAGGCGAGTCTGCAGGATCCGCTGGACAGAAAAACGGAGATGGCGGCGAAATCCATCTACGAGGCCGCGGGTCATGGATTCAGAGCAGTACTAGGGTCCATGTGTGCTTGTAAAGCTTCCCTGAGCTGGTTAGACCGTCTACGGACGGCGTGGCAAGATGGATCCCCACTATCCGAGGTAGAGGGGCTTTTCAAGTTGTTGGAGGATGCAGCCCGATATGGCAGTGATGCAGGTTTGGATACTGCGTCACTGCTGTCCAGGGCGCAATCCTCGGCGATCACAGTCAGGAGAGCACTGTGGCTTAGACAGTGGACCGGAGACGCGGTTTCCAAGCAAGGTTTGGTATCTTTAGCTTACAAGGGTGGTCAGCTATTTGGATCTGACCTCACGGAGCTGATTGCCAAGGCAAAGGCAAAAGAAACGGCTTTACCGCAGCGAAGAGCTGTGACTTCTGCGTCTGGCAGGCATAGTGCCGGTAGTAGTCGGCGGTCCTTTCGGTCCAGGGGACGGTTCGGTCAGCCCTCTTGGGGATCGGGTCGTCCCTCTTTTTCAGGAAAAAAGAACGCTCAGAAATCCCGCACTCCCTGGAAACAGAGCTTCCGCCAAGACAAGCGGGAAGCTGACAAAAAGCCCGCTAAGGCGGACTGACGCCAGGGTCTCACTCGAGGGCTCTCAAGTGGGAGGTCGCCTGCTCCAATTCAAACCGACTTGGGCTTCCTGCGTGTCGGACGCCTGGGTGACGCGGGTTGTGTCGGCAGGCTACTTCATAGAGTTTCTTTCTCGACCCCAGACAGTTTTTGCCAATCTCGCATTCCGTCAGAGCCCGAGCTATTTGCCGCTCTACTGCGGGAGGTCGATTCCCTTCTGCAGAAGGGTGTGGTGGTACCGGTTCCGCCGGAGGACCGGGGAAGAGGGTTTTATTCCAACCTCTTTGTGGTCCCAAAAAGGAGGACAAATTTCGCCCCATTCTGGATCTCAAAAGATTGAATCGGCATGTCTGCACCCGGAAATTCCGCATGGAGTCACTTCGCTCCGTTGTGGCGGCCCTGTCGCAGAACGATTTTTTGGTGTCAATCGACATTCGCGACGCTTATTTGCATGTTCCCGTCGGAAGGGCCCACCAACGCTTCCTTCGTTTTGTCATAGGTCAGGACCATTACCAGTTTGTGGCCCTGCCATTCGGGTTGGCCTCAGCACCCAGAGTTTTTACGAAAATTCTGGCACCTCTCATGGCGATTCTGTGAAGACAGGGGGTTACGATTCTTCCCTATCTGGACGACCTTTTGATTGTGGCGTCCTCAAAGGAGGAGGCGGTGACGGCTCGCAATCTATCCCTTCAGCTCCTGGAGGACTTCGGGTGGCTGGTCAATTGGGAGAAGTCGTCTCTGGTACCGTCGCAGTCAATCCTGTTTTTGGGAATGCATTTCGACACGGTACGAGCAGTGGTGTCTCTGCCTCCAGACAAGCAAGCGAGTCTTCTTCGACATGTACAGGTTATGAAGTCTTCGACAGCAATGTCCCTTCGAAGGTGTATGCGCCTTCTGGGTTTGATGGTGGCGTCGATGGAGGCAATTCCGTTTGCCCAATTTCATTCCAGGGCGCTCCAAATGCTCATCTTGAACCTTTGGGATCGATCGCAGTTTTCACTGGATTGCAGTGTCATCATCTCCCACAGGGTGCGAGAGTCTCTAGGATGGTGGTTACGTCCGGAAGTGTTATCCCTGGGGAAGTCCTTCCTCCCTCCGAGGTGGTCGATCATAACCACCGATGCCAGCCTGACGGGCTGGGGGGTGTCTGGAACGATCTCTGGATTCAGGGAGTATGGTCGTGGAAGAGTCTGTCCTGCCGATCAACATCCTGGAATTGAGGGCAATTTTCCTTTGCCTCCAACACTGGATGGTCCCTTTAAGCGGTCTACCAGTCCGAGTGCAGACAGACAACGCGACGGCGGTCGCGTATATCAACCATCAAGGTGGGACGAGGAGCTTCAGGCTCATGATGGAAGTGTCTCGAATCCTGGTATGGGCCGAGGCCAGGGTGCCAGCCATCTCTGCGATTCACATTCCAGGAGTTCAGAATATCACAGCGGACTTCCTCAGTCGCGAAAAGATGGATCCCGGAGAATGGAGTCTTCATCCGGAAATTTTTGCACTGCTGTGCTCCCGTTGGGGGACTCCCCAAGTGGATTTGATGGCATCCAGGTTCAATGCCAAGTTACCGACGTTCATGTCCAGGTACAAGGACCCGAAGGCTGTGGCGGTGGATGCTCTGGTGGCTCCTTGGGACCAATTCGAGCTAATCTATGTGTTCCCGCCGATATCCTTACTTCCTCTGGTGTTACGTCGGATCAGACTGGAGAGAGTCCTGGCTATGTTGATAGCCCCAGATTGGCCAAGGAGGACGTGGTTCTCGACACTGGTGTCGCTTCTGGCAGCGCCTCCACTTCCACTTCCTCTTCGCCCGGACCTGTTAACCCAAGGGCCCGTTCGTCACCCAGACCTGAAGTCTCTGCGTTTGACGGCGTGGCTCTTGAGACCGAAATCTTGATCCGTCAATGTTTTTCAGCCGAAGTCATTGCCACTCTGCGAGCTGCCAGAGGTCCGGCTACTACTAGGATTTATCACAAGACTTGGGAAGCCTTCTTTTCGTGGTGTTCGGGTTCTTCTAGGAACCCGAGGATTTTTTCCATTCCCAATTTGTTGGCCTTTTTGCAGTACGGGCTGGACAAGGGTTTGGCAGTTAGCACTCTGAAGGGGCAGGTTTCTGCTCTGTCCTTGCTGTTTCGGAAGGCTATCGCCTCGCGTAGGGACGTACGTTCCTTTTTCAGCTGCAGATGAAGGAAGGGAGACACACTCATTACTAGTGGGTAGGCGGAGCCCCAGATAGGATCAATACCTCAGATTAGAAAGCGTGTTGACCGGCCCCTCCAGCTCGGGCTCCTCCTACTCAGGTCTTCAGTCTAAAATTTGAGGTCTCAGAGGACGGTCGCTGCTGGAAGCAGCTCCTCAGAAGATTTTATTATTTTTTATCGGACAAGAGACTTGGATCACCAGAGTGGTCTAGAGGTCTCAGGGGTCTCAGCGCTGCTGGACCCCAACCTCTCCCTTGGCGGATCTGTAATTACCCTAATGGTGGTCCCTGCAGAACCCTGCCGGCCCGGGGGGATGAGGATGGCTTCCCTGGCGGGGGCGCAAACCGCGCACAGGGGTCACTGCGTCCCCCGCCCTGGGGGGAAGCATGGGCAAGCACCAGAAACCCCTGGGGGTCCCTGTGGCGCTCGGCTGGTGAGTACTCCACATTTTTATTAATGTGTGTGAGTGATTTAACGACTGCTGCGGCAGCCGCTGTACATTATACATGCCGGTGACTCTGAGGAGAAGGGAGAGAGGAGTGCGCACTTTTTTTATTTTTGAATTTCCTGCCGCTGAGCGCGCGCTTTATGGCAGTCTCCTTTTCTGGCTCCTGTACATGGAGCACATCGGAGACAGAGCGCGGCGGCCATTGCTGACAGGAACGCTGACTGAAAAGCTCTCCGGACGTCGCTCCCCTCCCCTCCCGGCAAGAACCGTTACCAGCTGGGTGAGTCGCTTCTAGCCCGCGGGCAGAAGCTTAACCCCTTCACTCCCACAGCGCGGACGCCGTCTGGGGCACTAATGAGTGGCAGATAGCGCGGTCCTGCGGCTGTTATCGCATATGGGGCTCACACACTCTTTTCAATATTAATAAAGAGGTTGTGTGGAGCCTGCGATATTAATATTAATATTATTAGTAATATTATTATTATTGCCACTATACGTTTCCGCTAATGATCCTGATAACGACGCATACTAATGCGATCGTTTGTGTGACCTTTTTTAATGTCGCTAGTAGCTGCCAATCTGAGCGATCTCATTAACATCGCATAAGCGGTTAGCGATCATGACTTTGGCGGTCATTGCGTTATACAAAACAGCGCAATTTTTTAGCGATCTTGTGGAACTTTTTTCTGTATAGTGTGGCATAGCTGTCCTGCAGCTGCGGCCTTATAAGAGGCGCTTGGGGCTCGCACACCCTTTTCATTATCAAGGTTGTGGGGAGTCTGCTACTTTAACCCCTTCTTAGGCGGTTAACTCTTAATGGGGGACTGCTGGGGTAGCTCTCTCTTTAGGAGCTTTAACCCTTCAGCGTTTGTTTCTTCTTTAAGAAACACACTGTTCTAGTTACTGACAGGTTTAACCTGCCGTATACTGTGCAAGGGCATGTCAGAGTCCATCTCCCAGATCCGCTACAGGATCAGTCTCGCACACGCAGACCTCGATTCATGCGCAGAGGTTGGAGGTTCCAGTGGTGTCAAAATGGAGGTCCTCACTAGTTTCTATTGATGGCCTGTCTGACCTTCTAGGTTATTGGGTGTCAGCTAGATCCTCTCAAGGAAGCGACACAAATCGGTGCCTTCCTTCTCGCGTAGCGAAGATGTCCGATTCGGACAAGGAGGATCGGCAGGGACACTCTGCCTCTCTCATGGGCCGTACTAATGGAGCCATGAGGGCGTTACAGTTACCGGAGGAGGTAACTAGACGTCCTGTTAAGTCGGCCCGGATGTTTCAGGAGTTAGGTCACGTTGGCTTTACAAACTGTATCCGTTTCTACGGAGTTGTTTTTTAATAGGACCCCTTCTACTGAATGCTCCTTTATCCCAGCTTAGCAAATCTTCCTGGTAAAGGGAAGGCGAGTCTGCAGGAACCGCTGGACAGAAAAGCGGAGATGGCAACAATATCCATCTGCAAAGCCGTGAGTCATGGATTCAGTATTAAGGATCTATGTGTACTTGTAAAGTTTCCCTGAGCCGGTTGTACCGTCTAAAGACGGCGTGGCAAGATGGATCCCCTCTATCGAGGTAGATGGGCTTTTCAAGTTGAAGGATACTGCATCACTGCTATCCAGGGCGTAATCCTCGGCAGTCACAGTCAGAAGAACACTGTGGCTTAGACAGTGGAACGCGGTTTTCAAGCAGGGTTTGCTATCTTTAGCTTAGAAAGTGGTCAGCTACTTGAATCTGACCTCACGAAGCTGATTGCCAAGGCAAAGGTAGAAGAAACAGCTTTACCGCAACGCAGAGCTGTGACTTCTGCATCTGGCACGGTAGTTGTCGGCGATCTTTTCGGTTCAGGGATGATCCAGCCAACCCTCTGGGGGTTTGGGTCGTCTCTCTCTTTTTTTAAAAAAAAAAAAAAAAAAAAAGGGGATTTCTCAGAAATTCCGCATACCCTGGAAACAGAACTTCTGTTCACACAAAAGCTGGCAAAAAACCTGCTAAGGTGAACTGACGTCTGGGTCTCACTCGAGCGCTCTCGAGTGGGGGGTCGTTTACTCCAATTCAAACCGACTTGGGTTTCCCGTGTGTCGGACGCCTGGGTGACACAGGTTGTGTTGGCAGGCTACTTCATAGAGTTTCTTTTTCGACCCCCGGACAGTTTTTTTACCAATCTCGCATTCCATCAGAGCCAAACTATTTGCCGCTCTACTGCGAGTGGTCGATTCTCTTCTGCAGAAGAGTGTGGTGATACCGGTTCCGCAGAGGACCGGGAAAGAGGATTTTTTATCCAACCTCTTGGTGGTCCCCAAAAAGGAGGACAAATTTCGTCCTATTTTGGAAGATTGAATCGGCTTGTCCACACCCGAACATTCCGCATGGAGTCGCTTCGCTACGTTGTGGCAGCCTTGTCGCAGAACGTCTTTTTGGTCAATCGACATTCGCGGCGCTTATTTGCATGTTCCCGTCGGAAGGGCTCACCAGAGCTTCCTTCGTTTTGCCATAGGTGAGGACCATTATGCGGCTCGGCCATTCGGCTTGACCTTAACGCCCAGAGTTTTTACAACGATTCTGGCGCCTCTCATGGCAATTCTTCGAAGACAGGGACTTACGATTCTTCTCTACCTGGACGACCTTTCGATTGTGGCGTCCTCAAAGTAGGAGACAGTGACGGCTCGCAATCTATTCCTTCAGCTCCTGGAGGACTTCGGGTGACTGGTCAATTGGGAGAAGTCGTCTCTGGAACCGTCGCAGTCTATCCTATTTTTAGGAATGCATTTCGACACGGTACGGGCAGTGGTGCCTCTACCTCCAGGCGAGCGGGCATGTTCCCCTCGACATGTACGGATTATAAAGTCTTCGACAGTAATGTCTCTTCGGAAGTGTATGCGCTTTCTGGGTTTAATGGTGGCGTTCATGGAGACACTTCCGTTTGTCCAGTTTCATTCCAAAGGCTCATTCTGAGTCTTTGGGATCGATCGCAAGCTTCTCTGTATTGCAGCGTCATCATCTCTCACAGGGTGCGAGAATCCCTAGGATGGTGGTTACGTCCAGGAGCGTTATCCCTGGGGAAATCTTTCCTCCCTCCGAGGTTGTCGGTCATAACCACAGATGCCAGCCTGACGGGCTGGGGGGGATGCCTGGAACGATCTTTTGGATCCAGGGAGTATGGTCATCGGGAGAGTCTGTTCTACCGATCAACATCCTGGAATTGAGGACAATTTTCCTTTGCCTCCAACACTGGACGGTCCCTTTAAGCGGTCTACCAGTCCGAGTGCAGACAGACAACGCGACGGCGATTGCGTATATCAACCACCAAGGCGGGACAAGGAGCTCCAGGCTCATGATGGAGGTGTCTCAGATCCTGCTATGGGCCGAGACCAAGATTCCAGACATCTCTGCGATTCACTTTCCAGGAGTCCAGAATACCAAAGCGGACTTCCTCAGTCGCGAGAAGATGGATCCTGGAGAATGGAGTTTTCATCCGAAAATTTTTGCACTGCTGTGTTCCCGTTGGGGAACTCCCCAAGTGGATTTGATGGCATCAAGGTTCAATGCCAAATTACCGACCTTCATGTCCAGGTACAAGGACCCGAAGGCTGTGGCGGTGGTTGCTCTGGTGGCTCCGTGGGACCATTTCGAGCTAGTCTATGTGTTTCCGCCAATATCTTTACTTCCTCTGGTGCTGCGTCGGATCAGACTGTAGAGAATTCCGGCTATTCTGATAGCCCCGGATTGGCCAAGGAGGACGTGGTTCGCTACACTGGTGTCGCTTTTGGCGGCACCGCCATTCCCACTTTCTTCCTCGGCCGGACCTGTTAACCAGGGGCCCGTTCGTCATCCGGACTTGAAGTCTCTGCGTTTGACGACGTGGCTCTTGAGTCCAAAATATTGAACCGTAGAGGTTTCTCAGCTGCAGTCATTGCCACTCTGCGAGCTGCTAGAGGTCCGGTCACTACTAAGATTTATCACAGAACTTGGGTAGCCTTCTTTTCGTGGTGTTCGGGTTCTTCAAGGAATCCGAGGATTTTTTCCATTCCCAATCTGTTGGCTTTTCTACAGTACGGGTTGGACAAAGGTTTAGCAGTTAGCACTCTGAAGGGTCAGGTTTCTGCCCTGTCCGTGCTTTTTCGGAAGGCTATCGCCTCGCATAGAGACGTGCGTTCTTTTTTTTCAAGGAGTAACTCGTCAGTTTCCACCGCGGAAGGCACCTGTGTCTCCTTGGCGGCTCAACCTTGTCTTGGAGGCTCTTCAGCATGTGCCCTTTGAGCCTATGGGTTTTACTAGCCTTTCGTTACTTTCTTGGAAAGTTGCATTCTTAGTGGCGGAAACCTCTTTAAGAAGGGTTTCTGAGTTGGCAGCTCTTTCTTGCTCGCCACCTTTCCTGGATTTTTACCCGGATCGAGTAGTGCTTTGCACACGGGGCGACTTTCTACCTAAGGTGGTGTCGCAATTTCATGTCAACCAGGATATTGTGTTGCCCTCGCTTTGCCCGGGCCCGAGGAATGCAAAGGAACGAGATTTGCACAAATTGGATTTAGTGCGGGCCTTGAAGTTTTATCTGTCTGTTACTCAAGGTTTTAGGAAGTCAGATTCTCTTTTTGGGATTCCAGCAGGTCGTAGACGTGATCAACGAGCTTCCAGGGACTCTATAGCTCGTTGGATTCGGTCAGCCTTTTTTGAGGCTTACCATCTTAAAGTTGAACCTTGCCCGATTAAGGTTCGAGCTCACTCCACGAGGGCTGTGGCTTCATCGTGGGCCTTTCATCAAGGGGCTTCGGCAGCTCAGATCTGCCGAGCGGTGACCTGGCGTTTCGTCCACGCATTTACAAAGTTTTATAAGGTGGACGTCAGTGCTTCCGCTGATGCGGCCTTAGGACGTAGGGTCCTGCAGGCAGCGGTAATCTAAGTTTTAGTTAACTTGTATTTGGCGCCTGTTGCGCATTTATCTAGGTTGTTGGGTTTCTGCCTCTTTTGGTTATTTTCCCACCCTATTTTTTGGACTGCTTTGGGACGTCCCACTAGTAATGAGTGTGTCTCCCTTCCTTCATCTGCAGCTGAAAGACGGATTTTGGTAAGAACTTACCTGTAAAATCCTTTTCAGCGAAGAATGAAGGGAGACACACATCCCTCCCATGGCAGAAGTGTGTTGTTGTATTTACAGAAGCAGCGTGGCCCTTCTCTGATAGCGATTTTCTGAGCTGAGGTCGACGCGCTCCGGCTCTGTTCCAGCATTGCCAGCTTATCGCAGTAGTCAGGTTCAGTGAGTAGTACCTGGGACTGTGTGGTTTTTCGTTGCAAATGCATGCATAACCTGTACTTTTGTATTTTTCTCTGAAGTCCTTCAGAAGGGGTTATGTTGCTTCGCTGGTGATATTGTTCTTCCTTAAGCTTTGGTACGACTGAAGACCTGAGTAGGAGGAGCCCGAGCTGGAGGGGCCGGTCAACACGCTTTCTAATCTGAGGTATTGATCCTATCTGGGGCTCCGCCTACCCACTAGTAATGAGTGTGTCTCCCTTCCTTCTTCGCTGAAAAGGATTTTACAGGTAAGTTCTTACCAAAATCCGTCTTTTCGCGGGGTAACCCGTCAATTTCCGCCGCGGAAGGCGCTTGTGTCTCCTTGGCGGCTCAATCTTGTCTTGGAGGCTCTTCAACATGGGCCTTTTGAGCCTATGGACTCTGTTAGCCTTTCCTTGCTCTCTTGGAAGGTTGCCTTCCTAGTGGCGGTCACTTCTTTGAGAAGGGTTTCTGAGTTGGCGGCTCTTTCTTGCTCGCCTCCTTTTCTGGAGTTTCACCCAGATCGCGTAGTGCTTCGCACACGGGGCGACTTTCTACCTAAAGTGGTGTCACAATTTCATGTTAACCAGGATATTGTGTTGCCCTCGCTTTGTCCGGAGCGAGGAATGCGAAGGAATGGGCCTTGCACACTTTGGATTTAGTGCGGGCTTTGAAGTTCTATTTGTCTATTACTCAAAGTTTTCGGAAGTCGGATTCCTGGGACTGTGTGTTTTTTTCTGTTATATGCATAACCTATCTTCTTGTTTTTTTCTCTGAAGTTCTTCAGAAGGGGTTATGTTGCTCCGCTGGTGATTTTTGCTCTTCCTTAGCTTGTGTACGGACTGGAGAGCTGGAGTAGGAGGAGCCCAAGCTGGAGGGGCCGGTCAACACTCTTTTTTTAATCTGAGGTGTTCTATCCTGTGTGGGCTCCGCCTACCCACTGGTAATGAATGTGTCTCCCTTCCTTCCTTCGCTGAAAAGGATTTTACAGGTAAGGTCTTACCAAAATCCGTATTTTTTGCCTGTATATTGAGAATTTTGATAATGAAGGATTTCATTTCTCTAAAAGATATTCTATTAAGATCCCTATTGTTACGTGTACTATTGATTTAGGAAAAAACTTGTAAATGGCGATTACTGTTTAAAGTGCCTGAGTCCAAACCAAGATCTATAACCGGACTATCCAACACTCTCGCACTATTTATAGTGTATGTGTTAACTAATGTGATCCAGAAGGGCGACTGGGTACAAGAACTGTGGTACAACTGCGACTTGCCCACCCCCCCTAGTTATAGCCCTACTTTTTTTTACTTCTTATTCTGATATACTTCATATAAAATGGTTGGCCAAATTTTTAGGCAACCAGAAAATCCACTCCCAAAGGGACAATAAAAACTGAGATGTTCTATGCAAAGCATCTGCAAAGGAAGTTTCTATTGTCATCCCAGAACTAAAAAATCCATCAATTACCCACGTTGTGTAGATGTATTCTATTAAATTATTAGGGCTGTATAAATGATAATTGATGGTTTTCCAATAAAAACCAGGAAATAATTAAAAGCCGGCAATTCAGTATAACGAGGGGAGTTGCACACAGACTGTTTTCATAATGGTGCATGTATTTAATCAGCTTTTACTGGAAGTTTAAAAAATGGTTTCCTCAAAAAAGGGGGAGAAAAAAATGACAAGACACATTAGGTTATGTTGATTGGGCTGTCACTTCTGAACTTGCCCTGGCGTTTACCTTGGACTGCACATCAGCGGTGAAACGGCGTACTAAAAATGAATGGAAAACATGAATGTTGTTGTGTTAAGCTGACATCATGCTGAGCGTGGTGGGACATGGAGTTTATAAAAAGCCTCATCTATATGCAGAGACTCTCAGCTCTGCCGGCCCCGATAGCGCAGCTCAATCATTTCCTCTATTACGATGGCTTGTTTATTTTTGCTTGTACCTCAAAATCCAAGGGTGATTTTGCCTGCCAACATGGCGGACTCTCATTTTATTTATTTATTTATTTTTACTACATATTTTTGTGATAGCTGGAAAAATATACTCATCAAGTCATAAACTAAATATAATAAGACTTTGGCATTCTCGTATCATTAAATGGCTTCTCTGGATTAATCAAGCCATTTTTTAAGGGAATGCGTCATCAGAAAATGAGCTATTGTTTAAACAGGTTTTGGATTTAAAAATTTGGCAATGGTATTTTTTTTTCCTTATCAAAACCTTTATTGAAAATACAAATTTGAAATCTTGCAATGTTTACACTGGCCACTAGGGCTTTTTTGCACTTCCTGTTGTTTCAGGAAACAGCTCATGTACATTAGCAGACCCTGATCCTATCTTTTGTAACGAAGCACCTAATAAGCGTGCGCAAAGGTCTTGTGAAGGGAGGGGGAGCAAGGTCAGCTGGGCTTATTGTGATGGGTGGATCCTCTGTTATCAGCTGTGTATAAATAAAGGTGTGACATGCCTCTAATGATAAGGAAATTGTTCCTATAAGGACATGAACTACAATTCTCTAAACCCCAGTTGCCATGGTGAAATTTTTTTTATTTGTTTTTTTTAAATAAAGATCATGATATGAAGAAAAATTGTCAAAATTAAATATATACACTGCTCAAAAAAATAAAGGGAACACTTGAACAACAGAATATAACTAAAAGTAAATCAAACTTCTGTGAAATCAAACTGTCCACTTAGGAAGCAACAGTGATTGACAATCAATTTCACATGCTGTTGTGCAAATGGAATAGACAAAAGATGGAAACTATTGAGAATTATCAAGACACACTCAATAAAGGAGTGGTTCTGCAGGTGGGGACCACTGACCACATTTCAGTACCAATGCTTTCTGGCTGATGTTTTGGTCACTTTTGAATGTTGGTTGTGCTTTCACACTTGTGGTAGCATGAGACGGACTCTACAACCCACACAAGTGGCTTAAGTAGTGCAGCTCATCCAGGATGGCACATCAATGCGAGCTGTGGCAAGAAGGTTTGCTGTGTCTGTCAGCGTAGAGTCCAGAGGCTTGAGGCGCTACCAGAAGACGTGGAGGGGGCCGTAGGAGGGCAACAACCCATCAGCAGGACCGTACCTTCGCCTTTGTGCAAGGAGGAACAGGAGGAGCACTGCCAGAGCCCTGCAAAATGACCTCCAGCAGGCCACAAATGTGCATGTGTCTGCACAAACGGTTAGAAACTGACTCCATGAGGATGGTCTGAGTGCCCGACGTCCACAGATGGTGGTTGTGCTCACAGCCCAACACCATGCAGGATGCTTGGCATTTGCCACAGAACACCAGGATTGGCAAATTCGCCACTGGCGCCCTGTGCTCTTCACAGATGAAAGCTGGTTCACACTGAGCACATGTGACAGACATGACAGAGTCTGGAGACGCCGTGGAGAGTGATCTGCTGATAACGCATCATTTGCCACTATCTATGCTGATACTTTTATCCTCTATGCTTGAAATATCAAGTGAATAAAGAATTGCTTTTTTTCACTTTATCGTGCAGCTGGATTTTTTCTCCATTTTGCCATGTTTCACATGCTGACACAACGGTTCCGTGCTCCGATTCCTGGGATGTCATAACTGGTGAGCTGGACTTTATTTCAGAGTGATCTGCTGCCTGCAACATCCTTCAGCATGACCGGTTTGGCAGTGGGTCAGTAATGGTGTGGGGTGGCATGTGCTCGCCAGAGGTAGCCTGACTGCCATTAGGTACCGAGATGAGATCCTCAGACCCCTTGTGAGACCATATGCTGGTGCGGTTGGCCCTGGGTTCCTCCTAATGCAGGACAATGCCAGACCTTATGTGGCTGGAGTGTGTCAGCAGTTCCTGCAAGATGAAGGCATTGAAGCTATTGACTGGCCCACCCGTTCCCCAGACCTGAATCCGATTGAGCACATCTGGGACATCATGTCTCGCTCCATCCACCAATGTCACGTTGCACCACAGACTGTCCAGGAGTTGGCAGATGCTTTAGTCCAGGTCTGGGAGGAGATCCCTCAGGAGACCATCCGCCGCCTCATCAGGAGCATGCCCAGGCGTTGTAGGGAGGTCATACAAGCACAGGGAGGTCATACAGGCACGTGGAGGCCACACACACACTACTGAGCATTATTTTGACTTGTTTTAAGGATATTACATTCCACTTTAATTTTGTGGGTGACTCCAAATCCAGGCCTCCATGGGTTAATAATTTTGATTTCCATTGATGATGATTTCTATGTGATTTTGTTGTCAGCACATTCATCTTTGTGCAGAACAAAGTATTCAATGAGAATATTTCATTCATTCAGATCTAGGATGTGTTATTTGAGTGTTCCCTTTATTTTTTTGAACAGTGTGTGTGTGTATATATATATATATATATATATATATATATTATATATATATATATATACAGTATATCACAAAAACTTGTTCTAAACAATAGGTAACTTTCTGATGGCAAATTCCAATTAACTACCCATCTATGGATCTTGCTTGCCAGAGCAGCTACACTGAGTATCTTTCTATCTGGTGGACCCAACACATCCATCCGTTACACAGATTGGCTATGTAATGCCCATTCTCCCCTGTGGGAACACTGTGATTATATTGAACACTTGCTGATGGATTCCTTCAAAGATTACAGCTTATCCCTGAAGGTCCAAGCATTAGCACAGCCTGCATTAGCTTATCGTTAGGGTAGCCTTTTAAAAAAATTACTCTAGCGTGGACACAGATGCTTATGGAAAATTCACAAGATCTTTAGGATCAACACTCCTCTTCAGAAGTCAGTCCTAGTTCAGTCTGTGAAAGTGCCATAAGTGTCCACAATTGGAATAGCCCTTTAAATACATGCATCACTGTGTTAAAACCAGTTTATCTGTACCAGTATGTATAGGGCAAGCAAAATTCCTCCTGACATGTGCGCAAACATCATCATCAACTACAAAAAAAAGGGTTTTGCCACCATGTGTTGTCTTGTTTGCCAGAGGGATGAAATACTTATTTCTCACTGCAAAATGCAAATAAAATTGTATAATTTATACAATGTGATTTTCTGCATTTTATTTTTTATATTCTATCTCTCAATGTTAAAATAAACCCACCCTTAAAATTATAGACTGTCCATGTCTTTGTCATTGGGCAAACTTACAAAATCAGCACGGGATCAAATACTTATTACCTCCACTGTATGGTACTATAGAGGGTTGTCACTTCATTTCCTGAATGGTAAACCTGCCTTCTTATACAGTGACACCAATTGCTCCACTTTGATGTTCAAGAATCCAGGAAAATCTGAGCAGCAGCCCCTGTGAGCATAGGAATAATGGCTTAGGGGCTGTTGCTATAATAGTACAAAGGTTGCTGTGGTCACCCCTGTCATAAATGGTGCATGGATGTGGGGCACAGGTTTTGCATTCAGGCACAGAAGGTTCAAGTTATGTCTATACATCGAGTTCTAAGCTACTTCTCTATTTGGAGCACCCAGTTACATCACCATGTTGATTTCCATGTTATGTCTGTAGGTTGAACTTCAAACTATATTTCTAGGTGGAGCGCTGAGATATATCTTTATATGGAGTTACAAGTAACACCTTTAACTGGAACTTAAAGTTATGTATCTAAGTGGAGTACAAAGTTACGTCTCTAGTGAGTCTCCAAAGTATGTCTCTAGTTGAGCTCCAAGCTGTGTCTCTAGATGACTCAATTTATGTCTCTAGATAGAGCTCCAAGTTATGTCTAGGAGGAACTCCAAGTTTCATCTCAAGGTGAAACTACAAGTTATATCTCTAGGTGAGGCTCCAAGGTACATCACTAGATGAGCTCCATGCTGCATCTCTAGGTGGAGCTTCAAGGTACATCTCTATGTGATGCTCCAAAGTTTGTCATTAGGTGAGGCTCCATGGTACTTCTCTAGGTGTTGCAACAAGCTGCGTCTGTAAGTGGAAGTCCAAGTTACATTGTTAGGTGAGGCTCTATAGTACGTTTTAGTTGAGACTCCAAGGTACGTCTCTAGGGTAGATTCTAAGGTAGGTATTAAGGTGGAGCTCCAAGTTACATCCATAGCTCAAGCTTTAAAGTATGGTTCTATGTGAGGCTCCAAGGTACTCCTCTAGGTGGATTTCCAAGTGACATCTCTAGGTGAGGCAAAGGTACATCTCTAGGTTAATCTCTAAGGTAGATGTTTAGATGGAGCTTGAAGGCCTCTCTTGGTGAAGCTTAACATTACATCTCTATGTGGAACGTGAAGGTACTTTTCTAGTTGAGGCTCCAAATTAGGTCTCTAAGTGAATCTTCAGGATATGTCTCTAGGTAATATTCCAAGGTACATCTTTTTTATGCAAGGCTTTAAGGTACATCTCTAGGTGGAGCTCTAAGTTGCTCCTCTAGCTTGAGCTTTAAGATACGTCTCCTAGTGGTATCTCATTGCAACTCATGAGAGGGCACTTCTGATGCCTTTTGTGTGCCCTAAATGAGCATATGCACAGGGTTTATCATCATAAGACAAACCATAATCACGCAAATGGATTTTCAGTGAATTTTAACACTGTTATATTTCTTGTTTCTGGAGAGATGGCATAGCCAATTACACTTGCTTCCGAGAAGCATAATATCATAGGTTGCTGGGTTACCTTAACGCATTAGACATAACTGATATCATTCTAAGCCATCACAATTAATCCATCTAACCTAAGAAATAGGCACTGAAAAAGAGTATGGATAACGCCTCCACATCTTCTGTAACCCTATATACCCATTATTCACAATCAGAGAATATTGTGGTCTGCCTAAGTGGCTCCAAAATACTGAAATGCGTGTGACACATAAGCATGTGCTTGTATTAACAGGCTGCAAAAAGCCAAAGCCTTAAAACAGACATTACAAAAACAGATGTAGAGGATCAGGAGAGAAGAACTAGCAATGGCTGCAGCCAATGAGACAGCTTTCCCCCTCCTGTTACCCCGACAAAGACCATACACCAAATATAAGATTAAATGCAATATAAAGCTTCGGCTCCTCTTACACCCCCTTCTGTGTCTGCCTGGACAGTCATAATATACCCTCCCAGTGTACAGTTACTGTGAGGCTTGGACAGGATGTTGTGCTTGATACCAGATGTAATGAAGATATTAGGACTTTCCAATTGAATTTCATGTAGAATTCATTTTTGTATGCAAACATTTTTGAACTTTGGTTTATACAAAAGTATTGTATAGTTCTTCAAGATTCAGATTTTTTTACAAGAATTACAATGCATGATCTCATTTAATTAATGATATGTTAAATATACAATCTTCAAATCACTTTAGTATTGCCTTACCCTCAAAAACAGAATCAGAGGTTCCAGATACTGTGTCTCTTTTCTGCATAACTTGGTGTCCACTGCCTGTTGTCAAGTGTAATCCACCTCTAGCAGCAGAGAAGAGAGACAGATTACAGGAAGGGCGGCAGGTCTTTCTCTCTCTGCATGAAGTGTGGGTGGGCTTTTTCGCTCCACACAAAGTGGGGGATCTTTCTAATGGGAAGAGGAGACAAATTACAGAAAGTGTGAGCGGAACTTTGTCTCTACAGGAAGTGGGGGTGAATCTTTGTACATGAAATGAGGCTCATGTTTGGCTCTACAGAAGGGGGCGTGGGTTTTTGTTTCTTTGGAAGTGGGGTCTGGCAGTAGTTTTTTTCTTTGCACAAAGTGGAGGTGGGTCTTTAGAAAGGAGGCATGGGTCTTTGTCTTTCTACAGGAAGTGGTGGAGGGTGTTTGACTCTCTGCTCCTGCTTTCCATTTGTTAGGGGCATGCTTGGAAGTGATCTATAGCTCATGAAAAAAATGTCAAAGCTACAGCATTTCGATTTATGCTGTGGATTTTCATTCTGAGTTTTACCTTTGCAATGCGTAGGTTGTGATCATGTGGAAAATCCACTACATGTTGGTGTGTAACTTTTATGTAGAATTTTGGACAAATGGACAAAGTAACCAAAATTAGATGAAACTCTGATTCAGCCCACTGATGCAAAATGGTCATTTTTTTCATTGTTTGTAAAAAAAGCAAAAAGCAAAAGAACATGAATTTGTCTTTAGTGGTTTAGTCCATAGCCGCCATTTTTTGCTTGTTTTCTATCTTGCTACCGTCACAATGAACATGTCCTGCATTCAAGCTTTACCGATCCCATCATGGCGTCATTTTAATGATCACGTTTCTTTGATTTTCCTTTCGGTTGATTTAAGTGACATAGTTGTATACAAATGATCATCCTATCTTAGCAGAAGGGAGATGACATCGATACATAAAGCTCAGTTTTCAGCCATGTTCTGCAAAAAGTCACTGACTTTTTTACTCTACACAAACTCCATTATGGCTTTTGGTGTTTAATTCCTTGTCATGCTACATATGCACCAACCAAGAAGTTTGTATATTCTCTCTGGTTCTCTGTTTTTCTCCCTCGTTACTCCATTTTCCTCCCATACTCCAAAATCATACTGATAGGGAATTTAGATTGTAAGCCTCAATGGGGACGGTGATAGAAATGTCGGTAAAGTCTGCAAAATTAATGGCGCTATATGTTAGTAAAAACTTCTTCATTGCTTGACATTTCTTGTCTGTAGCAGAGCTGAAATATTAGCAGAACTTGTGCTGAGCTTTATAGTTCTAGTGTAACACAGCTTTCAGTGGTTCGTTCTGGACTGCGCCCTCCAATTGCTGTATTTACATACAGAAATAACAGGGACTTTGAACAAGCACACGGCTCAGGAAAGTGAGAGGCGTGATTTCGACAACTGTGACTAGGTCTCACGTGCAGGCCAGTCAGGTTAATCTGTATAACCGCGCCCCCTCCACTGATTGGAAGCTTGCTAGCAATGCACACTGTACACAGGAAGGAGCCAATCAGGGGTGTGGGCGGGGTTACACAGTGCTCAGCATTCTGATCACTGATATATTTAGAACAGAGAAAACGGGGATTCTATCAAAACTGCAGCAAGCAGCCCAGTAAGTGATACATTGCTGGAAATGGGGTCTGAGCCTCTACATGGTGATGCTCTCAGATTACATAGCAAAACTTGCTGACATATTCCCTTTAATTTCCAAAAAGAAAAGTGCCTAAAGAGTCACAGTATTGCGTTAATAGGGTAATATCACAGAACAGTTTTTTTTCCTTGTAACTGCTCGTCTACATAAAATGGGAGGTGCAAAGTTTTCTGATAACATATTGCTATGCTTTCACCTTATCTCCATCCCCAAACCTCGATCTCACTCCATTATCATGTTCCTTTGCGCAGTGCCGCCATGCTGCAAAAGCTCGCCAGCAGAAGAAAAAAATGCTGCGGCGTTAATGAGGTCGGAGAGTTTGTTGTGTATTGTGTATCGCACAAGCAACAACTGAGCTAAAAATGACAAATATTGCATAAAATCCTCTGAAAAACACCAGATGTCCAGCAAGAAAGTATAATAAACTCGCAGTCCGTCACGTAAATATTTATATTCAGAGTAATTATGATTCAGCTTTATGTCAGTTTTGAAATATTTGAAATTCCTGCTAATTCTGAGATATACAGAACGTCAGCGATTATTATATAGATTTTTTATGTATGTAAGGGGGAATTATTTGTCTAATATTATCTTGATATCGTCGTCACATTTGTAAATCCAGGCAAGATTACAGAGACACAGTTTGGAATTTCTGGATATTTTACAAATGGTTGGAACGATCTGGGTTTTTTTTACCTAGGCACTCCTATAGATATGAGATGGTAGGAAATGTACAGTTGTGCTCAAAAGTTTACATACCCCAGCAGAATTTTTGCTTTCTTGGCCTTTTTTCAGAGAATATGAATGATAACACCAAAACTTTTTCTCCACTCATGGTTAGTGGTTGAGTGAAGCCATTTATTGTCAAACTACTGTGTCTTCTCGTTTAAAATCATAATGACAACCCAAAACATCCAAATGACCCTGATCAAAAGTTTACATACCCTGCTGATTCTGGCCTGATAACATGCACAGAAGTTGACACAAATGGGTTTGACTGTCTACTAAAGGCAACATCCTCACCTGTGACCTGTTTGCTTGTAATCCGTGTGTGTGCATAAAAGCGGAGTGAGTTTCTGGGATCCAGACAGACTAGCAGCAGTATAGACTGGATCTGTGTCCTAAATAAAAAAAAAAATATCCAAGAAGTATCGTTTCTCCTTGTGGAGATTGACATGCTAAGCATGCCGAGATGAGGAGACTTAAAGCCGCAATGCTCCTCTGGGAAATATGCAAATTGTCTCTTCAGAGAGGAAGAGGACTAGAACTCTAGTGCCACCTATTGGAAGTAGCAATCCTAAAAGTCATGTCACAGTGCCTTAGATGATCCAGCCTTAGAACATTGTTTACAAGCTCTAGAGAAAAGAGCATGTAAGCACTGTGCTTCTAGTCTATGAGACCGGCCGCAAAGGAGGCCAGTAACCTAATCAACAACCACAAATAAAATTAAAAATCCCTCTGTTCTTAAAAGGATTTTTAATCAGGTGCAAGCAACCATGTTTGTTTTTAGTAGCACTTTGCAATTTTACCCAATAAAGATCTTGAGAATTAGCCTTTAATTCCAGGATGCAGTACAAGTGTTTGCTGTGCATAAGAATAAATCCCACGAAGTATCAGACTGGCACAATTGGAACAGAAGGTCCTGCCCATGAGGTCTTACAATCTACAGGGAAGGAGAATGCTACAGTTGGGGAGGGTAAAATCTGTGCATATGGCAGCAGGATTATTACAGCCTGTAGGATTTCTTTAAGAGATGGGTTTTCACCTTACATTTGATGGTTTTAAAGGTTGGGGCCGGTCTGGGGTAGCAAGTTCCAGAGTGCAGGGGAAGCACAGAACAAGTCTTGGAGACAGTTGTGTGAGGAGCAGACATGAGGAGAGCAAAGGAGGTCTTCTGAGGATCAGAGATGTATTACAGGGAAAAATATGGACCTTGTAACTTGCTAGTACTTTGAATTGATATCTCAGGGCAATCTGTAGTCAATGAAGGCCCTGGCAGAGGGGAGACATAAATCATCCAAGCGGAATTGTTGAGAATGGGTTGGAATGATGCAAAAGTACAATATCATAGGTCATAGAGAAGGATGTTGCAGTAGTCCTGGCTGGAGATGATAATGGCATGTGCAGGATAGATGTGGAGGCCCCATTACACATTATGTTTTGCGGACAAGAAGTTTCAACATGCACTTGTGATCTTGTTTTTTTAGGTTTTAGTTTGTTTCACTTTATCTATTTTAATGCATATTTACAGCATTGTGTGCAACTTTTTTTTTTACAAGTTTGATCAATTGACCATTTTGCTGACGTCAAGTGATATTAATGGACTTCGCTTTGGAATGCTTCAGGGTTTTTTCTTGATGTTTTTGGACTAATCTTGAAATTCTATAAACAGAACAGCTGTAACCCTGTGACACTGACATTGAGATTGAACAGAGATTATTTTTTTAGAGCAATGAGGACACTCCTTGCAGCACTGAGGTCCCGTCTTCCAATCTAATGAGGTAAACATCTGCATGAGTCTTTCTTCCAATTCTTTCAAAATATACCCGTAGAGAGAGAGATGGGGCATCACGGGCTTAACCCTTTCTTTAATAAGGGCCTACATACATATATGTACAGATCCATAAAAAATGCTCTGGTTAATGCTGACGTATATGAGAACAGGATATGATAGAGGCTTGGTTTGCAACCACCAGGTCAAATCGCACCAAGGACAACATCTGCAAGGAGTTTGTATGTTCTCCCCATGTTTGCGTGGGTTTTCTCCAGGTTGTCCAGTTTCCTTCCACACTCCGAAGACATACTGATAGGGAAATTAGGAAATTACATTGTGAGCTGTGATGACAATGAGGAAAATTTTGCTACCTGTCCAGGGAGTGAACTATTCATAATTATGCCATCTGTACTATTCCCTTGTTTAGTAAGTTAAGGGACCTTACTTTGTTTCATGTGAGATTGTCCGGTGCCCCTTTTGGATGCTCATTTGTGGAATGCCTGTTGATTACGGATTACATCAGCCCCCTGAGGTATACTAGTCTGCATCATTTGGAGGACAATTATACAGCCAAATCAAATTGAATTAGCGAATAATGAGGGAACAGCCAATCCTGTGAGAGACAATGCCCTGAAATGGGAGCTGAGGGATATAAAAAGGGGCCTACTCTGGTGTGATTCTACGGGATTTGATCTTAGGGACCACAGTTCCAGCTGGTGGATTACAGAACTGCTTGATTGTTCATCACTGAGCCCACAAATGTATTTGGATAACCCAGGTTGGAATGATCCTTCATCTTACCACATAGCTCTCTGTGCTCGGTCAGCTTCCTGCTACATGTTCTCAATGTGTGCACGCCAAAAGCGGGGTGCTGCTGATTGGTGTAGTTGGCCCTTGATGCCCCAAGTTGTAGAGGTTCTAATCCCTGCCGAGCCAGTGGAAGGGTGAAACTCTGTCACTTACATCATCTTGTATCCTTGCTGGGAATGTACTATATGCTGTTAACTGTTGGTGACCCAACAAACTCTTACTAGAGTGTGGTATCCTCACCCTGTGTTGTCTAAATAGTGTTCTACCTATGGGGAAAGAGTATGGACGTTCTGTGGGATGTGTCCCGGCCCGTGCGGTCTTTCTTAATGACAATGGACGAAGGCACCTACTGACCCTCATGTCTCCACATGAGTCCCAGGCACAGTGATGATGATGTCTGTAAGGCGCTGTCTAATATCTTGGCACTATACAGTATAAGAAGTGTAATAAATAAATATAGGTTTGTATGATTTAAAATAGGATTTCTGAATAAAAGAATTTATAGAAGAGACAAGTTTTTACATTCAATTTTTACTTACCGTATATACTTGGTTATAAGCCGACATGAATATAAGCCGAGTCACCCAATTTTACCACAAAAACTGGGAAAACTTATTGACTCGAGTATAAGCCTGGTATGCATGGCCCCCTCAACCCCATCCTGGTATGCAAGGTCTCCTCATCCCCATCCTGGTATGCATGGCCTCCTCACCCCTATCCTGGTATGCATGGCCTCCTCATGCCTATCCTGGTATGCATGGCCCCCTCATCCCTGTAATGGTATGCATGTCCTCCTCATCCCTATCCTGGTATGTATGGCCACATCATCCATATCCTGGTATGCATGGCCTCCTCATCCTTATCCTGGTATGCATGGCCCCTCATCCCTATATTGGTATGCATGACCTCCTCATCACTATACTGGGGTATGCATGGCCCCCTCATGGCTATCCTGGTATGCATGGCCCCCCATCTGAAAAACATAAAAAAAAATCCTACTTACCTTCCCTGCGCTCCCTCGCAAAGACTTGTTCCAATGCCAACTGATGATTTATGCTCGTAAGCAGCACATGGCAGGGACGTCATGCACTGCTTACAAGCAGAGGACAGTTGTCGGAGTACTCACTGCTCTCCACGCCGGGACTATGTTCGTGGAGAACAGTGAATATTCATTTCTGTTTAATAGCAGGCACAGTAGTCGCAGCCGCCGGTTTCCTGCTGCGACCGGGTAATCATTTGTGCTCGCTACTTAAGGTAATGAATATTCACTGCTTTCCATGCCCATGGGAGTGAAGAGCAGTGAATATTCATTCCTTAAAGTAGTGGGCACATGTGATCGCCCGGTCACTGCAGGAAACCTTCAACTGCGACTACTGTGCCCGCAGATAATAGAGCTGCAGTGACAGAGGCTTCAGGTCTACCATAGCTCTTTAGCCTCATTTGTCTTTAAAAGTGCTACATCCGCGTTTAAATAGTTTTCAGGGTGAAATCATGCTGACAGATTACCTTTAACACTGGGGAATGCGCTACTTTCAAACTATGATTTTTTTTATGTCTGCATTAGTGATGAGCATTAGTGATGAGCGAACATGCTCGGATAAGGTGTTATCTGAAAATGCTCGGGTGCTAACCCATTGTAAAATGGGCATCCTGGCAAGACAAAAAGGTTTTATTTTTGTTGTTTTTTTTGGGTAGGTGGGATTCATCTGTTGGAATCCGCACAGATCTATAAAACAGAGGTTCTTGGAACCTGATTCTCCCTCACTGCATGACCACCGTGAAGAGGACTGTGAATAGAGCGATGGTCGTGCAAACTGTATGGCTGCAAGTTTTATTGCATTTCAGGCTTGAAAAAGGGCCTTTTGGGCCTAAACGTTGCTTCACTCGTCTACTTTAATTGTATTTCACCATGTGACTTTTAAGGATGGAATAAATGCTATGTTTAATCCCTATTTTCTCTGGTTCCTCGGAAACTTGTATTTTCTAAGGCTTTGGACCTTGTGGTGGGTCTAACCGAGTCAGCACGGCGTTAACAGTGGTGAATGAGAATCACTCTTGGACTAAGATGGTTGTGCAAGCAACCTGTTACATTATGGCCCCAATAAGAGTTGGTGCAATTTTTTTCATCTGCCATGACTGTAGTCTGTGTCTGTTGCGTGGGAGCGGTGGAACCACCTCTACCTTGTTGACATCCGCAGCTCTTCTTTTATTAGCAGGCCTGACCTGTCGTAACGTGCATCCGGCCTCAACAATGACGTTGCACCAGGGTGACTAATCAAAAAGAGAACCACGGATGCTGGCAGGCAAGAGGCCGTGCTCCCTCGCCCATACAGTGGCAACAGACCACTGATGTGACTGATGGAATGGGACATACGAATTGATTGGCACTAACTCTAGCCCAATTCATCATTTACGAGTTTTTTTTCATCACTCTTCTTTTTTGTTTTGTGGCATTTGCTGACTTTTTTGTGCCAAATTCTTCAAAATAGCGCACACAGTTCATGATTTTTTTTTTTGCTCAAAGTCAAACATGGTCTCTATTTTGGCTTTTAACTTTTTTGAGACCTCCCATTGAGAGTAAAAGGTGCAAAAAATGTTGTGCTCCTAAACCCTGCTCTCACACCATGGCAAACTAAAAAAAAAAAAAAACACCGGTGAACACATACACAAAAAAAAGATTAAAACATAGCAAATAAGTAACAGGTGTAAAACAGCAAAAGCTAGACTTAAAAAGCAATAAATGTTGCCCTATGTCTTTAGGACTGACAAAAAATGACGAGCACTTAGTTGGTCCTGTGAAGGCCTCAATGAAGCGAAAGGACGAATGATTGACCGCAGCTCTATATTCAATCTCCTTATTGCTATTGAGAACTTGGGACCCCTATTCTAGCAATTGGTGGGGCCCCCAACAATCATACATTTATCGCACATCCTGTTGGTATATGATTGATATCAGACTTTTTAAAACCTCTTTATGTACTAACTGTGTATTTTGGGTGCCGGCACAACTGCCAACTTTTACGGGTCCAAATTGCTCCAGGAGAGCGTTATCGGTCTTTGGCCGGCGTCACACTAGTGAGTTTGATGCAAGTTAGTCGCACGACTTTCTCGCATCAACACCCGGCTCGGCCGCCCGCTCTCGGACCCGAGTGTGCGGCTGCATGTATTTCTATACATGTATTTCTATGCCGCCGCGTACTCTGGTCCGAGAGCGGGCGGCCGTGCCGGGTGTTAATGCGAGAAAGTCGTGCGACTAACTCGCATCAAATTTGCCAGTGTGACGCCGGCCTTTCTCCTAAAGTGGCTTTGCTGTGCTCGGGTGCTAACCGAGTGTCCTCGGCGTGCTCGAAAATATGTCACTGCGGCTGCATGTCTCGCGGCTGTCATGCGGGGATTGCCTGTTTGTTAGGTAATCCCTGCATGTGTTGCAGCTGTCGAGCAGCCACGGGGTCTTGAACAAATTTTCAAGCAGCCGCGGGGATATTTTCGAGCGCACCGAAGCCACTCGCTTCGCATCCGAGCACGTTCGCTCATCATTATTAGTCATCAGTAAATTTATACATTATTTTATATTTCACAAACCCGTTCCTGTATTACATTTTGCCCATTTAGTGACAGCATCCCTCATTTCCATAGGATTAGCAGTGGGAATGAAAAAAAAAATTGGTCCATTTTATATTGCAGTTTTGACTCTCTTTCAGATTTTTCTGCTCCTGTCAGATTAATTTCACACTTCTGAGAAGTCTACAAAAGAAGCTGTTGTGGAAATGCTGGCACCGAAAATAATTACGACACTTTTGTCACTTATGGACAGGGAAAAAAGAAAAAGAAGGGCTTGAATTTTCTCTTAAAGCGTAAAACACACACAGGCATCCAGTGATTGAGCCGCTTTCCGTCACACTTACATAATTGCAATTTTTTTTCTGTCGGGTAAGCGCTCTCCTCTCCACCGCCTCCTGTCACACTGACCCAAAGCCATAAAAAGTTTGCTTGCATGCCCTTGGTCCTGTTTGTATAAATTATGTGTACACTATAAATATTCACGTTTCTGAGGGACCGTTTTTTAAAACAATCGTTGCACTGTTCGGCCGTCTCTCCGCGGAGAAGCAACTTGACATCACCGTGGACTGTACTTTTCCCGGCAATGGCCTTAAAAAAATACAGCTGTTTCGGCCGACGAAATAAAACACTGTGCAAACAGTACGTTGGAAAAATGTGGCATAAAGCTGCCGGTGGGGGAAGAAACAGGACCAAGAAAACAGAGCGGAAAAAAATGGTGTTATCAGAGGCCAATGATTTATGGTTTTTGTGGGTTCCCCCCCTCGTAGACCAGATTGTATAGGTACGGCACAAACATAAGTCTGTGGAATTCTGCTCAGTTAAGTGTCTAAATTTACCAGGGTCACGAGGTGCAGGGGTTGGGCTGGATGGAAGTATTGAGATCAATTCCTTTAAATTAAAGGGGTTGTCCAGGACCTAACGATTGATCCACAGGATAAGCCATCAATCGGAGATTGGTGGGGTTCTGATCTCATTCCGGCCATAGGAGTTAAAGTTAAATTGGCAGCAGCCGATAAGCGATGAAAGGGCTGCCATGTTTTGCTCGTACATCACTTAGTTCTGAACGCTGCCGGAAAGGTTTTCAGCTGATCATTAAGGGTTTAGGTCCTGGACAACCCCATTAATAGGAAAAACAGAAGAATGGTCAGATCTCCCATAGGAAAAGTCCCCGCACGGAAAACTTGCTGAGCGACAAGAGGGAGGTGGGAAAAGGAATAATCCAGGGAAGACGTCTTCCCATAAAATCTTAAGTGTTTATTGAAAAGAATTAATTAAAAATCGCAACGTCGCATCCATAAAAATAGAGTAATCACCGGCAGACACGTTTCGGTCGACTGACCTTATTCATAACAGGAGTAGGAGCAGGTTGGTTCCCTGACTACCTCTTTCATTTACAATAAGCTCTGGAGGCAGATTCTCAGGGAGATCTATGTCCGGCCCATAGATCTTAACAGCTCATTTACATATTAAGAAAAATGTGGATTTTTCTGGAATTAGGCATCAGGTCGCAGATAACAAGGTATCATTTTCTTCAGCTTCCTGTGACCTACATGTTCATATAGACGAGTTTGGAGGTTTAATCCTACTGACAGATTCCTTTTTAAACCAGTATGTGCCTCAAATCACTAAATAGCGTGTGGCTATTTATGACAACAAAAAACTCAGGGAGTTTGGAGTTTTACTTGTGCAGATGGCATCTTGGCTTGGTCATGATGGTGCACTGATTTTGACAATTTATTTCACCCATCTTCAGTGATGTACAATAATAAATTATATTGTGGTACCGTGTTAGCCAGAAAAATCGATGTGAATACTTTTCCGTCCAAAGATGACAAGAGTATTCTTAGTGATACCTTTATTGGCTAACCAAAAAATTGTAATCCTGCCTGAAGAAGGAGCCTGTGTGCTCTGAAAGCTTGCGAACATATAATTTTCTGGTTAGCCAATAAAGGTATCACTAAGAATACTCTTTTCATCTTTGGACGGAAAAGTATTCACACCCATCTTCAGTAAATGATTTAAGAAGTTACTGCTAGTGATGAGCGACATGCTGGGATAAGGTGTTATCTGAGCATGCTCGAATTCTAACTCGGTGTCTTCGGCGTGCTTAAAAAATATGTTCAAGTCCCCCGGCTGCATGTTAGGCAATCCCTGCATGTGTTGTGGCTGTCGGAACAGTCGTGAGACATAAAGCCGCTGGGACTCAAACATATGATTTGAGCAGTCGCTCAGTTAGCACCCAAGCATGCTGAGATAACACCTTATCGAGCACGTTCGCTCTATACTAATTACTGGCAAATGAATGAGAAATATCCATATTATAAGGCCTCGTATGCCCAGCCTTATTACATTTTAATTTGGCGCATGCCATATGTATGTTCGGAGGTTTGCTTCCCCGGCGTTATAGGGCAGGAGTAGTATGTGCAGAATCGATGTAGCAGTGGTTCGATTGCAATAGAACATTGGTGAGAACAAGCATCTGTTCATACATGGAAACTACAAGGTGTAATAATATACCTCCAATTATAAATGTAGCATAGTTCTTATGATTAGCTATGTCGCTTACCTCGTGTGCAAGACATTCAATAGCTCAGGTATCCATGGTTACGACCAGTCATATAGTGACAGCTGTCAGTGGTCATAACCATGGATACCTAATCTACTGCAATGCCCTGCACATGGGGTAAGCGACATAGCGAATCAGAAGAACTATACTATATTTGTAATTGGAGGCATTTGCTAATATTTTTATTACACCTACTACATATTGGGATAGACTCTTGGAGATGGAAATACCCCTTTAAAGCAGTGTTAGACAAGGGCAGGTGCAAACTGTTAAACTCCAACACTGTGCAGTCAGAAGGGCTTTATTATTTATTTTTTTTAAGTTTTGCATTTTTTATGTAATTTTTTTTATATGTATCATCGGTATATAAAGAAAGGTGTAATTTTTGTCAAGGTTTGTGACCCAACAGACCGAACATTTAGTGTCTCCCTCTCACACACCACCTCCTCACCTCGCCCCCTGTCTGTCGGTGTTCCCCAAGGCTCAGTCCTAGGACCCCTACTCTTCTCCATCTACACCTTCGGCCTGGGACAGCTCATAGAATCCCACGGCTTGCAGTATCACCTCTACGCCGATGACACGCAGATCTACCTATCTGGACCTGACCTCACCTCCCTACTGACCAAAATCCCACAGTGTCTGTCTGCTATCTCAGCCTTCTTTTCTGCTCGCTTTCTCAAACTGAACATGGACAAAACAGAATTCATCATCTTTCCCCCACCTCATTCTACCCCTCCACCAGGCCTATCCATCAATGTCAATGGCTGCTCGCTTTCCCCAGTCCCACATGCTCGGTGCCTTGGGGTGATCATCGACTCTACCCTCTCTTTCAAACCACATATCCAAGCCCTCGCCACCTCCTGCCGCCTCAAACTCAAAAATATTTCCCGGATCCGCTCATTCCTCAACCATGAAACCACAAAAACACTAGTGCACGCCCTTATCATCTCCCGCCTCGACTACTGCAACCTCCTACTGTCTGGCCTCCCCTCTAGCACTCTGGCACCACTCCAGTCCATCCTACACTCTGCTGCCCGACTAATCCACCTGTCTCCCCGATATTCCCCAGCCTCCCCCCTATGCCATGCCCTTCACTGGCTTCCTATTGCCCAGAGGCTTCAGTTCAAAACCCTAAGCATGACATACAAAGCCATCCACAACCTTTCTCCTCCATACATCTGTGACATGGTCTCCCGCTACCTACCCACACGCAACCTTCGATCCTCTCAAGATCTCCTTCTCGACTCCCCCCTCATCTCTTCTTCCCACAACCGCATACAAGACTTCTCCCGGGCTTCCCCCATACTCTGGAATCTCTCTGCCGCAAAACATCAGACTTTCACCAACAACGGAGACCTTCAAGAAAAACCTGAAGACCCACCTGTTCCGACAAGCCTACAACCTGCAATGATCCTCAGTGTACTGAACCATCGCACAACCAGCTCTACCCTCTCCTAGTGTATTCTCACCCATCCCTGTAGACTGTGAGCCCTCGCGGGCAGGGTCCTCTCTCCTTCTGTACTTATGCGTCCCTTGTCTAGCACATGTTTATTGTATCTGTCTATATTTTTCCCCTCTTCATATGTAAAGCGCCATGGAATAAATGGCGCTATATAAATATATAATAATAATAATAATAATATATGTACCGACGTTAAATATAGTTTCTTAAGCCCAGAAAGTTTCAGGAAAGTTGGTAAACCGCTGCACTCTCTGTGCCCATGGGCAGGACCAGCATTATGCTGAGCGGTAAGGTTATGCTGCAGCAACAAAGCTGTGAAGCATAAATCAAAGTGTGGGAGAGTATGCATATATAAGTACAGTCATGGCCAAAAGTTTTGAGAATGACACAAATATTATATTTTCACATGATCTGCTGCCCTCTGGTTTTTATGTGTGTTTGACAGATGTTTTTATCACAGACAGAAATATAATAATTGCAAACATATGAGTAACAAAAGCTTATATTGACAGTTAGAATGAGTTAATGCAGCAAGTCAATATTTGCAGTGTTGACCCTTCTTCTTCAGGACCTCTGCAATTCTCCCTGGCATGCTCTCAATCAACTTCTGGACCAAATCCTGACTGACAGCAGTCCATTCTTGCACAATCAATGCTTTCGTTTTGTCAGAATTTTTAGGTTTTTGTTTGTCCACCCGTCTCTTGATGATTGACCACAAGTTCTCAATGGGATTAAGATCTGGGGAGTTTCCAGGCCATGGACCCAAAATTTCTATGTTTTGTTCCCTGAGCCATTTAGTTATCACCTTTGCTTTATGGCAAGGTGCTCCATCATGCTGGAAAAGGCATTGTTGATCGCCAAACTGCTCTTGGAGGGTTGGGAGAAGTTGCTCTTGGAGGACATTCTGGTACCATTCTTTATTCATGGCTGTGTTTTTAGGCAAGACTGTGAGAGAGCCGATTCCCTTGGCTGAGAAGCAACCCCACACATGAATGGTTTCAGGATGCTTAACAGTTGGCATCAGACAAGACTGGTGGTAGTGCTCACCTTGTCTTCTCCGAATGAGGCGTTTTCCTGATGTCCCAAACAATCGAAAAGGGGATTCATCAGAGAAAATAACTTTACCCCAGTCCTCAGCAGTCCACTGTCTGTACCTTTTGCAGAATATCAGTCTGTCCATGATGTTTTTTCTGGACAGAAGTGGCTTCTTTGCTGCCCTCCTTGAGACCAGGCCTTGCTCCAAGAGTCTCCGCCTCACAGTGCGTGCAGATGCACTCACACCTGCCTGCTGCCAGTCCTGAGCAAGCTCTGCACTGCTGGTAGCCCGATCCCGCAGCTGAAACACTTTTAAGAGACGGTCCTGGCGCTTGCTGGTCTTTCTTGGGCGCCCTGGAGCCTTTTTGGCAACAATGGAACCTCTCTCCTTGAAGATCTTGATGATGCGATAGATTGTTGACTGAGGTGCAATCTTTCTAGCTGTGATACTCTTCCCTGTTAGGCCATTTTTGTGCATTGCAATGATGACTGCACGTGTTTCTTTAGAGATAACCATGGTTAACAGAAGAGAAACAATGATGCCAAGCACCAGCCTCCTTTTAAAGTGTCCAGTGGTGTCATTCTTACTTAATCATGACAGATTGATCTCCAGCCATGTCCTCATCAACACCCACACCTGTGTTAATGGAGCAATCACTGAAAAGAGGTTAGCTGGTCCTTTTAAGGCAGGGCTGCAATGATGTTGAAATGTGTTTTGGGGGATAAAGTTCATTTTCTAGCCAAAATATTGACTTTGCAAGTAATTGCTGTTAAGCTGATCACTCTTTATAACATTCTGGAGTATATGCAAATTGCCATTAGAAAAAGTGAAGCAGTAGACTTTGTAAAAATTAATATTTGTGTCATTCTCAAAACTTTTGGCCATGACTGTATATATATATTTTTTTTTTTTTTGGGTGGGGGCTTTTTTTTTCTCCCCCTGTAATTGGAGAGATCTCACTCTTTTCCTGCAGGTCGTGTTTGTGCCCGGCGGTGCTATTTTTAAGCTGAGGTCGGCAGTAGGTTTTTGTGATCTGAGTTGGTATCTGCTTCATGTGGGAACATTACATTCCAGATCTGACCTGCCCTATGGCTAAACTTATTTATATACAACTTTTAAACTTTGTTTCTTGTTAGTTTTTTTTAATGTTCCATAAATGTCAGAGTTTAACAAAAATATATTAAAAATTGACATTCTTCAGTGGTTGACGCCTTTTAATGGCTCTGAAGACTCTCAAAGTTTCATATTTTTCCATCTACTGGTTAACAAGGTACAAAAATATATATTTCCTGTATCAAAAAGAGTTTATTAATTTTGGCTTGATGGTCGGATTACAGGACGGTCACGCAAGAGTAAATTAAAATGTAATATTATGTTCACACAGGGTTGGTTCTTTTTTTTGTCTTTGATTCTTCTGTCGTAAAAATCCATAACAAAAAATATATTTTATGTTCATTTTCGTGGTATTTGTGTATGGGGATCTTTTTTTGCAGTATTCAAATTTGGAGCTTTTTTTTAGCAGAAATTCCTCAATAATTAACGTTTGCTGCTTTTTCTACGTGTATATAAATACAGAACCAAGTGCACTATAGGCGTGCTTTCACGTTGAAAGGTGTAACGTTTATCCTTGCGGAGAGTGACATGTCAAGTCTGACATGCCAAGGTGAGGAGACTTTTTAAGCCTTGCAATGCTCCTCTGGGAAATATGCAAATTGTCTCTTCAGAGAGGAAGAGGACTAGAACTCTAGTGCCACCTATAGGAAGTAGCGATCCTAAAAGTCAATATCGACCCTCTAACGAGCCACATGACTTAGGATAAAAGCCAAAACCAAAATCTCAATTTATAGACACTGTGTTTTGGGGTATTGCCCCTCATCAGTGTAAAATTGTGATATCTGGTTTGGCTGTGTGAGAGGCATCTGACCGGGATCCAAGGGGTAGCGTTTCTCCTTGTAGAGAGTGACATGTCAAGCCTGACACGCCAAGCTGAGGAGACTTTTAAACTTTGAAAGGCCTTTCCTTGAAAATATACACATTGTCTCTTCAGAGAGTGACACCTTGGCATGTCAAACCAGATCTCACACTTTGCACTGATGAGGGGCAGTACCCCAAAACACAGTTTCTGCAAATTGAGGTTTTGGCATGCTGAAAGGCTCGTTAGAGGGTTGATATTGACTTTTAGGATTGCTACTTCCAACAGGTGACACTAGCGTTCCTCTTCCTCTCTAAAGAGACAACTTGTATATTTCCCATTGAAATGAATAGGAAAATTAGTCTAAGAGTATTTGTAACAGTTGCATGTGGATTGTGGAGCGGAATCTTCTCCATAATCCATGGTAAAAAAAAAACTTCCTGTGAACATAGACTAATAATGAAGAGTCCCATGGAGAGCAGCCAAAATGCCATGTAATGTTTTCAGAGTAGAAACTGAGCAGAACCTCCATATTTTTTGAGGAGTTCTGGGATTTAGAGGAATTCTGCTTCAAAAAATCCATGGTGTGTATGACCCATGCAGATTTTGCCGCAGTAATTTCTTATTTCATACAGTTCAAGGAACAATAACAGAGGAGCTTCACAATGTGTCATTTTTTAAAGGGTTTTTCCCATCTTCATAAAATGGGTATGGTCAGATAGATCTTGTAAATACAAGCAAGTTTGCATTTTCCTGCTAGGGATGAGTGGACCCATGGAAGAACTGTACCCAAACTTGAATCTGAATGCCATAGAAATCAATGGGAACCCGAAAATTGGAGCTGGAAAATCTTTCTTTCCACTTCCCTTTCCGTCTCTCTTTTTCTCTTTCGCTCTCTCTTTCTCTTCTCCCGGAACTCCGAACACTAGAGCAGACTTCCAGAAGTCCATGTTCGGAGTTCCGCACGAGACACTAGGTGTCCCGTATGAACCCTGAACTTTGCAGCTCGGGATCGCTTATCTCTAATTAACACTTTTCTTTTGTTTACAGCTCGTTTCCTTGGAGACCGACCACCACTGCTAGGGAGCAGTACATACTCTTTTCTATTGTGCTTGTCAGCGCTTCTTTGAAGCCGACCAGGATTGTTAGAACACACCATTACCTTTTAATCACTGCCAGCATCAGCGCAGTACATAAAAGCTAGACAGCAGCGGTGGTCGGTCTCCTAGGCAACAAGTTGCAAACAAAAGAAAAATGTTAATATCTCAAGAACGGCTGCAAATTTTAACAAGGGGTAAGTTGCAGAAGTGCTTGTTTTTACAAACAATATCCCTCTCTGGAATTGGAATAACCCTTTAACATTGCCAAAGTCGTCAATCCCGAGGCTGAGGTTAGGAAGCACACATAATATACTGTAATAGTAGATTTATTTCTGAAGTTGTGTAATAACCAATATGGCATTTTTTTGGACTGTCATTCCTTCCTTACTCCCATATGGCCGCATTATTTGGCATCTGAGTCTTAATAAAGCCGCATGATGGCCACTTTTGGATGAGGTGCAGCCATGCTGGATGTCAGTTAGTTCTATTTTATTACATGGAGGATGGTCGTTTCGCAGCTCCGTCCAGCTTTTCTCTTCCATGTAAAGTTAGAAAGTGTTGGTCATATTGCGGCTATTGGCCCAAGTGTTTGGGGCAGTTGTTGTAGTTGGATTTTGGCGTATTTGCGCCTCATCGGTTGTTTTTAATTAGAAGGATGTGATTTCATTAGGAAACCATGATGGTACGGTGAGGTCATTTTAGCTGTTTTTTTTTTCGTTCTCCATGAAAGAAGCTCACAGGCCGCGATTTCTAAACAGGGAAAGGATTTGGGCCTCGTACATTGGAAGCCCTCTCCAATGAGAGCAGTGTTTCCAGCTGAATGCTCGGCTTCCGCCCCTCGCTTACAGGTGCCCATTCACTCATCAAAGGACGGATTCTGACGAGCGCGAGGTTCACAGGAGCTGGGATTAGAACATGTTTTCACAGCGTTGGCATCTCTTTTTTCTTCTGCTTCTTTTAGGTTTTATACATGCTGCAGTCCTTCTTTGAGGCGAAACACATAACTAATTCACAGCGACTTCAGCTGGAGATACGTGACATCACCCACAGCTTGAAAGCCAGGCTGTGGCTCGCCAAAAGGTATGTTGGATCGAAAAATTACTAATGAGGTGTAATAAAAAAAATGCAAAATAGTTAAAAAAAAATAAACAAAAAAAACTATAGATCTAATGCTGTTCTTAAAAAAAATGCATAAAAAATGCAAAATAATGCAGTAAAAATATAAATCTAACGCTATTATAAAAATGCATAAAAAATACAGCAAAAAACTACGAAGATTAGAGGGGCTGTCCAATTTGGCCAATTTTTTTTTTTTTTTAAACAAAACAAACAAAACTTAAACTGGTCACAAGTTTTTCCTTGAATCCCATCGATCGATCTGTTAGGAGAACAAGCAAAAACTGTTCCGTTTCCCTGCAGCACAACCAGAGGTGAAATAAGGAATTGCAGAATTCCTATTAAATTAAAGGGGACAGTTTTTTTTTTCATGTTTTTTTGGACTACAAATCACTTTTGCATTTTTGTTTTATTAAAGTTATTGCATTGTTTTGCTTTTACAGGCTCTGTGTTTGCTTGCAAATTGGTGCGGTCTATGGTTATACATCAATGGAGACAAGCTAAATAAAAAAATAGACAGATATTAGAAACTCTTCTATTGGCCCATCAAAATGAGCTCACTGATGAACTTTCAGTCAACCCAGTCTACAACCAGCAATAAAAAATGATTTTTATAAAAAAAGATCCCCAAAGGTGGACACTACTCCAGGAAAAGGGGAGATGGTGGCTTAATGATAGCCTTTTAGTCTACTTTAGGCATTGCATGCCAAATAAGCATATACCCTCCCCTTCCTTTGTAATGGAGAACTCCCAAAAATGTAATATTCACTCAACCAAACTATGTTCTTACTGAGTTATATAACTGGGCGCCGTATAATCCTGCATTCTGCTGGTCAGTGGGGTGAGACTGACCATAGACTGGATACAGTTACTGGACAAACGCTTCCTTGTATGTAAATTTAGTCTTTTTATCCAAGTGGGTGTTACCTTCAACTCTTCTTTGTAAGTGTCTTTTTAAGGCTGGTTTCACATTAGCATTGCACTGACCTACGTCGGTCAGCGCACGGCCGCCGCTAAGCTCCGCCCCAGCCGCGCCTCCTCCCGATCGCTCCGCCTATGGGCGCGTGATACTGCATGCGACCTGCGCGCCCTATCTTTAGCATTGGGTTCGCAGGCCGTACGCAGCTCGTGCGCAGGTATGCGTTTGCCGGCGCTTGCGTCCTTTTGACGGTGTGCCGACCTGCGTCCAATGCACCGTGTTGCATTTTGGTGCACTTGGCGCACCGTAAAAAGGACGCAAGCGCCGGCAAACGCATACCTGCGCACGAGCTGCGTACGGCCTGCGAACCCAATGCTAAAGATAGGGCGCGCAGGTCGCATGCAGCATCATGCGCCCATAGGCGGAGCGATCGAGAGGAGACGCGGCCGGGGGGAGCTTAGCAACGGCCGTGCGCTGACTGACGCAGGTCAGTGCAACGTTAGTATGAAACTAGCCTAAGGTCAACACATAATTGGCTAAAAAAAAAGAATTAAAAAAATAGATTTATGCACAAGTAAAAAAGCGCCATATCTCAAGAATGGAGTGGCGCATGAACAAAAGAAAAACAACCCCGGATTCAGGAGGATATTGACAATTACACCAGGCGAAGAAATGACATAGTTATGGCAGGTGGAAGGTTCTCCTTAAGAGAAGTTGGATTTGACCGAGGTGGCCTCATATTCTTCCTGCAATGAAGATGACAATGCCTCCCTGCTCTATTATCAGATTTCTCCTTCTTATAAATGGAGCATTTCTCATAATTAATTAATTGTTCTGTGTGCAGTTTCCTAATATAAAGTGCAGGTTCATACATATCACATTGTGCTGGGTGTGATGTCATCGCATTGTCTGTGCTAGTGTGATGTTCATCGCATTGTCTGTGCTAGGTGTGATGTCATCGCATTGTCTGTGCTAGGTGTGATGTCACTGCATGTCTGTGCTGGTGTGATATCATCGCTTTGTCTGCTTGTGTGATGTCATGCATTGTCTGTGCTGGGTGTGATGTCATCCCACTGTCTGTGCTGCATGTGATGTCCTCTCATTGTCTGTGCTGGGTGTGATGTCATTGCATTGTCTGTGCTGGGTGTGATGTCATCGCACTGTGCAGGTGTGATGTCATCGCACTGTCTGTGCTGCATGTGATGTCATCTCATTGTCTGTGCTGGGTGTGATTTCATTGTATTGTCTGTTCTGGGTGTGATGTCATCACATTGTGCTGGATGTGATGTCACCACATTGTCTGTGCTGTGTGTGATGTCTTCGCATTGTCTGTGCTGGGTGTGATGTCACTGCATTGTCTGTGCTGGGTGTGATGTCACTGCATTGTCTGTGCTGGTGTGATGTCACTGCATTGTGCTGGTGTGATGTCATCGCATTGTCTGTGCTGGGTGTGATGTCATCGCATCGTCTGTGCTGGGTGTGATGTCATCGCATTGTGCGAGGTGTGATGTCATTGCACTGTCTATGCTGCGTGTGATGTAATCGCACTGTCTCTGCTGCGTGTGATGTCATCTCATGTCTGTGCTGGGTGTGATGTCATCGCATTGTCTGTGCAAGGTGTGATGTCACTGCATTGTGTGTGCTGGGTGTGATGTCATCACATTGTGTTGGGTCACATTGTGCTGGGTGTGATGTCATCGCATTGTCTGTGCTAGGTATGATGTCACTGCATTGTGTGTGCTGGGTGTGATGTCATCACATTGTGTTGGGTCACATTGTGCTGGGTGTGATGTCATCACATTGTCTGTGCTAGGTGTGATGTCACTGCTTGTCTGTGCTGGGTGTGATGTCATCGCATTGTCTGCGCTGGGTGTGATGTCACTGCATTGTGTGTGCTGGGTGTGATGTCATCACATTGTCTGTGTTGGGTGTGATGTCATCACATTGTGCTGGGTGTGATGTCACTGCATTGTCTGTGCTGCATGTGACATTATTGCATTGTTTGTGCTGGGTGTGATGTCATTGCATTGTCTGTGTTGGGTGTGATGTCATCACATTGTCTGTGCTGGGTGTGATGTCACTGCATTGTCTGCTGCATGTGACGTTATTGCATTGTCTGTGCTGGGTGTGATGTCATTGCTTTGTCTGTGCTGGGTGTGATGTCACTGCATTGTGTGTGCTGGGTGTGATGTCATCACATTGTCTGTGTTGGGTCACATTGTGCTGGGTGTGATGTCACTGCATTGTCTGTGCTGCATGTGACGTTATTGCATTGTCTGCTGGGTGTGATGTCATCGCATTGTCTGTGCTGCGTGTGACGTTATTGCATTGTCTGTGCTAGGTGTGATGTGACGGTATTGTCTGCTGGGTGTGATGTCATCGCATTGTCTGTGCTGGGTGTGATGTCACCGCATTGTCTGTGCTGTGTGTGATGTCACTGCATTGTCTGTGCTGGGTGTGATGTCATCGCATTGTGCAGGGTGTGATGTGATCGCACTGTCTATGCTGCGTGTGATGTCATCGCACTGTCTGCTGCGTGTGATGTCATCGCACTGTCTGTGCTGCATGTGATGTCATCTCATTGTCTGTGCTGGGTGTGATGTCATCGCATTGTGCTAGGTGTGATGTCACTGCATTGTTTGTGCTGGGTGTGATGTCATCGCATTGTGCTGGGTGTGATGTCATCGCTTTGTCTGCGCTGGGTGTGATGTCATCGCATTGTCTGCGCTGGGTGTGATGTCACTGCATTGTGTGTGCTGGGTGTGATATCATATTGTCTGTGTTGGGTCATATTGTGCTGGGTGTGATGTCATCGCATTGTCTGTACTAGGAGTGATGTCACTGCATTGTGTGTGCTGGGTGTGATGTCATCGCATTGTGTGTGTTGGGTGTGATGTCATCGCATTGTCTGTGCTGGGTGTGATGTCATTGCATTGTCTGTGCTGGGTGTGATGTCATCGCATTGTGTGTGATGTCATTGCATTGTCTGCGCTGGGTGTGATGTCATTGCATTGTCTGTGCTGGGTGTGATATCATCGCATTGTGTGTGATGTCACTGCATTGTGTGTGTTGGGTGTGATGTCATCGCATCATTGTCTGTGTTGGGTGTGATGTCATCACATTGTCTGTGTGGGTGTGATGTCACACTTTGTCTGTGCTGGGTGTGATGTCACGATTGTCTTTGGGTGTGATGTCACCGCATTGTCTATTGGGTGTGATGTCACGCATTGTCTATTGGGTGTGATGTCACCGCATTGTCTATTGGGTGTGATGTCACCGCATTGTCTATTGGGTGTGATGTCACCGCATTGTCTGCGATGGGTGTGATGTCATCGCATTGTCTATTGGGTGTGATGTCACCGCATTGTCTGTGCTGGGTGTGATGTCATCGCATTGTCTGTGCTGGGTGTGATGTCATTGCATTGTCTGTGCTGGGTGTGATGCCTTCGCATTGTGTGTGATGTCATTGCATTGTCTGTGCTGGGTGAGTGATGTCATGCATTGTCCTCAGTGACATGTGGTGTTGATGTCATCGCATTGTCTGTGCTAGGAGTGATGTCACTGCATTGTGTGTGTTGGGTGTGATGTCATCACATTGTTTGGTGGTGTGATGTCACCGCATTGTCTATTGGGTGTGATGTCATCGCATTGTCTGGGCTGGGTGTGATGTCACCGCATTGTGTGTGTTGGGTGTGATGTCATCACATTGTCTGTGTTGGGTGTGATGTCATCGCATTGTCTGGGCTGGGTGTGATGTCACTGCATTGTGTGTGTTGGGTGTGATGTCATCACATTGTCTGTGCTGGGTGTGATGTCACTGCATTGTGTGTGTTGGGTGTGATGTCATCACATTGTCTGTGCTGGGTGTGATGTCACTGCATTGTGTGTGTTGGGTGTGATGTCTTCACATTGTCTGTGTTGGGTGTGATGTCACCGCATTGTCTATTGGGTATGATGTCACCACATTGTCTGTGCTGGGTGTGATGTCACTGCATTGTGTGTGCTGGGTGTGAAAATTAGGGATAGTTTGTTTTTTTTTCTCAATGTTTTAGTGTTGTTCCAATACACACAAAGGAAATAAACATGTGTATAACAAAACATTTATTATTATTATTATTATTATACATTTATATAGCGCCATTTATTCCATGGTGCTTTACATATGAAAAGGGAAAATATAGACAGGTACAGGTACATGTGTACATGTGTAATTGCATTAATTTTCTGGGAGAAATACTTCAATTTCTGGAATAATTTCAAGGGTGGCAACACTTTCGCCCACGACTATATGTATACAAAAAAAAACTGTTCCTTTCAGTGCAATGCTAAAATTCGGTGCAAGCTACCTCTTAGACCCTGCAGTGGGGCATTATTTTAGTAGATATGCCTCTGTACATACCATAACTTTACAGATTCCTCATCTTCTCATGACTGCGACCAAACATAGCAAACAAGAGCGGGTGCTGGAGCATATGTTCCAGCAGTGTCCCCCGAGAACAGAGCCGTGCACAGAGAATGACTCCTCCATATACTTGTTTATTCAGTAAGGTGGATGTAAACATTTCTTGTGCACGGTACATCTGTACACAGAGCAATGCTTCCCATTCATTACGGGAGAGGCACAGTTAGCAACTGTTCACAATATTGTAAATACACCATAAAAAAATAATTGGAAATAGAAATCCTTCATTTTTCTTCCTCTATCAAGTTGCAAAATTGTATTCTGTCAGTCTTGAAAAAATATATATATATTTTTCCAGAAACAGCGCCAACCTTATACATGGTCTGCATCTGGTATTGCAGCTCAGCTCTTATGGAATGAGAATGACCTGGATAACAGACTAAAATAGAGCAAATAACAGGCCCTTAAATAATCTTTGATTTATAGCTGTCGGCATTTGTCACGCAGTTGTCACAATTCCACCTATCTGTGTATCTGGGAGCGGTGAGTGACAGTTCAGCCATCCAATCTAGGACAGGGGTGTGTTAAGCTATGATGATGGACAGCTCAGACGTCCAATCGGAGGCTGGGGCTTGCTGAGCTGTCAGTGAATGACAGTTCAGCCGTCCTATCAGGGCCGGAGCTTACTCCATGTGTCTGCTATTAGTGATTACCTGACTAGTTAGCTGGCTCTCTGCTTTCAATTACTGCCGGTTGTAGCTTAGCTGAATGGTGTGCCCTTGCTATGTTCTCTGTGTTCCTGTATTTGGTCTTTGTTTCCCAACTTTGGACCTTACCTTTGACCATTCGTTTGCCTAGACCTCTTGTCTTGACCTGCTGCGTTTCTGGAATTCTGACCTCAGACTGTGACCTGACTTCTATAACTTCTATATTTTCATTTTGACTTGTTTCCACTTTCATTTTGGGGGTCTCTCCAAATCCAGGCCTCCATTGGTTCAAAAATTTGATTTCCATTGATGATTTTTATGTGATTTTGTTGACAGCACATTCAACTTTGTACACAACAAAGTATTCAATGAGAATATTTCATTCATTTAGATTTAGGATGTGTTATTTGAGTGTTCCATTTATTTTTTTGAGCAGTGTAGTTTCTATAGTACAGAACTCCAAATTCGTAAAACTTCTGCAACCACACAAGAGTTGTCTCCAAGTTCGATTTTATTTGACCTGGTATAAATGCCCGTGTTCTCCTGAACCTGAGGTTTATCTTTCGTTTTTTTGCCTCTTCGTTGAAAGGAGTGATGGAGCATGTTCAACCATCGATCCATTTAAAGAGTTATTTTTATTGTCACTCTTCAGGAGCATACCGCTCCTCTTCCTCCCGACTTCCTTCTTGCCAGGGGACTGTGTGCTCATGAAGTATAACTGTTCGGGCCAGCTTCGTGGCAGAGCCGCTGGTCCAAACGGAGTTCCTATGCTGCAAGTAGAAACAGCTTTGGAGGAATGTAGGGGCATTGAAGCTCCCAGATCGGGCTATCAGGCCAGTTACAGAGCTGCGCTTACATGCTTGTGAGGAAAGATCTTGTAAGTGCTGTGCTCCTTGCTAAAGAAACTGGCCACCTCTGATAGACTGCAGAGATGGCCGGTAACCTAGGCATCAAGTACTACAAAATCGAATTGAAAATTTGTTAAATCTTAAGAATGGAGAGGATTTTTAATATAAAGTACATTGCAAAGTTGCTTGTTTTAATGATTTTAGGCACTTATGATTATGAGAAACCGCATTAAACTCCTCCTCTCTGTTGGAATCCAATGTTTAAAGGGAATTTGTTAGCAGATTATGTAATCTGACTCTGATAGCAGCATGATGTAGCGTCAGAGACCCTGATTCCAGCGACGTGTCACTTAGTTTACTGGGTGCAGCAGTTGTGATAGAATCTCTGTTTTAGCTGCTGCAGATCTAGCAGAGATTTGAACCCCGCCCACACCACTGATTGGCTGCTTTCCATGTTCACTGTAAATGGACAGCTGCTAATCAGTGGTGGGGGCGTGGTTGGACTAGGAGGCTCAAGACACCTAGTCCTGTAGTGATAATCTCCTGCTGATGAAACTAATTTTATCGAAACAGCGAATCACAGCCCTAAGTGACACTTCGTTGGACTCAGACTGTCTCCACCTACATCATGCTGCTCTCAGAATACATAACAAAAGCCAATTTACAGATTCCCTTTAAGCAGGCTCAATGGTGGTGCCTGAAGCAGCATCTTATACTGTTCATTTCTGGATCCTGATCCTGATGATCATCACAGCACCAGCGATCTGATATTTATCAACTATCTTGTGGACAACCCCTTTAAGACCCGGAGAAGCTCTTTCACAGTTAATATTTTCAGATTGTTTAAATAAAACAGCCGATGTTCTGCATTGTGTGTCATGTATGGCCGTCCGGCTCATTATGAGAATAATGTGATTTTCCGTTGCTGGTTTAGTTCTGCAGCTAATGTCCTGATCAGAATCATATGCACTGGGCCCAGATTGAATTACATTGAATAATACATGATGTCACTAACAGCCGGGAGCCAATCAATGCATATTTATGTATTTATCTCATGGCCACGGGGGAAGGAAAACCAATTCAGCCTCACATTTAGATTCTGCCATTGTTCCAAAAATTGTGATCTTTAGCTGCAAATGTCGAGATTTTAGGTTTTAACACATTTTTTAATTATTTATATTTTAGGGAAAATCCATGTCTCGTCACCCGAGCAGCATTTACGGATATCCTAAATACAGTCATCAATTATATTGGAACCAATAGAGACCAAGGTGAGTAGTGTACTGTGCCGGCTCCTTACATAGCTCAGTTATGGATGGGAGAAGGAACTGCAACACCACTGGAAAAATAAAATAAAAAAAAAAATTACATATTCTCAGGATCCCAGAGTCCTGAACAGGGGATCCCCAGAATATAGCATCTACAAGATCAGTCACTTTTACAATCGTAAAGGCAAATCCATTCAAAGTAATAGTGATGAGCGAACGTGCTGGGATAAAGTGTTATCTGAGCATGCTCCGGTGCTAACCGAGTGTTTTCGGCATGCTTGAATAATATGTTCAAGTCCCCGCGGCTGCATGTCTTGCTGCTGTCAGCTTCAACAGATGCAAGGCTTACCTAACAGACAATCCCTGCATGTGTTGCGACTGTCGAACAGCGGCAAGACATGCAGCTGCGGGGACTCGAACATATTATTCGAGCATAATGAAGTATCACATAGGCACATTATATGGTAAAGTGAATGGTCCCGTTCAAAAATGCAACTTATCTCGCCAAAATCAAGTCCTCATACAACTATATTGATCAATGTGAATACTTTTCCGTCAATTTATGACAAGAGCATTCTTACAGTGATACCTTTATTGGCTAACCAGAAAATTATATGTTCGCAAGCTTTCAGAGCTCAAAGGCTCCTTCTTCAGGCATCCAAATGTAATCTTGCCTGAAGAAGGAGCCTTTGAGCTCTGAAAGCTTGCGAACATATAATTTTCTGGGTAGCCAATAAAGGTATCACTGTAAGAATGCTCTTGTCATAATTTGACGGAAAAGTATTCACATCGATTTTTCTGGCTAACACGGTACCACAATATAATTTATTATTGTACACCAACTATATTGATCAAAAGTAAAAAAAAAAAGTTATGGCAATTGGAAATGCAAAAATGAAAATTTGCTGAAAGAGATTTAAAGCTGTCTTCCATCCTTGAAGTACAATTCTCCCATTGGCGGGCTATCTTTTGAACACAAATATGCCATTTTCATACTTCTGGCCACATTCCGACTAGACGTGTCCATCATCGCTCCATATACTTGCAGTGAGTGAAGCCGCACACGTCTAGTCGACATGTACGTATGCAAATCACATACTTGCAGTGCCATTAGAGAATCCTGACAGCTCATAGGGCTCGCGATGTGAGAATTCACAAGTCTGCAGTCCTATAGTGTGACTGCAGACTTGTACCGTGAGGCCGGACAACCCTTTAAACACCTTCATAAATTGCTAACCAGTCCTATATTGTCCCGTTAGCCCAGGTAAAGTAGAAGCTATTTCATCAAGAGCAATGTCGCACTGAATACTCCAGATTTTAGAGCAAATGTTATCAGTGAAATCATATGTTAAAAAAAACCCACATGTAAATCTAGTGTTCATGCAGAAGCTGGTATCACATGGCAGCAGGAAATCATGGGTGCGGCTGTTGTGCGAGCATTGCACCCAAGTGAAGGTGCTGACGTGCTGAGTGCGGTTATGTTGATATAACACCCTTGTTTGTGATGTCTGCAGTGCTCCAGTATCTGACCTGCAAGACAGATACCGATATTATGGGATGTCACACTCTGGTATACTGCAGCATGATGTACCTAATAATAACACTTCTGCCCAGCGCCCTCGTAACTATAACACGGTGCTGAGAAATAGGGCAGCATCCAGTGTCAGGCAGGTCCACTATAAAGAAAACTACTGGAAAACCTGATATGCTGTGTAATACCTAATGCAGGGTCTGGAGGGGCACGTATGTGCTATTCTTTGTATCAAAAGCCCCCATACACATTATATCGCTGTCTGCTGAACGGCAGCTCTCTCGCCCATCTCTCCCATACACAGGATGAGCGCTTACGAGAGAGTCACCGTCTGACCTCTCTGGTGGCAGCTTATCCCTAAAGTGCAAAATGATTGGCAGTCCGACATGCCGGATCCTCATCTCCCCATACACATTAGATCTTAGGCCTATAATCAGCAAGTGAGTGTTCGTTAGAAAGCTCGTTCCCAACCATCGAGCCTCGTAAATAATCCCACCCATCAGCCAAGCACTCGATTATCCGTATGGGTCATTGCCGCAGGCGGTTAATTTATTGTCATTATTGTCGGCAGCTCATCGTCCAATATAAATAAGAGATGTTCTGTTGACAATATGCATGCCATAAGGGGATAGTATGATTAAAGGGGTTGTCCAGATTTGAAGCTCTTTGTGACTAATGGCTTGTGAATCCTCACAGTGCGCACTGTCATGATTTTCCGGTGTTGATGCCGAGTTGTCATCTGACCACAAATATGCAATTTGCGTACTTCCGGCCACATTCCGACTAGACGTCCCAGACCTTGCCCAATTCACTAGTATAGAGTGAAACCACACACGTCTAGTCGACCTATGAAAATCGCATACTTGCAGTCAAGGTTGCCTGCTCCCAGTGCCTACATTAGGGAATCCTGACTGCATGATGTGAGAATTCACAAGTATGCAGTCACAAGGAATGACTGCAGACTTGAACCTTAAGCCATGACAATCCCTGTAATTTAAAGGGTTTCTTCACTACCTAGATATTGTTGACATATTTTTAAGCTATATTATCAATATCAGATCAGTGGGTGTTGATACCCAACAGCACCACCGATCAGCTGTTACTAGCTCCTACACTGTACGTAGAGGAGCAGCACAGCTCTGTACACTATGTAGCGGCTGCTCCTGGGAGCTGCAGATCAGCTCCAAAGCCTATTGGAGCTAAGCTGCAGTATCTGGGAATAATTGGCCAATTTATGTATGCCCATCAACCCCGGCAAGTTGACCACCTTCTGATGTGTCTTGTCGTCCTAAACATGTCTGTCACCTTGCCATGGTTGATGGGCACCCATGAATTACCCAATTTATTTTATGTGCTAAGAACCTTCAATTTTTACAAGTACATTTTATTCAGCAACAGTGTAGTTTAGATCTCATTTTTTTGTATGTTATGCAGTCATTGCAGCTTGCACCTGTTTACACTACATGAAGGTGCTGGTGATTTTTTTTTTTTGCAGTATCTTGGCACGGACGGTACATATTGTACAGAACTGTTTTTTTTTTCAATACTCTCCGTACATTGTTTACATCCCGACACTGAAAGATCTGCTAACATCTAATTGTTGGGGTCGCCGACGCCAAGTATTGATGACGCATTTTAAGAATAAGTCATTGGTATCAATTCCTTTAAAGATCATTTTGTCCCTATACATTTTGTACCTGGGCCATATAGTTTGCAGGGGCCATAAATGGTCACCGATGGATGTTTATACAGTGGATCAGCTTTGGTTTTTCGGATGTTGCCTTTGGGCCCTACTCCTTTGTCATGTAGCGCACAGTGGCACACGTTGCAGCCTTCCATGGTTTCTCGGCTAGAATGCTAGATGTGACATTTACCAGTGTCCTGAACTATACAGTATATATATTGGGCCCGGAGCCACGATGAAGGTGCCAAGTTTCTTCATACTCTGAATAACATTGCAGACAGTGATCCATGTTTCTATAGGGACATGTATCATGTAGGTTTTCTCCAGGCTCCACGTATAAATCTGTTTGTCCTTCCCACAGTCCTTTCACGTATATTTATTTATCGTGTTTATTTGAGTTTCCCTTGTGCGGGTTTTCTGCCTCATTCCTTCTCCTTATTCCTTCTCCTTAGTGTTCCACTGTCATGAATGTTTTATTGGCGTGTTCAGGCTGTAGAACTTGAGATTTTCCTATATAGATCATTTTGAGTTTTTCTTGGCTAAATTTCTTGTTGTTTCTATTTCGAGCTAATTTCCTTTCCTCCTTTTTTTTTTTCTCCTTCCGTGCTTTTAATCCAGGCATATTGTGTGTTTGTATTTTCCTTTGTATCTGTACTGCGGCCAAAGCATTGTGACCCATCATTATGTCATTCTCCAGGCCAGTACAGTACATTGCAGGTTTAGGTTGGAGGTTGCGGTAGGGATGCAATGTACTCAATAAATTCCAGCAAAGTATCAGAGGGGTCATTATTAGGAAGGTCAGACACAACACAGCTGCATTGTAAAGGGAGCTGAAATTGTACAATGTTTGAAAGGGAGCAGTACATGACTCCTACACCGCCTGCCTAGGCATAACACTAAGCATCGCGATCGATCAGTGGTTTGCCCTACTGTCTTGCAGGATTTGCATGATATTCCTGTGGGTAATCACTTTTTTTCCCCCATTTAAAAAAAAAAAAAGTTATGCAATTTTCTGTTGGGCACATGAACATTAGCAGCAATAGACTCAGACGCTATCTTTTGTATAGAAGCTTACTGAAATTGTAATCTGAGCATGCTTCCATAACGGCGGAGGAGAAAGTGAGCCATCACATCACCTATTGTGAATGTTGAATCCATTTTTATCCACTGTATATAGAGGTGTTTTATAAGACATTTTAATCTTGTCTGTGGTGATAATGAGTCTGCTGAAAAGTCTTCTGTAAGAATCACGAACTGTAATTCTCTAGTGTCTAAGGATTTCAGTTGATTTAAAGGCCGCTAAATTGTATATTGTTCTTGGCCAGCCAGTATTAGAAGTCAAGGGACCTCAAAGGTAAAAAAAAATAGCAAAAAAGGAACAAGTAAAATAATGCACCAAAGCAACAAATGAAGTAGCAAGAGAGAAAAATCCTGCTTACCATAGTGTAATGTCGCTCACCTTCTCAGCGCCATCCTACTCACTGTGTTTGCCGGTCTTCTCCTTCCTGTGTCAGGCCATCTCGCTGAACTGCCTCTTGCAGTACTACCAGCACTGCTGCTTCCTCCTACTGTTTACACCTGGCTATATAGAGATGCAGTTAGACTCTACAGGAATTTAACTCTGCTGAGTTTTGCTTCCCTGGCCCATCCCCTGCCAGAAGGGGATATATTAGGCAGCTCCTCCATCCATACCTTGCGTGAACTTAGGTTCTTAGTTGCAGTCTGTCTCTAGAAATCTGTCATGGTGCATGTTCTTTTGGATTCTCCTGTTACCGTGCAGCACGGTGGCTAAGTGGTTAGCACTGCAGCCTTGCAGCGTTAGAGTCCTGGGTTCAAATCCCACCAAGGACAACATCTGCAAGGAGTTTGTATGTTCTCCCCGTGTTTACGTGGGTTTCCTCTGGGTTCTCCGGTTTCCTCCCACATTCCAAAGACATACTGATAGGGAATTTAGATTGTGAGCCCCATCGGGAACAGCGATGATAATGTGTGCAAACTGTAAAGCGCTGCGGAATATTATTAAGATTATTTACCGACCCGGCTTGTACTTTTGTTTTGTCTGACCTCTCCGCTCCAGACCCCAGCTTCGTATTCTGATACTGTGCTGCCAGCCTTGAACTCAGACTGTCTGACCACATCTCTGTCTTTGCTCTCTGTTCTTCGTCTTCTGCCTCTGACCATTTGTTTAGATGCTGTGGGTCCAGGGCTTGCCCTGGAGTGGCACCTGGTGGCTGCCCTTTTGGCCCAAGCCTATCCTGACCATCAGAAGCTCTGGTGAAAACCAGGTAGTCGCTAAGTTACACCCCTCCAGGGTAAGCCTGGCCAGTGGCACGGTGAGTCCAAACCCACCACTTACACACGTAGAGGTCGGAACCATAAATAACTGCACAATTACGTCCACACTTGGCCCCAGTTGTCCCTAAAAATCCCCTAATTATTCTTAGATATGATAATATAGATTAAAAAAAATAACTCAGTCTGCAATGGCAAAGAAACTAATAGAAAGATACTCAAGATAAAAAGTAATCTTAATTGTGTAATAACGTATAAGGCAAAGCGTTTTACTAATATCCCAATGGCAGATGCACCATCCATAAAACTAAAGCACGGGTCACCAATACACATTTACTGATGCATTTTTGTTCTGGATAAAGAGGTTCAACAGAGGAGGAAAAGAGCGAACGCTGCATAGTGTGATCCACAGATAAGATGTCCACCTTGTGACTTGGAAGGTGCTTCTAAGTTACTCTTTATTGTTACTGGACTTGTTGCACTTCACATGATGGGTTTGGGCCACCTCACCCACCTGCAGATAAGGTCCATACCAGCGAGTGATGACTACAGTCCAAGCGCAGTAGAAGAATGAACTGTTTTACGTCAGACATTTCCACCTTTGTCGAGCTTGTAAGCCAGCACTTGCAACAGCTTTTCCATCTACTCTTCTTGTACTTTTAAAATTCATGACCAGTACAGGGTGTTACGCTTCCCACGGCTGCGGGGCGTCGGGACATGGCATAGCTTGCCTAGCTAGCCAATGCTCCCACGCCGCCAGTCCACGACGACGTGAGGCATGGGTCCCAGATGGTAAGAGAATGTGGACCCACTGGACCATGGAGGGAGACCCAGGCCTGCCCGGACTAGGGAAGGGCAGCGACCGGGATCCGTGGCAGCTGAGCATGTGGGCAAGATGGCGACCTGCAGGACTAGACAACACCGCACAACTTCAGGTATGAAGAACATAAAGTTTACTTAAAGAAATACAGTACATAAATAGAACATAAGACCGGGCTCCCGATTCCGCACATCAGAGAAGGGTACACGACTCAGGATCACAGACGAGTGCAGGAGGACATCACGGGTAGATGCAGTCCAGGGTTATCTGGCACGGGCATACTTGGGCGGCCTCTCTCTCAGGCCTCAGGCGTAGCACAGGCTCAGCAGGAGAACATCAGAAACCGACCTCAGACAGACTTCAGACGATGGCGGGGTCATCACGGGTAGATGCAGTCCAGGATCATCTGGCACGGGCATACTAGTATGGCCTCACTCTCAGGCCTCAGGCGTAGCACAGGCTCAGCAGGAGAACATCAGACACCGACCCAGGACAGACGTCATCACAGGGTAGACCAAGGAGGAACCGGCAGGACATCGGAACATCAGGAACACGGACTGGATCTCAGGAACACGGACAGGACATCAGGAACTCAGGGACTCAGGAACACGGACAGGACATCAGGAACACGGATTGGATCCCAGGAACACAGACAGGACATCAGGACACAGGAACACGGACTGGACATCAGGAACACGGATTGGATCCCAGGAACACAGACAGGACATCAGGAACACGGATTGGATCTCAGGGAGTCAGGAACACGGACAGGACATCAGGAACACGGATTGGATCCCAGGAACACGGACAGGACATCAGGAACACGGATTGGATCCCAGGAACACGGACAGGACATCAGGAACACGGATTGGATCCCAGGAACACGGACAGGACATCAACATCGGACTCCGGACATCTGACAACGATCGGTAGGCTCCGGACATCTGGCAACGATCGGCAGGCTCCGGACATCAGGCAGGGAGGATAGGATCCGGACATCTGGAAGTGGTCGTCGGACATCGGACATCAGGCCATGGTCATCAGGCATAGGATCTGGACATCTGGCAGCGACCTGAAAAGGAACCCAGCGGTCTGGTGCAAGCCCCGCCAGGCTCAACGGGAGCTGGCCGGGAATTGCACAGAAGCTGAGCACAGAGTAACAGAAACTCAGCACACACCGGACTCCTCCTTCCAAGATGAACTCAGGTTATATAGCAAGGATTCAGATTCACTGGCACAGGGTTCAGGACACAGCAGGATTTCAGGCATAACACAGAGGACACAGTTCAGACAGTCAGGTACAGGATGCGATCCAGGATCAGGGTTTCAGGTAATTAGACACAGCAGGAACAGGCCTGGATATACAGCCTTGCAGGAACGGCGATCTGGGTAATCAGCCCCCAGCATAGGCGGAAACACAAGACACAGTTCAGACATTCAGGTACCGGGTTAGGTCCAGGATCAGGGATTCAGGAAACAAGACACAGTAGGAACAGGCCTGGATATACAGCCTCCAGGAACGGCGATCTGGGTAATCAGCCCCCAGCATAGGCGGAAACACAAGACACAGTTCAGACATTCAGGTACCGGGTTAGATCCAGGATCAGGGATTCATTAAACAAGACACAACAGGAACAGGCCTGGATATGCAGCCTCCAGGAACGGCGATCTGGGTACTCAGCCCCAGGCAGAAACACAAGATAGGACAAAGGGAATCAGCTCTCCAGAGCTGATCGAACTCAGAGCAGGAGCTGAAACACAACCACACTCGGCTAGGTTCAGGAAGTCAATGCAGATTCAATGTGAAGCTCTGGCAACGCCCACTAGGGCTGGGGAACTTTATATATGAACTGCTTCACAGCGATAGGCTGGAGCAGTAATTCTAGTACACACCCAATCCTCATAAAAGCAGGACAGGTGTGGGCCGCGCCCCCTATGCAGAGCCAAACAACTCATCACAGAGGAACACCTGACAGTGGCTGCTGCCACACACGTAGTAAGTCATGCACAGTGCAGAGGACTTTGCAACCTATGGATGGTCTTCACAGCAGGCCAGGCGCCTGACAGTAGCTGCTGCCACACACGTAGTAAGTCATGCACCACTGCAGAGGACTTTGTAAGCTACGGATGGCTTTTACAGCAGGTCAGGGACCGCACATGCGGGTGGTCATGCAACGCAGCGGAGACACTCACGCAAGTACGGCTACGCAGCAGAGCTGGGAACTGAGCAGCATCCATACAGGTAACAGACAACAGTATCCCAGCTGGTTAGGGGGAAAGGAGCAAAAGGGTTAAAGCAGAGACATGCTGAGTAACGCTGGAAAACAAAGTACAGACAATACCAGCGTTACAGTGGGATTGTCCAGGACTTCTATATTGATGGCCTGTCATTAAGATAGGTCGGTATCTGGTCGGTAGGGATGCGACACCTGGCACTCCTGCCAACTAGCTGTTCCTGGTGTTAACAGCGTGCAGAAGCGCTCAGTTATGGATCTGCGCAGCATAGTGGTCGCGGACGGGTTTTATATCTGTCCCCTATTGATTGGAATAGGGATGAATAAGCAGTACCTGACTGCAGCCACTATACAGTTGACAGAGCCATGTTATGTAGCTTTGCAACTGAGCGCTTCCGCCTGCATCGGAAGCAAATTATCGTGAGGGTGTCGAGTGTCGAAGCCCCACCGATTTAGTTACTGATAACCTATCCTAATGATAGGTCATCAATCCAAAAGTCCCAAACAACCCCTTTACGGAAAATGAGTAGGGGATATGAGCGCATGCTTGCCCCAGATTTCTATTGATATATACGGCACCGTGGCTCAGTGGTAGCACTGTAGTTTTGCAGTCTTGGGGTTTCCTCCCACACTCCAAAGACATAGTGAATCTAGATTGTGAGCCCCAATGGGGACAGAGATGATAATGTCTGTAAAGCGCTGTTGAATTAATGGCGCTATATAAGTAAGTAAAATATATAGGGTGACCACAGATAAATCCCACCATGTCTGACATTGGTTAAACCTTCCATTCATCATAAATAGTAAGAGACCGCAGCTCTGGAGCACAAACTTCAGCTCTGACAAATGCAATACTGAGTAAACCGAGAGGATAGGAACATTTCTGAGCGCTGTTTGAGTGGAGAGGGATGATTAGCCTTACTTTTACTTCCATCTGTAAAGCATGGCTGATTCTCCAGCTTTCCGGAGTGTTACAGAGAAATAACTAATGGGGTTTCTTGGCGTTGATAAATCTCGGTGTTGACTGCTCAATTACTGAACCGAGCAGCCTGTGGTCATTTTTCTCTTGCATACAATTATAGATGAAGCCTAAACATGTTGACAGGATAACAATGACCCAGCTCGGCTTTCTGTTTTTCAAGTCTTTTATTCATTGTTCTACCTGACAACAACGCCAAAATATATATCGAAGTCCATGACATCACCCGTATTAATATCGCCAAAAATATGCCGACTTGAGAACAATAAATGTGACGCCACGATTTATGTCAAACACGTGAAAAGCACAAAAGACGTGAGGACTAATAATCAATATATGCATAGGAATGTTTGTATTAGTGCCGCCATGTACAGTCATGGCCAAAAGTTTTGAGAATGACACAAATATTAATTTTTACAAAGTCTACTGCTTCACTTTTTCTAATGGCAATTTGCATATACTCCAGAATGTTATAAAGAGTGATCAGCTTAACAGCAATTACTTGCAAAGTCAATATTTGTCTAGAAAATGAACTTTATCCCCCAAAACACATTTCAACATCGTTGCAGCCCTGCCTTAAAAGGACCAGCTAACCTCTTTTCAGTGATTGCTCCATTAACACAGGTGTGGGTGTTGATGAGGACATGGCTGGAGATCAATCTGTCATGATTAAGTAAGAATGACACCACTGGACACTTTAAAAGGAGGCTGGTGCTTGGCATCATTGTTTCTCGTGCAGTCATCATTGCAATGCACAAAAATGGCCTAACAGGGAAGAGTATCGCAGCTAGAAAGATTGCACCTCAGTCAACAATCTATCGCATCATCAAGAACTTCAAGGAGAGAGGTTCCATTGTTGCCAAAAAGGCTCCAGGGCGCCCAAGAAAGACCAGCAAGCGCCAGGACCGTCTCTTAAAAGTGTTTCAGCTGCGGGATCGGGCTACCAGCAGTGCAGAGCTTGCTCAGGAATGGCAGCAGGCAGGTGTGAGTGCATCTGCACGCACTGTGAGGCGGAGACTCTTGGAGCAAGGCCTGGTCTCAAGGAGGGCAGCAAAGAAGCCACTTCTCTCCAGAAAAAACATCATGGACAGACTGATATTCTGCAAAAGGTACAGGCAGTGGCCTGCTGAGGACTGGGGTAAAGTTATTTTCTCTGATGAATCCCCTTTACGATTGTTTGGGACATCAGGAAAACGCCTCATTTGGAGAAGACAAGGTGAGCGCTACCACCAGCCTTGTCTCATGCCAACTGTTAAGCATCCTGAAACCATTCATGTGTGGGGTTGCTTCTCAGCCAAGGGAATCTGCTCTCTCACAGTCTTGCCTAAAAACACAGCCATGAATAAAGAATGGTACCAGAATGTCCTCCAAGAGCAACTTCTCCCAACACTCCAAGAGCAGTTTGGCAATCCACAATGCCTTTTCCAGCATGATGGAGCACCTTGCCATAAAGCAAAGGTGATAACTAAATGGCTCAGGGAACAAAACATAGAGATTTTGGGTCCATGGCCTGGAAACTCCCCAGATCTTAATCCCATTGAGAACTTGTGGTCAATCATCAAGAGACGGGTGGACAAACAAAAACCTAAAAATTCTGACAAAATGAAAGCATTGATTGTGCAAGAATGGACTGCTACCAGTCAGGATTTGGTCCAGAAGTTGATTGAGAGCATGCCAGGGAGAATTGCAGAGGTCCTGAAGAAGAAGGGTCAACACTGCAAATATTGACTTGCTGCATTTACTCATTCTAACTGTCAATATAAGCTTTTGTTACTCATATGTTTGCAATTATTATATTTCTGTATGTGATAAAAACATCTGTCAAACACACATAAAAACCAGAGGGCAGCAGATCATGTGAAAATATAATATTTGTGTCATTCTCAAAACTTTTGGCCATGACTGTAGTTCACGTCTTGGTATGAAAAGAAATTTTATTTATAAAATGTGTATCAGAGTAGAATACATGGCTTCTTTCTTTCTAAAACCGCACCAGCCCTGACTACAGGTTATGTACGGTATTGCAACTTGGCCCCATTGATGTGAATGGAGCTAAGCTACAATGCCACTCCGAACATATAGTTAGGGGTGGCGTTGTTTCAGAAAGAAAGCAGCCATGAGTTTTGAATACTGGATGTTTTATGCCAGAGTTCCTTGAGTTTCCAGGTCTCTTGTGTAAATGAGATTGCTGCTAGCCCCTCTGCCATCTATGGTTTCTACTTTTATTACGTGTATGTGTCATCAAAAAATTGCCTCCTCGTTTACATATGGTTTTTATATTCAATGTAATTTTGACTTGGACCCTATTGACTACTTGAATACGTGGGTGCCCGTCAGATTCTGCTGCCCGCTCCTCTTGAGTGGCAGGTCTCTCCCTTCGTGCATGTGCAGGGAGAGACCTATGCATCAAAAGTAAGGATGCTGCTGCATGCTATTCAAGTGAATGGGTCTGATCTGCTGTACACAGCAGAGTCATTACCAAATTGTATGATGCTGTGCCTGGTGGACAATGCAGAGGACTTGTAGATTTCAGCTTTCAGCAGAATGATCATCTCTCAGACATCGTTGAAGAAGAAACTGATTTATATGGGAAGTAAAGCAACCTTAGAGGAAGAGAAAGCCATGACACAAGTAAACCATAGAGATCATACAGTAAAATCTAGAGAGAAACTACACCCCGATCCAGAGCTGTAACAGTTAACACAGCACCATCTGCTGTCTGCTTAAGGGCTCACTCACACAGGCGTAAACACAGCCGAGGGTTATGTGATGTTTTATCTGATAGCATTCGACCCAATGTTATACTATGGGGCAGTGCAGAACTGAGATTTTCTCATGATGGCTAGGTATGTCGCTAGTGGATCCTATATTTGGACGATCACACGCACCCATACAAGTCTTTGGGTGCATGTGAAACATCGGACTGCACTCAGATGACATCCGAGTCCGATATCCGATCACAAGGACAATGGAGAAATAAAGTTCTCCATCTTCTCCACAGTTGTGCTGTGATTTTCTCATGCCAGAGAATAAGATCACACTCGGATCACATTCACAGAGTTTAAGCTGAGTGTTGGGAGAATAATCTTCCCGATTCTGTCACATTAGATTATATGGCAGTGTGAGCGAGGCCTAATACAATCTCTCCTGCATAAGCCTGAACCTGTTAATAAAAGCATTGTAACCACATGACCCCTTCAAGCAGTGGATTGGTGAAGGTGTCGGTTATCGGACCCAGGGCCGGCGTCAGCACCCGGCACACCCGGGCAAGTGCCGGGGCCCTGAGCAGGCGGGGGGGCCCACTCGCCGTCTGGCACCCCGGCGCCCGTTAGCGGTGTCTGCGCCGCCACTGGGCCCCCCCCGCTTGCTCAGGGCCCCGGCTGCGGCCGGCTCAATACTCACCTCTCCCCGTGCCTCCGCTGCCGCTGCTCCGCCTCTGGGCTCCAGGGGGCGCCTGCAGGACGCCGGCGCTTTCTCTCACAGCAGCGCCGCTGAATGACATCATCATTCAGCAGCCGGCTGTGGCAGTGAGTGCGCGGACGCCGGACAGGTGAGATGTTTGTGTGTGTCTGTGTATGTGTCTCTGTGTGTATGTAGTGCGATGCTTTGTGTGTGTGTGTGTCTGCTGTATGTGTGATGGTGGTGGGGGGAGGGCAGTGATGATGATGATGATGGGGAGGCAATGATGATTGATGATGATGGGCAGGCAATGATATTGCTGTGGAGACAATGATGATTATGGGCAGGGATTGATGATGATGGGCAGGCAGTGATGATGATGGACAGGCAGTGATGATGATGTGCAGGCAATGATACTGATGGGGAGGTAATGATGATTATGGGCAGGCATTGATGATGATGGGCAGGCAGTGATGATGATGGGCAGGCAGTGATATTGATGGGGAGGCAATGATGATGATGGGCAGGCAGTGATGATGATGGGCAGGCAGTGATGATGATGGGGAGACAATGATGATTATGGGCAGGCATTGATGATGATGGGCAGGCAGTGATGATGATGGACAGGCAATGATATTGATGGGGAGGCAATGATGATTATGGGCAGGCATTGATGATGATGGCAGGCAGTGATGATGATGGGGAGGCGATGATAATGATGGGGAGGCAATGATGATGATGGGGAGGCGATGATGATAATGGGCAGGCAATAATGATGATGGGCAGGCAATGATGATGATAATGGGCAGGCAATGATGATGATGGCAGTGTTTCCACGGTGCCCTTTCCTGAGCCGTAACAGTGCAGAACGCAGCACAGTGCAGAGGAGAGCTCCATATTTTGTATGGAGCTTTATATGGGGACCAGTATCCTGTATGGAGCATTATATGGGGGATGGAGGGGTGACATCCTGCATGGGGTATTATATGGGTGATGAGGGGGAGACTGTGGTGCCCATAATATTGTATGGAGGACTGTACTGTCCAGTCTGTACTGTTCGCTGTGAGGATTTGGCGGTTTTTGAGCTATTGTATAATTTACAATATCTATCAGTCGTAATGGAAGAAGAGAAGTGTTTGGCGTTGTGCTATACCCATATTTCTCTGCCGTATCTGTGCATCATGAATCGTGGTCTGTGTTAAAGGGGCCCACTGAGACTCTTTCGCCCGGGGCCCATGAAAACCTGGAGCCGGCCCTGATCGGACCCCCACCGTTCTGATATTGATGACCTATCCTTTGAATTGGTCATTAATACCAAAGTCCTGTAAAACCATTTAATTAACATTCAAATATCTTAATTCTAGAAAATAATGTACTAGTTTCATTGGGGTGGCACGGTGCCTCAGTGGATAGGTGGTTCGAATCCCACCAAGGACAACATCTGCAAGGAGTTTGTATGTTCTCCCCGTGTTTGCGTGGGTTTCCTCTGGGTTCTCCGGTTTCCTCCCACACTCCAAAAAACATACTGATAGGGAATGTAGATTGTGAGCCCCATCGGGGACAGCGATGATAATGTGTGCAAACTGTAAAGCGCTGCGGAATATGTTAGCGCTATATAAAAATAAAGATTATTATTATTATTAGTTTCTAGTTTTATAATTTGCACTAGAGCTAACATTGTTTCTGCCATTTAGTATAAAATATGACATGATGTAGTATATGACATCATATAATAATATGTAGCTCCATTTTACATTCTGCCTAGAAGATGCTTTCTATTCTAGTAAAATAAGAATTTAAAAATAAACAAAAAAGTTGCAAATTCCCAAAGTCCTTCCAGGACTTTAGGAAAAAGGAGAATTTAATTCCCATTGTATCGCAAAGTCCTTCCATTAACTTATCAAGAAAAGCATTCAATAAACCCGTGTCCTGATGTGTTACCCTTCCCTATCATGAGGGTTGTCTTTGTAGATTGATGTGTAGGTGATATTCACCATATGGCACTGGCTGGTGTCTCAGGTCCTGGAAAAATATTTAGACTTGAGAGTCCTCAGTGGTTGATACCTTTTAATGGCTAACTGAAAAGATGGTAACAAATTGCAGCTTTCGAGACTACTCAGGTCTCTTCATCAGGTGAAGACTTCACCTGATGAAGAGACCTGAGTAGTCTCGAAAGCTGCAATTTGTTACCATCTTTTCAGTTAGCCATTAAAAGGTATCAACCACTGAGGACTCTCAAGTCTAAATATTTTTCTATCTACTGGCTAACACGGTACGAAGATACACATCTTTCCTATATCAGGTCCTGGACACATTTATGGCTTTATGGCATTTGGGTAAAGAACAGGACACCAATAAATTCCCTTCCATTCTGTTCCTTATGGAGAAAAAAAGACATTTCTTTAAACTGAGATGAGGGGATGTTCAGTGTCTGAAGAATGCGCCATAGTCCGGGTCAGCAGAGTGTCAAATATTAATAGCGATAACATCAGTTCATTAGATATTTCTGCTTCTTTCTTTTTCTCTTAAAAATGGGTTTTCTGAGGGGAAAAAATGAAAATATTGTTAAAAATAAACTCCATTATTTCTTCTGTATCTGTCCCTGCATTGACAGAAACATGTCCTTGACTGTTCATAAGACAAGTGCTTTTGAGCATGTGCAGTAGAAAGCTCTGCTGTTGTAATCTGAATAAGCCTGTGGCACATATTATCAAGCTATGTCCAGGTAGCAACAGCTGCTCAGCATTCAGATAGACATGGTACACCAGTGTGAACAGCCTCTTCTTACCTCAGCACTCCTGATATCTCCAGTATTATATCAGATAGACATGGTATACACCAGTGTGAACAGCCTCTTCTTACCTCAGCACTCCTGGTATCTCCACTATTAGATTAGATAGACAGGGTGGACAGCAGTGTGAGCAGCCTCTTCTTACCTGAGCACTCCTATTATCTCCAGTATTAGATCAGATAGACAGGGTGGACAGCAGTGTGAGCAGCCTCTTCTTACCTCAGCACTCCTGGTATCTCCAGTATTGGATCAGATAGACAGGGTGGACAGCAGTGTGAGCAGCCTCTTCTTACCTCAGCACTCCTGGTATCTCCACTATTAGATCAGATAGACAGGGTAGACAGTAGTGTGAGCAGCCTCTTCTTACCTCAGCATTCCTGGTATCTCCAGTATTAGATCAGATAGACAGGGTGGACAGCAGTGTGAGCAGCCTCTTCTTACCTCAGCACTCCTGGTATCTCCACTATTAGATCAGATAGACAGGGTGGACAGCAGTGTGAGCAGCTTCTTCGGCTGATCGCGGCCGGGTGTCAGCTGAGTATCACAGCTGACACCCGACACTAAGTGCCAGGAGCGGTCACGAACCGCTCCCGGCACGTTAAGACCCAGCACACTGCGATCAAATATGATCGCAGCATTCCAGAGCAGGCAGAGGGGCTGTCAGCACTGACAGCCCCTCTGCCTTTGGATCGGAGATGACGCGGGGTCCCGATCGCTGTCATGGAGACCCGATGTCTCCAGACCAGAGAGACTTCCTGTCATGCACAGTGCATGTCAGGAACTCTCACAGGTTAGTGAGAAATCCCTGCAGCGCTGACAGCTTCTATAGCATACAGATCTGCATGCTATAGAAGCGATCAGCCTGCAGAAAATGAGTGTTCCATAGTGGGGCAAAGTGTAAAACTAAGAATTAAATAAAAAAAAAAAAATTACTACTTGTAAAAATATTTTTAAAAATAATAAAAAATCAATATTTATTACATTAATAAATATTTGAATAAAATAATCTAAACAATAAAAGTACACATATAGTATCGCCGCATCCGTAACGACCTGCCCTATAAGACTGTCCCACTAGTTAACCCCTTTAGTGAACACCATTAAAAAGACAAAAAAAACCAATGCAAAAAAGCAAAGCTTTATTATCATCATACCGCCGAAGAAAAAGTGGAATAACACGCGATCAAAAAGATTGTTATAAATAAACGTGGTACCACTGAAAACGTCATCTTGTCCCGCAATAAACGAGCTGCCATGCAGCGTCATCAGCGAAAAAATAAAAAAGTTATAGCTCTCACAATAAAGCGATGCAAAAATAATTATTTTTTATATAAAATAGTTTTTATTGTATAAAAGCGCCAAAACATAAAAAAATTATATAAATGAGGTATTGCTATAATTGTACTGACCCGAAGAATAAAACTGCTTTATCAATTTTACCACACGCGGAACGTTATAAACGTCCCCCCCTCAAAGAAATTCATGAATTGCTGGTTTTTGCTAATTCTGTCTCCCAAAAATCAGAATAGATAGTGATCAAAAAATGTCATGTGCCGGAAAATGGTACCAATAAAAATGTCAACTCGTGCCGCAAAAAAACAAGACCTCACATGACTCTGTGGGCCAAAATAATGTATTTATTTCCATTTTCCCATTAGGGTTAGGGCTAAAGTTAGGGTAAGGGTTGGGGCTAAAGTTAGGGTTGGGGCTAAAGTTAGGGTTGGAATTAGGGTTAGGGTTGGAATTAGGGTTAGGGTTGGGATTAGGGTTAAGGTTGGGATCAGGATTAAAGTTGTGTTAGGGTTAGGTTTGTGGTTAGGGTTATGGTTAGGGTTGGGATTAGGGTTAGGGGTGTATTGGGGTTAGGGTTTGAGTTAGAATTGGGGGTTTCCACTGTTTAGGCACATCAGGGGCTCTCCAAAAGTGACATGGCATCTGATCTCAATTCCAGCCAATTTTGCATTGAAAAGACAAACGGTTCTGCTCCTTCCCTTCTGAGCTCTGCCATGCGCCCAAACAGTGGTTTACCCCCAGATATGGGGTATCAGCATACTCAGGACAAATTGCACAACAACTTTTGGGGTCCAATTTCTCCCATTACCCTTGTGAAAAAAAATGGGGACTAAAAGATCATGTTTGTGGAAAAAATATGATTTTTATATTCTCACACCCCGGCATTATAAACTTTAGTGAAACACCTGGGGGCTTAAAGTTCTCACCACACATCTAGATAAGTTCCTTGGGGGGTCTAGTTTCCAAAATGGTGTCACTTGTGGGGGGTTTCCACTGTTTAGGCACATCAGGGGCTCTTCAAACACGACATGGTGTCCGATCTCAATTCCAGCCAATTTTGCATTGAAAAAGCTTCTTCCCTTCTTCCCTTCCAAGCTCTGCTATGCGCACAAACAGTGGTTTACCCCCACTATGGGGTATCTGAGTACTCAGGAGAAATTGCACAACAACTTTTGGGGCCCAAATTTCTCCTCTTGTCCTTTGTAAAGTAAAAAAAATTTGATCTGAAGTAAATTTTTTGTGAAAAAAAGTTAAATGTTTTTTTTTTTTTTTAAGTATTCCAAAAATTCCTGTGAAGCACCTGAAGGGTTAATAAACTTCTTGAATGTGGTTTTTAGTACCTTGAGGTGTGCATTTTTTTAGAATGGTGTCACTTTTGGTTATGTTCTATCATATAGACCCCTCAAAGTGACTTCAAATGTGATGTGGTCCCTAAATAAAAATGTTGTAAAAATTAGAAGTCGCTGTTTAAATTTTAACCCGTTTAACTTCCTAACAAAAAAAAAATTTGGTTCCAAAATTGGGCTGATGTAAAGTAGACATGTTGGAAATGTTACTTATTAAGTATTTTGTGTGACATACCGTATCTGTGAGATTTAAAGGCATAAAATTCAAAGTTGGAAAATTGCAAAATTTTCAAAATTTTCACAGGCATAGTCTATGCCTGATGAAGAGACCTGAGTAGTCTCGAAAGCTTGCAATTTGTTACCATCTTTTCAGTTAGCCATTAAAAGGTATCAACCACTGAGGACTCTCAAGTCTAAATATTTTTCTATCTACTGGCTAACACGGTACAAAGATATACATCTTTACTGTATCAAAATTTTCACCAAATTTCCGTTTTTTTCACAAATAAACGCAAGTCATATCAAAGAAATTTTACCACTATCATAAAGTACAATATGTCAAGACGAGAAAACAGTCTCAGAGTCACCGGGATCCATGGATGATACAGTAAATATGTATATCTTTGTACCGTGGGATCCATGGAAGCGTTCCAGAGTTATTACCTCATAAAGGGACAGTGGTCAGAATTGTAAAAATTGGCCTGGTCATTAACGTGCAAACCACCTTGGGGGGGGTTAACGGGTTAAATTTGGTAACCTTACCATTAAGTCTAAGAACCCAGCCTTCCAATGTTTCCTTACTTTGGTTCCCAAGCATTGACAAGCAACTGAGACCCCAACTAACATCTAAGTAGCATCCAATGGACTAAGGTGATGCTGGATACTGGGTTTTGTCAACAATTTAACATCTCCATCTCCTTTGAAACATATGGTACAGACACGTGATCACAATGCTTAGAATACATTTAACCTTCTTAGAACCCATCGGGCTCATTGAGGTTTATCAGCATGTACCAAGTGCCACAAGTGTCACATTAGTTTATGGCTTCTATTTTAGGAGGCTTACACAAACTCAAAAAGGACATTGCAGGCCTGTACTTGAATCATGGAGATTTCATGCAAATCATCGTCCTCATACATTTCAGAGCTGCTTTTGTGTGATACATTTTTATTTACTATATAAATATTGAGTCGATTGTGGAAGCTAAGAGCAGATACAATAGCAGTTGCTTTTTGTTTTGGGGTATTTTGTTGTCCAGACTATTATAGATTTGTTGTAGGAAATCTGTCATTAATGGTTTACAATTCAATATAAAGTCAGTAGTAATTTGTTATGCACCTATCGATAATGCCAGCCGTTCTTGGTTTATTACATCCATCTACTAGCATGCTGTGTACTAGTGCCTTGTAGTGCCAGAGAATAAGGATATGTTGGAAAGGATACTAGTGTTTGACCCTTTAGGAGTATTTTTTTGTTAAATGCATGTATTTTAGATTAAAGTAATTGGAGTTTATTAAGTGTTTTAGACTGTATTTCTTCTACAGCCTCTATGGGCCATAACCGAGCGAATCAATTTTGCTAGAATTCTGGAGTATATTGCTTTGAAACTTCACAAAAATGTATGCACAGCTCGAAGTGGCATAAAAATGTTGTGACTTTTGGCATTTTCACCCTAGTTTCTCCCAGCTCTGCTAACATGGGACTGGCGTAAGATTAGTGGCAGGGCGCACACCACTTATCAAATCTCATGGGTCATTAAAAAGTGTGCTCCTCTTAATGAACGAAGAGCTTCTGACTCCAACACAACCCTTCATCAAGACCGGAGAGAAATTGCCAACAAAACCGGGCTCATGTATCACTGTACATAGCAGACTGCAGAATGATTTATTTGTAAATTTATCATTGAGTTAGTCTTGACAAAAGGGTTTGTAACACTTCTCTCTTCTCAACAATCTTCTGAATTGACATGCTCATCTTCTAAGCTAATTTCAACTCTGTTTTGCTCATACATCAGTTTAAAATAAGGACGAGTATAAGAGGGATGAGGTTTGTAAGCGGCTGCTTTCACAGCGTGATCACTGATGGATTCACTAGTAACTCATGCTGCAGTCTGCTTTGTCATACATAGAGGCTGTAGAAGCCAAACTGTTTACAATTTTTAATGAAACCATATTACTAAAATTATTTTTAGCCCAAAATGCATTCTTCATTAACATACTGTATATGATTACAGTAAGTAAAATTAAAAATCTCCCCCAAGGTGTCCATACAGTTCAATTTAATTCATGAGGCCATCTTCGCTGTCATCACTGTTGAATCTTGGGTGCTGCACCCAGGAGCAAGTTTTGTTTTTGTTCTGGATTAAGCTTGTGTTTAGTTTAGCAACTTCTTGAAAGGAGTTTCTACATCAGATGCCGTAGTCAAAATAAAGAGGTGTCAGCCCAGGACAAGTAAGAAGAAGTAATACAAGATGTCAAGGAAGAACAAGGATAACAACTTAACACCTAATATTAGAGGGAACCTGTCATCTTGGAAAATGCTTTTTAGCTGCAGATATAGAATTAATCTGTAAATAGCTTTTCAATAGTGCCTGGACGCCTGACTTAACCCCTACTCGCCACAGCCCTTTTTAGTTTTTGCTTTTCTGTTTTTCACTCCCCTTCTTCCCAAAGCCATAACTTTTTTATTTTTCCATCAATATGGCCATGGGAGGGCTTGTTTTTTTTGCCAGGGTGAGTTGTACTTTTGAACAACATTGGTTGTACCATATAGTTTACTTGAAAATGGGAAAAAAATTCCAAGTGCAGTGAAATTGCAAAAAAAAGTGCAATCCCACAACTGTTTTTTGGATTTTTTTTACCATGTTGACCAAATGCTAAAACTGACTTGCCATTATGATTTTCCAGGTCATTACGAGTTTGTAGGTACCAAACATGTATAGGTTGTTTTTTTATTTAAATGGTGCCAAAAAAATCCACAGTTTGTTTAAAAAAAAAATGCGTAATTTTCCGAGACCCATTGCATCTCAATTTTTCGTGATGTGAGGCTTGTGAGGGCTTTTTTTTTTGCGTGCCGAGCTGACGTTTTGAATGATACCATTTTGTTTTGGATACGATGTTTTGATCGCCTGTTATTGCATTTTAATGCAATTTTGCGTCAACTAAAAAAAACTTAATTGTGGCGTTTTGACTTTTTTTTTTCGCTACGCCCTTTACCGATCGGATTAATGCTTTTTATAGCTTAATAGATCGGGCGATTCTGAACTCGGCAATACCAAAAATGTGTGTTTTTTATTTTCATGTGACACAGACGCCCAACTAGTGAAGCGCTTCCAGGATAACAGCCGAGGATGGATCGCGATGCCACCCGCGGCTGTTAGGGGCACATGTCAGCTGTTCAAAACAGATGACGTGCTGGAAAAGATGTGGGCTCAGTGCCAAAGCCCACATCAAAGGGAGGGACACAACATGCACAGTACATGTACGGTGCATATTGTGAAAGGGTTAAAGTGCATCTGCTGGGAGAAATTATTTCCTCCTGGGAACTGCCGGCTTTCAGTCATAGGCGCGTGCACAGAGCAATTACATTCATCACTTACTTTGATTGACAGCTCGCTCTGGACTTTATAGCCAGCTGAAAATCAAAGTCCCGGGATGTTCTTACAGCCGCTGCTCACAGTATAGCGGGTGGTGTCTGTAGCCACTCTGCTGGTCCCTATGACTGAAAGCCGGCGGCTCTCTGGAGAGAGTAATTTAATTTTCTCCTTGTAGTCACACTTTTATGAGGATGGCCATGCAGCATTATAACTCGATTTACCTGCAGTTAACCCTATATGTACATGTAAATAAAATTTCACAAGGCAACAGGTTCATTTTAGGATATGTAAACAAGATTGTGAAATCTGTAGATACTGTGAAGGCCTTGTAAAAAAATATATATATAATGCAAAAAAAAACAAATTTAACATTAACAATTATTTAAATTCATAGAGAATTGTGTAATGCCAAACGTGTCCTGTGGTGGTGCTATGGGGAAAATAAATATTTGCAGATGGTTTCTCCTATCAATTATATCTTATTGCATGGTGATACCAGGAGCAAAGCATCGTGTGATCTCCTTCAAATGGAAGGCAGTCATCCAAGGTTTACCACCTCTTCAACCACATGACCATGATTATTTAAACACATAGATGAGTTTTCCAGTCTCAGAAGTAAAATTTGCAGTCCCTTTATGTGACTGCAAACTGCTGAATGGTGAGTGTGCGATGCACAGGCCCATCATGATTCCCCTGTACGTCCCATGTAGGTGGGCGGTCACATGACCACATGTATGTGATTTGCATAATTGCGATCACTTGCCAACTAGTCTCACCTGGTGCAACAAGCATGCAAATAATATACATGCAGTCATGTGGCCACTCATTTGCATGAGGAATACAGAGGAATTGTGACTGTGCTCTGACGATTCTGCAGTCGCTCAGAGCTGCGTTTCACCTAGTAAAATTCGTGAATGAAAAATACAAGTAAAAATCACTGCAAAAATGCACATGAAAATGCATTCAATAACGCGACAAAAACACATATGCAGAAACAACGTGGTGAACGAAACAAATGCTGGAAAAGTGCAACATGTGAACATGCACCTAGAGAGTAAAGGGGGTGTTGATTGACACTAAGAAGGCTTGGTTTATGATGTGACTTTGAGCACCTCAAATTGCATGCATCATTACATTATAAGGCTACGGTCACACGTTCAGTATTTGGTCAGTATTTTACATCCGTATTTGTAAGCCAAAACAAGGAGTGAGTGAAAAATGCAGAAGTGGTGACGTGTTTCTATTATACTTTTCCTCTGATTGTTCCTCTCCTGGTTTTGGCTTACAAATACTGATGTAAAATAATGACCAAATACTGATAGTGTGACCGTAGCCTAAGGCTGGGGTCACGCTAGCGTATAAAAAATCAGTCCAGAAAAGTAGGACGAGTGTCATGCCATTACATTGTGATTTTTCTCCCCTAGGATCCGTATGACTCGCATATGCAATCCGTATGCAATTTCACTTTTAACATCATCATCATGATGTAATTTAAAGCTAGTGTACAAACTAATAAAGCAATCTTATATACCGATATAGATAGATGGATAAATAGAATAAGTACAATAGATAGAATTTTGTGAGGTAAATAATTAGTGCCGTGTGTGTGTAGTTTATTGTACATGTATTAATCTAATAAATGAAAAAAATGGCGTGGGGTGCCCCTTATTTTTAGTAACCAGCCAAGGGAAAGCAGACAGCTGGGGGTGCTCATCTTATTATGCTGGGAAGGGGCCAATATCCATGAACCTTCCCAGCCTATGAATATCGGCCCCCAACTGTCTGCTTAGACAGGTCTTATAAAGGGGATGCCGTAAAAAAATGATGTGGGATCCCCCCTACGCAGACAGCTGAGGACTGATGTTAATAGCCTTGGAAGATCCATTGTTGTCTGGACCTTCCAAGTCTGATATCAGCTCTTACCTGTCTGCTTTCCATTAGCTGGTTATGAGCAGGTACCCCACACCATTTTTTGAATTATTTAGTTAAATAGGTGAAATAAGGCTAAACACCCTTTAGTGTCACATGAAAGGCACAAAAAGGAGTTAGTTTTTTATATGCAGGGGGCTTGTGAAATTAAATTGCAACATTACATCTATCTATTCTATTTATATTTTTTTTTTTCTAAATATCTACAGTATTCCGAAGGTTCGAGCTTGAATTTAGTGTACTTGGCTGATGAAATGTCAGGTTTTCTTAAGATGTGTGTGTAAAAATCAGGCAGCACATGCATGGTCCATGTGCCTTGTGATATTTTCTCACACCCATTGACTTGCATTGACGAATGGTATCCAATTCTCGCAGACAATCTCAGCATGCTGTGATTTTTTTCTCCGCCTGATCTGAGCTGAGAAAAAAAACTTGCAGATGAGCACTGAATTATTGTATAACATTGGTCAGAGTGCAATGCAATGGTTTCTCGCATTGCACTCGTCCCTCGCATTGCACTCGTCCCTCGCATTGCACTCGTCCAATTTATACACCAGTGTGAGCGAGCCCTAATAGTACAAGCGATTGCAGGTTCAAACCACTTTTGTGAAGTTTTTTAAAATATTGAAAAATGTAAAAAAAAAAAAAAGGGTAATTTGCCCCTATTTTCCCAATACAGAAATAAAGAAAAAAATGAAACAAATTCAGTATTGCAATGTTTTAAACATAATTCATAAGGTAAACGGCGTAAAGCAAAAAAAAAAAGCGCTGAATCTCCACATTTGCTGTTTTTCAGTCACATCACTATGCAATAATGCAATAAAAAGTTATCAAAGCATCTCACATGTTCCAAAATATACCAATAAAAACTTCAGCTTGCTATGCAAAAAAAAAAGTAAAAAAACAAACCCTCATATGGCTAGGTTAGGTAAAGTTATGTCTCTTGGAAAAAAGGGAGGGAAAGAAACAAAAGCGCAGAAACAAAATTGGCCCTGAGAGGAAGAGTTTAAAGATGTGCTAAATTTCTCATTCTGCATGAGCCACTGTGATACATTTGGCGCGTGTTCAGACTGTCCAGTCTACGTTTGTGCTGTCGAAATATTTAGACCGGATTAGGAAATGTGTCCCACTAAAGAGTAATAAAAATGTCCTATCCAGAAATAGGGATGATTGCAAGTGCTGTTTCTTCTACATCGCTTTTCTCTTATTTCATACAATGAATTTTTGCACATCACACAACGATGAAATCACAGCATGGTGGCTCAGTGGTTAGGACACCTACGCTCAGTGGTTAGTGGGGATCTAGATTCAAATCCCACCAAGGACAACATCTGCAAGGCGTTTGTATGTTCTCCCCGTGTTTGCGTGGGTTTCCCCTGGGTACTCCGTTTTCCTCCCACACTCCAAACACATACTGATATGAAATATAGATTGTGAGCCCCAGCGGGGACAGTGATGAGCATGGAAGTAAAGTGTTGCAGAATATGATGGCGCTATACGAGCAAAGCGTAATAAATAATGAAATGTAGCTTCACACAGTTGTTCTAATTCTGCATGGTTTGGTCTTTCCTACAGCTTTTACCACTAATTTCTTGGAAGACATATTCCGTGTTATTCAAGACTGTGAGCTGATTGAGGAGGCACACCACACTGCCGCAGTTCCTGGATTTATCCTGTACCTACAAAGTGTTACCAGCCTTATTTTATCTATGCTAAATCTTAACGTCCAAGTGGAAGGTGCAACTGGTGGTTGGGTTGGTCCCGCTATGAAAATCAACCCATCACTGTTGGTGCAGAGAATGCTGGAGTCAGAATTCCATGAAGTGCGTTCTCTGGCTCTCAGATCATTGTTACAATGGATGAAGCATGACCGTGGAGATGAATACTTATCTCATGAGATTCAGAAGATTATCTTTCAGATGAAAATGAAGGAAAATAATTTAGAATGTCTACACCAGGTAAATAGTGCAAATATCAGATCTGCTTCTGTTTGGTTGTATAATTTTTTCAGATTGCCAACCAAATAGTAACTTGAAGTGTCGGGGTCGTATCGACAAACCACTCATCCTTCAGTCACTCCAAATTAGATTATGAGCATGTGGTACCAGTATAAGAAAGAGTCAGACAAAGTTTTCTGGTTCAATCTCAGTGCATGCTCAGGAGGGTACTATCACGCAACTATTCCAGCAAGATACTGTTCTTTATTTCTGCAAGCATGAGAATGATTACATACACAGGATGTCAGGGAGGAGTAAAGGGTGGATGGGGGCTTGGTAAACTGTATACGTCTAGCATCTGGCCATCTCTGATTGGTTCCACTGTTCCATAGGTCTTGTATCCAGGCAGACTGTGGTGGGTGATGTAATCCTGGCTGATGCAGCGTTTCCTGTAGTCAAGTTTCATTTTCTGAGAATCGATACTGCTTTTCTTGTATATCACATGGCTTCTCAGTTCCCCAAAGGTGGGGGGCAGACATCAGTGCATTTCTCGGAGACAGGCACTAGGTGATACTAACATCATCTTAGAATAAGTTTTGTTCTGATGCAATACTCATCAAGGGAAACTTTGTGTTTATCTATAGTATCAGAGCTCATATAAACATGAATATAAAGGTATAAAAAATAGCAAAACACATATAAAAATATAAAGGCAGAAAGTTATATTTTACCTTGACAGAAGGAAATTGCTCATTTTAGACAATGAGAGCTTGCAGAATTTTTTAACACATTTAATAGAGTATATTTTTCACATTTTAAGGACTATAACTGGCACAGTGCCAAGAAGACAGTATTTTTTTGGACGGTAAGTCCTACTCGACGGTCAGCTTGTGGCCAGCCATGCCTGTAGCCTCCAGTATCTGCAGCAGCAGAAGTGTAGTATTACATAGTGACCAATCAACTGAAATTCTGCCCATATTATATGTAGATAGGCCCAGTCCTCTAGAGATGGAGTTGCTGATACTCAGCTGATCACTGAGCTTCCGAAAGTTGACTTGTAATGATCAGCGAATTGACGACTTTTCATAGGATAGTTGTCTTGATGAAATGCAGACCATGTAATTCATGGAAGATCCAGACCAGCCACGGTTTGTGTCACTCTCTGACAAATGATTGGAAATGTAGCTTCCAAAAATGTTCTATAATGTTCACTACTGTCCCATTATGCCAAGTGAGAAGTAGTTTGTGAGGTACAAACATTAGCAAGCAAGGAAATGACAGACAGTAGAGGCGTAGTACAGCTATAAAGACCCATGCTCACATCCTGTAGAGCAGGGGTGGGGAAACCTCAGGCCCACAGGCCATTTACAGCCCTCTATGACCTTTTATCCGGCCCCTGGGCAGATTCACGGGGACTGCAGTGCTTAGGTTAGTAGCTGTATTTTGACAGCCGTCAGCCCATTAATTTCTTCATGCTCTGTGAGCATGCGCATGCTGTGTTCACTACTGAATACTGAGGCGCATGCAATGAAAGAGTTATTACCTGACACCAGTGTCAGCGACAGGACGTATTTTGAGGGTGGAGTTAGCGCACAATTTGTACGGCCCCAAAGGGTGGTATAAATATCCAAATGGCCCTTGACAGAAAAAATTCCCCACCCCTGCTGTAGAGCGATAAAGACCCATCCCTACATTCCGTAGAGACACAAATACCCGCTCCCACTTCCTATAGAGATAAAGACCCATCCCTACTTCCTGTAGAAAATTAAAGACCTGTTCTAACTTCTTGTAAATACAGACCCACACTCACTTCCTGTAGAGAGACAAATACCAGCGCCCACTTCATGTAGAAAATTAAAAACCCATCCCTACCTCCTGTAGACAGATCCATGCCCACTTCCTTTAGCGGGACAAAGACCCACACCCACTTCCTGTAGAGACAAACAACTCAGCCAACTTCCTGTATAGACAGACCCACGCCCACTTCCTGTAGAGACAAATACCTGTGCCCACTTCCAGTAGAGAATTAAAGACCCACGCTCACTTCCTGTAGAGACAAAGACCCATGCCCACTTCCTGTAGAGGCAAATAACTCAGCCAACTTCCCGTAGAGACAGACCCATGCCCACTTCTTGTAGAGAGACAAATACCTATGCCCACTTCCAGTAGAGAATTAAAGACCCACGCTCACTTCCTGTAGAGACAAAGACCCATGTCCACTTCCTGTAGAGGCAAATAACTCATTGCCACTAATGTATGTTAATGAAAAATTACATGACATAGTCAAGGACAAATGTATTTTTGTAGCCAAGAGAGGCAGAACAGTAAAACAATGCGTTGCTCCCATTGACAAAAGTAACATATCGAGCCAATGGTTAAATATGAAAGGAAATTATCGCTGTGGCAGAAATCGATGCCCAGCCTGTACCTATATGAACAACGGTGCTAAATATGTTATACCAGCTAATGGAACAAAAAAACATTGGATAAATTCACATATTAGTTGTACAACCACTAATGTGGTATACATGATAACCTGTAATATATGCAACATTAACTACATCGGTTCAACGATAAGGAAGTTATCCAAACGTTTTGCTGAACACCTAGGTGAAACACGACCGAATGCTACTAGATTATCTTTGGCGGTAGCACGACATTGTGTACAGTATCACAGGGGTAGGACTGATAATCTTGTATTAACTGGTTTAGAACGGGTGAAAAATCAGGAAAGAGGAGGTGATCAATTAAAGAAGCTTAGGATGAGGGAAGCGTTGTATATAATGAACTTTAACACCAGACAACCGCTAGGTATGAATAATAGAATGGATATTTCGTATATTTATTGATAATTATGCAATATAATTTATTAAACGAAATCAATATTTAAACAAAAAAAAAAAGGAAATATATAAATCATAATATTAGAATTAATATGATAAAAAATTAATGATATGAAACATAATTACTAATATAATAAAATAAAATACAATGAATTATATTTGACATTTGCATATAAATAAAAGTTGCATAACATGACGCTTCAGAGACTGGGAGTTCTGTGGAAACTGTTTGGGTAAGAATACAAGGACAGAACAATGGAAAGGACACCATTGTAGGCATTTACTACAGGCCGCCTGTGCAAGCTGAAGATATGGATGAACTCTTTATGCATCAAATGGCCAAGTTCTCCAAAAAATATGACATAGTGGTCATGGGAGATTTCAACTATCCAGACATTTGTTGGGAATCTCTCTCAGGCAAAACTAACAGGTCCAGGAAATTCTTATCCTCTCTTGCTGACAACTTTATCTTCCAAAAGGTAATGGAGAAAACAAGGGGATCTGCTACCTTGGATCTAATCCTCATAAACAGGGAGGAAATGGTGGAGGAGGTAAGAGTGGCTGGGACTCTAGGAGGTAGTGACCATGCTATTTTAGAATTTTGGATAACAAGAGGAGGAAGACCTGTGAAGACTCAGACGTCAAGGTTAGATTTCAGAAAGGCAGATATTAAGGAACTCAGAAAGAGAATTGGAGGGATCCAATGGCTGGATATCCTTAAGGACAAAAATGTCCAGGAAGGATGGAAAATCTTGAAAAATGAGATTCTCAAAGCACAATCGTTAACAATTCCGAAAAGAGGGAAGAATGGGAAGCATTTAAGGAAACCAGGATGGATGAACATAGAACTTAAACACATGCTAAAAAGGAAGAAAGAAATGTTTATCAAATGGAAAGAGGGAGGCATATCTAAAGAAGAATATAATGCCGTCTGCAGAACCTGCAGGGCACAAATCAGATTATCTAAAGCTGACAATGAATTAAGGCTTGCAAGTGACGTCAAAAGCAACAAAAAAGGATTTTGGGGATACGTCAAAAGTAAAAGAAAAGTCAAAGATGCTATAGGATTTTTACAGGATGAAAATGGTGAAATGGTAAGTCAGGATGTTGAGAAGGCTGAACTTTTAAATTCCTATTTTGCATCTGTTTTCTCTCAGAAAGGAAATGTAACATCAACTGATCTTCACTGTCCTATTAAAGGAATAGAAGAATCCAGGATATCTATAAACAGAAAGACAGTGAGGAAACACTTAGCTAACATAAATGAATTCAAGTCTCCAGGTCCAGATGAATTACACCCCAGGGTACTGAAGGAGATAGCAGAATAAATTCTTGAACCACTGTCCATAATCTTTGAAAATTCTTGGAGAACAGGAGAAGTCCCAGAAGACTGGAGAAGAGCAAATGTTGTTCCTATCTTCAAAAAGGGGAAGAAGGTGGACCCAGGGAACTACAGGCCGGTGAGTCTGACTTCTATACCAGGAAAGATCTTTGAACAAATTATTAAAGAACATGTATGCAAGTACCTGGATAAGAATGAAGTGATTAAACAGAGTCAGCATGGGTTTGTAACTAATAAGTCATGTCAGACTAACTTAATTTCCTTCTATGACAGAATCACTGACTGGGTGGATCAGGGAAATGCTGTAGATATAGTATATCTTGACTTCAGCAAAGCATTTGACAAAGTATCTCACACAATCCTTATTGAAAAAATGACTAAGTATGGAATGGACAAGGCAACTGTTAGGTGGATTCATAACTGGCTTAGTGATCGGACCCAAAGAGTGGTTGTAAATGGCTGCACATCCAGTTGGAAGAATGTCTCAAGTGGGGTACCACAAGGCTCTGTTTTGGGCCCTGTATTGTTCAACATCTTTATCAATGATTTAGATGAAGGAATTGAGGGTAAACTGATCAAATTTGCTGATGACACAAAGCTAGGAGGGGTAGCTAATACTAGAGAAGAGAGAGAGAGGATTCAAAAAGATATACATAAACTGGAGCAGTGGGCAGCAACTAACAGAATGGATTTTAACAGGGAAAAATGCAAAGTACTACATCTGGGCAATAAAAATGAAAAAAGCATATACAAAATGGGAGGAATAGGGCTAAGTAACAGCACATGTGAAAAAGACTTGGGTATACTAATTGATCACAGACTTAACATGAGTCAACAGTGTGATGCAGCAGCAAAAAAGGCAAATGCAATTCTAGGATGTATCAACAGAAGCATACAGTCTAGATCACGTGAGGTCATTATTGCCCTCTACTCCTCTTTGGTCAGACCTCATCTGGAATACTGTGTCCAGTTTTGGGCACCACATTTTAAAAAAGACATCAACAAACTGGAGCAAGTTCAGAGAAGAGCCACCAGAATGGTGACCGGTCTGCAAACCATGTCCTATGAGGAACGGTTGCAGGATTTGGGAATGTTTAGCTTGCAAAAAAGAAGACTGTGAGAGGAGACTTAATAGCTGTATACAAATATCTCAAGGGCTGTCACATTGTAGAAGGATCATCTTTATTCTCATTTGCACAAGGAAAGACTAGAAGCAATGGGATGAAACTGAATGGGAGGAGACACAGATTAGATATTAGAAAAAACTTTTTGACAGTTAGGGTGATCAATGAGTGGAACAGGCTGCCACAAGAGGTGGTGAGTTCTCCTTCAATGGAAGTCTTCAAACAGAGGCTGGACAGACATCTGTCCGGGATGATTTAGAGAATCCTGCTTTGAGCAGGGGGTTGGACCAGAAGGCCCAGGAGGTCCCTTCCAACTCTACCATTCTATGATTCTATGATTCTAACATATATTCATGTAATGCAGGTAAGCAGATTCACCGCGGAAGCATATCCATTACTATTTTAATGATTAGATCAGCATCTAGACATCATTCAAAAACAAAGATGAATAGTATATAAATGGCATTGATACGGTTAATAGTGTGCTTGTAAAAGCGAGTGATGCTCGCTGAATGCATTAAGGAGTTTAGTAGTATTAACCAACCACACCTAAAGACTAATCATGTCACAGAAGGTGGTGAGCTTTGGAATTACTGGCGCTTATTTTAAAAGCTGGCGTCCGCGGTGAGCATGCAGCCTAGCAATTTGACAAAGCTCATCTTTTGGAGCGAAACATGTAATTGCAACATGCACCGCAGCACCTACTATGCAAGCAAGCATTTTTAGCTGACAAGCGATTCAATAAAGGATTTTTGACTTCACATGGAGCTGGATTGGATTCTATTATATGAGCAAATAACTCAGCCAACTTCCCGTAGAGACAGACCCATGCCCACTTCTTGTAGAGAGTCAAATACCTATGCCCACTTCCAGTAGAGAATTAAAGACCCACGCTCACTTGCTGTAGAGACAAAGACCCACGCCAACTTCCTGTAGAGACAAATTCCTGTAGATACAAATATGCATCCCTACTTCCTGTAGAGACACAGACTCGCTCCCACTTCCTGTAATCCATCTCAGGGTCTCTTCTGCTAGAGAATGATTGCTCTTGACAAGTTACATAGAAAACAAACACCTTGCGGACGGCTCTTTGGAGTGACTTTCTGTGGATAAGACAACATCATTTTTAACAAAAGTGATTTCCAGGTTGTAATCAAGTTGTCAGAAAGTAGAGGGTTCATCTAAGTTTTTAATTATTAACCTTATTGTTTTATTATCTTGTGTCCATGTTCCTGGTCAGGTGCTGAGAATCTTGTATGAAATGAATGTTGAGAAGATACTTTTGACTGCTAAAGATCATTTCCAAATGGAGCCAAACGTTTTGTTAAGAAGGATCCTTAGTCTTGTGTCTACATTCAGCCACAGGTACGTGTTAGGGACTTTACATTGTAACTTCCCATGGGTCATAGATTAAGTTTGCTCCCTTCTCCCTGTATCTGAATATCTATTGGAGTCCAAAAAATGGATATATAGATTGATTAAAGAAGTTGTCCCAGCAAAATTGTTATTCTGTAATTAATTCATCCTAATCATGTATGTAATGTGGTGTAAGAGTATTAAAATACTTACCGATCTCTATCTGCTCCGGTTTCCAATGCCATTCAGATTCAGCCTAGCCGTCTCACACCAGGGTTTCTATGTGGACCGGAAGTCTCGTTCCAGCGTAAATCTATATATCTTTTTTATGAGTCTCATAGGCTTACGTTGGGAAAGCAGCCACTCATCCTCACAATAGACACTGTGTGAATCGGCAAAGCTACAGAGCAGTCACGTTGACCAGTAGAGGACCAGAGCTGCGCGGGAAACCAGAGACAATGGTGATTGAGACGGAGGCATCAGCAATATGGAGCACGTTTTTTACAGTGACTATACATTAGTAATTTATTGTCACATTTACTATGAGGGTGAAAGTACGATTTAAAGGATCTACTTTATCTACTTTCTTTCGGTCCCAGTCCATCCTTCAAGTGGTCAAAGCTGTTTTGACGGCATGCCTTCACTATATTGTGGATTTTAATGCTATGGGTGATTGGTGTATATATACTGCACTATAGAATATATAAGTTTTAGGCAGGTGTGGAAAATATGCTGCCAAGTAAGAACTCTGATTTAAAAAAAAAAGTTAATAGGCTTCATATTTCCGGGTACCTTGCAAAGTGCACCTCCGCTTTCTGGATTTACGATAGTTTGAGAGACCTCGCAGCGGTTTTGCTCATTTATCTTATTTTACTTTGTGTCAGTATTTTTTATCTAAACTCGACTTACATGATGCTTTCTGAATACTTTTATCTCCCAGATAGCTTTCTATTTCATCTTTCAGGTGTATTAGTTTCTCAGCTGTTATTCGACGTCTAAACTCAAGTAGGATTTGACGACATCCACTGCTTCCTCTGTTGCGTAGATGTCAGTAACTCATCTCATAGATTGAACATGCTCTGATTATAATTCCTGATTTAAATTAACCTGCATTTAGCTAACCTAACACTAACAGTTCTTGCTACTTAACATGCAAGTAGATGAAGATTTGTAGCATCACTTTTCATATTCTTTTTTTCCCGATTTAATGGGTTAATCATTCTATTGGCACCATGTTCTTTGTAATAGGAAGAGAAATATCTGACCTTAAACAATTTAAAGATTTATTAACTAACAATAAAACATTCACTAGTTATTGTTACCTCCGCTGAAAAATATCTTCCGCAACCCCTATATTTTCTTGAATGGGTTTTCCCCTTTAGCTCTGGGAAGGTTTAATATTAGTTGGCATTTAAGATGGTGAAAATTGCTGGTACCCATGTCATAGCTAACTCCTCTTCCTCAGCACTTAGGTTTTGACCCTGATATTGGATATTGACAATATTTGCCAAAAAATGAGCTGGAGTCAGTGCTTGTCCCATTCGTTTGTTTACTGCTTGTAATTTAATTCTGTCCATGTGTAGTTCTGTTTTTAAGTGTTCACTCAGTTCCTTCCAAATTTCAACAGCATCCACAATAAAACAGCTATTTTTCTGTATTTTGTTTAAAGCTTGAGAGATGGGTTTCAGGAAGCTCAGCATATGTTCAACATTTCTCTTAAGCCCAATGTTGAGGATTTTGGCCGTGACAGTGCCATCTATTTTATCTCGATTTTCTTCACAAAGTGTCATCAGAATAGGCCAGTTTTTGATATACTGCTCAAAACAGTCCACCACAGAGTTCCATCTAACATCTTGTGGGAGCGTTAGCTTGGTTCCACCCATCCTTTTCAGAGCTGCTGCAGCAAAATGATTATTACGGAAGTATTTAGCAATTTCAACAACATTAGCCTTTATTTCTGGAACACTTAAGTCTTTGGCTAAGAGGTGCAGCAAATGAGCACTGCAACCATATGTTATTAGCTTTGTATTCCCTCCCTGCTCTTCTAAATTTCTTCTCATCTTGGATACGTTTGCAGCATTGTCAGTGACCAAACTGCGTACTAGACATTTGAATTTTTGTTCACATGTTGTTATAGCTTTTACTTCCACTTCTTGTAAGTATTCTGCTGTGTGTGCATTTCCTGACATATCAGTTGTTTGTGCAAGGAAGACTTTACCTTCTTCTGTTGTTATACAAGCACATACAATAGGATCATTGTGGACATTACTCCACCCATCAATACTTAGGTTAACAATTTTACCCTCCAGAGCTGTTGCACATTGCTCCATTTCTCTGTCATACACTTGATCCAGCAGTTTCCCTGCAACATCAGCTCTGCTGGGTGGACTGTATCCTGGTCTCAGTAACTGAACCATATTAATGAAATGTGGGTTCTCAGTCAGACGGAAAGAAGAGTTCGTTGCATAAATAAACTGGGCAATTTTTTCATCAATCAACTCTTTTTCTAATCTGCTAGTTCTTATCACAAACCTATCTATGGTGGTTCCAGGAGGTAAAGGTTTTTTCTTCCTTTTGGGTGATGGTGATATGTGGCTGTGGGTGTCTGATGATGATGCTGCTGCCAATGAAGCACTATCCTGGATGGATAACTCTGAAACTGTAGAACAGGATGATGGTGATCTTGGAGGTGGATAGTTTCCAGAATCCATGAATTCACCTAAAGAAAAAAAGTCAATGCTGTTATTTTATTGTTTATACAATTTCTGCTTATTGTACACAACACAGCACTGCCCCAAAAGGAATATTTGTTTTTCTTCATAACTGTACCAAATGACAGTAACATGCAGTAATAATAAGAAATATAATTTTTCTCACACATGACAGTTCAGTCTTTAGAAATAGGATTCAATAAAAATGTTTACCAACCTGAAGATCCTGCCTGTTCAGAAGTGTTTCTTTGGTCATCTTCATCACCGCACTTCTAATGATGTTGCCTCATTCGCGCCACCAGGCCTTGCATCTCTTTGTTGCATCGTTTGCATTTTGCACGCATGCCTGCCTTACCGATAGGCGAAGGAGCTTCATTAAAATATTCCCAAACTGGGTCTCTTTTATGGCCTGCTGCCATTATAAGGAAAGTATGTAATAAACCTCAGATCGTACACACAAACAGATCCAGACTTGTCTGTCTGTGGCTATGCTGCAGTATTGTGCTCAAAGTTTCACTTTCATTTTCTTGTCTGCTTGCCCTTCCTCCTCCTCACACTTAGATTCACATTCTTCTTGTGTTGTGCAGATCTATTCCACTCCAAACAATCAGAAACATATTGTCTAACTTCTTGGACTTGGCACTGAAGGGGTTGATTCTGTATTCATATAGGATTGTAGAACAATAGGATTAAGGTCTTTTTCTCAACTCTGTTCATGTTGTAACATTTTTGCCGTGAAGAAGAGGCTGGGACCTCTGCGGAGTCAAATTCAGTTTTGAGAACTGCGTAAGTAAAGCGAGCGTCTGTGATAATATAGGAGAGAAACTGCCCACTAATCCTACAGAAACCTCTGGAAGAGCATGGCATTGTGAATGTTACACATATACAGCCTTTATTCTACTGAGTTAAACAACTCAGCTTTATCTCATGATGGAAGAACCTTTGGATGGTAAAATATTTTCCTCAAAAAGCAGTTTATTGAAAAAAATCTGATTTAAATCAAAAAAATCCAATTTAAATAAAAAAAAATCATTTTTGATTTTTTAAAAAAAAATCTGGATGACTGGATGTATGGCCGTATCATCACTTCCAGGATTCCTTGTTTTTGTTTACGCTGATGATGGTTCTTAATGACATTGGTTATATGTTTGCGGTCGTTGAAAAATAAATTTGGATGCTATCGGATGCCTCCCTGATGTTATTGTTTGATGGACAAATATTTGTTTTTATTTCTCCACATTGAGAATATTCTTAATCCTGCCCATTCCCCAACTCCATTTGCTGAAATGCAGTCCCGGTCTTGTAAGGAACATCCACCATGTTGCACTGCTGCCTGGGGACACTCATTAATGTGCCGCTCTCCAGCCATTCAGTGAACAATTTGCCTTCTGTTACAGCCAAATATTTCACATTTTGACTCGAAAACCTGCTGCCACTTTTCAGCGCCACAGTTGCTATGTTTTGATGCATAGCTGAGTTGCTTGGCCGTGTTGTCGTGTTGAAGGTATGGGCTTTTTGGCTTCAATTCTACCAAGAAGACTACTTCTGGGCAGACTTCTCTGATCAGTAGATGGGTATAGTGAAGTCCCATTGGTTGCTGCCTGTTCTGAGCTGATGGCACTGCTGGACATCTGATTTCAAAGGGCAGTGTAAGGAAAGGGACGTCGCCATTTTGTATACCAGCCTCCATCTTGTCTGTTCACAGAGCCACAAACTTTTAACTACACAGGGCCTATTAGCATATCCAGTACGACCGGTTTTGATGTCCACTAGGAATCAAAGGGACTTTAGCATGCTAATTAGTTTAGGCCAGTGTCTGAATAAGATGGTCAGTCGTATGGTAAATAGCTCAAGCTCAAGCCATTGTTTCCTGCTCCACATGAATTGCAGGCCAGTTAATATGCGTGCTTCAAAGCAAAAGGGAAGGGCCTAGCAGGTTTAAGAATTGTAGCCCTGTACAGGGTGTTCATTCCATTTTCTCACAGCAGCAAGAAACACAAGGGACAGACCTTGCCAAGGATGCAGCAACACATGCTTTGGGGACTATCCAGCAACTGAAGACTGTACCTGGGGACGGCAGAGCGCCCCTGCCTTCCCATGAAAATACTACCCCTTAATATTGATCTATAGCTTATACCTTTAAGCCTTGTACATTATCGTTGTATTTTTACTCTGACTGCAATTCCATTGTAATTATGTTGTATAGCTCTACTGTATATTTCTGTAATTATCTAGTGCGCCCTTAAGGCAATTAAACCATAAAATTAATCTTGGGCTGATGCTTTTACTCTGATCACGAATCTTAGAATACCCAGTGGGTAACAGGACAACTTCCCCGGCGGCCATTTGCTCTAGGTGCAGTTCTCTTACTGACCTGAGAGACAAAGGGGGCGCCGGAGAGTTGTACCTGTGGAGTTACGTCACCATTGGTGACGTGGGAGGAAAGGGGATCGTCCGTCACATTTGGTAGCGGCGGTGGTATCAGAAGCTGTGATACCCAGGCTACCGTGTGGCGGTCGGCGTAGTTCCTCACAAATTGGTGGCAGCGGTGGGATCAGAGTAATAGTGTGCGTGGGACCCCTACTCCCAGACACTAGAGACTACCAGCGGTACTTTCACTGCTGGGGTCTTAAGGTCAGCCCAGCACTAGATGGTCAGAGTGTAAATATAACAAGTTGTGTGCAAGGTCAGGGTTGCAGCTGTGTCAGTAACCAAAGGTTCCCAAGATGGCGGAAGGCACCAGGAGTAGGGCAAAGGGGGAGGCCAATGCTATGGTCTATGAGGAGTTCGACACCGATGATGGGGAGCTCAGCCAGGGCTCCCCAAGGAGCCAGATCCCCGTGCTCAGTCCCGCAGTGGACTGTCCACCCCCTGCCCGTCCCAGTGTATACAGATCGGAGGCCCTCTTCCAAGCGGCTATGGCACAGCTCGAGGCTGGTAATGACGCCGCCTATGACAGACTCCTGGTGGCGGCAGAGAAAGCAGCAGAGCGTGAGCAAGCAGCAGCAGAGCGTGAGCATACAGAACGCCGTGAAGCTGCGGAGCGGGAGCAAGCAGCCGCAGAGAAAGCAGCAGAGCGGGAGCAAGCAGCGGCAGAGAGAGCAGCGGAGCGTGAGCATACAGAACGCCGTGAAGCTGCGGAGCGCCGGCACTGACTGGAGATGGCTCAGCACGGGCCCCCGCTGGATGCACCAGGCCCACCGGAGACAAGGGCTTCCAAGGTCCGGGCGGAGGACTTTCCCTTACTTGAAAAGGATGGAGACCTGGATTCCTTTCTGCTTGCTTTTGAGAGGACATGCCTCCAACATCATCTGGCCCTGGAACAGTGGGCAAGGTACCTGACCCCCCGTTTGAGGGGTAAGTCCCTGGAAGTTTTGGGGGACTTACCTGCCGGGGAGGAGCAGGACTACAACAGCATCAAGCGGGCCCTGATCCAGCACTACAACCTCACCCCGGAGTCGTACCGCAGGAAGTTCAGGAGCCTGTACGGGGTTCAAAGGACACCTGGACCGACCACATGCGGGCCCTGCTGAGAGCTGCGGAGCACTGGACCTCGGGTCTAGAGCTCACTACCCGCCAGGAGGTCCAGGAACTGTTTGTCGTGGAGCAATTCTTGTGGAACTGCCCAGAGGACCTCCAGCAGTTCCTCCGTGACCGGAAACCAAAGGGGGCTTCTGCTACAGCCGCCCTGGCAGACGAGTATGCCAACAACAGGTCGCCGGAGCCAAAGAAGCCTGCCAGCAGCACCTGGAGAGGGGGTAAGCCCAATCCTGCCCCAGCCCCATATCCAGCCCCCAGAGTGCAAGGGGTGTACCCCCCGGCTGCCCTCTCCAGGCCAGGAACAGAACCCAGACGTTGTCATAATTGCAATCAGCCAGGACATTTTAAGGCTGCGTGTCCCCAGCGCCAGAAGGCCCCATCCCTGTCCCAGAAACCGACCACTGTTTTGTGTGTGGGAGGGGGTGATGGGAGGTCCCTAGACAATTACCAACCCGTCACCATCGGCCGCTCAGCGGTCATGGGACTGCGGGACACAGGCGCTGAACGAAACCTGGTACGCCCTGAGGTGGTGTCCCCTCAAGACTTGGTACCTGGGAAAACCCTTTCCGTCTCCGGAATTGGAGGCGTTGAACCGGCGCTGCCCGTTGCTAAGGTGTATTTGGACTGGGGCGCCGGGAGGGGGATGCGGGAGGTGGGAGTAACGCCAAATATTCCTGCAAATGTGTTTTGCTTGTGACTGATTTGGGGCGGCTAGTGTCCCAGTATGTGGCCACTGAACCCCCAAGTTCGGCTCCCCAAGAATGTCATGACTCTACTGTGAATGCTAATGTTAATGTATTGAATGTGCCTCCAACAGTGGAGGAGGGAGTGAAACCTGATGGTAAGCCATGCACTGACACTACACACACAGGGCTCACAGTGAGGACAGGTGAGGAGGCTGCACGGGAGAGCTCAGAGGTGGGGGGAGGGGCTGCTATGGGCAGTGTAGGGCCCCTAAGTGAACCCAGCCTGCTGAGTCTAGGGACCCTGCAGGAAGAGGAACAGGCCATGGGGGGAGGGGGCGTCCCGGGAGAGGAGCCACCAGGTAAGACCCCAGGGCAGGAGTTCCCCACATCCGGGATGTCAGGAAGTCAGGGAAGTCTGCCTGACCCGGCGACTTGGTCAGGGGACGAGGGAAAGCAGGCGCTACCCGTGGTCTCAGCGGTCGTGGCCGCTGTTACCAGGAGTGGGAGCGCTGAAGCCCAAGGAGCCTCGCGGAGGTCCGATGGTTTCCCCCTCTCCGACCAAGTGGCTGCCGAGTCAGACAGTAGCCAGGAGACAGATCCCGGGGAACTGACAGAGGACATGGCAGTTTCATCGATTCTTGCCACATCAAGTCAGGGATTTCAGGCAGCGTTGGAAGCTGACCCTAGCCTGAAGACTCTCAAGGAACAGGCGGCACAGCCTCCCCTGGAGTCCGACCGCGAGCGAGTGGTCTGGGACCAGGGACGGCTGTACCGGGTAACGGTCCAGCAGGGTTCACCGGAGGCGTGGCCCAGGGACCGACAGTTAGTGGTACCCCATCCGTTCAGGGCGGAATTGTTGCGGATCGCACGAGATTCCAATGGCCGGACACCTAGGGATCACTAAAACCAGGGCCAGGCTAGCTCAGCATTTCTACTGGCCCGGTATGAGGACCGAGGTGATAGCCTACTGCCGTTCGTGTGACACCTGTCAGAGGGCGGGGAAGGCGGGGCCGCCCTCCAAAGCCCCACTGGTAACTCTGCCCATCATCGAAGAGCCTTTCTCGAGGGTGGCTGTGGATCTCATTGGACCTCTGTCCACTCCCAGCCTCTCCGGGAAATGCTTCATACTAACGGTAGTGGACTATGCCACCCGGTACCCGGAGGCGGTAGCTTTGTCGTCCATTCGGGCCGACAAAGTGGCCACTGCCTTACTGGAGATTTTCTCCAGAGTGGGGTTTCCCAAGGAAATGCTCACCGACCGAGGGACCCAGTTCATGTCGCAGCTGATGGAGTCTCTCTGTAAGCAGGTACAGGTGCAACATCTGGTGGCCAGCCCGTATCACCCACAGACCAATGGCTTGTGTGAGCGGTTCAATGGCACCTTAAAGCAGATGCTGAAGATGTTGGTCGACTCCCACGGGAGAGACTGGGAGCGGTATCTCCCACACCTGCTGTTTGCCTACCGGGAGGTCCCACAGGCCTCAACGGGGTTCTCCCCCTTTGAGCTCCTGTACGGGCGACGTGTACGGGGGCCCCTTGCTCTGGTGAAGGAAGCGTGGGAAGGGGATTTAGCCACCCCTGGAGTGTCGGTCATTGAGTATGTCGTGCGCTTCCGGGACCGAATGATGGCCTTGACGCGGCTGGTGCATGACAATATGGCCCAAGCTCAGGCTGACCAGAAGCGATGGTACGACCAGAATGCTTGTGAGCGGACCTACCAGGTGGGTCAAAAGGTGTGGGTACTGGTCCCCGTACCCCAAAACAAGCTTCAGGCGGCCTGGGAGGGTCCATACCTCGTGCACGAGCAGCTCAACGCCGTCACCTACCTGGTCACCCTGGACCACGCCCGTGGAAGGAGGAAGGCCTTCCATGTGAACATGATGAAGGCCCATCATGAGCGGGAGGCTTATGCCCAACCAGTGTGCAACCTTTCAGAGGACAGAGAGTCAGAAATCCTTCTGGATCTACCACCCTAGCCAAAGAGAGGGTGCGGTAGGGCGCACGGGAGAACACAGGAATGTGATACCCCCTAGCGACCTCAAAAGCAGGGAGGTGTAAGGAAAGGGACGTCGCCATTTTGTATACCAGCCTCCATCTTGTCTGTTCACAGAGCCACAAACTTTTAACTACACAGGGCCTATTAGCATATCCAGTACGACCGGTTTTGATGTCCACTAGGAATCAAAGGGGCTTTAGCATGCTAATTAGTTTAGGCCAGTGTCTGAATAAGATGGTCAGTCGTATGGTAAATAGCTCAAGCTCAAGCCATTGTTTCCTGCTCCATATGAATTGCAGGCCAGTTAATATGCGTGCTTCAAAGCAAAAGGGAAGGGCCTAGCAGGTTTAAGAATTGTAGCCCTGTACAGGGTGTTCATTCCATTTTCTCACAGCAGCAAGAAACACAAGGGACAGACCTTGCCAAGGGTGCAGCAACACATGCTTTGGGGACTATCCAGCAACTGAAGACTGTACCTGGGGATGGCAGAGCGCCCCTGCCTTCCCATGAAAATACTACCCGGTAATATTGATCTATAGCTTATACCTTTAAGCCTTGTACATTATCGTTGTATTTTTACTCTGACTGCAATTCCTGTTGTGAATGGGTTTGAGATGAGTTCTGAGCAGAGGCTCCCTCTGGTGGTTACAAGCGGTGCTAGTGAGGATTGGGAATCAGGTGTTACTGATTGGTCTTATTTAAGGGAATCATTTTCCCATCAGGGTTGCCGGTGATCAATTGTTCTGGTCTGAATCCTTCTTACCAGTTTCCCTTGTAGCCTGCTGTGTCGTGTCTGCATCTCCTGCTATCAGATAAGACAATTTCTTATTTTGTGTTTTTGCTATATTTTTGCATTTTGTCCTGCACTTCTGTGGGGCCTTCTGGGTCCCCTCCGGGGGCTTTTGCCCTCTCAGTTTAGTCCAGCCACTGTGTTTTGTACTTTTGCTTTTTGCAGTTTTTTCAGTGGCTGCTGTTTTTGTTACACCAGAGAACTAATTTAGGTGGTAGAGGTCGTGTGATCTCAGGTGATTTTGAAATTAGTAGTGTTGGTGTTTTTCAGGGTTTTCTGGGATTGCAGTAAGTACCCTTCCTGTCCTTTTCTATTTAGATAGTTTGGGCCCCAGCGTTTGCTCATACTATTTTCTTTCTGTGTCAGTATTTCCTCTTGTCTAACCGCCATTACATGTTTGGGGGCTTTCTATTATCTTTGGGGTTCTGCTCCGGGGCAGATAGCTTTCCTATTTCTATCTTTAGGTGTAGTTAGTTTCTCAGGCTGTGACGAGGCGTCTAGGACCATCGTAGGAACGCTCCACGGCTGCCTCTAGTTGCGGTGGTTAGTCAGGGTACTGCAATCTCATAGATTCCAACTGCTCTGGTGTATTTCCTTTTTTACCTGCACTCCTCAGCTACCGTAACATAACAGTATCACCGGCCATAAAAATTGTATGGTACTCACAGAAGGGAAAAAATATTTTGAAGGAAGAAAAGTTGTCAGAGATATTTTTCTGTTTGTTGCATTTTTTTTTTTTTCCCTCTGTATCTCTGGGTGCTGGGGAGGATCTTTTCTCCCAATGGAGTTTGCACAGTTGTCTGGCCGTGTGGATCAGCTTGCCACTGAGGTTCGGAGTATTGCTGCATATCTTGCTAGGTTGCCTGTTGTGGAACCTAGGATCCCCATGCCAGATTTGTTTTCAGGGGATCGAGCTAAGTTTCAGAATTTCAAAAATAATTGTAAATTGTTTCTTGCCTTAAAATCTAAGTCCTCAGGAAACGCAGCGCAGCAGGTTCAAATTGTCATCTCTCTCCTGCGCGGCGATCCTCAGGATTGGGCTTTTTCCCTCACACCTGGGGATCCTGTTTTGAGTGATGTTGATGCATTTTTTCAGGCTTTGGGGTTATTGTACGATGAGCCTAATGTTACTGATCAAGCTGAAAAAGCCTTGTTGGCATTAAATCAGGGGCTTGATGACGCTGAGTTATACTGTCAGAGATTCCGTAGGTGGGCAGTCCTGACCAAATGGAATGACGACGCTTTGGCGGCCCTTTTCCGGAAGGGTCTGTCGGATAATGTAAAGGATGTTATGGTGGGATTCCCTGTCCCCTCTGGTCTCAATGATTCTATGTCATTAGCGATTCAAATTGACAGACGTTTGCGTGAGCGGAGAAGTATGCGTGGAGTGGTGTTGCCTTGTGAGCCAGCTGCTGAGCCCATGCAGTGTGATGGAGTGGTGTCTGGGGCACAGCGTCATGAGTTTCGAAAGCGCAATGGTTATGTTTCTACTGTGGTGATGCCTCTCATGCTATTTCAGTCTGCCCTAAGCGGGGAAGACGTTTTGCACGCTCAGTTGTCTTGGGTAGTGTTCAGACTAAGTTTTTATTAACTGTCACTCTGATATGCTCTCTGTCCTCATTTTCTGCTCAGGCTTTCGTTGATTCTGGAGCAGCTATTAACCTGATGGATTATGATTTTGCTAAACGTTGTGGATTTCCCTTGATACCCCTACAGAAGTCTATTCCCTACTGGGGATCGATTCTACCCCTTTGGCTGAGAATAAACCCCAGTTTTCTACTCAGGTGATAATGAGGGTTGAACCTGATCACCAGGAGTGCTGCAAATTTTTGGTTCTATATAATCTGCATGACATTATCGTGCTGGGTTTCCCTTGGTTACAGTCTCATAATCCTGTTTTGGATTGGAAATCTGTGTCTGTAACCAGTTGGGGCTGCCAATGTGTTAATACCAACACTCCTGTTCTTTCTGCCTCCCCCAGGCTGAGGATGTTCCTGACTTTTTGTTTGATTTTTCTGATGTGTTTAGCGAAAGTAAATCTGCATCCTTACCTCCCCATAGGAGCTATGACTGCGCTATTGAATTAGTGCCAGGTAGTAAATTCCCTAAGGGTCGCCTTTTTAACTTGTCTGTACCTGAACATGACGCTATGCGGTCTTATATCAAGGAATCATTGGAGAAGGGTCATATCAGACCATCCTCTTCACCCTTAGGTGCCGGTTTTTTCTTTGTGGCCAAAAAAGATGGTTCATTAAGGCCGTGTATTGATTATCGTCTCTTGAACAATATTACTGTGAAATATCAATACCCGTTACCCTTGATTTCTGACCTGTTTTCCAGGGTGAAAAACGCTACTTGGTTTACCAAGCTTGACCTCAGGGGGGCGTATAACCTTATTCGCATTAAGCACGGGGATGAATGAAAGACGGCATTTAACACCCCTGAAGGGCATTTTGAGTACCTTGTGATGCCCTTTGGGCTCACTAATGCTCCTTCCGTCTTCCAGTCCTTCATGAATGACATTTTCAGGGATTTTGTGGACAAGTTTCTGATTGTTTATTTGGATGATATCTTGATTGTTTCTAATGACTGGGACTCTCATGTGAAACATGTTCGAACTGTATTCCAGATTTTGAGAGAGAATGCTCTGTATGTGAAGGGATCAAAGTGTCTTTTTGGCGTACAGAAGATCTCATTTCTGGGATTCATTTTGTCCCCATCTGTTATTGAAATGGACCCGGTCAAGGTTCAGGCCATCTGTGATTGGGTCCAACCTACTTCATTAAAGGCTCTTCAGAGATTTTTGGGTTTTGCCAATTTTTATCGTAAATTTATTGGTAATTTCTCTGTTATTGTTAAACCATTAACTGATTTGACCAGAAAGGGTTCTGATGTGGTGAATTGGCCTCCTGAGGCAGTCTCTGCGTTTCAGGAACTTAAGCAGAGATTCACTTCTGCTCCTGTTCTACGGCAGCCTGATGTTTCTCTGCCATTTCAGGTGGAGGTTGATGCCTCTGAAATTGGGGCAGGTGCCGTTTTGTCCCAAAAAGATCCAGAGACCTCTAAAAGTAACCCTTGTGCCTTTTTCTCTCGAAAATTTTCTCCTACTGAACGTAATTATGACGTGGGTAATCGGGAGTTATTGGCCATGAAGTGGGCTTTTGAAGAGTGGAGACATTGGCTGGAGGGAGCCAAACATCAGGTGGTGGTCCTTACGGACCATAAGAATCTGGTCTATCTGGAATCTGCCAAGCGACTCAATCCTAGACAGGCCAGGTGGGCCTTGTTTTTCACACGTTTTAATTTTGTGGTTTCCTTTCTTCCTGGCACTAAGAATGTTAAGGCGGATGCCCTCTCGAGGAGTTTCCTTGCGGACTCTCCTGAGCTATCTGATCCCTCTGTTATTTTGAAGGAGGGTGTAGTTCTTTCCGCCATCTCGCCTAATTTGAGACTTGCTCTGGAGGGGTGTCAGGAGGATAGGCCCGAGCGCTGCCCTGTTGGAAAATTGTTTGTCCCGGACCAATGGAAAAAGAGTGTGATGTCTGAGATTCATTGTTCCGCATTGGCTGGGCATCCCGGAATTTTTGGTACCAGAGACTTGGTTAGTCGGTCCTTTTGGTGGCCTACCTTGTCTCGCGATGTCAGGGAATTTGTGCAGTCCTGCGGGACTTGCTCTCGCTCCAAGCCTTGCTCTCGCTCTAGTGGTTTGTTGATGCCATTGCCTGTGCCCAAGAGACCATGGACCCATATCTCTATGGATTTCATTTCCGATCTTCCTGTTTCTCAGAGAATGACCACCATCTGGGTAATTTGTGATAGGTTTTCCAAAATGATACATCTTGTGCCATTACCTAAGTTGCCTTCCTCCTCTGAATTGGTGCCGTTGTTCCTTCAGCACGTGGTTCGTTTACACGGCATTCCTGAGAACATTGTGTCTGACAGAGGAGTCCAGTTTGTTTCCAGATTTTGGAGGACTTTTTGTTCTAAACTGGGTGTTCAATTGTCTTTCTCCTCGGCATTTCATCCTCAGACCAATGGTCAAACTGAGAGAACAAACCAGACATTGGAGACTTATCTAAGATGCTTTGTGTCTGCTGATCAGGATGACTGGGTCTCTTTTTGCCTTTGGCTGAGTTTGCTCTTAATAATAGGGCTAGCTCTGCCACTTTGATGTCTCCGTTTTTCTGTAATTCTGGGTTTCACCCTCGATTTTCTTCAGGACAGACGGAGGCTTCTGTCTGTCCAGGTGTTGACTCTGTTGTTGAGCGTATGCAGCAGATTTGGGACCAGGTAGTGGAGAGGTTGTCCCTCTCTCAGGAGAAGGCCCAGCGGTTTGCTAACCGGCATAGGACTGATGGTCCTCGGTTTAAAGTGGGGGACTTGGTCTGGTTGTCCTCAAGGAATATTCCTATGAGAGTAGCATCTCCTAAATTTAAGCCTAGGTTCATTGGACCTTATAAGATCATGGAGATTATTAATCCTGTTTCTTTTCGTTTGCTTCTTCCAGGGACATTTAAGATCCATAACGTGTTCCACAAGTCCTTGTTGAAGAGGTTTGTTGAGCCAGTGGTTCCTGCTGCTGTGCCTCCTGACCCTGTTTTGGTTGAGGGCAATCTGGAGTATGTGGTTGAGAAAATATTGGATTCTCGTTTTTCTAGACGAAGACTCCAGTATTTGGTTAAATGGAGAGGTTATGGTCAGGAAGATAATTCTTGGGTGTTTGCTTCGGACATCCATGCTAGGAGACTTATCCGTGCGTATCATAGAACTCATCCTGACCGACCTGGTTGCTCAAATGAGGGTTCGGTGACCCCTCCTCAAGGGGGGGGTACTGTTGTGAATGGGTTTGAGATGAGTTCTGAGCAGAGGCTCCCTCTGGTGGTTACAAGCGGTGCTAGTGAGGATTGGGAATCAGGTGTTACTGATTGGTCTTATTTAAGGGAATCATTTTCCCATCAGGGTTGCCGGTGATCAATTGTTCTGGTCTGAATCCTTCTTACCAGTTTCCCTTGTAGCCTGCTGTGTCGTGTCTGCATCTCCTGCTATCAGATAAGACAATTTCTTATTTTGTGTTTTTGCTATATTTTTGCATTTTGTCCTGCACTTCTGTGGGGGCCTTCTGGGTCCCCTCCGGGGGCTTTTGCCCTCTCAGTTTAGTCCAGCCACTGTGTTTTGTACTTTTGCTTTTTGCAGTTTTTTCAGTGGCTGCTGTTTTTGTTACACCAGAGAACTAATTTAGGTGGTAGAGGTCGTGTGATCTCAGGTGATTTTGAAATTAGTAGTGTTGGTGTTTTTCAGGGTTTTCTGGGATTGCAGTAAGTACCCTTCCTGTCCTTTTCTATTTAGATAGTTTGGGCCCCAGCGTTTGCTCATACTATTTTCTTTCTGTGTCAGTATTTCCTCTTGTCTAACCGCCATTACATGTTTGGGGGCTTTCTATTATCTTTGGGGTTCTGCTCCGGGGCAGATAGCTTTCCTATTTCTATCTTTAGGTGTAGTTAGTTTCTCAGGCTGTGACGAGGCGTCTAGGACCATCGTAGGAACGCTCCACGGCTGCCTCTAGTTGCGGTGGTTAGTCAGGGTACTGCAATCTCATAGATTCCAACTGCTCTGGTGTATTTCCTTTTTTACCTGCACTCCTCAGCTACCGTAACATAACAAATTCCATTGTAATTATGTTGTATAGCTCTACTGTATATTTCTGTAATTATATAGTGCGCCCTTAAGGCAATTAAACCATAAAATTAATCTTGGGCTGATGCTTTTACTCTGATCACGAATCTTAGAATACCCAGTGGGTAACAGGACAACTTCCCCGGCGGCCATTTGCTCTAGGTGCAGTTCCCTTACTGACCTGAGAGACAAAGGGGGCGCCGGAGAGCTTACCTGTGGAGTTACGTCACCATTGGTGACGTGGGAGGAAAGGGGATCGTCCGTCACATTGGTAGCGGCGGTGGTATCAGAAGCTGTGATACCCAGGCTACCGTGTGGCGGTCGGCGTAGTTCCTCACAGGCAGTAAGCATGATTTGTCTTTTCATCTACTTCACTAAGTTTCCTTGTCTGACCACTGCATCTGCAGTCCTCATCATTGCCCATTTCTTGGTGCTAAAAATAGTTTGAGCAGGACATCTTGAAACCCCAGTCTGCTCTGGAATTTTTGCCTGGAAGACACTTTGTTGATGTAGTATACATTTTGTGCTCAAAAGTTTACATACCCCAGCAGAATTTTTGCTTTCTTGGCCTTTTTCAGAGAATATGAATGATAAAACCAAAACTTTTTCTCCTCTCATGGTTAGTGATTTGGAGAAGCCATTTATTGTCAAACTACTGTGTTTTTTCTTTTAAATCATAATGACAACCCAAAACATCCAAAGGACCCTGATCAAAGTTTACATACCCCATTTCTTAATACTGTGTATTGCCCCCTCTAACATCAATGACAGCTTGAAGTCTTTTGTGGTAGATGTGGATGAGATTCATTATTTTCTCAGATGGTAAAACTGCCCAGTCTCTTGGCAAAAAGCCTCCAGTTCCTGTAAATTTCTAGCTGTCCAGCATGAACTGTGCGCTTGAGATGTCCCCAAAGTGCTCAATGATACTGAGGTCAGGAAACTAAGATGGCCACTCCAGAACCTTCACTTTGTTCTGCTGTAGTCAATGACAGGTTGACTTGACCTCGTGTTTTGGATCGTTGTCATGATGGAACGTCCAAGTACGTCCCATGTACAGCTTCCGGGCTGATGATTGCAAATTTGCCTTCAGTATTTGCTGATAACGTGTTGCATTCATCTTTCCTTCAACTTTGACCAAGTTTCCTGTGCCTTTGTGGCTCACACATCCTCAAAACACCAGCGGTCCACCTCCGTGCTTTACAGTAGGAATGGTGTTCCTTTCATCGTAGGACTTGTTGACCTATCTCCAAATCTAACGTTTATGGTTGTGGCCAAAAAGTTCAATTTTGGTCTCATCACTCCAAATTACCTTGTTCCAGAAGTTTTGGAGGCTTGTCTCTGTGCTGGTTTTGCATATTGTAGGTGAGATACTTTGTGGCATTTGTGCAGTAATGGCTTTCTTCTGGCGATTCGACTATGCAGCCCATTTTTCTTCAACTGCCTCCTTATTGTGGATCTTGAAACAGCCACACCACTAGTTTTCAGAGAGTCCAGTATTTCAGTTGATGTTATTTGTGGGTTTTTCTTTGCATCCTGAATAATTTTCCTGGCAGTTTGGACAACAATTTTTGTTGGTCTACCTGATCGTGGTTTTGTTTTTACTGATCCCCTGATTTTCCATTTGTTAATCACAGTTTGAACGCTGCTGACTGACATCAATTCCTTGGATATCTTTTTGTATCCCTTTCTTCTTTTAAAACCGTTCAACTACCTTTTCCCATAGATCCGTTGACAATTCTTTTGCTTCCCCATGACTTTCAATCCAGAAACGTCAGTGGCTGGATGAAAGATGCAAGAGTCTGTCTGGATCCCAGAAACTTACTCAGCTTTTATGCACACACACTGATTACAAGCAAACAGGTCACAGGTGAGGATATTACCTTTAGTAGCCATTCAAACTCATTTGTTTCAACTTCTGTGCATGTTTTCAGGCCAAAAATCACCAGGGTATGTAAACTATTGATCAGGGTCATTTGGATGTTTTGGGTTGTCATTATGATTTAAAAAGAGAAAACACAGTAGTTTGACAATAAATGGCTTCACCCAACCACTAATCGTGAGTGAAGAAAAAGTTTTGGTGTTATCATTATATTTTTCTGAAAAAAGGCAAGAAAGCAAAAACTCTGCTGGGGTATGTAAACTTTTGAGGGACAACTGTCACAACATTGTGTTTTGGTTGCTGTGCTCAGATTTTTATTGTGTATGACCTGTGATATGACGCTGTCTTCTACATACTCAACTTTGTAGCAGAGTTTGGAAGTTTCTCACCAAGTTTTAAGCCTCTTACACAGCTGTTCCTCCTGTTAATGATGTGTTTCAACCTACATGTGAAAATGATCGTTATCACCTCTTTGATATCATTGGTTACTCATATACTAGTCTATAAATCCTAGAAAATTCCCTGATTTTGTGCGAAAGTACCCGAAAGAATTGATGCCGTTTAAAGGTAAAGGGTGGTCTCACAAATATTCCTGAAATTTAGTTTCCCTTTTATTCATTCACTTTTGAACTTTTGTTAATGGATACAAATAAATGATTAACACGTTTATTTTTTAAAAATTCTTCTTGCTTTGTAGCATTTTTCCACACCTGCCTAAACTTTTGCACAGTACTGTATATAGTGCAAACAAGGTAAAATACAGGACATTTTTTCATTGTGAGAGTCTCATAAGTATTGTATTCTGTATAAACTAGTCATAGAAAAGCCATCAGGGCGCTCGCACAGTAAACAGGATTCACCATGCAGTTATGTATTGTAGAGGCGGACGTTGTGATGTGCTGTACTGAAACCAACCATAATTATCCTTCCCTCTGTATACATACACAGGTGCCTTCTTACAAGGATTTTCCCACTGATTGTATATCACAGCACATTGGCCCTGCATTCACTTTGCTACATGTGTGTCACTTGTATAATGTATCTCAGGCCAAATGACTCAGTTGTAATTACAACTGTCAACAGTTATGCCAGCCACGAGACGGGTACCCCACTTGGCAATGCATCATCTCTATGCACGATAACATCGCTGCTCGCGCTTTTATCTTAAAACGGATCTGTCACCAATTTCACAATACAAACTACATTCATTGTTTAAAAAAAAAAAAAACGATTTGAAGAGACTGGTGTACTTCCTTTGAAAAATCCTTATCAGAATAAGCTTTAGAATTTTTAAAACACCTTAAATGCTAATTTTTTTGAAGGATGTACAACCATTCTTAAATAAATTTTCAAAAGCAGGTACACCAAACTCACCAGGTCTTGGATCTCTATATTAAAAGGGTTGAGCAAAATGATTTGCAAGACCCTAGTCCTACCGGTCACGCCGATAGTCCTTGAATACCATACTTGACCCCCTACAATTATGTGCTGGTGTAATGAAAGTCTGTCAATGGTGGCCTGAAAAAATTGTATCGCAGACAGGCTTAGCGCAAGCAACTCCATTTACCAGATCCGAGGGATTTTCCATGGCCTTCACTCTTGAACCCATTGTGCAGTGATCTGGACTTACACAGGAACCTGGGGCCACGAGTCAGCTGATGGGGCAGATGCAGGAATGGCAAGTAACCGGGTCAGAATCAAAAGGACAAAGAAGGTACAAAATCAGCAGACAGAAAAGTAGTCACTAATCTGTTCTAGTCAAAACAGGAGCCAAACACACAGGACTAAACCAGAGAAAAGAAGGCTATATCTGGCACCGTCGAGCAATCGCTAGGAGTTTAAGTAGGGTGTGGTGCTCTCCAATGGGCGCAGCAGGGAGATGATTACTCCAGTTGAACAGCTCCAGACCGATACTGCCAGACTGGACAACACTGCACGTCCTCTCATCCTCACCAGCGCCGCTCGCAGAAAGAAGACGGCAGCGCCTGGTGGCAGAGCAGGTCCCCAGAGGAGATGTGACAATTCATCTCGCAGCAATGTAATAATGTCATAGAACCTACTAATCAGAAGAGGCGCCAGAGATATTAGTAAGTTAGTAAGAGGTTTGCAGAGCTCTGGTCCAGAGGCCAGGACCACTGACAAGGCCACAAGACTTTGGTCCTGCAAATCTTTTTGCTCAACTCTACTATATAATACTGAATGTCATTAGTGTGATGTCTGATGATATTCTGCTATGACGTGGTAATAATATTGCAAATATTGAATCTCTCATGGCTACAACTGTATAGTGCAGCTCCAATATGAACAGAAACCAGAAAAACCCCATTTGCCATGTTAATCACATGCTAGCAATGATTCTTGCAGCAGGCACATGCACCAAGTTGTTTGCAAGGAGCCATAGTGCATCTGGCGCGAGTGCATTCATAGTTATATGAAAGCAAAGATGCGCTAATTCTCAAATTTCACCATCACACAAACACATCAAGTTAAACTATGCAAGTCCGAACCTTCCCAGACACAGTAATCTTCGCTGTCTGGCCTCCGAGGTCCGTGAGATGTTGGCAGTGCCGCAGCCCTGGCAGCCAGTGTCCTGTTTGCATTTAATTCCCTGTTGCTGGGACTTATTGCAATTTATGCAAACCTGCTCTTATCTCCTCGCAATCCATTTATTAGACAACCCTGGTGCAGAAGAGAAACACCAGACGGGGGTACTGGTGCTGTAAATACTCCTTTGGCAACATTTAGTGCCTTTCAGCCTTGCTCTTGTTGTGATTAAAATGGCTAATTGCCTTTGAAAATAGAGAATGGAGCTGGAAGGCTTCCCTCACTGGAGGCCTGACTGCAGATTCCTTTAGGGTTTGGGTTTTTTCCCACCTGTTAAAGGGCACAGATTGTGGTTTGTTTGAGCAACGCTTTCACAGGTCTCATCATTACCAGGTTGTGTGTTATTGCAACTTGCATTTTTATTTCCTAATATCTGCACCCATATGAGTGCACAAGTCACATTGTGACCATCATGTATCACAGAATTCTACTTTTTTGGAAGTGTCAACTCACTAACTTTTACCAAAAGTCGCCCTATTTTTAGTAAACTAGTCATACCCAGTTGAGGGGAAAGGGGTTGAAGACCCATTATTTTATTGACTAAATCTAATGGATAATGACACAAGTATATAAGTTTCCCCCCATACACATTAGTCTACTGTGTGGGGAGCCACAGATAATTGATGGTCAGGTGAGTTAAAAAAAAAAAAAAACAGCATATCCAATTTCACACTGCCTATCTTTGTTCTGACAGAGATAAGCCACCGGCGGCTCTCTAATAGAGAATGCAGGAGCTCATGGGGAAATGAGCTGTTAACTATGTGATGTTTATAGCGGCCTTTACTGTGCTTTTTAATTTTTGTGTTGGATTCCCATCTACACTGCTGAGTCCGCTGTATAATGTTCTCCATTCTGCTGCTGAAATCTGAATATGTGGACAATAGAGAACATAGAGCACACGGCCAATCGAGCACTTTTGTGGTGTGGGAGAGCTGATGATAACTGTGATGTGTATAGCGGGCTTACTGTGCTTTTTCATTTTCTGTGTTGGATTTCCAGCTACCTGTGGTCCTGCTTTATGTGCCCTCCATTCTGCTGCTGCATCTGAATATGTGATACATAGAACCTGAGATCAGTAATACTCATGCCTGTGTGTGTTATCTACACTCCCTAGCAGCAAGTGTCACCCATCCCACAGCTCAAAACATAATAAGTCTTAAAATGGCCAGAAATGGTGTTAGTTCTTATCTTCACCCACACGTTTGACTACCTGTTCTAAAAAAAAGTCACCTGAAATGATATTTGCTTTAAACAATGAGAAAACTCCATTGTAATCAAAGAACAATATATTCCCGGCATACAACTATTATATACACTATTTTCAAAATTTAATTTTTACAAGGCAACCTCAAAACAACATTTGGACTAGCAAGGAATACTGGAGATTTCAGCTGTGATTTTAAATCAGCTCTGAAAATTTTAGCTCATGATTATCACTTTGTACTTAAATTAATTAATTTTGTTTATCTATATGACACAATTTAAATGTGAACATGCCTTTCACCTTTTGTATGTTTTTCTCCCATTTGTAACATGGTGAAGCCCTTCCAGTATAAATCCAGCAGGTCGTCACTTAAAAAAAAAATGGATTGACCTTTTACAGTGGTGTTACTTTTTAAAAGAGCTTGCTACAGATGTTTATAGTATTCCTTTCATATTTTTTTCTTTTTTTAAATGCACCATAGATATATTGCCTTTTTATTTAGTGCTTTTTGTGTTCTTTACCTAACAGGGAGTGACTTGCAATCTAATAATACAGACATCTACGCCCGCCCCTGAAGATCCTGTGAGCCACACCCAGATTGTGAGCCACACCCTGAAATCTGTGAGCCATGCCCCCTTTTAAAAACTATAAATCTTTGCACTAAATAGAAAGGCCCATATCTCTGGAACCATATGAAGGATTTAAGAAAAAAAACAAAAAAACCTGAATAGACAGGGGAAACAGTGGGAATAATTAAAATAAGGGCAAAAAACTTTCCACTAATGACCTGGTGACAGATTACAGACAAACAGGCTCTTATTATAGCGCCAACAATTAGCAGCATTAAATTGTCCTCATTTTAGGCCCCTAAATATATAAAGATCTCTGCCTTCTGTATTATCAGACAGAAAAAATGAGGCCTAGACCAAACTATGTACTTTTCCACCGCTTTTTTTATTGGCTTTTTAGCACCTCCGTTCAGCCTGGACATTATGTGCATGGTACACGGAGATGCTGCACCTTTTCACAATTGACTACAAATATCTGGATAACCTGCTGAGGGAGGCAAAAATGGGGGTAGTGGTAAAACAGGAGAGTAGAAACATCTGCAAAAGTTGGTATTGTGCAGAAACGTAGAACATGCACCTAACACGATGCAGACCATACGTGTGTTTTGAGGCAATGTCCTCTTTAATTGCTGCCAGACGAAGCACCTCCTGTCATGGCAGCCATCTGTCACATAAACTAGGAGAGCACTGGACTGTCTTGTCTTGTACCTTCCTCTTTCAAGATTGACAATGACTATTCTTCAGGCATTTTAAAGATGTCATTGGTGAGCCATTTAACCAGGAGAGCAGCCGGTCTGTGTATACTGCCGGTCTGCCCTAAAACTGGGGAATCCTAGTAATAAATACAGGAACCAGGGCGATAAAAATGAGAATAATTCCATATACTGCGCACAATTACAAGTCCAGAACATAATGCGAGGTGTGTTTGGAAGGAAGTGACAAACCTGTGGCCAAAAATTGTTCTCCTGGAGTCCTGATGGTTGTCATTGTTATTTTTTTTTAGCAGGGCATAACCGTTTGTAATAATATTAGTGATGCTTCATCTGCTCCTCTCGTTCAGCTCACAAACTTACTTTTTAGCTGTTTCTGCTCTTTATGTTACTTCTTAGGCTGCCAGTAGTGATGAGCGAACGTGCTCGGATAAGGTGTTTATATCAGCATGCTCATGTGCTAACCGAGTGACTTCGTTTACTCGCAAAATACGTTCGAGTCCCTTCGGCTGTATTCTCACGGCTCGACATCCGCAACACATGCAGGGATTACTGTTTGTTAGACATACAGCCGCAGGGACTCGAACATATTTTTCCAGCGCGCCTAAGGCACTCCGGTTAGCACCCAAGTATGCTCGAATAGCACATATCAGAGCGTGTGAAACTCATGAATAGCTGTCAGAACCTGCTACCCCTAAAAGCATGCAGAAAGTGGAGAAGGAAGAGTTATCTGCCATGTGCACTTGAGCCATTTTTCTTTGTGGAAATGTCATCCTGTTGGGTTCTTGATTTTGCCGACCGTTGTACCTGGCATTTACATATCCATTTGTAGGCACTCCTGATTATTTCGATCTCACATAAGGTGAATGTGAGTTAGTTTGCATCAATTCAATGGATCCAGTCCAGAGGCCGGCTCAGTATGTAACCTGTGACCATCGATTGGAGCCCTTAGAATCGCCTGTGTGCAGACATCTTCAGCTCCTCTTGATTAGCCAGCCAAAAGATCATGTCACGCCAGGCCGGGTACTCAAAGAGGAGCTATGCTGTCCGTAGGAGGCGGTCCACAGTGTGCCCGTCCGGCTACCGCAGACTACTTACCTTACCACTGGACAAGGGTCCTGCAAATCTATTACACCATCTCTAGTAAATGCACACTGTGAATATTCTGTGCAGCCTTTCTGCATGGATTTGCTTTCATAGAAAAGCTGCAGTGGCACTAAGTAAGCAAGACTCCAAATCTCATCTATACATTGCATACGTTTTTCGTTCAAAATTAAAAAAGTGGGGCCGATTTTTAAAATCCGCAGCATGTCAGTTCCTCGTGCGGAGGTCATTACGGACTTCACTCTTTGCAATACAGTGGCTGAAATACTCAACAAATTCCGAAATGGAAGTTTTGATGCAAAAATGCTGCCAATATGATGCATAAAATCCGCTACATGCGAAGGTTCCCTCGGCTTTTAATTAGTCATAATTTAGGCTTCCATATTAAACGTCTGGATTGGTTCCAATCAGAGCAGCAGACAAAATAAAAACCTAGTGTTCTGTTTTACATAGCATTTTATTCATTTTGAGAACTCCGCACGCAATCGAGGCAGCAGGTGCCAGGATTCACGTCCAGTCTCCCTTAATCCGTCTGTTGAAATCTAAACCTGAAGGTCCACATTACAATGGCAACATGTCTCTTTTTCTTCGTATTTGCTCTACTCACTGGAATTTCTTACACACATTTAATTTAGTTCTGGACAAGACACATGTAAGCTGACTGCAGCGGTGCCTGGTCAATGGTGTGTTACTGCAAGGAACATTGCTTTGGTCAGATGGCGGCTGCTCGTTGACTTGACATATTCTTTACTTTGGCCGCTTTCCTTCCATCCTGTTGTCGAACAGGATCTTTACCTATCATCTCCTGCATACCTTGGTCATGGGCAGAGCCCGAGGGGGGCGCCATACTCATGAAATCCTTGCGACTGGTCTCTGTCCAGACACAGGAAAACAACTGTTGTCTTCGACGCATGTGATTCGGTGCTGCACATACATTGCAGATGACATGTGGATAGGTTTTCACGCCGCTGCAGTTCACAAATGTATGAATGTGTTCAACCAGTGAGGAGGTTTCCTTCAATATTTTACCACCGCCATGGCTGGACATATGTTTTCAGACGTACAACTACTGGAACAATTGCATTTTTCCCCTTAAATATTTTCTTTTTTTTTCTTTTTCCAGTATGGAAATCCAGAGCTCAGCCTTTAAAGCTCTCGTCTAAGTTGGTCGTCAGTCTTGCAAGCGAAGGCCCAGGAGGTAAGGCGGTGACTAAGTATCCGTACGGCAGTGTGCGCTCATTTTCCGCTCCGGGTTATATGATGAAATATTATAAGAAATGTTTTACTGCAAAACACAAGGGAGGCATATTTTATGTTCCAGCGTGAAGTGGGGGAAAATGAAATGGAAAGCACTTTTATAAATGGGGAAAGTGGTTGAGAGTGGCTTACAAGGAATGAAGGTGTATGCAGCATAGAACGCCTGTGGAGTTTCAAGAAGCGCTCCATCCAATAGCACCATGTTAGTAAATAGTCATGGTGGTGCACCCAATGTCAGAGACATGACTTCCTTTTCTCCTGTGAAAGATGGAAACTGTCAATTATTATTGCCAAATTTCCTGGACATCCGGGAGGCTCTTGAAAAAAGTGGGATACCCTCCAGATGTCTCCAAATATGACTGAAAGACTGACTGTTCAAACAAACAATGACACCCTTGGTGTGGCCGAGGGCACCCTTGGTGTGGCCGAGGGCACCCTTGATGTGGCCGAGGGCACCATTGGTGTGGCCTACCACCCTTGGTGTGGTCGATGGCACCCTTGGTATGGCAGAGGGCACCCGTGTGTGGCCAAGTAGACCAGTGCTTCTTCCCATTCCACTTGTTTTTCCATTCGTCTCCACCCTTAATAGCTCCTGTAAGCCCCCAATGTCCACATACAAGTTTCATGGAGCGGGAAAGGGGCTAGTCACAAAATAAAAAAAAGTGTATTTTATGCTTCTAAAAATTTCCGATTGTCCCAGTAGAGAATTTCAGAAGTACGTGTAATACGGCTTTATTATTGTATACTAGTGGAGGCTGTAAGAATTTTTTTTTTTCCAAATCTCTGTCCCGGCCGCATATAAAGTTATCTGGCACCGAAATGTGAACCGACTTTAAAATAAATTGTGGTTTTTGGTGGACATTGACCATAAACAGTAGTGATTCATTTGATTAAATGCTGGGGACATATTATCTGTGTCTGTGAAAATAAATGATATTGGTCAGAAAGAAATCGCGCTGTAGAGCGGTGCGGAGACTCGTCCATATGTTTTTATTTTTGTAAGATAAACATAATAGCGATCAATCACCGCAGTTCTTATAAGTGATATTTTCCTATCATCACCCAGTAAACCCGTATCTTCTGCCACAGATAATTCATAAGACACTGCTTTGTTGACCGGGAGTTTGATTAATCGTTGTCAGGAACATCTGGAGGATCTCAGGCTTGATTTTTCCGTGTTTTTTTTTTTCTAGGCCATTGAGTCAGAGTTGAAGGACTGGTTGCACTTGTGGTTCGCTGCTGTGGAGATGAACTCCAGACTGAAGTGAAGTTGGCAGCTGCTCAGATCCTTACGATTTGCTCCTTATTTCTGACCAGTCCCCGGCTGGTGCTCGGTAAGACTCCTGTGCAGTTCTTTGTTCAAACCCTACTACACGTCAAGTAAAGAATGTACAGATGCATCCATCATTATCTACATTTTTTTTTCAAGCTCGCCAAAAGAGGAAAAAGCTGTTCCCTTATATTGAACACAAGGCTTTATGAAAGGGGTTATCCGCTCTCGACAATCTTTTATACACGGCTCAGTTAGGTATAAAAAAAATAATTGAGATTTACTACCCTCCAAGGGACCACATGGCGTCTCTGCTGCAGCTCTGGTCAATCGGTGATTTCAGCAGCCATGTAGTCTACATATGCGAGCTGCTGAGCTTAGTAATGATTGTCGCAGCACTGTCGATGTGATGTCACCACTGCATCCAAACAACATGGACCAGAGCAGCGCAGAGACTCGGGGCAGGACTTGGGGAGGTTAGTAACGCCAAAGCTTGGTTTTTTTTTTTTAGTGTTCCAGAAGACTGGTCAAAAAAGGGCAAACCGTTTAGACATTAAGTATATTGCTTAATGCACATGGTGCAACCACTTCAACTAAGGACATGTTTTGGGTCAAGTGTTTGTATTTGACACATATTAGATGCTTGACCACCATTGCAAAAAGAGTTGCTTCTATTCCCACTGCTCTTTGTTTCGAGAGAAGAAATTTTGGCTTCAGGCTTCAAAATCTATCTTACTTTTTTGATTGTCTATATCCCCATTAGAGAACTGCTGTTTGGTCCATGATTATGTAGCCAGCCTCACACATAGAGATTGTGGAACCTTTAAGAAAAGTGCAGTGATGTTTCTAGCAGCTTTTTTCTGTTTGCTTTGTTAAGCTTTGGTGCACATTCATTCAGGTTTTGATGAGAGTTATGGTTGCTGCACGCAGCGCTGTTATCCTGCTGGGCGGTGGTGGGTATCCACCCAACATGGGATCTGGCGTTGTCCTGATGTCTATTATAAAGAGAAAATCCCTCTCAGAATCCAGCCCCTGAGCTAATTGAGTGAATCTCCCAGGTCCCACTGCTTCAAACAAACTGTTTTTTCCAGGTAAAGTCACTGCCAGCTTGTAGCAGATGTGTATTACATTGTGGCCAGTTCGGTTGAAATGGCCATCTTTATTAAGGTCTGGGGGTAAGGTTACTCCTTGTGGAGAGTGACAACCAGCTCTGGCGTGTCGAGGTAAGGAGGCTTATTCGCCGTGCAATGCTCTCTGGAAATTTTAATATGCAAATTGCCTCTTTCAAACAAAGAGTACTTGTACTCTATAGGCCACCTATATAGCCCCTTACCTCGACCGCCAGAGCTGGTATGTCACTCTCCACAAGGAGTAACCTTACCCCCCAGACCCCAGTCCAGAGCATCTCATCTAGCTAATCAGATCTCTCTACTTTGCACGGCGAATAAGCCTCCTTACCTCGACACGCCAGAGCTGGTATGTCACCTCCACAAGGAGTAACCTTACCCCCAGACCCCAGTCCAGAGGCCTCTCATCTAGCTAAATCAGATTCTCTCCTACTTTGCACTGACGAGGACCAACAGTCGAAACACCGTGTCTGCAAATGGAGATTCTGATTTGGCTTTTATCCTAAGTCATATACAGACTCGTTAAAGGGTTGATTGTGACTTGTAGGATCGCTACTTCCATAGGTGGCGCTATAGAGTACAAGTCCTCTTGTTTGAAGAGGCAATTTGCATATTAAATTTCCCAGAGGAGCATTGCACGGCGAATAAGCCTCCTTACCTCGACACGCCAGAGCTGGTATGTCACTCTCCACAAGGAGTAACCTTACCCCCCAGACCCCAGTCCAGAGCCTCTCATCTAGCTAAATCATATCTCTCCTACTTTGCACTGACGAGGACCAACAGTCCGAAACACCGTGTCTGCAAATGGAGATTCTGATTGGCTTTTATCCTAAGTCATATTACAAGACTCGTTAAAGGGTTAATTGTGACTTGTAGATCGCTACTTCCAATAGGTGGCGCTATAGAGTACAAGTCCTCTTTGTTTGAAGAGGCAATTTGTACATCTTTATTAAATAAGATATCTAGAGTCCTCCAGAATAGGGGCCATTTTTCCGTAGCGGCTCTTAATTATGGCTCATAAAGAGTTCTGCCTAGTGAGGAACCTCCCCATGTGATACCGATAATGCCTAAATAGTGCATATGGACAGAGGTTGCTTTGATGAAATGTCCTTTAGATTTTGCAGATATGAGTTGTGTCGAGTCTCAAGCTGTTGGCCGCAGCCCTCATGTATTAGTACCATATGGTCTTCACTCCGTGTACTACTCTGGGTCATGTCGGTTGTGTTCCAGTAAGCACCAGGGTCCTCTCCTCGCCTCCCTCTTGCATTTTAATATAATATTTTGATATATTAGCCTTATACTTGTGTCATCAAAACCAGTGGAAAGGAACCACAATGAGTATGGTTGAGAAGATATTAAGAATTTTATGTGATATCAACATGGTATCCATTATGGCTTCCATGAGGATTGTCCCACCTCTTTCTTGACCTCAGTTTCATGGAGTGATCTAGCATTCACTTTGGTATGACCATGTTCTCCCTCTAAATGTTCAGAAATGTCCTCGGTCACAATAAAATCCATCTTATGTAAAACGGTAAATAGAAAGCAGGGAGGAAGGGGATGCAGCTGCAGTTTCTCACTTGGTGTTTCAGACAGACCGTAAGAGAGCAGACAGCTGATTGACTTAGAACGCTCTATTTTCTCCATTTTAGAGAGCCCATATATTGTGTACGCTAGGGAAACTGATTGACAACTTTTGAGAGACCTGTAAATTGGAGCAATAGGGGCCGCCACACACACGTTAAAAATTCTACAGTAGAACTTAAATTTGGGTTTCATTTTGTCCCAAGTCTTAGATTATACCATATTTGTGAATAGTATGCCTAGACAAGAATGCATGAGAACAGGGGGGTGAGAATGACCTGTAATGAGTCCTGGTGATTCTGGTATTTGATTAAGTCACGACTGTTTTAGGTAAATAGCGAACAGCGAATGACGTTCTGACCTTAATTGCTGCAGCCACTGGGTAGCTGCCAACGCTGCCTTCTCCAAAGTTATTAGTTTTAATTGATTTCCCGCCTGATTAGAGAATGTCAAACACGAGATTCTAGAAATGACGGTAAGCCCTCACTGAGTGAAGCATAACACGGACCTCATGGTCTTGGCATTAGGTACCGATGTCTCACTCTCAGCCGGGAGGTTTGTCTGTCTGGAGAACTTACATTGCTCTTCATCCACATTTTAGTCATTCACTGCGATTATCACGTCCTACTATACAGGTGACAATCACTTGTGACACCCCCTCTTATAGCTGCCCATTAAATATATGCCCCAATTTCCAGTCTCCAATCTATAACTCTGTCAGAGCATGCTGGAAGTTGTAGTGTTTTGGGTTGGACACTTATGGACAGAGCTCTGTTACCTAACATATCTCACTTACAATTTTGTCTTTTTGTGTTTGATTATAGGAACGAATGAATAGTAATGGCAATAATTGTTCTCAGTGCCCATATGGGTTTTCACATACCCTAAATGGGTATATTATAAGGTCAAAGGGGCTTAAGGAGACCTGTCACTAAACCTAAAGTGGCCAGTTATTTTGCTCTTGACTTATTTCCGCTGCTTATATGAATAAGACAGGATTCAGAAGTAGTAACCAGCAGGGATCTGGTAAACATCAGGATAGGAGCTGTAATGGATTGATGAGGTGAGTATGGCTTTTTTATATTTTTTAAATCACTGAGCCCTCGCAAATATAAAAAAAAAACCCTGCTCAACAACCCCTTAAAGTTACAGCAGTTTATTTTATTTCTGCCGTGTGGGTAATCCAAATATCTAGCATAGAACATGTGGTGCGTCTTTCAATGGAACAAGAGGCAAAAGGAGAAGATTATATAGAGTCAGTGCACATACCAAATTTTCCAGAACACATCAAGAATTTTATCCGGTCGTCTAACTATCTTATGTTTATGGGATGGCGGCAATGGCAAATTCAGTCATGTTGAATCTCAAGGTGTCCGATCCTTTGTGTTGGATCTCAAGGTATCCGTTCATTTGTGTTGGATCTCAAGGGGTCCGATCCTTTCTGTTGGATCTCAAGGTTCCAATCCTTTGTGTTGCATCTCAAGGTGTCCGATCCTTTGTGTTGCATCTCAAGGTTTACGATCCTTTGTGTTGGATCTCAAGGTGTCCTATTCTTTGTGTTAAATAACTAGGTGTCCGATCCTTTGACATAATCCTCTCACACAGGAGTCTAGTGGCTTATTCTCCTGTCCCCATTGTGAACACATGCATATTCGGTCAAGCTGACCACTCGTATCCACGGACCTAAAGCTGTTGTATATTTGCATGTGTGGATATAGCTATATGTTTGTGTCTGTACATGTACAGACACAAACACACAGTAGGCACAGTAAAGTTGTTTTTCTCAGACAAAAACATTGCATTGATGTAACCAGAAGATCAGCTTATTTAAATGGCGCCAGGCAATGTACACACTTGAAAAAATGTACAAAGAAAAGTAAAGCACTATTTTGGCACCTGCGTATGGTTCTTGGAGCCTAGCATCATGGATCCAAATAGTCACCAGAGCTCACCATAGACTTTCATATATATACATATTTTGCCTACATTAATAGTACATGTGAGTATATAGCACTATGTAATATATAATATACCGTATATACCCATGTATAAGCCGAGATTTTCAGCCCATTTTTTAGGGCTGAAAGTCCCCCTCTCGGCTTATACGCGGGTCATATACGGGGGTCGGCGGGGGAAGGGGAGCGGGGGTGTCGGATCACACTCACCCCTCCGCCGGCGCGGTCTCTGCAGCCCCCTGCTTCTCCCACGATCTCCGACTCCTTCCTGCAGCAGTCACATGGCACCGCTCATTAAAGTCATGAATATGCAAATATTCATGACTTTAATGAGCGGTACCACGTGACCGCTGCAGGACTGAAGCGCTGCGGAGAGCGCCGGGAGAAGAGGAGAGGCTGCAGGGACGCGCGGCGGAGGGTGAGTATAGTGATATTTACCTGTCCCCGTGCCACCGCTGCGCTGCTCTCTCGGTCTGACTCCTCTGGCTGTGAATGATCAGGCAGAGGGCGCGATGACGTCGTTAGTGCGCGCCCCGCCCCCTGCCACATCATTCACAGCCAGAGGAGTCAGACCGAGGGAGCAGCGCAGCGGTGCAGAGAGGACAGGTAAATATCTCAGGTGCCGGTGTCCTGACCGAGCGCTGACATCGGCACCTGTCCCCATAGCGCGCCGCTGTCACCGCCTGCTCAGGACACAGGCACCTGGCCCTCAGCGACGAGAGGTGAGTATGTCATTTTTTTTTTCAGCAGCAGCATATGAGGCCTATACTAGGGGGCATAATTGTGCAGCATATGGGGCCATAATCTGGAGCATATGGGAGCATAATATGGAGCATATGGGGGCATAAACTGTGGAACATATGGGGCATAATCTGGAGCATATGGGGGCATAATCTGTGGAACATATGGGGGCATAATCTGGAGCATATGGGGGCATAATCTGTGGATCATACGGGGCATAATCTGTGGAATATATGGGGGCATAATCTGGAGCATATGGGGGCATAATCTCTGAAGCATATTGGGCATAATCTGGAGCATATGGAGGCATAATCTGTGGAGCGTATTGGACATAATCTGTGCAGCATATGGGGGCATAATCTGTGGAGCATCATATGGGGACATAATCATTTTTCACCCTAGGCTTATACGCGAGTCAATAAGTTTTCCCAGTTTTTTGTGGCAAAATTCGGGGGTCGGCTTATACATGGGTCAGCTTATACATGAGTATATATGGTAATATATATTGTAGCATATCCTATTAAGAGGAAATGGATTCTTCCTCACCTTGCAGCAGATTGTAGTCAGCCCCTTCTTTAATGTTCAGAAGCCTCCCCAGTCACCATAAAATCCATTTGGTGTAAAACGGTAAATACAAGGCGGGGAGGAGCGGGCTGAAACTGCAGTTTCTGGACTCTCTGAATAGCGCAGAGCGCACAGCTTTACCATGTGCCTGTCGTTTCAGTTATAGAATTGAATAAGCTGACGAGTTTACATGAGGGATTACACAATTTCTAGTCATTATATGACTTGTATCCAGCATTTTCCACCAGTTTTCCCTTCTGCTCACTCTGTTTAATTTTCATTTGTGTCTGAGCTAGTGGAAGGAGACTAGCGGCTATGATGTCTCATATACAGACCGTATAGAAATGTGAGAAATTCTTGCTAGTCTTTCTTTGCAGCACAGTGACAGAAGGAGCAGCAGCATGGAAGGCATTATACAGCAGTACTGAACTGTGTGGCTGTGAATCCAACACTGGAGTGAAGTAAAACAGTTGCTTGAAGCTGCAGCTCAATCTTCCTAGTTTTTTTGCATTGCTGAGTGTTGTTTACTCCTCTTTCCATGGGGAATAATGGGAAATATAACCTGACACCTCACAGTGCTGGCAGTCGCTCTTGCTTTGACCAAGAAAGACTTCAGCTTTGGGGCTGGAGAGAAAATATGCAGAAAAAAATTTGAGGAAAGGAATAAGACAGATGTGCAGGATATATTTGTGGTTGCTCTACATACATTCTAACACATCTACATGAAGGGATTGCGACCTAAAGATTATACTGTTTCAGCATAATATTCACTTTAGTTCTTTGTACTTTTTTGTTTCTGAGTGACAACATGTATTATTATACTCAAGTGCTGCATTCACGTTTCTTCAAGCTCTAGAGCAAAAGTGGTTCACTAGTCTTTGCTGGTGCAGTGCCTTTACATGGCTTGCTCTCCTGATTTGCAATCTAAAATGTTACCAATCTAAAGTAGGAAAATTGTCAGAGGTGCGTCTGTCTGCAACGTTTTAGCCTTTTTTTCTGCAGAATTATGCACGCAGCTCTAGAGTGTAATATAGGCTATAATTTGGGTCAGTAAAAAAAAATCAGAAATTCACTGAATATACAAATTTACTGAACCTTATATCTATATACAGACCATTGTAAGCTTTCCGGGGGGTTTAGCTCTAGGATCGCTGTCTGGGTAGACAGAATGGCACGGAAACAGTTCATTCAGACAGCAGTTTGGTGAAAACTGGCCGCAACCAGTTTTATTAAAGTCCACAGCACACAGATAAAAACAAATCATAAACAGAAACCCTGGGCTTGTCTAGCCACTAAATTACACTTAGATAGATGGCCCTCTCTATCCGGGACCCAGACTCTACCAGTCTGTGCCCAAAACAACACATATCACATGTTACCAGTATGGAGTTTCACAGACACTCCTCTTTATGTCCGAAGGCAACTCCAATGTCCAGACTTGAGAGAGGTCACCTCCTATTCAGTCGCTATTCGCACGGATTCTCACTGCGACTACTCCTGTGTCCGGGGTACTTCCTGCACCCAGACTGAGATAGCTCACACTCTTAGAGACTGCTTCCTTGTGCCAGGACACCTCCCTGTGTCCGGGCTAAAGACAGCTCCCACACTCTTGGAGACACCTTCTGTGTCTGGACCCCTTGTCCAGACTGAATGAGCTCTCAGATTGTGTTTGCAGACACCTACTTCTGGCTTCCTAATCAACACCTGATTGGATTCAGGTCTGAGCTGCAAGCGTGTACTGAATGGCAGGTGTAGTGACCTTTCTTTACCACCAGGTTTACAAAGCCACACATTTCGCTCATACCAGTCAGCAAGGTACTTAGGTGAAATATACACCTCATTCACCACATATTCCTTCACTGTCTCACATATCCCCTCCCTCTTCTCCAGACCGAGGGCTGGTCATCCAGACCGGAGGGCTGGTCAATAATCCTAAAGAGACAGTGAACTCCGGACCAGTCATAGTCATCATTAGCTTCATCTTCAGTCTTGTCATCTATATCTTCACCTGAGCCATCCGCACTACCCTGTACCCTCCCGGGCCTATGCTCTCTGCGGACCTCAGGTGACCTGCACGGTTTCAGCTTGACCTTAGTGCCAGCCTCAGTCTCGTTATAGTGCCTCAACCGAGAAATACGACCAGGCACGTCAGAACACCTCTGCTGATTCTTCCTCAGAACCTCTCGTACCTCCTGTCCTTGGTGCACTGACCCTGTGTCCCCAGCTGTCCCAGAAGGTATAGGGGGTTTTTCACTTTTCTCTAATTCCCCCTGAACCTTTTTTAGCACATCTACTTTTTTAAATATCAGTTGGTTCGTAAATTCTATTTCACAGAATTTAAGCTCCTCTTCTTGTACAGGCTCACTTTGCATAAGACGCAGAGCTCTTACTTCTTTCTCCAGGAGATCCACATCTTCTAACAAGTCAAGGCTCATCATCTTTTCTGCTTTCACCTCCTCGTATAATTGCGGCCTTTGCTCTCGCAATGAAGAGACTCCCTGTATCCTTCCTTTTACTTCATTGTCCTTTTCAAGAAGGTACTCATGGTTCTCATCACGCTCCTTCATCACAGTTTGAAATTTTTTCTGAGAAGCACTTAATTCCTCTGGTACCTGTGCAACCATTTTTTCTTGATCTTGCAAGGTACTGTATACACTTTCCCTGTCACTTCGTACTCTCTGTAGCAACTGCTGGCACCGCTCCCGTTCCCGGCGAAGAGATAACACATCCAGTTTACACTGTTGCAGCTGCTCGCGCAATGCAACAATATCAGTCTTCATGTCTTTGGTAGAGACCTCATGGAGACGCATCTTCTCCTGTAGCTGTTGGACGTCTTTTACTACTTCGGCCGTTTCTTCAGTCTTGTTCCTCACAGCTTCACTTGAGACATCAGCCTCTGGTGAGGCACCTGGCCTGGTGTCCACCACTTCCATGGCTTTCTCCACCTCTGCAGCGTCACCTTCAGAGTCCTTGGCCTGATGCAGATCCACACCATACATTGATAACTTCTCATTTTCAACAGCATCCACTTGTGCTGTGTTCAGTTTCAGAGTCCTGTCTTTCACCTTAGTCTTCGCCAGGGAACCGGCCAACTGTACAACACCTTCAGATGCCATCCTCCGTCCGACTGCAAGGTCAGCCTCAGCCTTCCTCTCAGGACTCTCAATCTCCTCTGCTACCATGCCTTCCTCACTTGCACTGGTTGCTTTATGGTCATCAGATAATTCACTATCACTATCTGACCCCGTTTTCTCAGCCACATCTGTCTCACTATCAGGGCTATACACTTCATTATCATTCACATCCTGCTCACTGTCAGGGTTATACAATTCATTTTCATTCATATCCTGCTTACTGTCAGGGTTATACAATTCATTTTCATTCACATCCTGCTTACTGTCAGGGTTATACAATTCATTTTCATTCACATCTTGATCTGGAACCTTAGTTAACATGTCATCCACAACATTAACTTCACCATCTGGTCCCTCAAGTATGTGACTCTGTGACAACCCCAGCACTATACTTTTATATAGCTCAGGTACTAGGAGCTGACTCACGACCTCTCCCTGGACTTCAGTGTCCCTATACAATAGGTTATTGTTCATGGCAGCATGAGGAAACCTCTCCTCAGAGCCAGGCTCTTGGGGAACCTCACTCAGAACAATTACATTTTCCTGTGCCGTTTTAAGAGTGGGGTCTCGCACCGGCTCACTCCCAAAATTGTCACAGGAGCCAGGCAGGTCAGGGACACTCGGTTCCCGAGAACCACCATCCTTGTCTCCCAACATCACCTGCAAAGAAATGTCATCTTTATCACGGTCATCATCAGTATCATGATCATCATTATCATTATCAATATTATCATGGTCATCATCATTATCACATAAGTTTAACGGCCCACTAGCACTGTGCTCCGCCCCTCGGGACTGCGCACCCTCAGTAGGAGCTTCATCACACTGTCCATCAGAAACACCCTTCCCCCAGAGATCCTTAGACCGGGGAAAGTCATTACCCAATATAACGGGGTGCACCAGGGTCTTCACTACCCCCACTTCACATGAAACCTCCCCGAGTTTGGGGACCAAGTCCACGGCAGTCTCTGGGTAGACTTTGGTGTCTCCATGGATGCACACCATACTCAGGTGCTTATCAGGGATGAAGTCCCTTTCAATCAGGCTGTCACATACGGAAGTCACTGGACTCTCTGAGTCCAAGAGGGCCTGTGCTGAGCAGTCACTTACAACCACCGGGAACCCCTGTGGTCCAGTCTCTTCGGCTGAGGTGGACACACACACAGGCTCTGCGCAGGGAGAGAGGGATCTGCCAACATCACAACACATAGGCTCACCCTCTATTGGACAGTTGGCTGCAATTTCACGCCAGCTCCAACACTGTCCATCACACTCTCCCACCCACATGTCCCCTCGGGCCTGAACCCGCTTATCAGCATACCCCATGTCCCCAACAGCTGGAACGCTCTTACCGCGAGAGTTCAGCGTCCGGGAACTCCGAAGTGACGACCTCTCAGACGGCTGTACCTCAGGAGGACGTGCTTGGGTGTAGCGGTCCACTATCACCTTTTCAACTCCATAATCAGGCCTGCTGACTGCAGACTCCCAACTGTATCTCCAGTCACGAGCTCCCCTGGCACGGGCTGTCACCGTAACACTCAGCCGGGTAAGAATCTCCGCTTTCAACTTGCCATAGTCTTGGCTGTCCTGCTCGCTCAGGTCAGCATATGCCACCTGGGGCACTCTAATCAGATAGGGTGCGACCATCATGGCCCATTCAGATAGGGGCAGATTCTCCTTCTCTGCCAGTCTCTCAAACCTAGTGAGATATACCTCCACATCATCACGAGGTGTCATTTTTCTCAAGGACCGTCTTACCGCCTTCTTTATAGCGGACAATGCCGGTGCCTTTACAACATTACTTCTGGACGAGGTGCTGAGAGCTGCAATCTGCTCCAACACCCGGTTATTCTCCTGCTGCTGCTGCAGGAATTGCTGCCGGTGCTGCAGGCGCTGCTGCTCCATGCTCTGCTGCATGCTTCGCTGGGCCTGGGCCAGGTACTCAATGAGCTCCTCCATACTGCCGGACTCATCTGTCTCAATCACAGCAGTCTTATGTTGCACATTAACTTTCGCCATTTGTTCAAACAGCGCCTCCATGCTGTCATCCATGCTGTCAGACTTCTCTGTCTTCACAACTGTAGTCTTCACTCAAGACATACACACTACACAGCTTTTTTTCACAGAAAATTCAGCCTTGCTGTGCAAACACTTTTTTTTTTTTTTTTCCTTTGCAAAGTCTATTAGGGCTACTGTCTCTTTAAGACTGCTCCACAAACTTTTCTTTTGCTGCTGCACATTCCACAGTCATTTTCACAACAAGTTCAGCTTTGCTGTGCATACATTTTCTTTCTGCAGACCCTATCAGGGCCACTGTCTCTCCAAGACTGCTCCAAACAGACGTTTCTGCTGACACACTTTTTTTTTTTTTCTGTTGCTATTTCAATAGACTTCACCTTTAATGCTGTCTCTCGCCACTGTGCTGCATGCACACTCCAGCACTAACTGTACCAGGCCCTGCGCTGCCCCAGCATTCTCCGCCAATTGTAAGCTTTCCGGGGGTTTAGCTCTAGGATCGCTGTCTGGGTAGACAGAATGGCACGGAAACAGTTCATTCAGACAGCAGTTTGGTGAAAACTGGCCGCAACCAGTTTTATTAAAGTCCACAGCACACAGATAAAAACAAATCATAAACAGAAACCCTGGGCTTGTCTAGCCACTAAATTACACTTAGATAGATGGCCCTCTCTATCCGGGACCCAGACTCTACCAGTCTGTGCCCAAAACAACACATATCACATGTTACCAGTATGGAGTTTCACAGACACTCCTCTTTATGTCCGAAGGCAACTCCAATGTCCAGACTTGAGAGAGGTCACCTCCTATTCAGTCGCTATTCGCACGGATTCTCACTGCGACTACTCCTGTGTCCGGGGTACTTCCTGCACCCAGACTGAGATAGCTCACACTCTTAGAGACTGCTTCCTTGTGCCAGGACACCTCCCTGTGTCCGGGCTAAAGACAGCTCCCACACTCTTGGAGACACCTTCTGTGTCTGGACCCCTTGTCCAGACTGAATGAGCTCTCAGATTGTGTTTGCAGACACCTACTTCTGGCTTCCTAATCAACACCTGATTGGATTCAGGTCTGAGCTGCAAGCGTGTACTGAATGGCAGGTGTAGTGACCTTTCTTTACCACCAGGTTTACAAAGCCACACATTTCGCTCATACCAGTCAGCAAGGTACTTAGGTGAAATATACACCTCATTCACCACATATTCCTTCACTGTCTCACACCATATAATATGTTAGGTCAGACTTTTGTTAAATACGATTGCCCACATTTCTACCACTGATATCTTAAGCAAGTCCCCAGGCAGAGGTGTTGTACTTTTACTATGAGACCCCCCCCCATGGGCTTGATTTTGGATTCTGTCAAAGATATGCTAATGTAGCCCTGTGTGCTTCTTGATCATTGTAATATCTTCCAGCAGATCAGTGTGGTGTTAGTGGTGTCACAATATGTTCTTGAATTGTATAGAATAAATTTGTTCGGGTTATGTAACGTGACTTAGGGCGGTAGCCAGAGACGAGGTATTCATCTCTTATGCCATGACACGTTACATGAAGGTGGGCCTCCTGGCTGGGTGGACTTGTGCTGTGAGGGCGCTACACCCTTGCCGGCCTCATGTTACCGATGACTTGGTTGGCCAGGGCGTTGAACAGTTCAATGAGGGAGACCACAGGTCAAAAATAAATCTTTTAGTGAACGATAACTTGGTGGGAATTATATACAGTAGATAGCGGGTACACAACTTTATGAACGTTTCCTTTACAATATGGAGCATTTTTCACACACTCAGTTCCATTTCCTTTCCCGTTACTCGTTTGTTCTCTGTCTTCACTGTTTCAACTTCCTTCATCGCTGCCCAGCTCAGTACAGTCCAGTTAGCAAGAGTCCTATTTTCAACCCGTAGTTCCGAATTTTCTTTCCCCTCAAGGGAGCTATGTTGCCAGTATGGCTGGTACTTAACTTCTCTGTCAGTGACGCTCTGGAACTCCCGCCCAGGGCACTCCCTTCAACTCTCGCACTTTGTCCTGTTTGGCACATTACATCTCTGAGTTGTAACCTCCTCTCCTATCTCTGAGCACTCTGTCCTCTTGTCGGTTTTCCTTTTCTTTTTGCTCCAGTTCATGCTAACCACGATCTCAGTCTCTCCTTACTTCAGGACACCCACCCCATGTGGTACTTCTTATTGTCCAGACCTTAGGCCTACGTCAGACGCACACTGGGCCCCATCTGATGTCCTGACAGGAAACTGTCTCTGTCACTTCACCTTAGTCCCTCACACTTTGGGCTAGTCCCATTCATTAACTCTAACTCTCCCTACTGTCGGACAACACACAGTAACAAAACTATTAACGCATGTCAGAGTTCACATTACACAATACATTTGTTCTTCAAGGTGGAACGTGGGCAGTATGTCCATCTCTTTACAGTTATTCAACAAAATGTCAAAATATTGTACAAAATAACATACAAAAAAGAGTAATCGTGAGTGCAAATAACATTGCAGAATTACCAGCTTAGGCTTCATTACAAGCAGAATTATTGTGCCAAATTACAAGCTTTGGCTTTCCATATATATTATATATATATATATATATATATATATATATATATATATACGGCCTTGCGTTATTTTTTTCCCTCCAACCTAGTAATAAAACAGTGGATGGAAACTAAAGTCAGAACTTTCTGGAAAGTGGGAGAGAACTTCATAATTTACACCAGTAAACTAAATGCCAGTCTTTTGTAATGACCAGCAAACGTGTAAACTTAAATGTGGACTATAATAAGGGCATTTTGCACACCTGTCCTGGGTATCCCGGTCTCTGCTTCCTTCCCCTGGTTACGCTGCCCTCTGTTGTACTCCACATCAGGTCTTGCAGGTTGCTCAATGTGGCTCAGTGGTGGCTTCTCCCTAATCTTATTTTGTGCCTACTAGTCACACACCTAAGTTTTAGGGTTAAGACTCTAGTGTCCAGTGTTTGGTCTGGTCCCAAGCTCTGATTCTGCATTTATTCTTACTTTGTTCCACTGCATCTGTACTACTGGTTCGGAGCTTCCTTAATGTGCCAAGTCCTCACTCCTCTACGTGTCTACCCGGCCTGCTTTACCGATGTGCCGACCTGGAGCTTAGCGGATCCACCTCACAAGGTGAACAAAATATTGGAGAACCTTATGTCAACCATATCTCTACATACATTGTATGGTTGTGTTCAGAGAAGACGTATACCGCAGTACAATGCCATCGGCTCCATCACTTACATCATTCCTACTATTGGTACCAGTAGCGTTACATATCCGTAAGTTTTTACTGCTCGCCTTTTATCAATCTGTAGGGAGGTTGCTTCGGTTTCCAAAGTGATGAGCGGTATTTTTCGGTTCGTTGCAGAAGTTGACTTTATTGACTCAGTTTGCCAGGTGCCCTTTCTGTTTCTATTTGCCGTTTCTTGAAAAACCCACACTCCAAATGCGGCAGGTAATCTCTTTCAACATCAGCCTTGTGTACCTAAGCAAATTTTCAGCTGCTTTCAACTGGGTGACCCAAGGTAGTGTGCATAGTCCTGGAAAATTCATCACACCATGTTCCAGCTGGTTTATGTGCTGCGCTCCTGCATCCCGTACTTGCATAGACCGCAGTGATGCACAAAGCTTTAATTCTAACAGCACTTAGCTGTAAAACGGCTGTCAGCATCAGCGGAGATTATATCCCTCATTTCACTAAATGTTCAAGAGAATCCCCTCCTGGCTTCACTCTCCTAGCTTCATTACTGCTTTAAGAAGGTTTACACAGGTTTCCATCAATTCTACTCTGATGTTCGAGAGCCCTGATATGGAAAATTCTTTAACAGGGTTCCCCATCAGATATAGTGTACAGTTGTGTTCCCTCCCATGTTACTGAGGGTCAATTAGGCATCCACAGGTCCTGGACAGTTTGCAAAATCCACAATTGCAGATTTCAAGACCACTTTTTTTAAATCAAAATTCATTGGGAATTCCACACCAAAATCCACAAGATGTGGTGCAAATTTACTGCTAATTTTTTTTTTCTCGGCAATTTGGCTGTGTATGAAGTTTCTTAAAGTCTTTCAGATATACTTGGGAACGATTCATTAGGACTAATGTTAAGAGGCGCAAAGGAATAAGGTGAGCCGGATTGATTAGGAGACGCACGCCACTTAATGAATTTGGTGAAGCATATTAGTGGAGTGCGTCTTACCAGAAATGTTAGAGGACTTCATGAATGTTTCTGGCATTAGAAATGCCACCACTATTGATCAGTTGGACCAGGTGGGTGTAGTCATGACTTGTTCCACAACTTATTCCAGTTGTATTGGAATTAAACACTTGCTTCCAGGTTCTTCCACAGTTAATAGGGGTCTGTCAGCAACAATATCACACTGCGCCAGCGCCAAACTATGGATATCACGTCAGAATTCTGATGAGACCCCATTATAACTCGGGGAACAGAAGCTACGATGAAGATGTGAACCAAATGTACTTTCTCGCCCTTCAATGTAAATAAAGAACTGACAGGCACGGAGGATGACCACATATCCTGACCTGGCCAAGTTGATACCGTTTTATTTTTTTGGAACGGTGGATAGACCTTCTAAGATGAATGAAAAGAAGAAAAAAAAACATACTGTACACCAGGGATACATGATTGTATGTTGATTATCATTGTGTGCCTTTTGGTTTTTCGTCTTTTTGCTTTTTTGTTACCTCATATTCTGGCATAATACATTAATTGTCAGATATTTATGCCTTTTTTCGGGGGGGGGGGCTTATATCCTCATGATGGGGCCTTCTTGTCCTGTTTTTAAGTGTTTTTGACTTGTGTGGTGTGTATTTTCTCAGGCTTTTTTGTAATAAAATGCATTTGTACTTTGTGGTATCCCTGGTGTACAGTGTGTTTCCTCTTTTTTTCTTCTTTTCATTCAGTTCTGTTTTTGACATACTCCAGGTAGATACACCACTCTTTTATATTTGATGGTGCCCTCCTTTTCCTTCCTTTTCCTAGACCTTCTAAGATCTCATGCCCTATCTATAGGAAATATACTCTTGTCCCTTCTGTAAATGTCTTTATTATTTTTCTTTAAAATTTTACTTTTTATAGCTAAAAATCTATATAAAATGGGAAAAAAAATGAAATCTAGAAGTATCCACATAAAAAATCTTGCTTTTTTTTTCATGGGGCTTTAATGTGGAAAGAGTCCTCAATGGCGATACTGGGTAAAGAAATGATACAAATAGCCGTACGCTTGGCTTCCTGCAGCCGCCATCCCGTATTTATATTGCTTAGTACCAATTGCTTGGGTTTTGGGATCTTTGTATTTGCACACATTTAAATTTTTTTTTTTGGAATGATGCTTTTGTTTTCTTGACATGCCCGTGCCGCATCAGTGGAGGAGTGAAGAGAGAACATTACACTTCAGGGATGAAAGATGAAGGAGCTCAGAAAACACAAAGTTTATTTTAAACGTGATTTTTTTTTTTCTCCAGAAGGAGCTACATTGCTCCACTGTGAGCTCCGAGTCCCCTGGACAACACCGACATCAAAGCATTCTCCTCCATGCTTATTCCCAGGGCTACCATCTCTGAGCAACACTGTAAACCGTCTGCCAGCTACAAAGGTTGAGGTCCTCCGTAAATACGCCAAAGCCTCTCTTTTCACAAATAACTCTGCTGCCCAGGACAGGCTGAGATAGAAACTACACAGTAATAATGTAGACTTCTGTGTAGAGCAGTGATGTCAAACTCAAATACATGGAAGGCCAAAATTAAAAGCTTGGACAAAGTCGCGGGCCAACCGTGATATTTATTAAAAAAATGTTTTTCCTAATCATCAAATATAACTATGAACTTTTTCATGGGGAAACAAACTTAAAGGGGTTGTCCCACTAACAAAGTACATTTTAATGAATACCGTAGATCTTGGAATAATATAATACGTAAGAGCAGTAAAAAGTATATGGCTCGACAGCCATCCAGTATAATGGCCCCACACCGTGCTCCATACATTATAACGGCCCCATATAGTGTGGGAACGGTGGCTCAGTAGTTATCACTGCAGCCTTGCAGCGCTGGGGTCCTGGGTTCAAATTCCACCAAGGACATCATCTGCAAGGAGTTTGTATGTTCTCCCCGTGTTTGCGTGAGTTTCCTCCGGGTTCATCGGTTTCCTCCTACATTCCAAAGACATACTCATAGGGAATTTAGATTGTGAGCCCCATCGGTTCCAGTGCCAATAATGTCTGTAAAGCTCTGTCAAGTTAATGGCGCTATATAAATGAGTAAAATGAGTAATGGGTAAAATAAATAATGATCCATACATTATAATGGCCCCACATAGTTCTCCATACAGTATAATAAGCCCCACTATGTATTAACAAAGGATAAAAAAGTGAATAATACAGATAATAAAGTATGATGCAAGCAAAAGTCCCCCCAAATACAGTATGATAGTCCAACAGTACCCTCCATTCACACGGTATGCTGAACCTACCATACCTCCCTCCCTCAATCCCTGCACAACCCTCCATACAGTATAATGGCCCCGCATAGTGCTTCATACAGTATAATGTCTCCACATAGTGATCAATACAGTATAATAGGCCCCACATTGTGCTCCATACAGTATAATGGACCCATTATATACTGTACTTGCAAAGGATAAAAAACCTTAAATAATACAGATCATAAAGAATGATGCAAGCATAAGTGCCCTCAAACACAGTATGATACCCCCACAGTGAATTCCTTCACAGTACCCTCCACGCTCATGGTATGATAACCCTACCGTACCTCCCTCCCTCAATCCCCACACAGCCCTCCATACGGTATAATGGAAATCATAAAAAATGCTTCAGACAGTAGAATGGCCCCACATAGTGCTCCATACAGTATAATGGCCACACATAGTGCTCCATACAGTATAATGGCCTCAAATAGTGCTCAATATAGTATAATAGGCCCCACTATGTACTAACAGAGGATAAAAAAAACTTAAATAATACAGATAATGAAGTATGATGCAAGCAAAAGTTCCTCCAAACACAGTTTGATATCCCCACAGTGAATTCCTCCACAGCACCCTCCACGTGCACTGTATGATGACGTACTGTACCTCTCTCAATAACAACACAGCCCTCTATACAGTATAATTGTCATAATAAAAAGTGATTCATGCAGTATAATAGCCACACATAGTACTCCTGTAGAGTAGAATGGCCTCACGTAGTATTCCATACAGTTTAATAGCCCCACATAGTGCTCCATACAATATAATGGTCTCATATAGTACTCCATACAGTATAATGGCCTCTTAGTGCTCCATATAGTTTAATGGCCTCATAGTGTTCTATACAGTATAATGGCCCCACATAGTGTTCCATACAATGTAATGAGCTCAAATATTGCTGCATACAGTATAATGGCCCCGCATAGTGCTTCATACAGTATTATATCCCCACATAGTGATCAATACAGTATAGAACCCACATTGTGCTCCATACAGTATAATGGACTCATTATGTACTTGCAAAGGATAAAAAACCTTAAATACAGATCATAAAGAATGGTGCAAGCATAAGTGCCCTCAAACACAGTATGATACCCCAACAGTGAATTCCTTCACAGTACCCTCCACGCCCACAGCATGATGACCCTACCGTACCTCCCTCCCTCAATCCCCACACAGCCCTCCATACAGTATAATGGCCATCATAAAAAATGCTTCACGCAGTATAATGGCCCCAAATAGTTCTCCATACAGTATAATGTCCCAACATAGTACCCAATAAAGTACAATGGCCCCACATAGTGCTCCATACAGTATAATGGCCCCACATGGTGTTCCATATAGTATAATGGTCCCATATAGTGCTCCATACAGTATAATGGCCATAAAAAGTGTCACATTATATAAAAATATAGAACACCATTAATTTACCACTTTACAGACATCATCACTCTCCCCTTTGGGGCTCACAATTCAATTTCCTTATTAATATGTCTTTGGAGTGTGGGATTACCCAGCGGAAACCCACGCAAAGACAGGGAGAACATACAAACTACTTGAAGATGTTATCCTGGGTGGGATTTAAACCTAGGAACCCAGGACCCCAGAGCCGCCTTCATTTTTTCTTCATTATTTTGGGCTCCACATTAAAAAAAAAACAATTTGGGATGTTAGAATCAGTATAAAGGTGGCACCTACAGATTATTTCATAGTATGACCAGTTAGAAAAAGAAAAATACAATACAAATGACTGGAATATGACTTCTTTCTTCCAAAGACCATACTAAGGAACGGGGCATGCATTACTGGTGGAGGAAAGGTGATTCCGGCAGCTAAATAGGAGCGGGTTCTTTACAGAAAGAGCAGTCAGACTGTGGAGCGCCGACCACATGAAGTAGTATTGACAGACACTATAACAGATTTTGGATTCTTTTCTCAAAACAAATGGCATTGTGGGTTATAAATAATCTATAGATAGAGAATGGCTAACTGATGGGGAAAGGTTGAGCTTGATTGACCTGTGTCTTTTGCAACCTATATAACTATGTGACTATTTGTTTGGGTTCAAATGCCACCAAGGACAACATCTGCAAGGAGTTTGTATGTTCTCCCCGTGTTTACGTGGGTTTTCTCCGGGTGCCCCTGTTTCCTCCCACATTCCAAATTTAGATTGTGAGCCCCATTGGGGACAGTGCCGATAATGTCTGGAAAGCGCTATGGAATTAATGGCGCTATATAAATGAATAAAATAAAAAAATTAATAAATTTGTTTTCTCCCTTTTATCAAAAAGTTAAACAGGAACTTCCATCACAACTTCTATAGGAGACATCTCTGACTTTCCAAGACTTCTCAAAAGCATATTTGCCTAGTTATGCAGTAATACATCTTATGCCTCAATGATGCTGCATAGGTAGTCTGGTGTCTTGTTAAGGAGTCCATAAAATATTAGTTGGTGTAGGTCCAACTCCAGGCACCACCCGACAATCAGCTATTTGGGGTAGTATAGTGGCTCAGTGGTAAGCACTGTAACCTTGCAACACTGGGATTCTGTGTTCAAGTCCATCAAGGACAACATCTGCAAGGAGTTTGTATGTTCTCCCGTGTTTGCATGGGTTTCCTCTGGATTCTTCAGTTTTCTCCCACACTTAAAGACATACATAGGGAATTCAGATTGTGAGCCCCAATGGGGACAGTGATGATGATGTCTCTAAAGCGCTGCGGAATATAATGGCTCTACTTAAAGTGTTATAAATAGTTTGCAGGTTTGCGATGCCAGGATTAAAGCGGGAATGGAGCTGGGACACCACAGCTGTAATACCCTTTCTCTGGTACCATTGAAGTTAACAACATGCAGAAAGTTTAGTTACTCTCTAAAACCTGTTAACTTATTAAATTTCCCAGAGGAGCATTGCATGGCGAATAAGCCTCCTTACCTTGACATGCCAGAGCTGGTATGTCACTCTCCACAAGGAGAAACCTTACCCCTTAGACCTCAGTCCAGAGCCTCTCACCTAACCAAATCAGTTCTCATGCTTTGCACTGATGAGGGCCAATAGCCCGAAACACCGTGTCTGCAAATTGAGATTCTGATTTGGCTTTTATCCTAAGTCATATTGCAAGACTTATTGATTGTGACTTGCAGGATCGCTACTACCAACAGGTGGCGCTATAGCGTTCAAGTCCTCTTTCTCTCTGAAGAGGCATTTTGCATGTCTCTAAAATCTGAAAATCAAATTCAGTCTAAAATCCAAATAAGTGACATAGACAACCAAGCATTAAAAAAAAAGTATATGTAGACACATAGGAAGGTAAGAACAGACAGGGTTAAGGAAATGGCGAAAATGGCAGACCGGTGTAGTGCAAAATCTTCATATGGACCCAACGGTTCAGGCATCTGAAAAAGAGGAAGGTGAAAAAGTAATCATCCATATCCTTGACTTGTACTTCCATGCACTTTTATCAGGAGACTACTGTTCCACAATCTCAAAGGATCACGTTCTGTTGAAAATGTCTCCCTGATCCATTGCACTATGGAAACCACCAACGCCCAACAGATCCCACTGACTAGGGTCCGACAGGTTCCACGGCAGTTTCCATCACTCTAATGGCAAACAGGACTGTATGAAGGACCACCAAATCTGCTGGAATCTGTGACGAGGGCTCCATTGTGGGTAGAAACGCCGAATCCTCAGAAAGATTGCTATTTCTTTGACCATGGTATCATATGTTTGTTCTGAACCATTTTATGTGTGCAGAATCCATTGACTCTAGTAAGAATGTTCCCTTGTGTCTTTACAGGTCTGTCGGATACATTACAGCTATGGATGTGTGTGTTGTGGCTACTTCAGTGTGAAGATCCAGAGGTCAGGGATGTTGCTGCAGATATAATTTGTGTGTATCACACTCAGAAAAATAACTCTTCTGGAACAGGTACGGCCATTATGTGTAAATTATAGTTGAGATGATTCATTTTTATACTGATGACAGATGGAACATGATACGTTTTTCTTTGTGCAGTTCATAGCTCTGTGGTAGGGCATTTGGGGACGCGAAGTCCTGCGAGGGTGAGATTATCATGGGAGAGTTTCTTCTTATGTGGAATGTCAACTTAATAGCTTCTTGAAGATTGATGAAAATAAATTTAGTTTCTGCTCAATCCTCATTACATCTTATGTCGTGGGGCGCGGCAACCAGCAAGGCAGAAAAAGGTACAGAAGAGACACCCACTGGATGCATTTCTCTCAAGTCCAGGAAAAGCAGCTGTGACCCTCTTTATAATTTTGTTTTAAATGTGTCTGCATTTTATTTTTAGGAAGAAAAACTACCTTTTGACAATTTACATGGGGCATCATATACTTAGTAAAACTTTCAATTTGATGACAATGTGGGGAATTTGAGTTCTCTCCCACTGCCTTGCACTATAATTTTCCTTGTGATCCTCTTAAATTTCATCTGTTTTTCATAGTCAAAATGGCTGCTCAATAATATTTTTTGGGGGATTCTGCTCGATCTTTTAGGGGGTTCTCCTTCATTACAAAAAAGATGTCTTTGTATCTAAAAATATCATAGAGTATTAGAGTTGGAAGGGACCTCAAGGGTCATTGTGTCCAACCCCCTGCTCTATGCAGCGCTGGATTCAGTAAACCATCTCAGATATTTGTCTGTCCAGCCTGTGTTTTAAGACTTCCATTGAAGGAAAAACTCACCAACTCTTGTGGCAGCCTTTTCCACTCACTGATCACCCTCACTGTTAAAAAGTTTTTTTTCTAATCTGTATCTTCTCCCTTTCAGTTTCATTATATTGCTTCTCGTGTTTCCATGTGCAAATGAGAATAATGAAGATTCTTCTACACTGACATTCTTTCAGATATTTATCTGATCTAGACTCTATGCTTCTCTTAATATATCCTAGAACTGTGTTTGCCTTTTTTGCTGCTGCATCATACTGTTGACTCATGTGCAGTCTGTGATATATTAGTATACCCAAGTGCTGTTACTTAGTTCTATTCCTCCCATTCTGTAGATGTAATTTTCGTTTTTCTTGCCCAGATGTAGAGTCTTGCATTTCTCCCTGTTAAATACTATTCTATTAGTCGCTGCCCATTGTTCAAGCTTATCTAGATCCTTATGAATCATTTCTCTGTCTTCTCTAGTGTTAGCTATCCCTCCTCCTTTTACATTGTAAGCAAATATGATTAGTTTACCTTCAGTTTTCTTATCTAAATCATTTATAAAAATGTTGAACACTGGGGCCAGGACAGAGCCTTGTGGTACCTCTTTGAAACACACAATGGGATGTGCAACTATTTACTACCACTCTTTGAGTACGATCACTGAGCCAGTTATGAATCCACCTAACCCTAGCCTTATCAATCCCATACTTGGCCATTTTTTCAATAAGGATAGTATGAGATACTTTATCAAATACTTTGCTGAAGTTGAGATTTACTATATCTATGGCATTTCCCTGATCCACCCAGTCAGTGATTCCATCATAAAAGGAACCATGCTGGCTCTGGTTCATTACTGTATTCTTATCAAAGTACTTACATACATGCTGTTTAATAATTTGTTCAAAGATCTTTTTTGGTATAGAAGTAAGGCTAAATTCCTTGCTCCAACTTTTTTCGTTTTTGAAGATAGGGACTTTTGCCCTTCTCCAATTTTCTAGGACTTTTCCTTTTCTCTGAGACTTTTCAAAGATTCCGTCTGGTGGTTCTGCAATTTCCTCTGCTAACTCTTTCAATACCCTAGGATAAAGTAGAGGCTAGGAGCAAAAAAAGTGCAAATAGGGTTCTATCTGAGAACTACAACAACTATATCAAATAAAATTATGCCAACCCGATAAGGCTGTGTGACACACAACCCGAACACGCTGCAGATCCACTGGTCCTCCACCCAGGAAGGAGGGGAAAAAGGAGCCAAATGTAAGTTATCCTTGTTTCTGGTAGGCAATGAAGATCCAGATGGAAGTATAATAATAATAAAGGATTTTTATCCCAGTTTTTCAGTCAACGCGTTTCAAAGTCATTCCAGACTTCTTCTGTGTACGGTTTGTGTCCTGAGGAAGAAGTCTAGAATGTCTTTGAAACGTGTTGATCAAAAAACCTGGAATAAAAATCCTTTATTATTATACTTCTATCTGGATCTTCATTGCCTACCAGCAGTGTGGATAAATCAAATTGGGCTCCCTTTAACACCCTAGGATGTAATGCATCTGGACCAGGAGATTTAAATTCATTTATATTAGCTAAGTGTTTCCTCACCATCTCTTTGTTTATAGATATTGTGGATTATTTTATTCCTTCAATGGCACCGTGAAGGTCAGTCAATGTTACAATTGCCTTCTTAGAGAACACAGATGCAAAATAGGAATTTAAAAGTTTGGCCTTCTCAACATCATTTTTGACCACTCCACCCTTTTCAGCCTATAAAAATCGTTATAGCAGCTTTGACTTTTGCTTTTGACATACCGTACCCCCAGAATCCTTTTTTATTGCTTTTGGTCTCACTTCCAGCCTCACTTCATTACTGGCTTTAGCTTTTCTAACTCTTGCCCTACATTCCCTGTCAACAGCATTATAATCTTCTTTAGCTATGTCCCCTCTTTCCATTTAATATACATTTCTTTTTCCCTTTTTAACAAGTGTTTAAGTTCTGTGTTCATCCACCATGGTCTCTTTAAATTCTTCCAGTTTCTCCTTCTTTTCTGCTCTGTCAAGGAAATCCTCATTATCTTTGATGAGCTTCAGTGTAGCTATTCTCTCCTGAAGACTGCACCTTTTCCTCTAACAGAGTCACAAGCTTGCATTTCTGGTACGAAAATTTGTCTTTTCCTCTGGCAAGTCTGTAAACATATAGCACACTCTTTCCAGAATGCAACAGGAATATACAAATGATTTGTCTCGAGCTTCAATTCCTGGTTTGACTATTTCCTTCAAGCAGTTCGATCCAGCTACACCAAAGGAAACTTACCCCGGCAGAGAAAAATTATAGCGTACTGGAGCAGTGCTTGGCCATTAAGTGGGCCTTGGAGTCCCGACGTTGCTTACTCGGGTGACAGTGTCTCTTGCTAACGGACCATTTATTCTTGGTCTGCATGAGAAATGCCAAGTAGAGGAATACTTGAGTCATCAGATGGTTTATGTCATTGCAAAACTTTAGTTTCTCGGTGGAACATCGAGCTGAAAAGTCGCAAGGAAGTGCGGATGCCGTCACGGGCACCTGTATGGTAACAGTTGTTCATGTTCAACCCCCAAAGTTTGAACAATGGGTGGTGGTGGGGGGGTATTGTACAGAAGTACCATTCAGTGCTTTACCATGCTCACAATGCCCTACAAACTACATCTGCAGCTAAGTTTCATTTCTTGAAGAACAATAAACTAGTCAAAAGTCATAGTCATGTAATAAAGACAGAATATTCTAAACTGCTATATATTATAGATGAACATTGATTCTGTGTCATAAGACAGAGAGATGGAGCTTCACTTAATATCGAAGAGTTGCTTCATTTTCCATTCTTTCCTGTCCAGTTTTGGTTTACTGGTGTTAAACTCCTTAGCCTAAAGCAGGGGTATCAAACTCGGCAGAGTAAAGGGGCCGCACATAAAAAAAAATTTAAGCTGACGGGCCGCATTCCATTCAAACTTAATACAGTGCAAAATCATTGTTGAACAATTGTTTATTTCAACTACTATAACAATTCTCTCTCTCCGAACCTCCCTCTCTCTCTGTGGCCGTTCAAATAAGTTGTCAGCTGCGATGTACAGCTTAACGTATATACTCGTGTATAAGCTGACCCGAGTATAAGCTGACCCCCTAATTTTGCCACAAAAAAACTGGGAAAACTTATTGACTCGTGTATAAGCCTAGGTTGGAAAATGCAGCAGCTACTAAATTTTCAAAAGTAAAAAGAGATACCAATAAAAGTAAAATTAATTGAGACATCAGTAGGTTAAATGTTTTTGAATATCCATATTGAATCAGGAGCCCCATATAATGCTCCATACAGTTCATGGTGGCCCCATAAGATGCTCCATACAAAATACGCCCCATATAATGCTGCACAAAGGTTAATAATGGCCCCATAAGATGCTCCATAGAATAATATGCCCCATATGCTGCTCCATAAAGTTTATGGCCGCATAAAATGCTCCATAGATTATGCCCCCATAAGATGCACCATAGATTATGCCCCATAAGATGCTCCATATATTTTATGCCCCCATAAGATGCTCCATATATTTTATGCCCCCATAAGATGCTCCATATATTTTATGCCCCCATAAAATGCTCCATAGATTATGCCCCATAAGATGCTCCATATATTTTATGCCCCCATAAGATGCTCCATATATTTTATGCCCCATAAGATGCTCCATATATTTTATGCCCCATAAGATGCTCCATATATTTTATGCCCCCATAAGATGCTCCATATATTTTATGCCCCATAAGATGCTCCATATATTTTATGCACCTATAAGATGTTCCATATATTTTATGCCCCCATATGATGCTCCATATATTTTATGCCCCATAAGATGCTTCATATATTTTATGCCCCATAAGATGCTCCATATATTTTATGCCCCCATAAGATGCTCCATATATTTTATGCCCCCATAAGATGCTCCATATATTTTATGCCCCATATGCTGCTGCTGCAAATAAAAAAAAAAAATGACATACTCACCTCTTGTCGCTGGGAGCCAGGTGCCGGTGTCCTGAGCAGGCGGGGACACTGGCGCGCTTTGGGGGACAGATGCCAGTGTCACCGCTGGCTCAGGGCCCCGGAACCTTCGATATTCACCTGTCCCTGGTCCACCGCTGCGTGCCGCTCCATCGTCTGGCTCCTCTGTCAGTGACTGTTCAGGCAGAGGGCATGGCGCGCACTAACCACGTCATCGTGCCCTCTGACCTGAACATCACAGCTAGAGGATGCAGAGGAGAGAGCGACGCGCAGCGGTGGACCGGGAACAGGTGAATATCGCATATACTTACCCCCTCCTGGCGGGTCTCTGCAACCCCCCTGCTTCTCCTGCGGTCTCCAGCAGCTATTCTTCCTTCAGTGGTCACATGGTACCGCTCATTAAAATCATGAATATGCGCATATTCATGACTTTAATGAGCGGTACCTCGTGACTGCTGAAGGAAGGAGCCTGAGATCGTGGGAGAAGCAGGGGGGGGGCTGCAGAGACGTGCCGGGGGGTAAGCATTATCTGACACCCTGCGCCCCTCCCCCGCCGACCCCCTGATATGTGGTGCACTGCGGACCGCAGATGCCCGCCTCAGGGGCCGCATGCGGCCCACGGGCCGCGTGTTTGAGACCCTGAACTAAAGGATGTAATATCTTCCAGTTGCTAAAAAAAAAAAAATGAAAGAGAAGGACATTTGGGAATAACAGAAATGAGTGGTGTGGCAGTCACACAGCACTGCCATTTTCTTTATAATCATTGATGTCCTGATATTTTGCAAAAATTTTTTTAAAAAAGCAAACAGTTCCTAGGTATGGCCCTGCATCTTGGCTGCCTCCGCTGCTCGTAGGCCGTGGGTGGACGTTAAACAGTAAAACCAAAGTTATTTTACCAGATGTTTTAGCTCAATTCCCTGTCACAGTTGTCCCAGAATAATACTTCACTCATTTCAGAAAAGCATCTACACATCCAAAATTCATTAAGCCGTCATAAACTCACCAGACGTGGCAGAGAGAATGGGAAAATGAGCAGACCAAAGACTCGAAAAGGCTGAATTTTTAGCAAAAGACATTCCCCGTTTGTTCTAGTAGAACATTTATAAATTCATCTTTTAGCTGGCACCTTACCCATATATATAATGAGAGCCAAAGTTCCCTATGAGGGGAAATGATTTTGGAGAAGCTTGGAACACTTTCCATCTATGGTGGCAATCTCCAAAAGTGCAATGATGATGAATGTAAAAACCATAGAACGAAGACTTGGCCCACCATCAAATCTGTGCATATATTTTGGGAATCTGACCAAATTAGTCCCTCACTTATCGACCAAACCAGATGTGCAGGATTACAAGCCTGGAAATCCCCGAGAATTCCCATGCTGGTATGTAGCAGACGGCGGAGGGGAGATGCTATTGTCTCCATTCTGTCCATAAGAGTTGACACTGTAGGAGAAAGGTCCCTGCCATACGATCTTACACTCTACAGAAGAGAGGACCCTGCCCAAAAGATCTTACACTCTACAGGAGAGAGGACCCTGCCTATAAGAGCTTACACTCTAGAGGAGAGAGGTCGCTGCCCATAAGATCTTACACTCTACAGGGAGAGGAACCCTGCTCATAAGAGCTTACACTCTAGAGGAGAGAGGTCACTGCCCATAAGAGCTGACACTCTACAGGAGAGAGGACCCAGCCATAAGAGCTGACACTCTACAGGAGAGAGGTCCTGCCCATGAGAGTGACACTCTACAGGAGAGAGGTCCCTGCCCATTAGAGCTGACACTCTACAGGAGAGAGGTCACTGCCCATAAGATCTTACACTCTACAGGAGAGAGGACCCTGCCTATAAGAGCTTACACTCTAGAGGAGAGAGGTCACTGCCCATAAGAGCTGACACTCTACAGGAGAGAGGACCCAGCCCATAAGAGCTGACACTCTACAGGAGAGAGGTCCTTGCCCATGAGAGCTGACACTCTACAGGAGAGAGGTCCCTGCCCATTAGAGCTGACACTCTACAGGAGAGAGGTCACTGCCCATAAGATCTTACACTCTACAGGAGAGAGGACCCTGCCTATAAGAGCTTACACTCTAGAGGAGAGAGGTCACTGCCCATAAGAGCTGACACTCTACAGGAGAGAGGACCCAGCCCATAAGAGCTGACACTCTACAGGAGAGAGGTCCTTGCCCATGAGAGCTGACACTCTACAGGAGAGAGGTCCCTGCCCATTAGAGCTGACACTCTACAGGAGAGAGGTCACTGCCCATAAGATCTTACACTCTACAGGAGAGAGGACCCTGCCTATAAGAGCTTACACTCTAGAGGAGAGAGGTCACTGCCCATAAGATCTTACACTCTACAGGAGAGAGGTCACTGCCCATAAGAGCTGATACTCTACAGGAGAGAGGTCCCTGCCCATAAGGGCTGACACTCCATAACAGATCAGGAGTGATGGGATGTAATAAGGGAGGAAGAGAGTGGTACTTTATTTACTAAGCCAAGAGCTGAAGCAGGATGGTAGATGGACAGGAGTGTGGATTTATGATGATAGATTAATAATTGATTGAATAATTTTACTTATGAGGTTGTTTTTTCTTATTATCTTGATAATATTTCAACTTATTTGATTAACCTACATGTAGAGCTGAACATATATGAAGGAAAAGAGGAAAGTATGTATGTCTTCCCAGCCATGCTGCCATGTTATTGCAGAGGCTCCCTTCCCAACAAGCAGGCAAAACGCAACAGATTATCACAGTTCAGTGACCGGACTGTGCGGCGAGTCAGCACGTGTGACCACCAAGTCGCAGTTGGATGTGCACATTTTTATACATTTTAGATGGCGCCATACTACTGGATAATTTTTAATATAATGTCAATGGCAAACATTGTTCATCTTCTACGATCCATACAGTGAAGATAATTACTTAATGGTGGGACCTTTTAATTGCACAATATGTGGCCATGAACTACATGCTGTATGACTGATTCTCTGTACTCTAACGTCTGTAAAAATAAATACAGGATAAAACAAAATCTGCAATCATTATGAGTACAGGCAGCACTAATCATGACATATAATGTTATAGACTCTGCTTTAGATTAATAATCCTACTTCCTTTCCTCGGATCACACCCACACAAAGTCTAAGATCTCTCCACTCTAGCCATTATTCTGATTTACGGAACATATCCATATTATCAGATTAATTCCTCATTGTTTTCAAGCAATTAGTGTGATTCATGAATGTGAAGGTCCCATGCCGGTGCTCCAATAATATATCACTGATTATAGGAAAATTGCAAATTAAATATAAGAGCATTATCTGCACGTTTGGAATGTCCTGAGTGATGAAATGAGGCACCGCGGAGAATTCAGCTATTGTTCTTGTATGGTAGATGTCACATCGGAGCATTGTGTGTGCGGTGACACTAATGTTAAGCATCAGTATTTGTAAAGGTGTGGTGCCTCGGTGCAGGCCTACAAATTCATGTACAGAAACATTAGCATTATAAATCACCTAACCACAGATCAAAGACTTTTACTCTATAGCCATGTGCAGGAACGCCGGATGGCAGCGCACGCAGGAACACCGGATAGCAGCGCACGCAGGAACGCCGGATGGCAGCGCACGCAGGAACGCCGGATGACAGCGCACGCAGGAACGCTGGATGGCAGCGCAGGCAGGAATGCTGGATGGCAGCGCACGCAGGAACGCCGGATGGCAACACACGCAGGAACGCCGGATGGCAGCGCAGGCAGGAACGCCGGATGGCAGCGAATGCAAGAACACTGGATGGCAGCCCACGCAGGAACGCTGGATGGCAGCGCAGGCAGGAACGCTGGATGGCAGCCCACGCAGGAACGCTGGATGGCAGCCCACACAGGAACGCTGGATGGCAGCGCATGCAGGAACCGGATGAGGTGGACCATGCAGCAGGAACGACAGATGGCGACGAATCCAGGAACACCGGATGGCAGCACAGGCAGGAATGCTAAATGGATGGCAGGAGATGCAGGAACCACCGGATGGCAGCACAGGCAGGGCGCCGGATGATGGCACAGGCAGGGCGCCATATAGCAGTCCTTGTGCCGCTGTATGTGCTCATGTGCAACGTTTTAGTTTGTGAAGATATCAGCCTCAAATTACAGTAGATGTTGGCCCTGCCCAAATAACCTTGCTGCTGTGAATTTATACCGAGATTGTATGCTAGGCTTTGAGAGTAATCGTCATTTTATTATTTATATTAATAGTTTACATGAAAATAACTATCTTTATTAGAGAAATACTCTTCTTTCTCCACCAGGTCTGATCTTTCACTTTCAAAATTCTCAGTTCACTGGTAAAATTTGTTTTAAAGATGTTCTCATGTCCAAGATAGAAGATGACAGTCACTGTAACTGTCATGACCGGAGTACTTGTAGCAGAATGTTTGTGTCGGCCTCTGTCTCCTCCCATCTCCATAACATTCTACAAGCACCAACTGCCATCTCCAATCTCAATAATGTGAAAAATTGTTTTCACCGAATACAGAATTTACCCGTGAATTGAAAGCGTAAAATCATTCCAGGAGGACAATTATCAGATTTCGCTGATAAAATGTATTACAAAGTTGCTTAATCCCATGTGTACTATTCATTTATGAAATGAAAATCAAAATAACGATTACTTTTTATATAACCTTATAAGTACCTGTCAGTTACTGAAAAAGGAAGAAAGTTTTCATGCAATTCAAGTGAAGATCCTGCAGCAACTGAGCTGTGCATTCGTTTTGGGCACAGTTTTCCGAAAGTGTTTTAGCCACGGTGAGCCCCAACCCCTGACATAATAATTCAATCAATTAATGTCTATTTAATGCCTAAGCAGTAGAGGTGTTATAGTGGCACTTGGTATTGATGGACATGAGGATGGTGGTGAATGTGTGTGACTGCGGTTCTGAACACTTCCCATTAAGTTCTCTGAGCTGAAGATTTGAGCTGCTGGACTGCAATGGTGCGCTGTCTGATGGGGGAAAGATGTAAATTTCTAACCAATATAATAATAAATAATAATCTTTATTTTTATATAGCGCTAACATATTCCGCAGCGCTTTACAGTGCACACATTATCGTCGCTGTCCCGATAGGGCTCACAATCTAGATTATCATAAGCTTCATTAGAATAGATAATATAAATTCTTCAAATACGAACCAATTTTCGTTTCGGCTTTTACACCGGTCCAGAGCAAAAAACCGGTTTGTGTTGGAAGAATTTAATTAAGCAGTCATCTCCACATATTGGTAAGAGATTTACTACTTTCACCCAATGAACAGCCCACTACTGCACCCCAAACCAACAACACAGATCCACCTAATGCCTAGCCCGACGCTCATTACGTGGTGTCATCCAGTGCTCCCAAATATTTGCGCCTACAGTAACCCTAAGGCCGGCGTCACACTGGCGAGTTTGATGCGAGTAAGTCACACGACTTTCACGCATCAACACCCGGCACGGCCGCCCGCTCTAAGAGCCGAGTGTGCGGCGGCATAGAAATACATGCTGCTGCAAACTCGGCTCCTAGAGCGGGCGGCCGTGCCGGATGTTGATGCGAGAAAGTCGTGCGACTTACTCGCATCAAACTCGCCAGTGTGACGCCGGCCTAAAAGCAAATGTCATCAACCGTGTCCCTCAAAAATTCCCAGTTACAGTGTCCACCAAATGACCTTAAGGAGCATTAGCCACAATTATGCCATACAGTGCTTACCAACATGACCCTGAGCTTGCACCTAGATAAGTTTATGTTCGTAACACAGCATATTATTATTATAGCACCATTTATTCCATGGCGCATTACACAAGAAATGGGGTATACATAATAAAAAACAAGTACAATAATCTTGAGCTAAACGGGTCACCGACAGGTACAAGAGAATAGAGGACCATATGGCCGTAGATACATAGTATGGCCTTACTTAAAAATAAAAAATCGCCTTAATGCAAGAGGGAGGCGGAGGGGGTTCTTATTTTCAAAAAGTATCCACACTTTTTCCTTCGTTGGGTTCCTACCCTTGGAACTCTAAATATTCTCTTTATGTAACATTCCCAATACTTCCACTGTGGATGGAGTCCAAACATCATAGCCAGAGAGTATCCAGCTGTGTTTGAACCTTTATGTATTACCCAAGGTGATTGCCAAAGGCACTGTGCCCATGCTAAACTGAGAGAAGGCTTGGGTTTCTGGATTGGGGTCCACACCCTTTCTCTCACTATTAAGATTTCCTAGTTTCTATATGGAGTTGTAAAGACAACCTCTTTGAAGATCCATAAATGTCCTGGAACTTTCAATGTTTTTTTTGTTTTAGGGACGAGACTCCATTATTTTTTTCTCCATATATTCTGTACAATTTGCCGGCGTAACCAAGGAATCTTATGGCGGCTGACTTTGTGTTTGATTAAGTGTTTTTCTTCTTCAAAGCCCCTCATATGCAAGTTCAAGTTACTGAACCCAAATGAATATATAACACTCCGCATAATAACTGCTACAGATCGCCTTGTCGGGGGAGTATCGTCTTTCGCCCGCACTATTTGTTTTTCTTTCTAGTTTCTCTTATTTGTACAGTCTTGGCTTTGACCATAATGCAGTTTCAAGTTTTGACAACTCTTCCAGCTTTCCCTTTTTTGGACTCAAATCCTGCTGTCACCATTTCCTTCCAATTTCTCACTTACTGACTTATTGTGTGCTTGGGATATATGGAGTATTGAGTCTCCATCTTTTATGACGTGTAGTTTTGTTGTCCACCTGTTTTCTTCTATATTTTAGACCTGAATTTTCTTATTCCCTTCAACATGTAATCAAATGGATTTCCAATTCTTGTAAAGTGCTGACATAAATTATCCAGATCAGAGAGCGGTATGTTAATTTTTTTCTATGAATTTTCCCCATTGATTTCACCCTCTGCGAATCCACACATAATATATGTGGATGTTGCTGCAGATCAAAGATGAAATTTGCAAATTTTTTTTTCCTTCACATGTAAACCTACTCCAATGGTGTAGATAAGGGAATTTTATCATGTCCACTTTCAGACATGCATATTAGAGAGTTCTCATTTTTCGTTCCAAGGCATACGAAGAGTGTACAAGCAGTATCTGGGCAATGTAATAGCATATTTTACCTAAGGACCTTAAGTCGTTGCATCATTTTTTGGTGTTATAGGTAATTCTGGAACCTTTCCATAACTAAGAGTTTGATGTGCGACTTCAGTCTTTGATGTCACATTCAAATCGGCAATATTTTTGTTGGAGTTAGTAATTAATGGTTTGGATTTCCTTTTCCTCCGCCCTTACTATAGGTAAACACCTCCTACAGATCAAATTGTAAGCCAGCAATATATATGGTGCACTGATAAGTACTAAATGGCCACTTTATTAGAAACACCCAACTGACCTGCTTTGGTCTTCAGAACCATAGTAATTATTTGTGGCATAGACTGCTCTATTCTGAAGTCTATCTGCCGGAATATTGGCCCATGCGTACAGGATAGCGTTTCTGAAGATTAGCTGGAGATACTGATATGCTCTACCTCACCCAGAAATGCTCTGTTGAATGTTTGCACTTTTTTTTTTTGTGGTACACAGCCAAGGCACTGGAGCTGGTCATCTGTTGATTTTGTCTGAAGTCACACAGCATAGAACCTGCCAGTCAAGCAGGAGGAAAAGGCGATGAACTTCCGTAAGGCGAAACCCAGTCCTATCCTGATCCTATCCTTGTTTCGCATAATCCACTTAAAATATAGATATCGTTATGAAAGCAGTAAAAGCAGTAGAATCAAGATAAGACATATAGCATACCAATCATAGCCTACTCTGAGTTTCGCATGACTGCTTCGTCAGGGGTGGTACTGTTGTCGGGCAAAACCCAGGGTGGTTTTGGGATCATCCACTCTGTGAACATTGAGAGGCTGAAGATCCATACTTGCTAATCAAGATGTTCAGTGTATGTGATGTATTAACACCCTCCAATGAGGTGATCGTTAAAACAAAATGGCAGCTCTCTGTTGCCTAGATGCAGTAATATTTGATATCTGTTTGTATAGGTTTAGATAAGGTTTTTATCTGAAAATAAGGTAATTTTTCAATTAATAACTTCCTAGAAATAAAATTCACAGTTCTACGGCAGAAAGATCTAACCTTAAAGAAGCAGCCCCCTTTTGTAATTCCAGTTGTTTACCCAAAGCTTTTTTTTACCAGTCTTTCATATGGAAATCTGCATATGTCTGGAGTTCCAAAGAAGTCTGGTGGACCACTGCAGACCCTCATATCCAGGCCTTGTTTGTTATTCCAAGTCTAACTACAACCAAGCAGAAAACTGGCTCCTTTATGTAACACCTTCTTGGCTCTGGGAGACATCAGTATGTCAAAGACACCAAACAAAAGGGGGAGGAGGAGATGCTTTTTATGTTTTTCACTGGGAAAGGTGCATTGAGAAATGACTTTGGCCTTAAGTTGCTCAGGCTTCCTGTTCATTACAGAGGCAGATGGTGTGCAATCTTCTGCATATCTTGCATTCTAGTTAACATCTTTTCCAGTGATACAAAGTTTCCTACTGTTTCACCATGTGGAGGCCACCATCTGGAGTAGGCAAGAGAACACACCAGCGATCCCGACAATGATCAGGATCTCTGGTATGTCGCTGCTGAGCTGCCAAACAGGCAGCTCAGGCAGCAATCAGGACAGCGACACTGCGGGTAATGTCGCCTAATTACCCGCAGTGTACGTTGGATACCAGCGCGCTGATGCAGGGAGCTGGTAACTAAGGTACACGTCGGGTTTCCAGGCGCTGCGCGGTGCCTGGAGACCCGACGTGTACCTTGGTTACCAGCTCCCCTGCAGCAGCGCGCTGGTATCTAACGTACACGTGGGTTTCCAGGCACAGCCCTCGCCTGGAAACCCGATGTGTACCTTGGTTACCAGTAGATCGCTGGTCTCCTGCCTATCACACGCAGGTATGCGTGCTGGCCATCGGGAGACCAGCGATCAAAAAAAAAGTCCTGGCATTTCTGGCACGACCAGCGATTCACAGCAGGGGCCTGATCGCTGGTACGTGTCAGACATAGCGAGATCGCTGCTGAGATCGCTGTTTAGCAGCGATCTCGCTATGTGAGACGGGGCCCTTAGGGTATGTTCACACTGAGGGGTTTTTTTTAGGTGGATTTTGGTGCCCAGTCCTATTTTAATGGGAAAACACCCCTGTTTTTTATGTTAATTTAGGAGTAGAATCTTCTCTAAAATCCTCATAAAAAAGCTTTGACTTTAAGTGATCCTGACAGCTGATACATGCTGTCTGACCCATGGGTGGCATGTATCAGGCACTGGTTGTATGTTCTGAGCCAGGTATGTTTGACGGTGACTTTGCCTATAAGCGCATGCATGTGAATGGGTTGCGCCGTGGTATATGAGAAGCCTTTTATGTTCCAAAGCGATTCTTTATTCTACCAACTCTTTTTTGGGCCCCGGACCAGTACCATTCTCAAGGTAAAAAAAAACAAATCTATTTACATGCGTATGTAGACGGAGACCCGTCAATGCAGGGCAGCGGGCGACCAGTCTCCCGTGCAGCTCGGTTCTCAGCAGCTTTTATATTTTTCTTTGAAACGCTGCAGCATTTCAGAATCAAACATATATGTCAGGTCATCATTCCAGACTTGTGTAACATGCAACGCACAGTGCTTGCATGGATATCTGTGATCTCACTATTACAGAGCATACGAGCCTCCTCCACTGCCGTGTTTGTTGCACCAGAACTGATAGACGTTGTGAGGAGCCGACTTGTTGACTTGATATTTTGCCTGGACGTCTTTTGAATGGATAGATGAACGTCATTTCGTATTCTTACAACTATCATAGCACTCACATGATGCAGTTTGGCAATCTTCTTTGCCAAGAACCGCTATCGATGAGCTGGATGATGCTGTTTTTCTTTTCTTGGGAAATCTTCTTCATGGCTTCTCGATTTGAATCAGTGACCGTTCGCTTGGGAATCAACATGATTACACACTGAGATATTAGGGAATGTGAGAACAGGTTGTAATTTGTAGTATTATCGAACAAAAAGATTTTTCAACCACCAGGAGCAAAACAGTAACAATGCAGTGACATGACACGAATCTGTAGAACTAATCAAATGCTAGATAGTTGGAAGTCAAATTTATGTACGAGATGGCCAAGATGATTGTCTATAAAATGATGGTAGTCTCACGATCAAAGCATTAGGTGGTGAGAAATGGAGCCTGAATGTCAAAAGTTCAAAACATTGGTAACCTTTTGTTTATCAGTGTAATCCAAATCCGAGTTTCCCTACTCCATCTGATGATCTACATAAGAGGAAGCACTGCTCCATTCATCAGAGGCCTCTCTCAAAGCCAAGGAGCAAACAACTGTATTCGGTAGGGTGTCTTTCACTTCAAGTATGCAAATTGCCACCTCAGAGAGGAAGAGGACTTGATCTCTAGCACCAACTATTGTAACTAGCAATCATAAAAGTCAATATCGACCCTTTAACGAGACTTGACATATGACTTGGGATAAAAGCCAAACCAGAATATCAGTTTGCACACGTCTTTCGGGGTGTGGACCCTCCTCAATGCAAAGCAAAATATAATTTGACTGTACGAGAGGCCTCTCACTGGGATCTAAGGGGTAACGTTTCTCCTTGTGGAGAGTGACATGCCAATGTAAGGAGAGAAATATGAAATACAAAAAAGCCATGTGATGCTCCTCCAGTCAAGTGGAGGTGCTGCAGTGGGGACTGGTCACAGGCTCCTTGTTTCTATTATGCCCACTAATGTTTTTGCCATTTTTAGGTTCCCAAACATTAGGGAGTTAAAAGGTTAGATGGTCACCAGTTCCTGCTCACATTTTGGCAAATAATACTCTAAAGCTTTAGCGAGCGCCCAGTTGTTCGTTCATTTGATCAGATGTGGTATATTGTTCGGACTTCCACCAGACAACCAGTAATTGTTTAATCCGCGATGTTGACTTTACTTCACAGCCATTTGTAACTCTCATTAGCGCATTTCTGGTTCCCAAGGACTTTGCCCTCCGCCACCTTATAAAATTGTTGGCACGTGCTACCTAATTATTCACCACCTCACATACACACATTGTAATTTCCTTGTACAATCATGGCTTGGTGCCAGATTTGTCACCGGTATTTTGCGTTTGAGATGCTGCCAGTTGACACTTATTTTTGCAAAAAAACATTGCTGCGATTAAATATCAGATGGATTGTTTTGTTTTGCTATGAAAGAAAACTGTGGAGTGTTACACTTTTTCCCTGCTGACCTCTGGCATTATAACCGCTTTGTGGTTTTTGGTGAAGGAGGGCCTTACTTTGTTGTTGCTCTTCCATGCATTTAGGTGTAAACCTCTGGAGGTTTGTTTTATTGCTGCTATTGGGAGGTGAGGACACAGGAAGGTATTGTGTTCACTTTCAGTAAATCTAGATTCTTCCCTTTGAAATCTAATTGAATTACTGATCCATGGCTGTGCAAAGTCTAGACGATTCATACTAATAAAAAGTCTTTGCAAGGTTTAGATTGGAGTTACATTATTCTAGGTAATGAAGAGCATGGGTAGGATCTAGAGAAGTGGACCATCTGTCCTCCTGGTCATGTGATACAGTGCATTACATTGTTGTGGCGATAATTTATACCATGTGCAATGACTGAAATACAGTCTGGGTCCCGTCAGACCAAAATATTCTAAGTGGGAGGTGAGTTCAGAGCAGAACTGTATTCGCATGGGATGCCCAAGCGAGTTGAGAGCAATCCGATCCTAAAAACCTATCCAGTGTTCCCAAGCTGCGTAACCACTTTTTATGGCTCATTTTTTGTGCTTTCTTACACTTACGGTAATATTATACTGTGTGACTCTTAAGTGGCTCCACCGCATAATTTTACTCTTCCATATAGACCCCAATTCCAATTTCCGATATATGGGTGAGATAGACTTTTTGTAACGTGCTAAGTGTTTAGTTATGTGGATGATCCTAATTCCAAAAAATACA